>CM077582.1:32683995-33922173 GCA_039657365.1 Stephania yunnanensis | reverse complement strand
GAGATTCTGAGTGCTAGCCTGAAAGGGGAAAAAAAAATTGTTTACTCTAAAACTTTAGAATGGCTGAGAAACCTAACTCGTTTTCTAACAATGAAAATTAGATTCCAACACTAATTTCACCAGTAGTTTGAATTCATTTAACATGCCTATTTATATAACTCTTGTATCGAGCCGAGTAGGTGAATTACATTTATAATCTTACTTAATATGCTATTTAAATTACACTTCATAAGAATTTATATGTTACGATTTTTATCAAATAAAAATAATTTTTTCGAGTCATTCATGATTCTACAAAACCATTATTTTAGTGCGGCCCAATATACTCATGCAACGTTGCCTATGAACCAAAATCATTTTTGTATACGAGTCGAATGTAGTCTCCAGCTTGCCTTTATGACTATCCAAGTTGCACGATTATAAAAATCGATACGACGTTTTTCAATAGTGTATATCAAGTCTTTTTGTCGTACAATATATTTTGATTGACCATAAGCTATATAAAAAAAGCCTTAATGTTCAATCACACTAGTCTCAATCTCTATGTAGATTAAAAGCATCTTAGTGACATTAATCATATCAATCCGCTTGACTTAGCTCTTTTTAGTCTAACCTATCGAAGGATCCAGTGATACCTCTCTATAATTAAAATATATCACATGTGAATGATACCATTCATTTAATTAAATATCTATACTTAAAATATTAATATGAAATTTATTTATTTGAACAACAAAATATTGTATATTTGTTGTTCAAAAAAATAATAAAAAATTGTACAGCTATTTAAATAAACTAAATAATACAATTGTATGATGTACATTCAATTAGTATTATGTATCCTTTTATGTCATTTGACATGTAAAAGCTACTTAATGAGCTAATTTTTTTTTTTTAAATCATTAATCAACTAGATTATCGACTCTCAGGTAGATTGTTAGCTATCAACTAGGTTATCATTTAGTTTTGCCAAGCAGAGCCCATAATGTTTGATGCAGTGGTGCGTTTTTGGTAACCTTTTATTTCGACTATTTTTTTTAGATCTACTAGAAAACACCGAAAGGCAGTTTGGTCCTCGTTTTGCCAAACAGAGCCCGTAATATTTGATATAGTGTTCACGTAGCAACATAGCTCACATAGCTCCGGTAATAAATGAGACTTTGGAAATAATAGCTTTTGATACAGTGGTACCGTTTGTGTGATTTTTTTCCTCTCGCGTATTTTTTCGAGATCTTTGCACCATAAACAACCGAAGGCATTTCGATCCTTGTAGGGTGCCTTGGCGTTCAATAAACCTTCACAACATAGCTTACGTACCAACATAACTAACATAGCTCCGTAGATGAATAAATCTTCAGAAGACTATAACTTTTTATACAGATGTCCGATTGGGGTTATTCTTTTTGTTTTCGCTTGTTTTTTCAAGATCTACGCACCATAAACAAGCATAAGGCAATTTTGCCCTCTAGGCGCCTTGGCCTTGCGCAGACCATCTCAACATAGCTTACGTAGCTTTGCAGATGAAAAAACTTCGAAAGGCCATGACTTTTTATAAAGTGCTTCGTTTGGGTTTTTTATTTTGCCTATTTTTGGAATTCTACGCGTTACAAAATGCAAAATGCAATTTGGTTCTCTCGTAGGCCATTGCAACATAGCTCATGTAGTAACATATATAGCTTACATAACTTTGTAGATGATTAAAACTTTAAAAGACCATAACATTTGATACAATAGTCCGTTTTTGGTGATTTTTTTTATCTCGACTATTTTTTTTCAAGATATACATGCTAGAAACACCCAAACGCAATTTAGTCCTCGTTAGGCACCATGGCCGTACATATACCTTCATAACATAGCACATGTTGCAATATTGCTCACATAGCTCCGACGGTAAATAAAACTTGGAAAACTATAACTTTCAATATTGTGGTCCATTTAAAAAATTGTCGTTTTTTTCCTTTTTAGGATTTTTTTCAAGATTTTTGCACCTCAAACAACCAAAGGCATTTTAGTCCTTTTAGGGTGCCTTGGCATTTTATAGACCATCGTAACATAACTAATGGAGCCACATAGCTAACATAGCTTCGTAGGCGAATAAATCTTCAAAAGACCATATCTTTTGATACATAAGTTCGATTGGGGTATTTTTTCTATTTGCAGGTTTTTGAGAGCAACACACCATAGACATCCAAAGTAGGTTTGGTGCTCATATGGCGCCTTAGCCTGACGTAGACCATTGTGACGTAGCTCACGTAGCAGCATAGCCCTAGAAGCAACATAACTCATGTAGTTCTGTAGATGAGAAAAACCTCAGAGAACAATTACTTTTAATATAGTGTTCCTTCTAGCTAATTATTTTTTTCCATTGTGTATGTCTTTTCGAGATTTACGTGTCATAAACTGGCAAATGTAGTTTCGTCGACACGGGGCGCCTTCGCCTTGCGTAGACCATAGCAATATAACTCATGTAGCAACATAGCATACTCAACTATACAGATTAATACAAATATTGAAAAACCATAAGTTTTGATAAAGTGGTCCCTTATGGGTGATTTTTTTCTTTTCTAAGTGTTTTTTTCGACATGTACACACCTCAAGAAGCCTAAGGCGGTTTGGTCCCCGAGGGCGCCTTAGCCTTGCGTAGACCATCCAACATAACTTACGTATCTCTACAAATCAATATAACTTCGCAAGACCATAACTTTAGATATAGCTGTCTATTTGGTTTTTTTTCATTTCGCCTATTTCTTGGAGATCTACGGGCCACAAACCACCAAACGCTGGTTTTTCCTCCCGTAGTCCATCGCAACATAGCTCATGTAGCAATAATGCTCAAATTGCAAATTGCTCACCTAGATCTGTAGATGAAAAAAACTTTGGAATACCTAATGATTGATACATCTATTTTTGGTTATTATTTTACTTTGATATTTTTGGGAGATTTACATGCCACAAACACCAAAAGGTGGGTTGGTTCTGGTTAGGCGCCTTGGCCTTGCGTGCACTATCATAAAATAGCTCACGTAGCAAAATTGCTCACTTAACAACATTGCTCACGTAGCTACATAGCTAGCTCCACCGATAAATAAACCTTTGAAAACCATAACTTTTGATATAGCCGTCCGTTTGGGTGATTGTTCCTTTTTTTTGTGAGCTTTTTCGACATCTCTGCACCATAAGCAACCAAAGGCATTTTGGTCCTTGTAAGTCACCTTGGTATTCTGTAAACCATTGGAACGTAGCTTATGTAGCAACGTAGCTAAAACAACTCTGTAGATCAATAAAACTTTGGAAGACCATAACTTTTGACATAGAGATCCGATTGGTGATTTTTTTGTTTTCGCGTATTTTATAGAGAGTTACGCGCCACACAAAGCCAAAGGTGATTTCGTGCTCATTGCGCACATTGGCCTATCGTGGAACATCATAATTTAGGTGACGTAGCAACATAGCTCTAGTATCAACGTAGCCCACGATCCTTTACATATGAGAAAAACTTTGGAAAACCATTACTCTTGTTAGAGTGTTCCTTTTGAGTAATTATTTTTTCCCTTTTCACATGTTTATTCGAGATTTACGCGCCTCAAACTGGTCAAGGCAGTTTAATCGTCGTAGGGTGCTTTGACCTTGCATAGACAATGGCAATATAGCTCATGTAGCAACATAGCTCATGTGCCTCTTCCGATGATTTAAACTTTGGAAGACCATAAATTTTGATCAAAAGGTCTCTTAGGGGTGGTTTTCTTTCACACGTTTATTTTAGATATATGCACCATAAATAGCCTTAGTTGCTTTGGTATTCAAGGGTGCCTTATTCTAATTTAGACGAACACGACAAACCTTATGTAGCTGGGCAGATGAATAAAACTTCAAAATACCATAACTTTGGATACAATGGTCCATTTGGGGTTTTGTTTCATTTCATTTGTTTTTCAAAATCTATGTGGTACAAAGCGCCAAAAGCATTTTGGTCCTCGCATAGACCATCGCAACATAGCTCAAGTAGCAACATAGCTTACGTAGCTTCATGAGATGAATAAAACTTTCAAAGACCATAAAGTTTGATACTGTGGTAAGTTTGGGTGGTTGTTTTTTTCCTTGTTCGTGTTTTTTTCGAGATCTCTATGCCATAAATAACAAAAGGCATTTTTGTCCTCGCAGGCCGCTCTGCCATTTTATAGACCATCGCAACATTTCTCATTTAGCAACATAGCTACCCTAGCTCCATGAGATAATAACACTTGCACCGACAATAAGGTTTGATCTTTGTGGCCCATTTTGGGTGATTAATTTATTTTGCCTATTTTTATATTTCTACAAGCCACAAATCGCAAAATGCATTTTGGTCCTCCATGAGACCATCGCAACATAGCTCACGTAGCGACATAGCTTCCATAGCTCTTTAGATATTAAAACTTTGGAAGACTATAATGTTTCATACATGTGTCTGTTTTGGGTGATTTATTTTTATTTCAACCGTTTCTTTTTAGATCACCACGTCACATACAAACAAAGGCAGTTTGGTTCTCGTTAGGTGACTTGGCTTTACGTAGAACATCATAACATAGCCCAGGTAGCAATATTGCTCATGTAGCAACATGGCTCACTTAGCTCTGCAAATAGATAAAACTTAAAAAACCATAAATTTTCATACAGTGGGCCCTTTGGGTCATTTTTTTTTCTTTCACGTGTTTTTTAAGATCTGTTTGCCACAAATAGCCTTAGGTATTTTGGTCCTTGTACGGTGTCTTTGAATGCTGCAGACCGTCACAACATAGCTCACGAAGCAACATAGCTTACATATCTCCGTAGTTGAATAAATCTTACGAAGAGCATAACTTTTGATACAAAGGTTCGATTGGGGTGATTTTTTTTTTCTTTTTGCATGTTTTTTCAAGAACTACGTGCCCCAAATGCAGTATGGTCCTCGAATTCCCCTTGGCCTTGCGCAGACCATCGCAACAAACAATGTTTGATACAGTTGTCTAATTTTGGTGATTTTTTTTTTCAATTATTTTTTCAAGATCAATAAGGCGGTCCGGTGTTTGTTAGGCGCCTTGGCCTTGCATAGGCCATCATAACACAACTCACATAGCAACATTGCTCACGTAGAAACAAAGCTCAAGTAGCTATGTAGATAAATAAGACTTAGGAAACCATGACATTCGAATCAGAGATTTGTTTAATGAATTGGTTTTTATCCGTTTGCATGTTTTTTTAAGATGTCTACGCCATAAATAGCCAAAGGCATTTTGGTCCTCATAGGCCGCCTTTGCGTACTATTGACCATCATAGCATAGCTTACTTAGAAACATAGCTAACGTAGCTTCGCAAATGAATAAAACTTCGAAGTCCATAACTATTGATACAGACGTCTATTTAAGTAATATTTTTTTCTTTTTGTGTGCTTTTTCCTAATTTAAGCGCTACAAGCATCATAACATGGTTTGGTGCTCATAGGGTATCTTGGCTTGGCGCAAACCATCGTAAATAGCTCACTGTACACCAGAGGTGAGAAAACTTTGGAAAACCATAATTATTTATATAGTGTTCCTTCTAGATAATTGTATTTATTTTCCAGAATTTTTTGAGATCTACAAGCAAGAATCGGAAAAGGCAGTTTGGTCCTAGTGGGGCGCCTTGGCCTTGCATAAACCATAGCAATATAGAAAATGTAGCAACAAAGCTCACGTAGCTCAACAGATGAATACAACTTCGGAAGACCAAGATTTTTGTAAAATGATCCATTAAGGTAATTTTTTTTCTTTTCACGTGCTTTTTAATATCTATATGCCATAAATAGCCAAAGGCGGCTTGGTCCTCGAGGGCACCTTGACTATGCACGGACCATCACAACAAAGCTTTCATAGCTCTAGAGACGAATAAAACTTCAAAAGACCATAAATTTTGAAAAATAGGTCCGGTTAGGGTTTTTTTCATTTCGTTTGTTTTTTCGAGATCTACGCGCCACAAACTAGAAAAATACAGTTTTCTCCTCACCAAGACCATCGCAACATACCTCTCGTAGCAATATAGCTTATGTAGCTCCGTAGATGATTAAAACTTGAGAAAAACCATAATGTTTTAAGCATGGGTCCATTTTTGGTAATTTTTTTTGAGTGTTTATTCGAGATCTATACACCACAAGAACCGAAAGGTAGTTTGGTCTATAGTAGGCGCCTCGGCCTTGCATAGACAATCATATCACAGCTTGCGTGGTATCAATGCTCACATAGCTCCATAAATTAATAAAAAAATAGAAACCATAAATTTTTATATAGTGGTCTGTTAAAATAATTATTGTTTCATTTCTCATGTTTTTCGAGATCTTTGGGCCAAAAATAGCCAAAGGCATTTTGGTCCTCATTGGGAGCCTTGGCATTACGTAGAATATCGTAACATAACTCACATAGCAACATACCAAATGTAGCTTTATAGATGAATAACACTTCAGAGAAGATTATAACTTTTGATACAAACGTCTGTTTGGGGTTTTTTTGTGTATTTTTTCTAAATTTACGCGCCACGTACGACCTAAAGCAATTTGAGGCTCATAAAGGGCCTTGGCCCAGTGTAGACAATCATAACATATTTTACGTAGAAACTTAGCTCACTTTGCTCGTCGGATGAGAAAAACTTTGGAACCGTAGAATGTCGTTAAGGTGGTTCATTTGGTTGGTTTTTTTTTCTTTCAAGTGTTTTTTTTAGATATCTCTGCGCCACAAATGGCCAATGGAGTTTCGTTCATCGTAGGGCCCCTTGGCATTCTATGGACCATCATAACATTGCTTACATAGCAACATAGCTAACACATCCCCATAAATGAATAAAAATTCCGAATACTTAACTTTTGATAAAGAGCTCCGTTCTGGGTGATTTTCTTTTTCACTTATTTTTTCGAATTTTACGTTCCACAAATTGATAAAGGTTGTTGGGTGCTCGTAAGGTGCTTAAGTGAGGCATGGACCATAGTATCATAGTTTACATTGCAAAATAGATGAACGAGCAACGTAGCTCGCATACCTCCACATGTGAGAAAATATTTTGCAAAAACTATAACTTTAGATATAGTATTCCTTTTGAGTAATTATATTATCCTTTTGCATTTTTTTTGCGAGATCAATGCGCTAGATACTAGCAAAGGTAGTTTCGTCCTCATGGGGTACCTTGGCTTTGTATAGAACATGGCAATATAGCTCATGTACCAACCGCAGCTCTACTTATAAATAAAACTTTGGAAGACCATAAATTTTGAGAAAGTGGTCTTAGGGTGACATTTTTTATTTTTGCACATTTTTTCAAGATCTACGTGCTACAAAAAGCCTAAGGAGGTTTGGTCATCATGGGTACCTTGACCTTATGAGACCATCGCAAAGAAGCTTATGTAGCTATCTACGAACTTCAAAAGACCATAACTTTTGATACAGTGGTCCAATAAGGGTTAATTTTTTCTTTTCGAGAGTTTTTAGGAGAACTACGCGCCACAAACCGCGAAAATATAGTTTGTTCCTCTCGTTGACCATCACAACATAGCTTATGTAGTGCCATAGCATACGTAGCTTTGCTGATGAATAAAACTTTATAAGGCCATAATGTTGTATACATTGGTCCAGTTTGGGTGATTTTGTTTTTCTAGAGCTTTTTCAAGATCTATGTGCCATAACCACTCGAAGGCGGTTCAATCATTATTAGGTGCCTCATTCGGGGTAGACAATCATAACACTACTAACGTATCAACAATGCTCACATAGCAACATTGTTGACGTATCTCGACATATGATTTCGTATAGTGGTCAGTTTAGTTTATTGTTTTTTCTTTTTGCGTGTTTCTCCAAGATCTTTGCACCACAAATAGCCAAAGGCATTTTGGTCCTCGTAGGCCTTGGTGTTCGGTAGACCATTGTAACATTGCTCTTGTAGCAACATAGCTACTATAGCTCCGCATGAGATGAATAACACTTTAGAAGACCATAACTTATGATACAAATGTCCATTTGGGATGATTCTTTTTCATTCTTTGTGTTTTCAAGATTTATGCGCCACAAACATCATAATAAGGTTTGGTGCTCATAGGGTTCTTTGGCTTCTTGTAGATCATCATACATAACTCACTCAAAGACCACGAGTTAGAAAAACTTCGATAAACCAAAATTTTGATATAGAGTTCCTTTTAGGTAATTGTCTTATTTCTTACGCATGTTTTTTCGAGATCTACTTGCTACAAAGTGGAAAATGCAGTTTGGTACTCGTGGGGCGCCTTTGCCTTGTGTAGACCATAGCAATATAGCAAATGTAGCAACATAGCTCATGTAGCTCCACTGATGAATAACAATTTGGAAGACCAAAAGTTTAATAAAGTGGTCGATTTTGGGTGATATTTTCTCTTTTCGCGTGTTTTTTAAGATATATGCTCCACAAATAGCCTAAGGCGGTTTGGTCTTCGAGGGCACCTTGACCATGCACAGACCATCATAACAAAACTTGCATAGATCGCGCAAACGAATAAAAATTCGAAAGACCATAACTTTTGAGAAAGTGGTCCATTTTGAGAATATTTTTTTTCATTTCGCTTGTTATTTTTGAGATCTACGTGCCACAACTGGAAAATGTAGTTTGGTCCTTGGCAAGACCATCGCAACATACCTCATGTAGCAGCATAGTTTACATAGCTCCGCAGATATTAAAACTTTTGAAGACCATTACGTTATATAAAATGGACCTTTTTTGGAGATTATATTATTTAGAGTGTTTTTTTTTTAGATCTACATGCCCCAAACACTCAAAGGTAGTTTGGTCCTTAATAGGATCCTTTGCGTTGCTTAGACAATCATAACATATCTCGCGTAGTAATAATGCTCATGTGGTTTCAAAGTTGATTGAAAAAATTAAAACCATAAATTTTTATATAGTGGTCCATTAAGGTAATTGTTTTTTTCATTTCACATATTACATCAAGATCTCTGCGCAAAAAATAGCTAAACGCGTTTTTGTCCTCGTTGGAAGCCTCGACATTCTGTAGACCATCGTAACATAGATCACATAGAAACATACCTAACGTAGCTCTGTAGATGAATAACGCTTCAAAAGATTTTAGCTTTTGATACAGACATCTGTTTGGGGTGATTTTTTTTTTTCTGTTTGTATGTTTTTTTCAGAATTACCCGCTGTAGAGAGCCAAAGGTAGTTTGGGACCCATAAAGGGCCTTAGCCTAGCGTAGACCATTGCAACATAGGTTACATAGCAAGATAGCTCTAGTAGTAACGTAGCTCACTCAGCTCGTCAAATGAGAAAAACTTTGTTTATAGTGGTCCGTTTGGTTGATTTATTTTTCCTTTCAAATGTTATTTTTTTTGAGATCTCCGTGCCACAATTGGCCAATGGCATTTTGATCATTGTAAGGTGCCTCAGCGTTCAATAGACTATCGTAACATTTTCACGTAGAAACATAGCTAACATAGCTCCATAGATGAATAAAAACTCGAATACCAAACTTTTAATAAAGAGGTCCATTTTGGGCAATTTTTTGGGTGTTTTTTTGAGTTTTACATTCAGAAATTGCCAAAGGATGTTTGTTTCTAATAAGGTGCTTTGGCGAGGCATAGGCTATACTCACATAGCTTACGTAGCAACATAGTGAAGGACCAACATAGCCCGCGTAGCTCTGCAAATGAGAAAAAAATTTGGCAAACCATAACATTTGATATAGTGTTCCTTTGGGTAATTGTTTTTTCCTTTCACGTGTATTCACGAGATCAATGCACTAAAATCTAGCAAAGACAGTTTCGTCCTCTTGGGGTGCCTTGGCTTTGCATAGATCATAGCAACATAGCTCATGTAGAAACATTGCTCACATAGCTCTACTTATGAATAATACTTTGGAAGAACAAAAATAGCTTAAGGCCGTTAGGTCCTCGATGGCGCCCTGCCCTTTCGCAAACCATCACAAAAATTCTTATGTAGCTATATAAATGAATAAAACTTCGAAATACCATAGCTTTTGATACTGATGTCTGATTTGGGCAATTTTTTTCCTTTTCACGTGTTTTTTCGTGAACTAAGAGCCACAAACCGCAAAATGCAATTTGGCCTTGGTGTAGATCATCGCAACATAGCTCATGGAGCGCCATAACATACGTAGGTCTACTGAGATGAATAGAAATTTGGAAAACCATAACATTGTATACATTAGTCCATTTTGAGTGATTTTTTTTTATTTCGAGTGTTTTTTCAAGATGTATGCACCACTAACACTTGAAGCCAGTTCAGCCCTTATTAGTTGCCTTGGTCTATATAGACAATCATAACACGACTTACATAACAACAATGCTCAAGTAGCGACATAGTTCATGTAGCTCCAGATATGAATAAAAATTTGAAAACCATAAATCTTCATAGTGGTCCATTTAGTGGATTATTTTTTTCTTTTTGCATATTTCTTTAAGATCTTTGTGCCATATATAGGCAAAGGCGTTTTGGTCCTGAGGGAGCCTAAGTGTTGTTGACCATCGTTACATAACTCTTGTAGCAACAAAGCTAATGTAGTTGTGCGAGATGAAAAACACTATGGAAGACAATAACTTATGATACAGATGTCTGTTTGGGGTGATTTTTTTTCATGCATATTTTTCAACATTTATGCCCTACAGACAATGAAATGTGATTTGGTGTTCATAGAGGGCCTCGAAAAATAGCTCTAGTAGCAACATTACACATTTAGTTCGTCGGATGATAAAAACTTTGGAAACCATAACTTTTGATAAAGTTGTTTGTTGGGTTGATTTTTTTTCCTTTCACATGTTTTTATTTTTTTGATCATTGCGCCACAAACGGCTAAAGATGTTCTACTCCTTGTAGGGCACCTTGGCGTTTTGTAGACCATCGCACATGAAGCAACATAGCTCCGTATATGAATAATGATTTGGAAGACCATAACTTTTGATAAAGAGGTTCGTTTGGGGCAATCTTTATCTTTTTATATGTTTCATTACGATTTATATGCTTTAAATAGCCAAAAGTTGTTTGGTCCTCATAGGGTTCCTAGGTGAGGCATAGATAATCGTGACATAGTTTATGTAGCAATAGAGCTGATATAGCGACAAAGCTCACGTAGCTTCGCATAAGAGAAAAACATCAAAAAAACATAGCTTTTGATACAATGTTCCTTTTGGGAAACTGCTTTTCCTTTTAGAATGTTTTTTCGAGATCTACTTACGAAAAATTGGCAGTATAGCTCATGTAGCTACATAGATCACGTACCTCCACTGATGAATAAAATTTTGGAAGACCTTAAATTATGATAAAGAGGTCCATTTAGGTTGATTAATTTTTTCTTTTCTCTTGTTTTTTCAAAATCTACATGCGACAAATGGCCTAAGGCGGTTTAGTCCTTAATGGCAACTTAGCCTTGCCCATACCATAGTAATAAAGCTTATGTAGCTTTTCAGAAGAATATAACTTGGAGAGAGCATAACTTTTAATTCAAATGGCTTGTTCTTTTTAGAGAACTACGCGCCACAAAACGCAAAATGTAGTTTGGTCTTCATGTAGAACATCTTAACATAGCTTACGTAGCATCAAAGACGAATAAGACTTTCGAAAGCCATAATGATTTATATAGTGGTCCATTTTGAGTGATTTTTTTTGGAGTGTTTTTTCGAGATCTATGCACCACAAACACCCAAAAGGGGTTCAGTCCTTAGTAGGCACCTTGGTCAATAGAGACAATCCTAACATAGCTCATGTAGCTACAATGCTCATGTACCAACATAGCTTACATAGCTTCGTAGATGAAGAAAAATTTGGAAACCATAAAATTTTAAAAAGTGGTCCATTTAGTTGATTGTCTTTTTGTACTATAGCATGTTTCTTCTTGATCTTTGCGCTACAAATAGCCAAATGCTCTTTGGTTCATATAGGGAGCCTTGGCAATCTGTAGACCATCGTAACATCGCTCATGTAGTAACATAGGTAACGTAGCTTCGCAAATGCATAACACTTCTTAAGACCATTACTTTTGAAACAGACGTCTGTTTGGGGTTATATTTTTTCTTTTCTTGTGTTTTTTTCTAGATTTATAGGCCACAAACAGTAAAAGATGGTTTTTAGCTCATAATGGACCTAAGCCTAGCGTAGACCATTGTAACATAGCTTACGCAGCAACATAGCTCTAGTGCGAACATAGCTCACTTACTTCCTCATATGAGAAAATCTTTGGAAACCATAACTTTCGATAAAGTCATTCATTTGGTTGATTGTTTTTTCCTTTCACGTGTTTATTTCGAGATCTCTATGCTACTAATGGCCAAAGTTATTTCGTTCTTCTTAGGGCACCTTGGCATTCTGTGTACCTTTATAACATAGCTCACTTACTTAGCAACATAGATAACATAGCTCATCAGATGAATAAATATTCGAAAGACCATAAATTTTGATATAGAGGTCCATTATGGGTGAATTTTTTTCTTTTTGCATGTTTTTTCAAGATTTACGTGCCACAAAAAGCCAAAGCCTGTTTGGTGGTCGTAGGGTGCCATGGCAAGGCATAAACTATCATAACATAGCTTACGTAGCAAGAGAGCTCATGGAGCAACGTAGCTCACGTATCTCTGAAGATGAGAAAAACTTGAAAACTAAAAATCTTGATACGAGTGTTCCTTTTGGATAATTGTATTTTTCATTTCTTGTATTTTTCAAGATCTAAGCGCCGAAGCGGCAAAAGTAGTTTGGTCCTCGTGGGGCACCTTAGCGTTGCATAGACCATAGCAATATAGCTCATGTAGCTCCATTGATGAATAAAACTTTGGAAAACAATAAATTTTGATTAGGTGGTCCATTTAAGGTGATTTTTTTTGCGTGTTTTTTCGACATCTTTGTGCCCCAAATAGCCTAAGGTAGTTTGGTCTTCAAGGGCACTTTAACATTATGCAGACCATCACAACAAAGCTTACGTAGCTATGCAGGTGAATAAAACTTGAAAAGACCATAACTTTTGATAAAGTCGTCCATTTGGGAGCCTTTTCATTTCGCTTGTTTTTTCGAGATCTACGTGCAAATAATCGCCAAATGCGGTTTGGTCATCACGTAGACCATCACAACATAGCTCATGTGGCAACATAGCTTACGTAGCTCGTATATATGAAAAAAATTTGGAAGACCATTACGTTTTATACAAAGTGGTCCATTTCGGGTTATTTTTTCATTTCGAGTGTTTTTTCTATATCTACGCGCCACAAACACCCAATGGCAAATCGGTCCTTAGTAGGCACCTTGTTCTACATACATAATCATAACATAGTTCATATAGCAACGATGCTCAAGTAGCAACATAGCTCACGTAGCTCCGAATATGAATAAAAATTTGGAAACCATAAATTTTCATATAGCAGTCAGTTTAGTTTTTTTTTTCTTTCAAGTGTTTCTTCCAGATCTCTGCGCCCCAAATGGTCAAAGGCCTTTTGGTTCACGTAAGGTGCCCTGGCGTTCCTTAGACCATCGTAATATAGCTGACATAGCAACATAGCTAATGTAGCTACACTAATTAATAACACTTCAAAAGACCATAAATTTTGATACTGACTTCTGTTTGAGGTAATTTTCTTTTTCTTTTCATGTGTTTTTTTCTTTATTTATGGACCACAGACATGTAATGGCGTTTGTTGCTCATAGGGGGCCTTTTCCTAGCTTAGACGAATTAACATAAATGACTTAGCTCCTCAAATGAGAAAAGTTTTAGAAACCATAACTTTCTATAAACTATTTCGTTTAGCTGATTGTTTTTTTTCTTTCATGTGTTTTTATTTCAACATCTTTATGTCACAAACGACAAAGGTGTTTCGGTCCTCGTAGGGCGCCTTGGCATTTTTTAGACCATCATAACATGGCTCATGGAGCAACAAAGCTAACATAGCTCTGCAGATGTATAAAAATTAAGAAGGCCATCACTTTTTATAAAGAATTTCGTTTGGGCTGATTTGTTTGCTTCTCACGTGCTTTTTCGAGATTTACATGCCAAAAAATGATGAAGGCTATTTGGTGCACGTAGGGTGCCTTAGCGAGGCATAAACAATCATAGCAGAGCTTACGTGGCAAAAGAGTTGAAGGAGCAACATAACTCATGTAGCTTCATTGATGAGAAAAACTTCAGAAAATCGTAACTTTTTATAAAGTGTTCCTTTTGGGTAATTATTTTTGTCCATTCGCATGTTTTTTTCGAAATATATGCGCCAGAAACTAGCAAAGGTAGTTTGGTACCTTAGCATTGCATAGACTGTAGCAATATAGCTCATGTAGAAATATAGCTCATGTAGCTCCCCTGATGAATAAAACTTTTGAAGAACATAATTTTTTTCAAGTGATCCATTTAGGTTGATTTTTTTCTTTTCACATGTTCTTTCAAAATATACGTGCCATAAATAGCCTAAAGCGGCTTGGTCCTTTAGGATACGTTGCCCTTGCGCAGACCATCGCAACAAAGCTTACTTAGCTCTAAAGATGAATAAAACATTAAAAGACCATAACTTTTGATAAAATCATTTGATTGGGGTTTTCCTCATTTTCCCTATTTTTTCAATATCTACGCACCACAAACCACAAAATGTAGCTTCGTCCTCGCGTAGACCATCGCAACATATATCACACAACTACAGAACTTGCGTAGCTCCGGAGATTAATAATACTTTGCAAGACCATAGCATTTTATACAGTGGTTCGTTTCTTGTGATTTTTTTTTTTTTTTTTTTTTTTTTTTTTATTTTGATAGTTTTTTTGATGTCTACGCGCCATAAACACCTAAAGGTTGTTCAATCTTTATTAGGTGCCTTGGTCTGTGTAGACCAACGTAACATAACTCACGTAGAAACAATGCTCACATGGCTCTGAGATGAATAAAAATTTGAAAATCGTAAATTTTCATACGATTGGTCTGTTTAGTTGATTGTTTTTCCTTTCGTATTTGTATGAGATCTCTCGGCCACAATTAGGGTAAGGGGTTTTGGTCCTTGTAGGAAGTCTTGACATATTGTAGACCATTATAGCAAGGCTCATGTAGCAACATAGCAAACTTAGCTCTGTAGATGAATAACACTTTAGAAGACCATAAGTCTTGATAGACACATCCGTTTGGGGTGACTTTTTTTCTTTTCGTGTATTTTTTCCAAATTTACGGGCCACAGACAACCGAAGGTGGTTTGGTGCTAATAAAGGGCCTTGGCCTGTAGTACACCATCGTAACATGGCTTACGTAGCATCATAGATCTTTTAGCAAGATAGATCACTTGGCACCTCAGATTAGAAAAAGTTTGAAACCATATCTTGTGACAAAATGGTTCGTTTGGTTGATCGTTTTTATTCCTTTCACGTATTTTTTTCAAGATCTCTACGCCACAACTGGCCAAAGGCGTTTTGGTCCTCATAGGGCGCCTTCGCTTTCTGTAGATCATTATAACATAGCTTAGGTAGGAACATAGCTAACATAGCTTTGCAAATGTATAATAATTCGTAAGACCAAAAATTTTGATAAAGAGGTCCATTTAGGTGATTTTTTTTTCATTTCAGGTGTTTTTTTGCGTTTTGCATTCCACAAATTGTCAAAGGCTGTTGGGTGCTCATAGGGTGCTTTGGTGAGGCATAGACCATAGTAACATACCTTACGTAGCAACATATCACATGAAACAACATATCTATAGGTCCCGTAGCCTCCTATAAGAGAAAAATATTCAGAATATCATAAATTTTTATATAGTGTTCCTTTTGGTGATTGTTTTTTACCTTTCGTGTGGTTTTTGAGATCTACATGCCAGTAACTAGCAAAGACAGTTTCGTTCCCGTGGGGGTGCCTTGGCTTTGCATAGACCATAGCAATATACCTCATCTAGCAACATAGCTTACGTAGCTCCATTGATGTATAAAAATTTTGAAAACCATAATTTTTTGTCAAGTGGTCCTTTTAGGGTGATTTTTTTTTGTAATTTTTCATGTTTTTTTGAGATCTACATGCCATAAATTGCTTAAGGCAATTAGGAATTTGAGGGTGCCTTTGCTTTGCAAAAACCATTGCAACAAAGCTTTTGTTGCTCTACCGATGAATAAAACTTTGAAAGACCATAACTTTGGATAAAGTGATCCATTTATGGTTTTTCTCATTTTCCTTGTTTTTCTTCAAGATCTATGCATCTCAAAATGCAAAATGCAGTTTAGTCCTCGCATAGACCATCAGCAACACAACTTACATAGCTCAAGAGATGAATGAAACTTTGGAAAACCATAACGTTTTGTACAATAGTTCATTTTCGGTGATTTTTTTTTTCGATTGTTTTGTTGAGATTTACGCACCACAAACACCCAATGGCTTTCCTTCGTTATTAGGCGCTTAGGTCTGCATAGACCATCATTACACAGGTCTGCACGGACCATCATTACACGGCACAAGTAGCAATAATGCTCAAGTAGCTCCGTAGATGGTTTAGTTGATGGTTTCTTCCTTTCTAATGTTTATTCAAAATCTCTCCGCCATAAATAGCCTAAGGCATTTTGGTCCTCACAGGGAGCCTCGACGTCCTGTCGACCATCATAACATAGATCACGCGGCAATATAGCAAATGTTGCTCTATAGATGAAAAACACTTTCGAAGACCATAACTCTTGATAAAGATGTCCGTTTAGGTGATTTTTTTCATTTCATGTGTTTTTTCCTAATTTATATGGCATAGACATCCAAAGGCGATTTGATGCTCATACAGGACCTTGACCCAGAATATACCATTATAGCATGTGTTATGTAGCATTATAGCCCTAGTAGCAATGTAGCACCTTAAGCTCCTCTAATGGTAAAACTTTGGAAACCCAAACATTCGATAAAGTGGTCTGTTTCATTGATTTTTTTTCATTCACTTATTTTTTTGGAGATCTCTATACCAGAAACTGCCAAAGGCTTTTTAGTCCTTGTACGACACCTTGGTGTTCTGTAGACAATCATAACATTGCTCAAGTAGCAACATAGTTAACATAGCTTCGCAGATGAATAAAAATTTGGAAGACCTTAACTTTTGATAAAAAATCACCCAAAACTAACAACTACATAAAAAGTTATGGCATTTTGAAGTTTTATTTATCTATGGATCTACGTTAGCTATGTTGTGATGTTCTATGCATGCCATGGTACCCCAAGTGGACCAAACCCCCATAAAAAATTGTGGTGCGTAGATCTTAAAAAAAATGAAATAAAATAAATCACCCCAAATGTACCACTTTATCAAAACTTATGGTCTTTTGAAGTTTTATTCATCGGTAGAGTAATGTGAGCTATATTGGGATGGTTAATGCAATGGCAAGAAGCCCCGTGATTGCTCGACCATTAATCGTCAAAGTAGTTGTTTTGTTCAGGATATTCAAAACAGCTTGAGTAGTCGCTAAGAAAGATAGTCCTAAGAATAAAAGATGATTTTCTTTAGGAAAGTGTGGCATGACCAAAAAGTACGTGTGTACGATGTATTTGTCCACTTGAACTGGAACATTCGTAACCACTCCAATTGGTTGAATTGAAGTACCATCCGGTAAAAAAAACTCGTTTAGAAGCAAATGAATCCAACTCCAATTTAATGTATAGAAAGAAATGTATGGGTATGCGATTTGCATTATAACCCATGTTAGGTGAGCTTTAAAGCATTGTTCAAATGTCGTTTGTGCGAAATATAACATGCACTCGAGTTACCAATTCCACAAGGGTGTAGTGGTGGTAAATACGAGGTCGAATCGAAAGGACTTAAGTTTTACCTAAAAGGAGAAATTTTGGGGTTTTATAGATTTTTAAGAAACAAATTAATCAACAAATTAAACTACTTAGAAATTAAAGTTGGCAGCAATTAAGTCAGCATGAGAAAATACCTAGGTTTACAATCCACAAATCTAAATCATAGTTTAATAACATGTAATGGTACTTAATCTTTCTTAAAGTTTATGAATTCAATTCCCCTAAGATTAGCTATTGGAAATAGACATCCGCAAGAAATGAAAAAAGGCGAGATGAAATCTTTAATTTAATTCCTCCTTGTTTTTTCCGTCTATGGAGCTAGGTGAGCTATATTGCTACGTAAGCTATGTTGTGATGGTCTACGAAATGACAAAGAGCCCAACAAGGATCAATCTACCTTTGGCAGCTTGTGGCACAGACAACTCGAGAAAACATGAGAAATGAAAGAAACAATCACCCATAATGGACAATTATATGGAATGTCATGGTATTTCGAAGATTTATTCTTATGTGGAGCATACCTAAGTTATGTTGCCATGTAAGCTATATTATGATGGCATACACAAGGTTATGGTGCCAACGAATATGAAACTGCCTTTGGTTGTTTATGGCATGTAGATCTTTAAGAAACACGCGAAATATAAAAACAAATCACCCCAAACGGACCACTACATCAAAAGTAATGGTCTTTTGACCTACAAAGCTACATGACCTATGTTACGATGTTCTATGCAAGGCAAGGCGCCCCACATGGACCAAACCACCTTTGGGAAATTGCGGCGCGTAGATATCAAGAAAACACACAAAATTAAAACAAATAATCCCAAACAGACCATTTTATCAAAATTTGTCTTCCGAAGTTTTATTCACTTACGAGCTATGTAAGATATGTTATGATGGTCTACACATGGTCATGACGCCCATAAGGACCAAACTTCCTTTGGTTGTTTATGGTTTGTAAATCTATAAAAAGCTGTGAAAGGAAAAATAAAATAACCCCAAAAGAAGCACTTCATCAAAATTAATGGTTTTTTGAAATTTTATTCATCTACGGAGCTACGTGAGCTACATTTTTGTGAGCTATCTTTGGGATGATATATGCAAGGCCAAGGTATCAACAATTACTTAACTACCTTTAGTAATTCTTGGCGTGTAGTTCTAGAAGTTTTATTCCTATACGGAGCTGCTTAAACTATGCTCATACGTGAGGTAGTTTACAATGGTCTAGCATGGCAAAGTCCCCCTCTGTGGACCAAACCACATTTGGCTATTTGTAGGAGAAGATGTCAATAAAACATGGGAAATGAAAAACAAATCACCCTAAATGGACCACTTTATCGAAAGATACGGCCTTCCAAAGTCTTATTCATCAATGGACCATACTTGAGCTATTTTGCTACGTGAGGTATGTTGCGAGGTATGTTGCGATGGTCATCGCAAGGTCATGGTGTCCTACAAGTTCTTTTCTTCCAAAGCTTTATTTCTTCGGCGGAGCAAATGTGAGCTATTTTACTGCATAAGCTATTTTGTGAAACCCTATGAGTGACGAAGGCACCCCACATAGACCAAGCTGCTTTTAGCATTTTGTGGGACGTAGATCTTGATAAAACATACGAAATGAAAATAAAAATCACCCTAAATATACCACTTAATCCAAATTTATTGTCTTATGAAGTGTTATTCATCAACAAAGCTATGCGTGCTATGTTGGGATGGTATACGCAAGGCCAAGATGCCCGACGAGGGCTAAACTCATTTCAAAAATTTTGGTACGTAAAACTAGAATAACCTAGGTGAAATGGAAAAAGTCACCCCAAGCAGACCACTATACTAAAAATTGTGGTATTTTTTTGTTTTATTCATTTACAGAGCTTACCTGAGCAATGTTGCTATATGAGCTATATAGTGATGGCTTACGCAAGGTTATGGTGCCCCACGAGGCCGAAACCACCTTTGGCGATTTGTGGTGTGTAGATCTTGAGCTATTTTGTGATGATCTACGCAAGACCAAGGTGCCCTACAAGGACAAAAAGGCCTTTGGCTATTTCTGGCTTGTAAATCTTAAAAAATATGTGAAATGAAAAAAAATCACCCTAATGAGACAACAATACCAAAAGGTATGGTCTATTGAAGTTTTATTTGAATATAGAGCTGCAAGAGCTAAACTGCTACGTGAGCTATGTTGTTACTTGAGCTATATTATGATGGTTTACGCAAGGTCATGGTGTCCACAAGGACAACACCTCCTTAAGTTGTTCGTGGCTTATAGATCTTAAAAACCATGCTAAAGAAGAAATTTATCCCAAACAGACCACTTTATCAAAAGTTTTAGTCTTTTGAAAGTTAATTCATCTTTGGAGCTAAGTGAGCTATGTTGCGATGATCCACACAAGGTCAAAGCGCACCCCCCATAAGGATCAAACTATTTTTGGCTGTTTATGGTGTGCATATCTTGAAAAAGTTATGATCTTCCAAAATTTTATTCTTATGTGGAACTACGCTAGCTATGTTGCTTAGTGAACTTTGTTCCTCGAATATACGTAAGGTTAAGGTGCCCCTGAAGGACCAAACTGCCTACGGTAGTTTATAGCGTAGATCTAAAAAAACAAGCGAATAACAAAATTACACTAAACGGACCACTATATCAAAAGTTATGGCCTTTTAAAGTTTTACACTTCTACAAAGCTACGTTAGCTGTAATGCTAATGATGGTGTACAAAAGGGCAAGGAGCCCAACGAGGACATAACTACCTTTGGCAATTTGTGGCGCATACAACCCGAAAAAAACATGCAAAAAAAAAAAAAAATCACCCCAAATGGACCCCTCTATCACAAGTTATGGTATTTCGAAGTCTTATTCATTTGCGGAGCTAAAGTAAGCTATGTTGCTACGTGCATGATATTGTGCTAGCTTACGCATTATCATGGAGCCCAACATGGACTACATTCCCTTTGGCTTTTTCCTGCATATAGATATCTAAAAACCACCCTAAATAAAAAAAAATCACCCTAAACGGACCACTATGTCAAAAGTTATGGTTTTTTGATGTTTTAATCATCTCCAGAGCTAAGATAGCTATTTTGCGATGTTCTATGCAAGCTAAGGCGCCCCAGATGGATCGAACTACCTTTGGCGATTTGTTTCACGTAGTACTTGAAAAAACATCAGAAACGAAAAAAAAACCACCCAAATAAGTTATAATCATTAGAAGTTTTATTCATCTAGGAGCTCACAATAGCAATGTTGCTATGTGAGCTATATAATGATAGTTTACCCATGGTCATGGTGCCCTATAAGGACCAAAGCTGCCTTTTGCTATTTGTGGCGTGTAGATCTTGAAAATATACGTGAAAGAAAAAAATCACTTCAAACAAACAAATGTAAAAGTTATGGTCTTCGATATTTTATTCATCTCTCGAAGCTACTTGAGCTACATTGCTATGTAAGCTATGTTGTAATAATATACGCAAGGTCAAGGCACCCTCAATTCTTGCCTTTGGCTATTTGTAAAGTGTAGATCTTAAAAGAAGAAGAAAAAAAAAATCAGCCGAAATGGACCACTGTATCAAAAGTTTGTCTTTCGAAAATTTACGTACAATCAAAGCACCACCCTAAGGACAAACTGCCTTTATTTGTTTGTGGCACGTAGAACTAAAAAAAACATGTGAATTGAAAAATAAATGACCAAAACCGGATCACTATATCAAAAGTAATGGTCTTCTAAAACTTAATTCCTCTGAAAAGTTACATGAGCTATGTTGCGATGTTCTACGCAAGCCAAATCACCTCCACGAAGGCCAAACCTTCTTTAGAAAATTGTGGCATGTAGATCTCGAAAAAACCAGCGAAATGAAAAAAACTTACACAATAATATATATGCGAAAAAAAACCACCCTAAATTGACAACTATATAAAAATTATGGTCTTTTGAAGTTTTATTCATCGGCGGGTCAACATAGGCAATGTTGTGAAGTAGTATGCAAGCAAAGAAGCCCCACATGGACCAAACCACCTCTGAAAAATTGTTGCGTGTAGACCTCAGAAAAACACAAAATATAAATAAAAATAACACCAAACGTGAGCTATGTTGCGATGGTCTACACAAGATAATGACGCCCCAAGAGGACAAAATCACCTTTACTTGTTTCTAGCTCTCAGATTTATCAAAATGCTGAGAAAGGAAAAATAAAAACACCGTAAAGGAACCATCGTATCGAAAGTTAGTGTTTTTTGAGATTTTAGTCATCTATAGAGCTAAGTAAGCCATGTTGTGATGATCTATCCAAGGCCAAGGTGCCCCAAGAGTACTAAAACACCTTTAGGTGTTTTGGCTTTTAGTTCTTGAAAAAAACACCTGAAATGAAAAAAAATTTACCTCAAATGGAAGACTGTATTAAAATTTATAGTATTTTAAAGGTTTATTCATCCACGGAGCTACGTGAGCTATATTGCTAGATGAGATATGTTGCGATTGTCTACAAAATGATAAGGAGCCCAACTTGGACCAAACTGCCTTTGGGAGATTGTGGTGCATACAACTAAAGAAAACAAGCGAAATGGAAAAAAAATCACACGAAATGGACCACTATATCAAAAGTAATGGTATTTCGAAGTTCTATTTATCAACAGAGCTTACGTAAGCTATGTTGCTACATACATGTGCTATATTGTAATGGCTTACGCAAGGTCATGGTGCCTAACACGGACCAAACTACCTTTATTTGTTTGTGTCATGTAGATCTCTAAAAAATAGGCAAAATAAAAAAAATCAGACCCAAACGAACTATTATATCAAAAGTTATGGTGTTTTGAAGTTTTATTCATCTACGGATCTACGTGAGCTATGTTACAACGTTCATTGCTAGCCACTGTGCCCCACATGTACTTAACCACCACTGGAAAATTATTGTGTGTATATCTAAAAAAAACATGCGAAATGAAAACAATTCACCCCAAACAGACCACTTTTTTAAAAGTTATGATTTTTTGAAGTTTTACTAGTTTGCGGAGCTGCGTGAGCTATGTTGCGATGGTTTATGCAAGGTATTGACGTCTAACGTGGACCAAACCACATTTGGTTATTTCTGGTTTGTAGATATATAAGAACTCACTATAGAAAAATTAAAATCAATCTAAAGGGTTCATTGTATCGAAAGTTTTGGTTTTCCTAAATTTTATTCATCCACGGAACTACATGAGCTATGTTGCAAGGTGAGCTAAGTTGCAATGATCTATGCAAGGCCAAACTATTGAACAGGTTCTGAACCATCTTTAATTGTTTTTGGCGTGTAGTTCTAGGAAAAAAACCCAAAACGAAATAAAAGAATCAACCCAATTGGAACACTGTATTAAAAGTCGTGGTATTTTAAAGTTTTATTTATCCACAAAGCTATGTGATGTATGTTGATTCGTAAGCTATGTCACAATGGTCTAAACATAGATAAGGTGCCCCGCATGGACGAAATGGGCTTTGACATTTTACATGAATAGACCTTGATAAAACAAGCGAAAAGGAAAAACATAATCACCCTAAAGAGACCACTTTATCAAAGTTATGGTTTTCGAAGATTTATTCATCTACGGAGGAATGTGAGCCATGTCTCGATAGTCAATGCAAGGCCAAGATGCCCCACGAGGAGGAAACTGGCTTTGGAAATTTGTGGTGCGTACAACTCGAAAAAGCATTTGAAATCACCGTAAATGGACAACTATATCAAAAGTTATGGTCTTCTAAAATTTTATTCATATGCGGAGCTAACATGAGCTCTGTTACTACATGCACTATATTGTGATTGTTTACGCAAGGTTATGATGCCCCATAAGGACCAAACCGACTTTGGCTATTTATGACGCGTAGATCTTGAAAAAAACACGCGAAAAAAATCAACCACTTCTAGACCGCTATATCAAATGTTATCATCTTGTAAAATTCAAGTCCTGGCGAAGTTACGTGAGCTATGTTACTATGTGAGTTGTGTTGCGATTATCTTCGCAAGGTCAAGGTGCACTACGAGGACCTAAACAACTTTAGCAATTTGTTTTTTGTACAACTCGAAAAATCATTTGAAATGAGCATAACAAAACCCAAATGGACCGCTATATGAAAAATTATGGTCTTTTAAAGTCTTATTCATCTACAAAGCTAACGTGAGATGTTGGTACGTGAGCTTTATTGTGATGGTTTAGGCAAGGTAGTGGTGCTCCACGAGGACCAACGCCTTTGGCTATTTGTGATGGGTAGATCTTGAAAAAATAAGTGAATGAAAAAAATAAATCCCTACAAATGGACCACTGTATCAAAGTTATGGTCTTCAGAAATATAATTCCTCTACATAGCTATCTGATCTATGTTGTTACGTGACCTTTGTTGCAATGATTAATGCAAAGTCAAGGCACCCAACGAGGACCAAATCGATTTGGGCAGTTTGCGGTGCGGAGATCTCGAAAAAAACACGCGAAATGAAAAATAAATCTCCCTAAATGGACCACCGTATCATAAGTTATGTTCTTTTAAAGTTTTATTAATGTATAAAGCCGGGTGAACTATATTTCTATGTGAGCTTTTTGGCAAAGGTCTACGATAAGACAAGGAGCCCAACGAGGACCAAACTTCCATTGGTAGCGTGTCGCGCATAAAACTCAAAAAAACACGTCCAATGAAAAAACCTGCCCAAAATGGACCATTATATCAAAACTTGTGGTATTCCAAAGTTTTATTCATCTACATAGCTTATTTTAGCTACGTCTGCTATATTGTGATGGCTTTATGCAAGGTTATTTTGCCCAACATGGACCAAACTGTTTTAGGCTATTTGCAGTGTGTGGATCTCAAAAAAACAAGCAAAATTAAAGGAATCACGTAAAACGGACCGCTATATCAAAAGTTATGGTCATTTGAAGTTTTATTCATCAACAAAGCTACGTGAGCTATGTTGTAATGTTCTATGCAATCTAAGGCACCCCAAGTACACCAAACCTCCTTTAGAAATTGTGGCGTGTAGATCTAAAAAAAACAAGCAAAATAAAGAAAATCGTCCCAACAGACCAATTCATCAAAAGTTATGGTCTTCCGAAGTTTTATTCATCAACGGGGCTTTGTAAAGAATGTATGGATGGTCAACGTAAAGCTAAGCTACCCCACGACGGTAGAACTGCCTTTGGCAATTTTTGGTGCAGAAAACTTGAAAAAACATCTAAATTGACAAAAAAAATCACCCAAAATAGAGCACTATATGAAAGCATAAGGTATTTCGAAGTTTTATTCATCTGCGGTGCTTATTTTAGCTATGTTGCTACGTCTGCTATATTATGATGGCTTATGCAAGGTTATGGTTCCCAACGAGGACCAAATGCTTTTAGATGTTTGTGGCATGTACATCTAAAAGAAATGTGTGAAGTAAAAATAATCACGTAAAACGGGCTGCTACATCAAAAGATATGGTCTTTTGAAGCCTTATTCATCTACGGAGCTACATGTGACATGTTGTGATATTCTATGCAAGCCAAGGTACCCCAAGTGGACTAAACCTCCTTTAGAAATTGTGGTGTATATATCTTGAAAACACACACAAAATAAAAAAAAATCACCCTAAACAAACTACTTTATCAATAGTTATGGTCTTTTGATGTTTTATTCATCTGCGGAGCTATGTCAGCTATGTAGGGATGGTCAACGCAAGGCCAAGCTACCCCATGAGGGCAGTACCACCTTCGACAATTCGTGGTGCATACAATTCGAAAAATCACATAAACTGACAAAAAAATACCCAAAGAGGAACACTATATTAAAAGTCTTTGTCTTTTAAAGTTTTATTCCTCTATGAAGCTAACAAGAGCTTTGTTGCTACATGAGCTATATTCTGATGGTTTGTGCAAGGTCATGGGCCCCACGGGTACTAAACTGCTTTTGGTTGTTTTTTACGTTTATTTCTAGAAAAAAAAACCACACGAAATAAAAAAAAATCACACCAAATGGACAACTATATCAAAAGTTATTGTCTTTTGAAGTTTTATTCATCTGCAGAACTACGTGAGCTATGTTAGGATGTTCTATGTAAGCCAAGGTAGCCCAAGTGGAGCAAACCACCTTCGAAAAATTGTAGTGCGTAGATATCAAAAAAACACGTGAAATGGATAAAACTTATGGTCTTCCAAATTTTTATATAATTGCGGAGCTACGTGAGCTATATTGCGATGGTCTACGCAAGGTCATGACACCCCACGAGGACAAAACAGCCTTTGGTTGTTTCTAGTTCTAAGATCTCTAAAAAACTTGTGAAAGGAAAAATAAAATCACCCTGAAGGGACCACTGTATGAAAAAGTTATGACTTTTTCTAAATATTATTCATCTACGGCGCTACGTGAGGTATGTTGATACGTGAGTAATGTCGCGATGGTCTACAAGTGGCCAATGCGCCCTACATGGAACAAATCACTTTTGACAATTCGTGGGCGTTGATCTCGATAAAACACGGGAAATTAAAAAAATCACGGTAATCCGATCAGTTTATCAAAAATTATGGTCTTCAAAAGTTTTATTCATATGTGGAACTATGTGAGCTATGTTGGGATGGTCAACAGAAGGCCAAGATGCCCCACGCTGTGGGAACTACCTTTCGCAATTTGTGGCGCATACAACTCGAAAAAACACTTGAAATGGAATAGAAATCATCCCAAATGGATCACTATATGATAAGTTATGGCCTTCTAAAGCCTTATTCATCTACGAAGCTAATTTAAGCTATGTTCCTACATGATCCATATTATGATTGTTTACGCAAGTCCATAGTGCTCCACGAGGACCAAAATGCCTTTAGCTGTTTGTGGCTTGTAGATCTTGAAAAACACGCAAAAGAAAAAAACCACCCCAAAAAGTCAACTAGATCAAAACTTATGGCCTTCTAAAATGTAATTCCTTTGTGGAGCTACGTGTGTTGTGTTGCTATATGAGTTATGTTGCGATGATCTATGCATGTTTAAGGCATTGCACGACGACCAAACCACCTTACGCATTTTATGGCACGTATAACTCGAAAAAACACTTAAAATGACAATAAAATCACCCCAAATGGACTACTATATGAAAAATTACAGTCTTCTAAAGTATTATTCATCTGCAAAGCTAACGTGAGCTATGTTGCTATGTAAGGTATATTGGGATAGTTTACGTAAGGTCATGGGGCCCCACAAGGACAAAACCACATTTGGATGTTTATGGAGTGTAGATCGTTAAGAAACACGAAAATGAAAAAATATCACCCCAAACAGATCAATGTATCAAAAGTTTTGGTTTTTAGATATTTAATTTCTCCAAGGAGCTACGTGATCTATGTTGCTACTTGAGCTATGTTGTGATAATGTATGCAAGGTCAAGGTGCCCCACGAGGACCAAGCCACCTTTGGCTGTTTGCGACGAGTAGATTTAAAAAAACATGCAAAATGAAAAAAAACAATCACCCAAAATGGACAACTATATCAATTTTTATGGTTTTTTTTATGTTTTTTTATATTTAGAGCTATGTGGGCTATGTTGTGATGTTTTATGCAAGCCAAGGTTCCCAAGAGGACCAAACTCCCAAGAGAAGAAATAAAATAATCACCCCAAGCGGACCACTTTATCAAATGTTATGGTCTTTCAAAGTTTTATTCATCAAAGGAGTTATGTGAGCTTTTTGGGATGGCAAACGCAAGGCCAAAATGCCTTTGGAACTGCCTTTAGCAATTTGTGGCATGTATAACTCTATAAAACACTTTAAATGTCAATATAATTACACTAAATGGACCACTATATCAAAAGTTATGGTTTTCTAAAGCTTTATTCATCTACGGAGCTAATGTGACATATGTTGCTACATAAGCTAATGTGCCCTACTTGGACCAAACCACCTTTGGTTGTTTGTGGCGTGTAGATTGTTAAGAAACACGCAAAGGAAAAAAGAATAACCATAAATGGACCACCGCATAAAAAGTTATGGTTTTCATAAATTTAATTCCTCTATGGTGCTACATGATCTACGTTGCTACTTGAGGTATGTCGCAATGATCTAAGCAAGGTTAAGGCGTCCCACTAGGACAACCCATTTTTGGCTATTTGCGGTGCATAGATTTAAAAAAAACATGTAAAAGATAAAAAAACCAGCCCAAAACGGACAACTATATTAAACGTTATGGTCCTTTAAATTTATTCATCTACGGAGCTACGTGAGCTATGTTGTGATGTTCTATGCAAGCCAGTGTTGCCTAAGTGGACCAAACCCCCCATAGAAAATTGTGGTGCATAGATCTCGAAAAAACAAGAAAATAAAAAGAAATCACCTGAAACAGAAAATTTTATCAAAAGTTATGGTCTTCCAAAGTTTTATTCATCAGCGGAGTTATGTGACCAATATTAGGATGGTAACGCAAGGGCAAGATGCCACATAACGACTATCTTTAATAATTTGTGGTATGTATAACTCTAAAAAACACTTGAAATGACAATATAATCACCCCCAAATGGACCACAATATCAAAAGTAATGGTCTTCTAAAGCTTTATTCATCTGCGGAGCTAATGTAACATATGTTGCTACATAAGCTATATTATGATGGTTTAAGCAAGGCCATGATGTCAGACGAAGACCAAAATGCCTTTAGCTATTTCTAGCATGTAGATCTTGAAAAAACACGCAAAAAAAAAATCACCCCAAACAGACACTGTATCAAAAGTTATTGTCTTCTATACTTTAATTCCTCTATAGAGCTATGTGAGCTTTGTAACAATGATATATGCAAGGTATAGGCACTCCAAAAGGACCAAACAACCTTTCGCAATTTGTGGCACGTACAACTATAAAAACATGTGAAATGACAATAAAATCACCATGAATGGACCACTATATAAATAATTATGGTATTTTAAATTTTTATTCATCTATAGAGCTAACTTGAGCTATGTTTGCTATGTGAGCTATATTGTGATGGTTTACGTAAGGTCATGGTGCCCCACAAGGAACAAACCGCCTTTGGCAAGTTGTGGCATGTAGAACGAGAAGAAATATGGAAACAAAAAAATCACCCTAAACGGACCACTTAATGAAAAAATATGTTTTTCTAAAATTTAATTCCTCTACGGAACTATGTAATCTATGTTGCAATGTGAGCTATGTTGCGATTATCTATGCTAGGTCGAGACACCGTACGAGGACCAAACCACCTTTGGCTATTTGCAGCGCATAGATTTAAAAAAAAAGAAATGAAAAAAAAATCACATAAAACGGACAACAATATAAAAGGTTTTGGTATGTTGAAGTTTTACTCATCTACGGAGCTACGTTAGCAATGTTTTGATGTTCAACGCAAGCCAAGGTGGCCCAAGTAGACCAAAACCCTCATATAAAATTATGGTGCATAGATCTCGAAAAAATAGGTGAAATAAAAAAATCACCCTAAACGAACCCTGAAACCAAAAGTTACGGTCTTTCAAAGTTTTATTCATCGGCGGAGTTATGTGAGCAATATTGGGATGTTCAAAGCAAGGGCAAGATGTCCCATGAGGGTGGAACTACCTTTAGCGATTTGTGGCGTGTATAACTTTAAAAATAACTTTAAATTATAATATAATCAAACTAAATAGATCCAACTATATCAAAAGTTATGGTCTTCTAAAGCTTTATTCATATAAGGAGTTAATATGAGATATGTTGCTACATAAGCTATGTTATGATTATTCACGCAAGGTCAGGGTGCCCCGCGAGGACCCAAACGCCTTTAGCTATTTATGGTGTCTTGATCTTGAAAAAACACTTGAACAAAAAAAAAATCACCCCAAACAGATCACTATATCAAAAAATATGGTCTTCTATAATCTAATTCCTCTATAGAGCAACGTGAGCTATGTTTCTACCTGAGCTATGTTGCAATGATCTATGCAAGGTATAGGCGCTCCATAAGGACCAAACCAACTTTCGCAGTTTGTGGTGCGTATAACTAGAAAAACACTTGACACGAAATCGAAATCACCCTAAATAGACCATTATATAAAAAATTATGGTCTTCTGATGTGTTATTCATCTGTAGAGCTAATGTGAGCTATTTTGCTATGTGAGTTATATTGTGATGGTTTACGCTAAGTCATGGTACCATATGAGGATCCTTCATTTGGTTGTTTGTCACTTGTAGATCGAGAAGGAACACTGAAACAAAAAAAAATCACCCTAAACGGTCCACTGTATAAAAAGTTATAGGTGTTAGAAATTTAATTCCTCTACAGAGCTACGTGATCTATGTTGGTAATTAAGCTATGTTGTGATGATCTATGCTAGGTTAAGACACCCTATGAGGACCAAATCACCTTTGGCTGTTTGCGGCGGGTAGATTTAAAAAAAAATGTGCGAAATGAAAAAAATATCATCCAAAATGGATACCTATATAAAACATTATGGCCTTTTGGAGTTTTATTTATCTACGGAGCTAAATGAGCTATGTTTTGATGTTCTATGCAAGCCAAGGTGCCCGAAGTGGACCAAACTCTCGTAGAAATTTATAAATAAAAAAAAGTACCCTAAACATACAACTTTATCAAAAGTTTAGGTCTTCTAAAGTTATATTGATCGGCGGAGTTATGTGAGCTATATTTGGATGGTCAACGCAAGGGTAAGATGCCCCTTGAGGATGGAACTACCTTTAGCAATTTGTGGCATGTAAAACTCTAAATAACACTTGAAATAAAAATATAATCACCCCAAATTGACCACTATATCAAAAGTTATGGTCTTCTAAAGCTTTATTCATCAATGGAGCTAATGTGAGATATTTTGGTGCATAAGATATATTATGATAGTTTACGCGAGATCATGGTGCCCCACGAGGATCAAAATGCCTTTAGCCATTTCTGGCGTCCATATTTTGAAAAAACACTTGAACGAAAAAATTCACTCCAAACGGATGACGAGTATCATAAGTTATGGTCTTCTATAATTTAATTCTTCTACGAGCTACGTAAGCTATGTTTCTACGCGAGCTATCTTTGCGATGTACTACGCAAGGTATAGGCACTCCATGACGACCAAAACACCTTTCAAAGTTTGTACTGCATACAATAAGAATAAAAAACTTGAAAATGACAATAAAATCACCTCGAACGGACCTCTATATCTAAAATTATGGTCGTCAAAGTATTGTTCATCTATAGAGCTAACATGAGCAATGTTGCTATGTGAGCTATATTGTGATGGTTACCCAAGGTCATGGTGCCCCATAAGAACCAAACCCCTTTTGTTGTTATGGTGTATAGATCGATAAGAAACACGCAAAAAAAAAAAATCACCCTAGGTGACCATTTGCATTAAAAGTTATGGTTTTCGTAAATTTAATTCCATTGCGGAACTACGAGATCTATGTTGCAACGTTAGCTATGTTGCATTGATCCATGCAAGGTCAAGATGCCCCACGAGCATCAAACTACCTTTAGCTTTTTGCTGCTATTAGATTTAAAAAAAAAAACACCCAAAGGAAAAAGAAATCACCTTAAACGAAAACTATATAAAAAGTTATGGTCTTCTGAAGACTTATTCATCTACGGAGCTACGTGAGCTATGTTGTGATATTCTATGCATGCCAAGGTGCCCCAAGTAGACAAAACCCTTATAGAAAATTGTGATACGTAGATCTAAAAAAAAATCAAAATAAAAATAATCACCCCAAACGAACCACTCTGTCAAAAGTTAAGGTCTTTCGAAGTTTTATTGATCGATGGAGTTATATGAGCTATATTAGGATGGTCAACGCAAGGGCAAGATGCCTCGTGAGGATGGAACAACCTTTAGCAATTTGTGGCATGTATAACTCTAAAAAACACTTGAAATGACAATATAATCACTCCAAATAGACAACTATATCAAAAGTTATGGTCTTGTAAAGCTCTATTCATCTATAGAGCTATTGTGAGATATGTTGCTACTTAAGCTATATTATGATGGTTTATGCAAGGTCATGGTGCCCCACGAGGAACAAAATGCGTTATGTTGTTTCTGGGGTCCAGATCATGAAAAAACCCGCGAAAAAAAAAATTCACCCCAAACAAACCATTGTGTCAAAAGTTATGGTATTCTATAATTTAATTCCTCTGTGAGCTACATGAGCTATGTTTCTACGTGATTTACGTTGCGATGATCTATGCAAGGTATAGGCACTCCACGAGAACCAAATTTCCTTTCCCATTTTGTGGCGCGCACAACTAGAAAAAAATACTTGAAATGTCAATAAAATCACCCCAAGTAGACCAGTATATGAAAAATTATGGTCTTATATAATATTATTCATTTGTAGAGCTAACTCGAGCAATGTTGCTATGTGAGCTATATTGTGATGGTTAACGCAAGGTCATAGTGCCCATGAGGACCAAATCATTGCTTGTTGTTTGTGGCGTGTAGATCAAGTAGAAACACGCAAACGAAACAAATCACCATAAACGAACCACTATTTTAAAAGTTATGGTTTTCCGAAATTTATTCCCTTTACGGAGCTATGAGATCTATGTTTTGAGATCTATGTTGTAATGTGTGCTACGTTGCGAAGATCTATGCAAGGACAACACTCCCCATGATGACCAAACCACCTTTGGCTGTTTGATGTTCGTAAATTTAAGAAAAAACAAGTGAAATGAGAAAAATCACCCTAAAAAGATAACTACATAAAAATTTATGGTATTTAGAAGTTTTATTCATCTATGGAGCTACGTGAGCTATGATGTAATGTTTTATGCAAGCGAAGGTGCCCCAAGTGGACCAAACCCCCCATAGAAAATTGTTGTGCGTAGATCTCGAAAAAACACACAAAATAAAAAAATTACCCCAAAGGTCCACTTTATTAAAAGTTATGGTCTTCTAAAGTTTTATAGAGTTATGTGAGCTATATTGGGATGGTCAACAAAAGGGCAAGAAGCCACGTGAGGACGTAACTACCTTTAGAAATTTGTGGCTTGTATAACTCTATAAAACATCGGAAATTATAATATAATCACCCTAAATGGACCACTATATCAAAAGTTATAGTCTTCTAAAGCTTTATTCATTTATGGATCTAATGTGTGATATGTTGCTACATAAGCTATATTATGATGGTTTACGCGAGGTCACGGTGCCCACGACAACCATAATGCCTTTACTGTTTGTGGCATCTAGATCTTGAAAAAACACGGGACCAGAAAGAAATCACCTCAAATAGACCAATGTATCAAAAGTTATGATCTTCTATAACTTAATTCCTCTATAGAGCGACATGAGCAATGCTTTTACATGAGCTATGTTGCGATGATCTATACATGGAATAGGCCCTCAAAGAGGACCTAACCACCTTTTGCAATATGTGGCGAGTACAAGTAGAAAAACACTTGAAATGATAATAAAATCAGCCCAAATGGACCACTTTATCAAAAATTATTTTCATCTAAACTATTATTCGTCTGCGTAGAGCTAACGTGACCTATGTTGTTATGTGAGCTATATTGTGATCGTTTATGCAAGGTCATGGTGCCACACCAGGACCAAACCACCTTTGGTTGTTTGAGGCTTGCAAATCAAAAAGAAACATGCAAACAAAAGAAACACTCCAAAAGGACCACTTTGTATCATAGGTTATGGTTTTATAAAATTTAATTCCTCTATAGAGCTATACGATCTATGTTGCAACGGGAACAATGTTTCGATGATCTATGAAAGTTTAAGATGCCTAATGACGATCAAACCACCTTTGGCTATTTGCAGCAGGTATATTTAAAAAAAAAATAGGCAAAATGAAAAAAAAATCACCCAAAAAAAAATTACTAGATAAAAAATTATGGTCTTTTGAAGTTTTTTTGTCTATAGAGCTAAGTGAGCTATGTTGTGATGTTGTACGCTAGCCGAGGCACCCCAAGTGGACTAAATCCCCATAGAAAATTGTGGTAAGTAGATCACAAAAAAAGGCACGAAATAAAAAAAACCACCCCAAATGACCACTTTATCAAAAGTTATGGTCTTCCAAAGTTTTATTGAGCTATATTGGGATGGTCAACGCAAGGGCATGATGCCCCGTGAGGGCGGAACTACCTTTAGCAATTTGCGGTGTTTATAACTCTACAAAACATTGGAAATGATAATATAATCACCCCAAATGGGCCACTATTTCAAAAGTTATGGTCATTTAAAGCATTGTTCATCTACGGAGGTAATGTGAGATATGTTGCTACATAAGCTAGATTAGGATGGTTTACGGAAGGTCATGGCGCTCATGAGGAACAAAATGTGTTAAGCTGTTTCTGGTGTCGAGATATTGAAAAAACACATGGACGAAAAAAAAGTCACCCCAAATAGACCATTGTATCAAAAGTTATGGTCTTCTATTTGTTAATTCCTCTGCAGAACTACACGAGCTATTTTTCTACTTAAGCTATGTTGCGATGATCTATGCAAGGTATAGGCACTTCACGAGGACCAAACCAACTTTTGCAATTTGTAGCACGTACAACTAGACAAAACACTTGAAATGATAATAGAATAACCTCAAATGTACCAGTATATCGAAAATTATGGCCTTCTAAAGTATTATTCATCTGTAGAAATAACGTGAGCTACGTTGCTATGTGAGCTATATTGTGATGTTTATGCGAGGTCATTGTGCCCTACGAGGACCAAATCACCTTTGGTTATTTGTAGCGTGTATTGAAAGAGTTTATGCCACAATTAAGGAGAAAAATATGAAACATCTAACAGACTTTACTTAGTTGGAAATGGTATTTCCTTTACTATAGTAAAAGTGAGAAGAGGTAACAAGAGTTTATAAAGAAAAAATTGAGAGACACATAGATTCCTATGGAAGTAGTGAAGGGAGTGAAGTGGTTGAAAAAATGTGCGAAAGAATTGCTACATAAAATAATAACATTTGTCAAAGGAAATGCACTAGGGAACTGTATGAATGCAATATGAAGAAAAACAATATATTCATATGAAGAAAGAAATAGCGATATAAAGATAAATAGAAGGTTGTTTAAGAAAAACTCTCTAAACAAAATATTTAGATCTAATGCTTATTCCTAAGTTGTGTGAAGTATATTTTGTTCCAATATTTAAATAAATGGATATGAAATGATGATTATTAATTAATAAGATTCACTATCGACTTTGATTATGATGATATTTTAAATATTATTTGAAAATGAGATTGATTAAGAAATATTTGTATCTAGAGATTCTATATTAGTCATCGTAAACTTTATGCTTGTCAGTGGAGATTGAGAAAACCTATGTAGTGGCTTGACCATGGTTATCTTTCAATTCATAATTTTGTTGCAAAACTGGAGGTTGAGTAGCCAAAAAAAAATATTATTGTTTAATTCTATCTATTCTATCATGATTTATTTTTCGAGGTAGTGTATAATTTTTTTCAAGTATCATTTCTTCTTAAGTGTAGGTGTATATAATTTTGAAATCAAAATGAGGGAATAAAAGAAAATTTGATTGAGAGTATTCCTTTGCTTGGGATGGCAAAATGCTGAGTTTGGGGGTATTTGATAAGTCAATAATTATATATTTTTTAGTACAGTTAAGGATGATTTTAGATGTTAAAGACTACATTACACAAGATTTTCTCTTGTTTTTGATATTTCAAGTGATATATAGTTTTTATACCGAACGATTTCCAACGATTCTTATAGCACTCAAAATCCTTGCACATGTCGGTGGAAATAGGACTACTGATTTATGGATTTTTCCAATGATTCCACTTACTTAGAAATTAGAGAAGAATCGATGGCCATGAATACGTGGATTTTAGATATGCTTTAACTAATATATTATAAATATATCGAGATTAGTGTTTGGATCATCATGAAAATTTGGGACATCCATATAATTGATGTCCGACGAACCATCTCCGACTGTGAAGTTCATCTCAACTGTTTTGCCTTTCTCCTTTAAGGAGGCTTGATAAAGATCAATAAAATTCTTAGGCGTGCGGCATACATGAGCCCAGTGGTCTTTTAGACCACATCTGTGGCATGGTTGGTCACGACTACGATCATGCCCATTTTCAGCAATATTTTTCCCCTTATTCTGAACGGCTTCATTCTTATTCCATTTATTTTGGAACTTATTGCCGCAAAATTTAGAATAGGGCTTGCCGCGATCTTTGCTGATTGATCCTTTCCCATTTCCACGTCCGTGGTTTTTCTTTCCATGACCTTTTTTATGGTCATTATAGGATGCTGCATTTGCTTCATTAATTGAAGCGGAACCAGTTGGACGGGAGTTTTGGTTCTTCAATAGAAGCTCGTTATTTTGTTCAGCCACCATGAGACAAGAAATTAATTCTGAGTACTTTTTAAATTGGCGCGCTCGATATTACTGTTGCAACAACAGATTCGAGGCATGAAAAGTATTGAATGTTTTTTCCATCATTGCCTCATCAGATATATTTTCTCCACGAAGCCTCAAACGAGAGGTAATATTAAACATGGTGGAGTTATACTCACTTACTGTTTTGAAATCTTGCAGCCTAAGATTCAGCCAGTCGTTTTGAGCTTTTGGAAATATCACCGTCTTTTGGTTTTATCCCATCGGGTTTTCCTAGCAAGGTTTTTAATGAGGCAATCTTAACAATATTATACCCATCTTAATATTTATGAGAATAGTGTACTCTTTTTCTTTTAATGTCTTTTTTCCCACAGGGTTTTTCTTAGTAGAAGTTTTAACGAGGCACAATCTCTAAGCAAGTGTCATCCAAGGGGGAGTGTTATGGAATATGGATGACCATGCATGTACACCAACATATTGTGTAGTCATGTAACTTGTATGTCTCACTTAATAGTACCTCCACTTGTCTATGTATTGTCATGTAACTTGTAATCCTCTCCAATGTACACCAACTCTTCCATGTATTGTCTATGTAGCTTGTGATGTGTTGTATGACATGGGGTGTATGTGTTGCTTGTACACATAGTATGAAGTACATTTATCATCATCACCAAATGACCTATATAAAGGGTGCCAACCTCATTGTAAAAACACACCAAGTTGAATGAAAACTTCTCATTCCAACTATCTCATTTCTTCTCTTATCCTTTGTAGTAGTAGTTTGTAGTAAAAGAAGTTCTTAGTCTTCTATTTCATTCTCTAGTTCTTAGCAAGTTTCAATTCAATTTACAACACGTTATTAGCACGAGCTTGATCTAGCATTAAGGAGATCTTGAAGTTCAAGAAGGCTTGTTAAGGAGACAAAGCTAGGAAGGTATATTTAAATAAGTTCAATTTATTTATATATTATCATGGTTGCTTCCTTCTATTACATGCATCACTTCTATATGCATACTTCATTCATATACTATACATTATAACGTCACTGATTGCGAAAGTATGCTCTGTAGTTGCGTCTTGTACGATCTTCTACATCAGAAATCAAAAGTCAATATGTGACATAAGTAGTTTTCTCTTAAAACTACAAATGATTAATTATCGTTCTATTCTTGATTTTATAATACAAATAATGCTATAAGTTTGAGTTGATAGTGGGTAAGCCTTGTCCCCGGTAAAACTAAACATTGAAAGGGAGACGGGTTATCCCGTTCGAGGAGGCATGGCATTAAACAGACTGTCTCGCCACCCAACCTAGAGGTTGTCCCACCAACTCATTCGAATAGTACATTTGATTATTAATAAATCAAGTTGTGAACATATACTTAATCATATGTTATGTTTTTTTTTTACATAAAAGAAAAGAGAAAATTATTTTATATTATATTTACTTTCAAAATATTAATCAACCATAGTTGAATTTGTTACCTTATTATAATTCGTCATGATAATTAGATATTACAAATTATGAATAAAGCTTGCATCTATGCAAGGCTGTATGTTGTACACAATCATTTGCCAATATCTCTTTAGAGATTTGAAAAGTGAATATTTCATATATATTTTCACCCTATGGAGTTATAAGTATATAAATACCAAAAAAAGGTAATGCTCCAAAAGCTCAAAATGAGCGGTTGAGTCTCAAGCTACAAAATTTAATCAGTCAAATATTAATTATAATTACGCAATTTTAATTACCTCTATGTTGAGGCTATGCAGAAATGACTAATGAGACAATAAAAAAAAGGTCACGTGGCCCGCCTCGATTTATTGCTGCAACAAATATCGAGTGCGCACGTCAATCCAATAAATATTAAGGATTGGTTTCTTGTCTCATGGTAGCTGAGTAAAATAATGAGATATTATAAATATAATATCGATCCCGTCCAATTAGTTCAGCTTCAAATTAAGAAGCATATGTTGCATATAATGATCATGATCGCAATAATAAGTTTATGGACGTGGAAAATGTGAAAATATTAGGTAAAGGTCGATTGACAATTCCAACAAAAAAATTGGAACAAAAGTGGTGCACCACTACAAAGGGTAAATAATTATTGACAATGAGCGCTCATAATCGTGACCATTTTTTTTGGTCATATATGAAAGGCTATTTTGCCTAAATATTGTCATATATATACCCAAAAATTTTCGTGACCTTTATCATGCCTTCAAAATCAAAGGCAAAATATTACGAATTTTTTATCAATGAAATATGACTCTTTTCTAATTTGCCAGATATTATTTGTCCAGATGGATCAACAAATCATGTGTTCAAATCATGAATCAAATAAGAGCGATATATGTCTTGCTGATTGTGCTACAACGCATACAATCCTTAAAAATAGAGAATATTTCTCTAGTTTGAACTTAGATGAGGCTAATGTTCAAACAATATCTCGCATCTCCAATTTGATTAATGGCTCTGGAAGAGCAAATATTATGTTGCCTGAGGGAACAACAATTCATGTTGACAATGCCTTATACTCTAACAAATCCAGAAGAAATTTACTGAGCTTTAAAGATATTCGACAAAATGGATATCACATTGAAACCGTGAACGAAAATAATAGAGAATTTCTCTATGTCACGTTGGTTTCAAATGGGAAAAAAGAAATGTTAGAAAAACTCCCAGCTTAATCCTCTGGATTATATTTTACTCATATAAGGCATGTCGAAACGAATGTCATCTTGAATAAGAAAATTAATGATCCAAAGACATTCATTTTATGGCATGACCGGTTTGGTCATCCAGGATCATCAATGATGCGAATAATAATTAATAATTCGCATGGACATCCTTTAAGGAGTTACAAAATATTTTTAGCTGGTGATTATAATTGTGCTAGTTGTTCTTAAGGTAAATTGATAGTTAAACCATCCCCAAGTAAAATTATTGTGGAATCCCCAGTTTTCTTAGAACGCATTCAGGGAGACATATGTGGACCTATTCATCCTCACTGTGGACCATTTAGATATTTCATGGTTTTGATAGATGCATCAACTAGGTGGTCACATGTTTGTTTGCTTTCAACCCGCAATGTTGCATTTGCTAGACTTTTAGCACAAATCATTAAGTTAAGAGCACAATTCCCTGACAATCCAATCAAGACCATCCGTCTTGATAATGCTGGAGAATTTCAATCTCAAGCATTTAAAAATTATTGCATGTCTATAGGAATTACCATTGAACATTCTGTTCCACACGTGCATACCCAGAATGGTATAGCAGAATCTCTGATCAAACGCATTCAATTAATTGTCAGACCTTTAATCATGAGAAGTAAGTTATCAACTTCAGTTTGGGGACATGCAGTCCTTCATGCAGCATCTATCATTCGTTATAGGCCTACTACATACCATGAACATTCCCTCATGCAACTCATTTTGGGTCAACAACCAAATATTTCACACTCGAGAATTTTTGGTTGTGCAGTGTATGTTCCTATACCACCTCCCAATAGAACTAAGATGGGTCTACAACGAAAACTTGGGAATTATGTTGGATTTAACTCATCGTCCATTATAAGATACCTTGAGCCCTTAAAAGGGGATTTATTTACTGCACGTTTTGCTGATTGTCACTTTGATGAAACAATTTTTCCACCATTAGGGGGGGATAAGAAGTCAATTCAAAAGGAATGGTGCGAAATTGCTTGGAATGCATCAACTTTATCACATTATGATCCACGAACAAATCAGTGTGAACTTGAAGTTCAAAGATCATTCATTTGCAACAAATCGCAAATCAATTACCATATGCATTTAATGATGCAAAACAAGTGACAAATCACATATTCCAGTTGTAAATGCTCCGCAATAATTGATGTCTGTGCAACAAAATACACAAGAACCAACGAAACGCTTAAAACGTGGAAGACCGATTGGTTCAAAGGATACAATTCATAGAAAGAGGAAAACGGGAGTAAAAATAAATACAAATCAAAATACTCATGAGAAAGCACAAGAATCCTTTGATAAGGGTTTGTCAGATAAAGTTGATTCTGATGAGGAACAACTTCCTCTAGAAAAAGAGGAAAAAAGATGAAAATAATGAGATCTCAATAAATCATTTAAACTCTGGTAAGATTTGGATCGAAATGAAATTGTTCCTGATGATATATTTGCTTTCAATGTGTCCTTTGAAATATGTGAAAATGATGAGGATCCAGAACCACGATCAATGGACGAATGTCAAAAAAGACCTGATTGGCAAAAATGGCAAGATGTTATCCAAGCAGAGCTAAACTCGTTAAGGAAACGAGAGGTTTTTGGACCAATTGTCCAAACGCCAGATAGCGTAAGACCTGTTGGATATAAATGGGTATTTGTACGAAAGAGAAACGAAAAAAATGAAATTACAAGGTACAAAGCAAGACTTGTAGCTCAAGGTTTCTCACAAAGACCTGTCATCGATTATGAGGAAACATATTCTCCTGTTATAGATGCAATCACATTTCGGTTTTTGATAAGCCTTGCAGTCTCTGAAGTGCTTGATACGCATTTAATGGATGTCATTACAACATATCTGTACGGATCCCTAGACAGTGAGATATATATGAAAATCTCTGATGGATTTGTAATATCCGATGAAATAAAATCAAAACCTCATAACATGCATTCTATAAAATTACAAAGGTCTTTGTACGGATTGAAACAATCCGGACGAACGTGGTACAAACGCCTTACTGATTATTTACTGAAAGAAGGATATGTAAATAATCCGCTTTGCCCATGTGTCTTCATTAAAAGATCATCAAGAGGATTTGAAATTATTACTATATATGTTGCTGATTTAAATATAGTGGGAAACCACGACGACATCGTTAGAACATCCGAATACTTGAAAAAGGAATTCGAGATGAAAGAACTTGAAAAAACAAGACTTTGTCTTGGTTTGCAAATTGAACATTTTTCAAGTGGAGTATTTTTCCATCAATCAAATTATATTGAAAAAATATTAAAAAAATTTTATATGGACAAGGCGTATCCATTGAGCTCTCCAATGGTTGTCAGATCACTTGAAGTGGATAAGGATCCATTTCGACCTCATAAAAGTGATGAAGAGCTACTTGGTCCGGAGGTACCATATTTAAGTGCAATCGGTGCACTTATGTATCTTGCAAATTGTACAAGACCTGACATTGCTTTTGCTCTCAACCTACTTGCAAGATACAGCTCTTCACCAACTCGAAGACATTGGAATGGTGTTAAACACGTTTTTTGATATCTTCGAGGAACAAGTGACATGGGTTTATTTTACTCGAGAGGGGTAAAATTGAATCTCCAAGGTTATGCTTGATCTTTGGATTTTTATCCGATCCCCACAAGGCCCGTTCTCAAACGGGATATGTATTCACCTGTGGTAATACTGCTGTATCATGGTAGTCAGTAAAACAAACTATGGTTGCTACTTCTTCCAATCATTTTGAAGTACTTACAATTCATGAAGCAAGTCGTGAATGTGTTTGGTTGAGAAACATGATTGAACATATTCAAGAATCATATGGATTACCTTCAATAAAAGATTCTCCAACCATATTTTATGAAGATAATGCAACATATATTGCACAATTAAGTGAAGGATTCATAAAAGGAGACAGAACAAAACATATTTCACCAAAATTCTTTTATGCGCATGAGCTTCAAAAGAATGGTGAAATTGATGTCAAGCAAATCCGATCGAGTGATAATCGTGCTGATAATGTGTTGTAAATTGAGTTGGAACTTGTTAAGAACTAGAGAAGGAAATAGAAGACTAAAAACTTCTACTACTACAAACTACTACTACAAAGGAGAAGAGAAGAAATGAGATAGTTGGAATGAGAAGTTTTCATTCAACTTGGAGTGTTTTTACAATGAGGTTGACACCCTTTATATAGGCCATTTGGTGATGATGATAAATGTACTTTATACAATGTGTACAAGTAACACATACACCCCATGTCATACAATACATTACAAGTAATTTGACAATACATGGAAGAGTTGGTGTACATTGGAAATAATTACAAGTAACATGACAATACATAGACAAGTGGAGGTACTATTAAGTGAGAAATACAAGTTACATGACTACACAACATGTTGGTGTACATGTATGGTCATCCATATTCCACAACACATTATATCTAAAGTTATGTTCTTTTGAAGTTTTATTCATCTACGAAGCTATGTGAGCTATGTTGCGATGTTCTATGCAAGCCAAGGCGTCTTAGTGGACCAAATCGCCTTTGGAAAATTGAAGCATGTAGATCTAAAAAAAAATGCGAAACGAATAATAAAATCACCCCTAAAGGACCACTACATCAAAAGTTGTTGTATTTCGAGATTTTATTCATCTGCGGAGTTTACGTGATCAATGTCGCTATGTGAGCTATATCGTGATGGTTTACGGAAGGTCATGGCACCCCATAAGGACCAAACCGCTTGCGGCTATTAACGACGTGTATATCTTAAAAAAACACACGAAAAAAATAATCGCCCCAAACGGACCACTATGTCGAAAGTTTTGGTGTTCCAAAATATTTACTCATCGGTGGACCATCCGTGAGCTATATTGCTACATGAGCTTTCTTGCGATGATCTACGTAATGTCAAGGTGCTCCACAAGGACTAAACTGCCTTTAGCTATTTGTGGCGCCTAGATCTCCAAAAAAAACACGCGAAATGAAAAAAATGACTTCAAACGTACCACCATAAGAAAATTTATGGTCTTTTGAAGTTTCATTCATCAATGAAGCTACAGTTCCATATTGCAACATGAGCTATCTTGCGATTGTTTATGAAAGAAAAATGAGCCCCACTTGGACAAAGATGCTTTTGTTTTTTTTCAGGCACGTAGATCTTTAAAAAAACTAGTAAAAGGAAAAATAAAATCATCCTTAATGGACAACTATATCAAAAGTTATGGTTTTCTGAGATTTTATTCATCTAGGGAGCTACATGACGTGTGTTGTTATGTATGCTATGTTTCAATAATCTACAATAGGGAAAAGCGCCCCACGAGTATGAAACCACCATTGGTTGTTTATGTCGTGAATTCTAGAAAAAACATACAAAAAATACCCTAAACGGGACAATGTATCAAAAGTTATTGTTTTCTGAAATTTCAATTATCTGAGCTGTAGGACCAAATAGTATTTGGCAATTTGTGGCATGTAGATCTTGGAAAAAAATGCGCAAGAAAAAAATCACTACAAATGGACTGTTGTATCAAAAGTTATGATCTTTTGAAGTTTTATTAATCTGCGGATCTAGTGACCCTTATTTCTATGTAAGCTATGTTGTGATGGTCTATGAATGGACAAGGCACCCCACAAGGACCAACCTGCCTTTTGTACTTTGCTGCATGTAAATCTAGAAAAAACACACGAAATGAAAATAATAACTCCAAACGGACCATGTTTTCAAAATTTATGGTCTTTTGAATTTTGATTGATCTACAGAGCAAAGTGAGCATATTGCTATGTGAGCTATATGTTGCGATGGTCTACGACAGAATAAGCCACCCCAGGAGGACGAAATTACCTTTGGAAATTTATCCGTGTACAACGCAAAAAATGATACAAAGTGAAATAAGAAATCACGCCAAAAAGAGCACTTCATTAAAAGTTATGGTCTTGCTAAGTTTTATTCGTCGGTCGACCATACTTGAGCTATTTTGCTACATGAGCTATTTTATGGTGATCTAAGCAAGGTCATGGCACCCCTTGAGGAGCAAATTGCCTTTGGTGGTTTAAGGCATGTATATTTTGATAAGACACGCTAAAAATCACTTAAAATCACTAGAACATTTTTTGCCTTTAATAGAGGTTTCAAAATCCCTATTAAATAGAATGTTATTAAATGTCATGTGAAAATGCGCTACGTTTTAATTTTTAATACATGTATTACATAGAAGTTTTTTAAAACTCCTATAAATTAGGCGTTATTTAATAGCACCCCTTTTAATCGAGGTTTAAAAACCCCTATTAAATAACGAAATTGTTCTAGTGAATGGACCACTATATCAAAAGTTATGGTCTTCCAAGATTTTGTTCATATACGGAGCTACGTGAGCTACCTTGCTACGTAAGCTACGTTGCGAAGATCTTCAAGGTCAAGGCACCCACGAGGACCAAATCACCTTGGCTATTTGTGGCATGTAGATTTCAAAAAAAACATTCGAAATGAAAGAAAAAAATCACCCTAAATAGACCAATGAAGACCAAACTGCCTTTGGCACCTTGTTGCGCATACAACTAAAAAAACACTCGAAATGGAATAAAAAAACACCTCAAATGGGCCCCTGTATCATAAGTTTTAGTATTCTGATGTCTAATTCATCTGTGGAGCTCACATAAGCTATGTTGCAACATGTGCTATATTGTGTCGGCTTATGCAATGTCATGGAGCCGAACAAGGACCAAACCACATTTAGCTCTTTGTTGCCTGTAGATATCTAAAAAACACGTGAAAAAAAATTACCCCAAATGGATCACTATATTAAAAGTTATGGTCGTTTGAAGTTTTATTAATCTACAAAGGTAGAAGAGCTCTGTGGAGATGTTCTATGCAAGCCAAAGCACCCCACACGGACCAAATCGCCTTTGGGAAATTGTCGCATGTAGATCTCGAAAAAATAAAAGAAATGAACAAAAAAATCATTGGCCACTATATTAAAAAACACGAGAAAAAAATCACCTCAAACGAACCACTTTAACAAAAATTTTGGCCTTCTAAAATTTTACTTATCTGTAGAGCTAGGTGGGCTTTGTTGCGATGATCTACACAAGGTCGAGACATCCCCACAAGGACCAAACCATCATTAGCCATATATGGCGCCTAGATCTCGATAAAAATACGATAAATGTCAAAAATCACCTTAAACGTAGAACCATATTAAAAGTTATGGCCTTCTGAAGTTTAATTTATCTATGAAGCTAAAGTGTTATATTACAAAATTAGCTATGTTGCAATGGTTGATGAAAGAAACATGCGCCATACTAGGACAAAGAAGCTTTTGGTTTTTTCGGCATGTAGATTTCTAAAAATCTCGTGAAAGGAAAAATAAAATTACCCCACACGAGATAACTGTACCAAAAGCTAAGGTTTTCTAAAATTTTATTCATATATGGAGCTACGTGTGCTATGTATCAATGATCTACGATAAGCCAAAGTGCTCCACGAGTACCATACCACCTTTGGTTGTTTGTGGCGTGTATTCTAGTAAAAACATGCAAAATTAAAAAAATTACCCTAAACGGGATAATGGGATAATTTATTAAAAGTTATAGTGTTCGAAAATTTCATTCATCTGCGCTATGTTACTAAGTAAACTATGTTGCGATGATATATGCAAATTCAAGGCGCCTTAGGAGAAAAACCGTCTTTGGTTGTTTATGGCGATTAGAACTTGAAAAAATACGCAATAAATAAATCACCTGAAATAGACTACTGTATCAAAAGTTTTGGTCTTCTAAATTTTTTTTCTTATGTAGAGCTATGTGAGCTATTTTGTGATGATTTACAAAAGGTAAAGCCACACAAAGAGGGACAAACTGCCTTTGACTATTTGTAGCGTGTAGTTCTCTATAAAAAAAGCATGCAAAATACAAAAAAAGACATAAACTGGACCACCGTAAAAATAATTTATGATCTTATGAAGTTTTATTCATATGTGGAGGTACATAACTATATTGCTATGTGAGCTATGTTGCGATGGTCTACAAAAGGACAAGGGACGCCATGATGAAAAATTGCCTTTGGCAAATTGTGGGTCGTACAACTCAAAAGTGTAAATGAAATGAAAAGAAATGACCCTAAATAGGCCACTCTATCGAAAGTTATGGTTTTTTGAAATTTTATTCATCAATGGAGCTACGTGAGCTATATTTTGCGATGGTCTAAGTAAGGACGAGGCACCTTTCGAGGAAAAGATTCCTTTGGCAATTTGTGGCACATAAAACTCAAAAGAACTTATGAAATGAAAAAAAAAACACCCCAAATGGACCACTTTATCAAAAGTTGTGGTCTTCCAAAGTTTTATTCATTTGCGGACCATTCTTGAACTTTTTGCTACGTGAGCTATGTTGCGATGGTGTACTCAAGGTATCTTGGTGCCCCGTGAGGACAAAAGCGCCTTTTGCGGTTTGTGGCATGTAAAATTTAAAAATTCACGTGAAAGGAAATCACATGAAACGGACAACTTAATCAAAAGTTATGGTCTTCTGAAATTTTTTCCATACAAAAAGCTACGTTAGTTATGTTGGTACATGAGTTATGTTGCGATGGTCTATGCAAGGTAAAGGTGCCACAAAATGACTAAACCGTATTTTGCTCTTTGTGGCGTGTAGATATAAAAAAACACACTAAATGAAAAAACTCAACTAAACAAATCACAATATCAAAGGTCTTGATCTTTTAAAGTTTTATTCATTTACGGAGCTACATTATCTCGTATTTCAATGTGAGCTATGTTGTGATGGACTATGAAAGGACATGGAGCCCAACGAGGACCAAAGCGCCTTCCGTAGCTTGTGTCACATACAACTAAAAAAAAAGCGAAATGAAAAAGAATTACCCCAAATGGATCACTGTATCGATCGAGGTTATGGTATTCCGATGTCTTTTTCATCCGAGAACTTATGTAAACTATGTTGCTATGCGTGCTATATTTTGATGGCTTATGCAATGTCATGGATCCCAAAGATGATCAAACCGCATTTGAATTTATATTGCGTGTAGATCTTTAAAAAAAAAACTCAAAATAAAAAAATTCCGCAATGGACCACTACATCAAAAATTATGGTCTCTTGAAGTTTTATTCATCTATGGAACTACGTGAGCTATGTTGGGATGTTCTATGCAAGCTAGGGTGCCATACATGGACCAAACTGCCTTGTGAAAAATTGTGGCGCATAGATCTTGGAAAAACAGTCGAAATGAAAAAAAACTACCCGAAGCGGACCATTTAATAAAAAATTATTATCTTCCAAAATCTTATTCATCTGTGGGGTCTACCTGAGCTATGTTGTGATGGTCTACCGAAGGTCAAGACGACCCATGAGGATCAAAACGCCTTAGCCTATTTTTTGTATGTATATCTCTAAAAAACCCGCGAAAGGAAAAAAAAAGTGACCCTAAAGGGACCACTATATCAAAAGTTATGGTATTTCAAAATTTTGTTCATTTGCAGATAAACGTAAGCAATGTTGCTACGTGAGCTATGTTGCGATATTGTACGCAAGGCCAAGGTGCTGTAGGTTTAGAAAAACAAGCGAAATAAAAAAAAATTCACCCAAACAGAACACTACATCAAAAGTTGTGGACTTTGAAGTTTTATTGGTCTACAGAGCTACCTGAGCTATATCGCGCCGGTCTACGCAAGGCCAAGGCAACCCACATGGAACGAACTGCCTTTGGCAATTTTTGGGCGTAGATCTCGATAAAACTCACGAAAACAAATAACCCTTAACGGACCACTTTATCAAAAGTTAAGGTATTTTGAAATTTTATTCTTATATGGAGCTACGTGAACTATGTTGCTACATGAGCTATGTTGGGATGATCTATTCATAAACATACCAAACGGACCACTTTATCAAAAGTTTTGGCATTCTAAAATTTTACTTATTTGCGGAGCTACGTGAGCTATGTTGCGATGATCTACACAAGGCCAACGCGCTCCACAAGGACCAAACTGCCATTAGCTATATATGGCGCCTAGATCTCGATAAAAATACATGTACCGTAAAAAATTATCTTAAACGTACCACCATAGAATATTTATGGTCTTTTCAAGTTTAAATCATTTATGAAACTATAGTGCTATATTGGAAAGTGAGCAATGTTGCCATGGCTTGTGAAAGAAAAAGGCACTATACTAGGACAAAATAGCTTTTGGTTTTTTTGGCATGTAGATCTCTAAAAAATTCGTGAAAGGAAAAATTAAATTACCCCACACAAACAACTGTATCAAAAGTTATTATTTTCTAAAATTTTATTCATCTACGGAGCTACGTGAGATATGTATTAATGATCTACGATTAGGCAAAATGCTCCATGACTACCAAACCAACTTTGGTTGTTTGTGGAATGTATTTTTGAAAAACACGCAAAATAAAAAAATTACTCTGAACGGGACAATGTATTAAAAGTTATAGTCTTCGAAAATTTCATTCATCTGCGCTATGTTACTAAGTGAGCTATGTTGCGATGATATACGCAAGGTCAAGGCGCCTTAGGAGAAAAAACCGCCTTTGGCTATTTATGGCAATCAGATATTGAAAAAACACGCAGTAAATAAATCGCCTGAAACAGACCACTATATCAAAAGTTTTGGTCTGCTAAAATTTTATTCATCTACGGAGCTTATGTGAGCTATGTAGCTACGTATGCTATATTGTGATGGTATACGTAAGGTCATGGAGCCCTACAAGGACCAAACCGCCTTTGGGTATTTGTTGCATGTAGATTTTGAAGAAACAAGCGAAAGAAAAATAATAACCATAAACAGACCAGTGGAAAAAAAAATGTTATTTTGAAATTTTATTTAGCTTTGGAGCTTCATGAGCTATATTTGTACGAGAGCTATGTGGCGATGATATACACAAGGTTAAGGCAACCCGTGAGGACCAAACTACCTTAGACTATTTGTGGTGCAAAGATCTAAAAAAAACATGCGAAATGAAAAAATCATCCCTAACGGATCATCGTTAAAAAAGTTATGATAATTTGAAGTTTTATTCATTTATGGAGCTACTGACCTATATTGCTACGTGGGCAATGTTGCAATGGTCTACGAAAGGATAATGTGCCCCAAGAGGACCAAAACCTCTTTGGTTGCTTTTGGTGCATAGATCTAAAAAAAAACCCATGAAATGAAAAATAAAATCACCCCAAACGGATGACTATATCAAAATATGATTTTTTTGGTTCATCTACGGAGCTACGTGAGTTATGCTGCAATGTAAGCTATGTTGTGATAATCTATGCAAAACTAAGGTGCCCTTTGAGCACCAAACCACTTTTGGTTGTTTGTGGCTTTTTTTATCTAAAAAAACAAGCAAAATAAAAAATATCACTTCAAACGGAACACCATATTAAAAGTTATGGTCTTTTGATGTCTTATTCATCTGAAGCTACATGAGCCAAGTTTATATGTTAGCTATGTCATGATGGTTGATGCATGGCAAAAGTCCCCACGTAGACCAAACTACCTTTGACAATTTATGGGAGTAGATCTCGACAAAACACGTGAAATGAAAAACAATCACCTAAAATAGAAGACTTTATCAAAAGTTAAAGTTATGGTCTTCCGTACTTTTATTCATCTTTAAAGATAGACGACTTACGTTAGGATAGTCAACGCAAGGCTAAGATGTCCCATGTGGATCAAATTCCCTTTGGCTATTTACGACGCATTGATCTTGAAAAAAACATGTGAAATGAAAAGAAAATCAGTTCTAATGGAGTATTGTATTAAAAGTTTTGGTCATTCGAAGTTTTATTCATTTGTAAAGCTTAGGTGAGCTAAGTGGCCACATGAGCTATATATTGTGATGGTTTTTGCAAGGTCATGGTACCCAACGAGGACAAGCCACCTTTGGCTATTTTTTGCATATAGATCTTCAAAAAAAGCAGGCGAAAGAAAAAAAAATAACCACCCCAAACGGACAACTATATCAATAGTTATGGTATTCCTAAATTCAATTCATCGCAGAGCTATGTGAGCTATGTTATCGCGTGAGCTATTTTGTGATGATCTACGCAAGGCCAAGGTGCCCTACAAGGACAAAAAGGCCTTTGGCTATTTCGGCTTGTAAATCTTAAAAAATATGTGAAATGAAAAAAAATCACCCTAATGAGACAACAATACCAAAAGGTATGGTCTATTGAAGTTTTATTTGAATATAGAGCTACAAGAGCTAAGCGCTACGTGAGCTATGTTGTTACTTGAGCTATATTATGATGGTTTACGCAAGGTCATGGTGTCCACAAGGACAACACCTCCTTAAGTTGTTCGTGGCTTATAGATCTTAAAAACCATGCTAAAGAAGAAATTTATCCCAAACAGACCACTTTATCAAAAGTTTTAGTCTTTTGAAAGTTAATTCATCTTTGGAGCTAAGTGAGCTATGTTGCGATGATCCACACAAGGTCAAAGCACCCCCCCCCATAAGGATCAAACTATTTTTGGCTGTTTATGGTGTGCATATCTCGAAAAAGTTATGATCTTCCAAAATTTTATTCTTATGTGGAACTACGCTAGCTATGTTGCTTAGTGAACTTTGTTCCTCGAATATACGTAAGGTTAAGGTGCCCCTGAAGGACCAAAGCGCCTACGGTAGTTTATAGCGTAGATCTAAAAAAACAAGCGAAAAAAAAATTACACTAAATGGACCCCTCTATCACAAGTTATGGTATTTCGAAGTCTTATTCATTTGCGGAGCTAATGTAAGCTATGTTGCTACTTGCATGATATTGTGCTAGCTTACGCATTATCATGGAGCCCAACATGGACTACATTCCCTTTGGCTTTTTCCTGCATATAGATATCTAAAAACCACCCTAAATAAAAAAAATCACCATAAACGGACCACTATGTCAAAAGTTATGGTTTTTTGAAGTTTTAATCATCTCCAGAGCTAAGTTAGCTATTTTGCGATGTTCTATGCAAGCTAAGGCGCCCCAGATGGATCTAACTACCTTTGGCGATTTGTTTCACGTACTACTTGAAAAAACATCAGAAACGAAAAAAAAAACCACCCAAATAAGTTATAATCATTAGAAGTTTTATTCATCTAGGAGCTCACAATAGCAATGTTGCTATGTGAGCTATATAATGATAGTTTACCCATGGTCATGGTGCCCTATAAGGACCAAAGCGCCTTTTGCTATTTGTGGCGTGTAGATCTTGAAAATATACGTGAAAGAAAAAAAATCACTTCAAACAAACAAATGTAAAAGTTATGGTCTTCGATATTTTATTCATCTCGAAGCTACTTGAGCTACATTGCTATGTAAGCTATGTTGTAATAATATACGCAAGGTCAAGGCACCCTCGTTACCGCCTTTGGCTATTTGTAAAGTGTAGATCTTAAAAGAAGAAGAAGAAAAAAAATCAGCCGAAATGGACCACTGTATCAAAAGTTTGTCTTTCGAAAATTTACGTACAATCAAAGCACCACCCTAAGGACAAAGCGCCTTTATTTGTTTGTGGCACGTAGAACTAAAAAAAACATGTGAATTGAAAAATAAATGACCAAAACCGGATCACTATATCAAAAGTAATGGTCTTCTAAAACTTAATTCCTCTGCAAAGTTACATGAGCTATGTTGCGATGTTCTACGCAAGCCAAATCACCCCCACGAAGGCCAAACCTCCTTTAGAAAATTGTGGCATGTAGATCTCGAAAAAACCAGCGAAATGAAAAAAACTTACACAATAATATGTATGCGAAAAAAAACCACCCTAAATTGACAACTATATAAAAAATTATGGTCTTTTGAAGTTTTATTCATCTAGCGGATCTACATAGGCAACGTTGTGAAGTAGTATGCAAGCAAAGGAGCCCCACATGGACCAAACCACCTCGAAAAATTGTTGCGTGTAGACCTCAGAAAAACACAAAATATAAATAAAAATAACACCAAACGTGAGCTATGTTGCGATGGTCTACACAAGATAATGACGCCCCAAGAGGACAAAATCACCTTTACTTGTTTCTAGTTCTCAGATTTATCAAAATGCTGATAAAGGAAAAATAAAAACACCGTAAAGGAACCATCGTATCGAAAGTTAGTGTTTTTTGAGATTTTAGTCATCTATAGAGCTAAGTAAGCCATGTTGTCATGATCTATGCAAGGCCAAGGTGCCCCAAGAGTACTAAAATACCTTTAGGTGTTTTGGCTTTTAGTTCTAGAAAAAAACACCTGAAATGAAAAAAAATTTACCTCAAATGGAAAACTGTATTAAAATTTATAGTATTTTAAAGGTTTATTCATCCACGGAGCTACGTGAGCTATATTGCTAGATGAGATATGTTGCGATTGTCTACAAAATGATAAGGAGCCCAACGTGGACCAAACTGCCTTTGGGAGATTGCGGTGCATACAACCAAAGAAAACAAGCGAAATGGAAAAAAAATCACACGAAATGGACCACTATATCAAAAGTAATGGTATTTCGAAGTTCTATTTATCAACAGAGCTTACGTAAGCTATGTTGCTACATACATGTGCTATATTGTAATGGCTTACGCAAGGTCATGGTGCCTAACACGGACCAAACTACCTTTATTTGTTTGTGTCATGTAGATCTCTAAAAAATAGGCAAAATAAAAAAAATCAGACCCAAACGAACTATTATATCAAAAGTTATGGTGTTTTGAAGTTTTATTCATCTGAGATCTACGTGAGCTATGTTACAACGTTCATTGCTAGCCACTGTGCCCCACATGTACTTAACCACCACTGGAAAATTATTGTGTGTATATCTAAAAAAAACATGCGAAATGAAAACAAATCACCCCAAACAGACCACTTTTTTAAAAGTTATGATTTTTTGAAGTTTTACTAGTTTGCGGAGCTGCGTGAGCTATGTTGCGATGGTTTATGCAAGGTATTGACGTCTAACGTGGACCAAACCACATTTGGTTATTTCTGGTTTGTAGATATATAAGAACTCACTATAGAAAAATTAAAATCAATCTAAAGGGTTCAATGTATCGAAAGTTTTGGTTTTCCGAAATTTTATTCATCCACGGAACTACATGAGCTATGTTGCAAGGTGAGCTATGTTGCAATGATCTATGCAAGGCCAAACTATTGAACAGGTTCTGAACCATCTTTAATTGTTTTTGGCGTGTAGTTCTAGAAAAAAAACCCAAAACGAAATAAAAGAATCAACCCAATTGGAACACTATATTAAAAGTCGTGGTATTTTAAAGTTTTATTTATCCACAAAGCTATGTGATGTATGTTGATTCGTAAGCTATGTCACAATGGTCTAAACATAGATAAGGTGCCCCGCATGGACGAAATGGGCTTTGACAATTTACATGAATAGATCTTGATAAAACAAGCGAAAAGGAAAAACATAATCACCCTAAAGAGACCACTTTATCAAAGTTATGGTTTTCGAAGATTTATTCATCTACGGAGGAATGTAAGCTATGTCTCGATAGTCAATGCAAGGCCAAGATGCCCCACGAGGAGGAAACTGGCTTTGGAAATTTGTGGTGCGTACAACTCGAAAAAGCATTTGAAATGACAAAGAAATCACCGTAAATGGACAACTATATCAAAAGTTATGGTCTACTAAAATTTTATTCATATGCGGAGCTAACATGAGCTCTGTTACTACATGCACTATATTGTGATTGTTTACGCAAGGTTATGATGCCCCATAAGGACCAAACCGACTTTGGCTATTTATGACGTGTAGATCTTGAAAAACACGCGAAAAAAAATCAACCACTTCTAGACCGCTATATCAAATGTTATCATCTTGTAAAATTCAAGTCCTTGCGAAGTTACGTGAGCTATGTTACTATGTGAATTTGTGTTGCGATTATCTTCGCAAGGTCAAGATGCACTACGAGGACCTAACCAACTTTAGCAATTTGTTTTTTGTACAACTCGAAAAATCATTTGAAATGAGCATAACAAAACCCAAATGGACCACTATATGTAAAATTATGGTCTTTTAAAGTCTTATTCATCTACAAAGCTAACGTGAGATGTTGGTACGTGAGCTTTATTGTGATGGTTTAGGTAAGGTAGTGGTGCTCCACGAGGACCAACGCCTTTGGCTATTTGTGATGGGTAGATCTTGAAAAAATAAGTGAATGAAAAAAATAAATCCCCACAAATGGACCACTGTATCAAAGTTATGGTCTTCAGAAATATAATTCCTCTACAGAGCTATCTGATCTATGTTGTTACGTGACCTTTCTTGCAATGATCAATGCAAAAGTGGTTTGGTTCTCAAAAGGCACCTAGGTTTTGCATAGATTATCACAACATTGCTTACATTGCAACATAACTCACGTAGCTCTGTACATGAAAAAAAAATCATCTTTTGATATAGTCATCCGTTTATGGTGATTTTATCTTTTGTTTCATAGGTTTTTTTAGATCTACACACCAAAAGCGACCAAAGAGGTTTTGGTCCTCTTGGGGGGCGCATTGTCCTTACGTAGACCATTGCAACATTGCTCACGTAGCAATATAGGTCGATATCTCCATAAATGAATAAAACTCCAAAAATCATAACTTCTTTTACGATGATCCGTTAGGGATGACTTTTTTCATTTCACGTGTTTTTTCGAGATCTTTCAACCACAAATAGTCTAAGGTGGTTTGGTCCTCACGGGTTGCCTTGACCTTGTGTATATCATCGACATAAAGCTTGCGTAGAAAAATAACTCATGAAGCTCAAAATATGAATAAAATTTCATGATACCAAAATTGTTTTCCCCGGTCGGTTGGGGTGATTATTTTTCTTTCGCTTGTTTCTTTAAAATCTACATGCCACAAATACCCAAAGGCGGTTTGGTCCTTGTGGGGCACCATGACCTTGTGTATACCATCACAATATAGCATACGTAGCTGCATAGCTCACGTAAGCTCCATAGAAGAATAAAATTTTAGAATACCAAAACTTTTGATACGGTGGTATGTTTCGTGTGATTTATTCTTGCGTGTTTTTTCAAGATCTAATTGCCATAAACAAAGCTAAAGGCGTTTTTTTCTCCAAAGGCCCCTTTACCTTGCGTATATCATCGCAACATAGCTCACTTAGTAACATAGCGTAGATGAATGAAATTTTAGAAGACTATAACTTTTAATACATTGTCCCTTTCGGGTTAGTTTTTTTTTATTTTGTGTGTTTTTTCAAAAATACATTCCACAAATAACTAAAGGTGCTTTGGTAGTCATGAAGCGCTTAGGCTAATGGTAGATCATTGATACATAGCTCACATAGCTCCGTAGATGAATAAAATTATAGAAAACCATAACTTTTGATATAGTTGTCTGTGTGGGGTAATTTAATTATTCATTTCAAAAACTTTTAGAGATCTGCATGCCAAAAAAAACCAAAAGCTTTTTTGTCCCAGTAGGGCGCCTTTTTCTTTCATGAACCATCGCTACATAGCTCACTTTGCAATATAGCACTATAGCTTCATAAACGATTTAAACTTCAAAAAACCATAAATATTCTTATGGTAGTACGTTTAAGTTGATTGTTTTTTACATTTTATGTATTTTTATGGAGATCTTGGCGCCATATATAGCTAATGGAAGTGTGGTCCTTGTGGAGCGCGTTGGCTTTGTGTAGATCATCGCAACATAGCTCACGTAGCTCTGCAAATAAGTAAAATCTTAAAATGCCAAAACTTTTCATAAAGGGGTCCGTTCGGTCTATATATGAATAGATCATCCCAACGTAGCTCATGTAGCAACATAGCTCACGTAGCTCCATATATGACTAAAATTTCGGAATACCTTAACTTTTGATAAAGTGGTATGTCTAGGGTGATTTTTTTCGTGAGTTTTATCGATATCTACGCCTAAAAATTCCCAAAGGCGATTCGTTCCATGTGGGGTGCCTTGGCCTTGTGTGGACAGTAGCGACATAGCTCGGGTAGCTCAGTAGACCAATAAAACTTCAAAGACCACAACTTTTTATGTAGTGTTGTTTAGGAGAGTTTTTTATTTCGCTTATTTTTCTAAACCTACATCACCTTAGCCTTGCGTAGAATATCGCAACATAGCTCACATAGCAACATTGCTTACGTAGCTCCGCAAATGAAAAAACTTTGAAAGACCATAACTTTTGATATAATTGTCCCTTTAGGGTCATTTTATTTTTCCCTTCGCGGGTTTTTTAGAGATATATGAACAAAAAATAGCCAAAGGAGTTTTGATCCTCATGGGGCGTCTTGACCTTAGGTAGACCATCACAACATAGCTCAGGTAGGCCCCATAGATGAATAAAATTCTGGAAGATAATATTTTTTGCTTAAATGCTCCGTTTGGGGTGTTTTTTTTTTTTTCAATTGTTTTTCTGACATCTATGCGCCACAATGTTTCAAAGGCGGTTTGGTCCATTTATGGCATCTTAGCTTGCATAGAACATCCCAACATAGCTGACGTAGCTCCATAGATGAATAAAACTTCAAGAGACCATAACTTTTTTATATAGCGGTCCGTAGTGGAATTTTTTTATTTTTTGTTTTTTTTAAGATCTACACGCAATAAAAATTCAAATGCGGTTTGATCATCTTTGGGATCCATGATATTGCATAAGGCATCAAAATATAGCACGCATCGCAACATAGTTTACATAAGTTTCGCAGATGAAAAAGACATCGGAATACCATAACCTCTTATACAGTGATCCATTTGTAGTAATTTTTTTTTCATTTAGCATTTTTTTTTAATTGTATGCGACACAAGCTAGGAAAGGCAGTTTGGTCCTTGTTGGGCACCATGTCCTTTCATAGTCCATCATAACATAGCTCACATAGAAATACAGATAACGTAGCTCCATAAATGAATAAAACTTTAAAATAGTAACACCTTTAATACAGTGGTTTGTTTAGTTAATTTTTTTTTGGTTTTTTGTGTTTTTTTATATTTACATGCCACAAAGAGCAAAAGGCGGTTGGTCCTTGTGTGGCACCTTGACCTTGCGTAGATCATAGCAACATAGCTCATGCGCAAATAACGCACGTAGCTTTGTGTATGAAAAAATTTGAGAAGACCATAACTTTTGATAAAGTGGTCCATTTCAAGTGATTTCTTTTCGCATGAATTTTCGAAATATACACGCCACAAACAACGAAAGGCAGATTTGTCCTCGCGGGGCACCATGACCTTGAGTACACCATCGCAACATAGCTCACATAGCAAAATAGTTCAACAATGGCCCGCAATGAATAAAACTTCGGAATACCATAACTTTTGATAAAGTGGTCCATTTGGGGTGATTTGTTTTCCATTTCGTAAGTTTTTCATGTTTTATGTGCCACAAATTGCCAAAGGGAATTTTTTTTCTCGAAAGATGCCTCGTCCTTACATAGACCATCGCACAATATAGCTCACATAGCTCCATAGATGAATAAAACTTCATAAAACCAAAACTTTTGATGAAGTCGCCTATTTAGGGTCATTTCCTTTCATTTCACTTGTACTTTCGAGTTGTACGGCCTACAATTTGCCAAAGGCAATTTTTTCATCATGGCGTGCCTTGTCCTTTCGTAGACCATCGCAACATAACTTACGTAGCAATATAGTTCTATACCTCGATAGATGAATAAAACTTCATAAGATCATAAATTTGTTTACGGTGATCCAGTTTAGGTGATTTGTTTTTATTTCACATGTTTTTTTTTGGAGAAGTACACGCCACCAATAGTTAAAGGCGGTTTGTCCCTCTTGGTGTGCCTTTACCTTTCATATATCATCAAAAAATAGCTCACATAGCTCAACATATGAATAAAATTTTGGAAGACCAAAACATTTTATACAGTGGTCTATTTAAGGTGATTTATTTATTGCGTATTTTTTCAAGATCTAATCGCCATAAACAACCAAAGATGAATTTTCTCCTAAGGCGCCATGACCTTGCGTATATCATCGCAATATAGTTCACTTAGTAACAAAGCACGGTTGAATGAAATTTTCGAATACTATAACTTTTAATACATTGTCCCATTATCCCGTTCATTGTAATTTTTTTATTTTGCATGTTTTTTCTAGAATACACACCACAAACAACCAAAGGTTCTATGGTACTCGTGGAGCACTTTGGCTTATCGTAGACCATTGATACATAGCACACGCGGCTCGATAGATGAACGAAATTTTAGAAAACCTTAAATTTTGGTACAGTTATCCGTGTGGGGTAATTTTATTTTTCCTTTCACGAGCTTTTTACAGATCTACACGCGAGAAAAAACCAAAAGCTTACTTGTCCAAGGAGGGCGCATGTTTCTTTCATCAACCATCACAATATAGCTCACATTTCAATATAACGCTGTAGCTTCTTAAATGAATTAGACTTCAAAAGGCCATAACTATTCATATGGTTGTAAGTTTAAGGTGATTTTTTTTACATTTATCGTATTTTAATCGAGATCTAGGCTCCATATATAGCTAATGGAGGTTTGGTCCTTGTGGGGATGCCATGACCTTCCATAGATCATCATAATATAGCGCACCTATTTCCGCAGATAAGTAAAATTTAAGAAGCCAAAATTTTCGATAAAGTGGTCTTTTTGGGGTGATTTTTTTTCTCGTGTTTTTTAAAGATCTATACGCCATAGACAGCCAAAGGCGGTTTTGTCCTCATAGGGCACCATGACCTTGCATAAACCATCACAATATAGCTCACATGGCAACATTGCTTACGTTAGCATCGTGAGATGAATAAAATTTTTGAAAACCATAACTTTTCATATAGTTATCCCTTAAGGGGTGATTTTTTATTCATTTCATGTGTTTTTTGAGATCTACATGCGACAATTTTTCAAAGGCGATTTGGTCCATGTGGGGCACTTTGGCTTGCATAGAACATCTCCACGTAGCTCATATAGCTTTGTAGATTAATAAAACTTCAAACGACCGTAACTTTTAATATAGTGGTCCATTTGCGGTAAATTTTTTTCATGTGTTTTTTAGAGATCTACAGCCAACAAAGAGCCAAATGTGGTTTGGTCCTTGTTCGGCTCCATGACATTGCGTAAGCCATCACAATATAGCACACGTTGCAACATAGCTTATGTAAGCTCCACAGATGAATTAGACATTAGAATACTATAATTTATGATACCACTAGAACAATTTAGGCTTTTTATAACACCTAATTGATAGAGGTTTTTGAGTAACCCCTATGTATTAGATGATTAAGGTTTCTATAACACTTAATCGATAGAGGTTTTAATTAACCCCTATGAATTAGACAAGTAGACTTTTAATAGCACTAATTCATAGAGGTTTAGAAAACCTCTATGGAAAGTCTGACCCAAGAACAAAATTTTGGCTTTTAATCAACTCCTCAGCATGTACTTCAACAACCCCTAGAGCATTTTACTTCTCTTGAACTTCGAGCAAACATTTGTCAAGTTCATTTGATATTCTAAAATTTCAGAATTTCTTAGATAGAAAATTTCTACTGTAAGTTTTAATTAGTATGCATGGTGTTTTCAGCAAGTCCCCGAATTGCCTATGAGTGTCTACTTATAATTCTAGTGGTAAGCAAGACATATTTTGGTTAAGCTAGGATTTTATAGGCTCAAGCCTACAAAATTCATCAACAACCCTTCTTGGATCTTCTACTCCATTTATACGCTCAAGCCTACAAAATTCAATTATGGGTGATCTGAAGGACATCAGATCTGAAGGATCTTCTTGGGCCTTCTTCATTTAGGACATCTACTTCATTTAGTCCCTTGGCTTTATGTTGAATTGCAATTGTGGCTATGCTGTGTAAATCCAAATGGTCGTCAAAACCCCAGTAGATTTGGATGGAGCAATTCGAGAGTGCGACGACAAGTTCAACCTAATCCGATTCAGGTATATATGTCTTTTAATTACAATTACAAGAGAGAGTGAAACACTTATGTTTTTACTGCACTAACTAATTCAAATAGATATTCACTGGTTGTATTCTTACAATAATTTGATTTGCAATTGCAGGAAACAAAGAAACTCTTAATCCAAGTCAATCTTTACTTTTATGCTTGTAATGTTTTGGAAAATGCTTCACACGTCCTACATCTATAATTAGCTCTCTTTAATATTGGTGACTGATCGACTTTTTTGAATTTTTTCCATGCTATTTTGGTTAGTTCCATTGGGTTTTTTTTTCACTTTTTTAAGTAGATGTTTGCAAAAATTCTTCTTTTAGGAGTATTATTGTCTTGCCAGATTCTTCAGTTACGTCTTCTTTTTTTTATTGACTTACCCTGGTTAATAAGGTTGGCTTCCTAAATATAAGTATTAAAAATTTGCATTTTCTCTTTTTCAGGAGAAACTCTATCAATGGATGTTGCGGCAGCAAGAGGAAGGATCAAGAGTGGCACCAGCTGATGTACTTGCTTATCTGCAGGTTTTTTCAACTTGTTACCTCTTTTAGCATGTTCTAATTTTCATTTTTGCGATCTTGGTATTGTGTTTCCTTGTTTTGGTGTCGTTTTATATAATTCATAGATTTCTTGCAAATGAGTAATGTGTGATTAGAGGACTTGTTATTGTTTAGTTATCTATGATAAAATTTATTAGGATAAGAGTCAACTTTGAAAAGGCATCTGATCCTAATATAGATGGATATAGATGAAGCGCTATTTTGACGTTGAAAGTTGAAACGCCCAAAATTCGTTATGTTGATTACATCATGCTATTGTGATATTTGATGATTACCCCGACGTCATCTTCCAATAATACTTCTAGTGTGTTCGGGTTACATCATTGATCATCCTAATATTATATTTATTATATGTATGTAAAGTGGTGGGAATTTTGAGTTGTGTGGATTATTTATCACGATCACTCATATTTGAAAAATATTTGAAGAAAGTTATTTGAAAATCAACTGAATTGGATTTAAGCCTTGATCCCATGGAGATCATTTATAATATTAGTTGTTTCTTAACGAGTGGAATTGAGAAATATAGAAGAAAAAGGAAGACCTTCACTTAATTTCTTGATTTAGAGAGATTAGGATCATCTATGATGTACTTTTGGTGAAGAATGATTAAGAGAGAGGCATGGTAACTTGATGAAGAATATATCTTCTGTGACGAGGCTCGACACAAAATATAAGATAGAGTGAAAGGTTTATAATCTTTATCTGTGACAAAAAAAAGGTTTATAATCTTTATCCAATCATCAAAGCTATTGATTTCAGCTTGAAACAACAAAGCCTCAATCCCAAACTAATTGGGGTCGGCTACATGGATCAAACTCTTTCATTGAGCTTAATTTAGTGCAACTGATGGTGTGGTTTATGCTTGAAATCTGAAAAATAATAAGAAAAAAAATCGAACACCCAACTTAAATAAATAAAAAAACCTAATTAAGTGCTGAATTATTGTTTTTTGCTTGAAGAACTCGCACCAAGGGAAAGGAAAATGCACAGCACCTTAATTTGGTACATTCAGAACCAGCATTGGCTGCACGAATTGGAAAAATAGAAATCTTTCCTTGAAGGTAAAGCTTGAGTTTACTTCTTAGTCTTCGTTTTGTGATGTCTAACGTTGATTTGCATACCCGAAACCAGCCTTTGCAAAGAAGGCTCCATGGTTATATGCGTCATGTTATTGACAAAAGAGGTACGAGCTTATGCATCTTATCAATACGAGAGGTCATATTCGAAGCAATCTAATCATAAGGAAAATTGTATAAGATATGCTCGAAGAAGTGCAATGGTGCAGTCTATTGGCAATGAGAAGAGCATTATACAAAGAGGGAAACCTTAAATAACATTACTAGGGATTATAAAATTATAAATTATGTAGACAATTATGCTAGACCACGGTCTTTGTCCTTAATAGAGGAGTGGGACTGGACAAAGAAAAGTCATATAGACAACTAAGCATGTTGTGTGAAGGTGGCTTTGTTTAGTTGAACCAAATAGTGGGAGAGACGACAGGGCAGATGGCACTGCACCGCAGTTGAACCAAATAGTGACCAATGTTGTATTGGTTTAGTTTCTTTCTTTAGACAACTTTGGAGCTGCACATGACCAATTTTTGTAGTTAGGTTTGACATCTGGTAACCTGCCATTCTCCGTATGTAATTTTATTTTTCCTGTGGTTTCAGTTACACTTCTTGCTTAATTGTGGCTTCAGTCAGTTTCTTTGTCGAAGAAGGCATTAAAGTTTAAACTATATAAAACTATGAATTGTGCATCAGTTACTTGTTTGCTACACATCTGATTCTATTGACGCTACTTTGTCATCTTTCTTTCAAAATAATACGGAGTGCAATCGTTTATTGGAATATAGAATAAATTTCCATTGCTGATTTACAGTCAGATTGCCTGCATTGTCAGTCCATTAATAGTTTGGTAAATGCTTTCTGATTGAGAAAAACTTGGAAATGTAGCTTCCGAACAGTTTTTGTCAATTTGAAAAGTTACTCTTTGAAGTTGCCAATTTTGCTGCAAGTAGCAGTTAGAATTGCTGCGTTTTTACCTTTTTGGAGACCATGAAGCACCACTTTACTACCAAGTTGTTGCCAATAATATTAAGAAAACATGGAAATGATTCTAGCTTCTAAATGGAGTTAAGTCTCTTCAAAGTGTTTGTTTGAAGTGTCACTTTCACTTTAAACATCAGTAAGAAAATTGTCTTGACCTTGGAGTTTAGGGAGGACCATCTTTACAAGCCCTGCTATCGGCTATGAAATTAAGTTTCTGTCAAGTGCAAGGCACATTCTCTGTGATTGGTTTGAAATGGAGCTTGATTGTGTTATAATAAAGTAGTCTTTAGGAAGTGTTTGGGGATGGATGGGATAGCTTATTATTTGGCTTGTTATTGAAGGACTTATGAAGTATTTGTTGATCATTGTTGGCAGGCATGTCCGATATGTTTCTTTTCGTGTGGAGATCTTGTATTCTATTTGTCAAATCTATAGAGCAACCAAAGAAAGAAAATAGAAGGTAAGAATTTCATTCAATGCCACTCAAGTTCTCTATTTTGAACTAAAGCAATGTGTTGATACCTTGATTATATAATCTGTCATTACAATGATCTTTGCTGTATCATTAACAAATTTAAATGTAAGTTTACTTTGCTTTGGAATTCATTCAATTACTAGCTAGCACATATCTATACTTAAATATGCCAACACAAAGTGAGGTGAGTCTCATGAAAGTGTTATGTATGTTTGAGTTTTTTTTTTTTTTTTTTTTTTTTTTTTTTTTAAAGGTTACATTTTGCAATTTTACTTTGACACACTACAAAAAAATCGCAAATCAGAAACGGAATTTTCCGTTTCTGATTTGCGAAAATTCCGTCTCTGAATTAAATCAGAAACGGAACAGAGACGGAACGCGTTCCGTCTCTGAAAACGTCGTCGCTGATACGATCAGAAACGGAAAATGGATTCCGTTTCTGATTAGAGACGGAATAGAGACGGAAATTATCCGTTTCTGATTAGAGACGGATTTAGAGACGGAAATTAGAAACGGAACAGAGACGGAACAGAAATGGATTTTATTTCGAAATGGTACATTTGTAATTGCATTCCGTCTCGATTAGTTCTTGTCGATTAGCAACGGAATCAGAGACGGAATTAATAAATTTATGAATTCCGTCTCTGATTCCGTTTCTAATCAGCAACGGAATCAGAGACGGAATCAAAGACGGAATGCAAAGAGTTCGTCTCTGATTCCGTCTCTAATTAGAAACGGAATCAGAGACGGATTATTCCGTTTCTGATTCCGTCTCTGATTCCGTTGCTAATTAGAGACGGAATCAGAGACGGAATTAATATTTCCGTCTCTTGATCCGTTTGTGATTGATAGAAATATTTATGGAAAATTAGAGACGGAATAGCAACGGAAAATTTGAATTCGTTGCTAATCCGTCTCTAATTTTTGTTTTGTTTAAATATGGCACGGATACATAAGCCAATCGATTCTCCAACCTAAAAAATCAAAATACAACCCGATATGACATACTCCATCGCCTGCACCCCCTCCAACAACTCCTTGAGGGTGCTAACATCCCCCAAAGAAGCCAAATTGCGCATCCATACATCAAAAATATATATCAACAAAAATTCAAAAGAGAAAGAAAAAATGTGAAACTCAAAATTAGCCCAAAAATTTATATATCCACGGAAAGTTGTCATGTATTACAAAAGCTCCAAAATTTGGAAGTATACACAAAAACCAACCAATCCTATCGTTCAACAAGCAAAAAAAAAGAACACTCACAAAAGGTCCAAAATTTGGAAGTATACACAAAAAGGACTTCATTTAATAAGTAAAACGCAGCTTTGAAGCATTTACGAATCTCCATCGAGGCAACAACCAGTGAGTATGCACTGAAAGAAGTAGGCAAATGAGAGATTAATTAGTTTGAGGTCCCTGCAGTTAGCGCGCTAATTCCAGTATTAGCGCGCTAATTAGCCATTGCCAGATATTTTTGACTTTTGGAAATCAAGCTTTAAATTTGAATTTTTGATTTCCTGGATTCCTAACACGGCTATAAACGGTCATATTGGAATTCCTATCATGATAAAACCACCACAAACTTGGTTTTAACATAAGGAAGACGAAACACATTCAAAAATGCAAGATCTACAAAGAGAAGAATGGCATAAGTGCAAGAATGCTAAAAGGGAAAAACTAAAAGTTAAGCACAAACCTATCATGTAAGTATGATTCTAGAACTCATCCTCTCACCCAATCTAAACTCTTGTGTGCTCCAAAGGCGACAAGCCATGTGTTCCTACTCAAAAAAAAAAAAAAAAAAAAACAACCAGCTGGGATTCAAGAAAAGCAGTGAAGAACAGAAAAAAACCATACAATGTTGAATAAGAATGCTTCCAAAAAAAACATGATCATCAAGCAAATGCGATCACTGAGACCGAAGTTGGTGTCAATGTTGCTATTTTCCTACGCATAGGAGATGGCGAACAATGTTTCTATAAGATGGACCTATCATGTAAGTTGAGTTGTAAAACATGTATAACATGTTTTATAAGGGATGGTTAGGTCTGGACGAGTTTAAGGGTCGCTAACACAAAGGGATAAATTAATTAGTTTGAGGTCCCTGCGGTTAGCGCGCTAATTCCAGTATTAGCGCGCTAATTAGCCACCGCCAGGATTTTTGACTTTTGGAAATCAAGCTTTCAATTTGAATTTTTGATTTCTGGATTCCTAGAACGGCTATAACCGGTCATATTGGAATTCCTATCACTATAAAACCACCAATAACTTGGTTTTAACATAAGGAAGAAGAAACACATTCCAAAATTCAAGATCTACAAAAAGAAGAAATTTGATTTTTAGAAGGAGCAATAGGAGATCACTATAAAACCACCAAAAACTTGGTTTTAACTATAATATACTAGTGTTTGATACAAAGTAAACCACCAACAATATGTAAATCAAGTAACTTAAAAAGTCTACACGATAAACTATTGAAAGGAAGTGATTGATCGCTAATTAAAATAGAATAGCCAAGAGAAGATTCACCTCGATAAGCACCTAAGCCACGCCCCCAAAGCCTCCATAACCCCCACCAAGCTCATTTGCCTCCACTATACCCACCACGCCTACCTCGAGACTGGAGTCCTATAAGGACCAAAATCACCACCACCAAAAAAAGAATGAGTTTAACATGCAAATGAAACAAATCGTCTACAACATGCTCATCGTCAAAAGCAATGAACCCATTCCCTCGAGAACGATAGGAAAAACTAAAACCCGCCTTTCCGAAAACAGGGAAAAATAAAAATAAAGGAACTTCATCATCGAACCTTCTACTACATCGAAGCTTCAACAAACCACCATCGTCCACAGGTAAATTCATTGTCCATTTATCCTCTATATATCTTAGTTGGCTTGGACGCCTTGATTGATGCATAAGTTATCATGGATTTTATTTTTAATACATTATCCTCCCAAAATAAATTTTTTAACCTCAGTTTAAGTAAAATATACTATAAGTACCGAATGTTTGCGAATTAATCCATGGGAGAAGAAAACATGCTTTTGTTGTTGTGTGCAAATCTTATGCCGTTGCAGTTCTCTCGAGTGCTATGATGAAGAAAGTGGTAGAATCGACGAGGGAGCAACATCTTCATGCCATAGCAAATGAATTTGGGAAATCGATAAAGGGTCGTTTTAGGTCATCTGTGTTGAGAACATGTAGGCTATTCTTCTTCTACGGACATGCCATACTAGAAGAAGAAGAGCCTACATGTGCTGAATACTAGAGATGACCGAAAAACGACCCTTTATCGACTTCCCAAATTCATTTGCTATTGCATGAAGATGTAAACTCCCTGTCGATTCTACCACTTTCTTCATCATAGCACTCGAGACTCGCAACGCATAAGATTTGCACACAACAGCCAGCATGTTTTCTTCTCCCATGGATTAATTCTGCAAACATTCGGTACTTATAGTATATTTTACTTAAAAACAAAAAAAAGAATTGGGGGAGCAAAAGCGAAAAAAAATAAAATCCACGATAAAATATGGAACATCGACCTAAAAATGCACAAAAACAAGTGTGAATCATAAAGTAATTCGATGAATTTCTAAAGTTGTCTACACTATAAAACGTTTAATCTAAGCATTTGAAACAAACAACAAGTGAAGTACCTATGTATCACCAACCTGCTCATCTCTCGAGAGCCACGCTTACGTCTCACGCCCAACATTGTCCCCTTGTTGGGGTGGATCGACCGGATCTATTTGCGGCGGTGTTCTTTGGTCATGAGGTGGCGGTGGTGGTGGCGGTGGTGGTGGTTGGTCCGAGCTAGGTCTATTTCGTCCATGTCCATCCCAAGACGCCAGTTTGTTGCATGAAGTGCATAACCTTTCGTAGTTGCTCCGCAACGACATCGAACTCGCCCGCGGCACCACATCCGCGTCTGCGACGTGCTAGCACCAGGAGTTCCGTATCTCCTCTTCTTTCTCCCTACGGACCCGAGTCCGTAGACACGTCCTTTGGAAGACTCACCCGCCACATTGAGGTACACCGCCTCATCATCCACCGATTGCTCCGGTGTAGCACTGGGTCGCCTCCGACGTCTCGCTCTCGGAGCCTATCCTGCATATATGCACAACAAACAAAGTACATGATATGGGGTAAGTGATAGACTTAATAATATTTTACATTTCATTTCTATACTTACATAGAACCGCTCTGATCTAGTATCGATGAATGTCGTCCTGTCGTGATTAACGGTGTGGAGATGCAAGTACAAATCATTCACCGACGGTGGCGTCTCGGATGAATCAGCCTGCGTGCAGGACCAAGCATAGTGAACAAGAGTATAAATGTACAAAATATCCTAGATGTTAAAAAAAACTAACCAATCTTTCTTGGGTAGTCGCAAATGACACGGAACCACCACCGTGCTTCGAGGGTCCAGTCCTAGGGCCTTCGACCTCAGTGTTCCTATTCTCCGTCGCTTGCCTAGACCTAGCACTGGAAGTCCTCGCTCTCCCGATCTTTGCAAGTATCTCCTCCATGCCTCATCTGTAACATAAACTGGCTTGCACCCGATTCTTCTTCAACTTGTGCATCAACGCGGTGTACCTTGTGCCTGCAAGCCTGTCGTACGCCGCTCGCACGAGATCCTCGGGAAGCGCATCATCCCATCTAAAAAATATCTACAAATTGGCGATTGCTATTGTTAGCACTTATTTGAGAAAATAGTATAAATCATAAGGCACATGGTAGTCTTGTTTACCTTCCATTATCGCCGATATTGGTCTTTATGATGAGGCGGTACCGACTTCCAACAATACCCTTCGGGAATCATCCATCGTTTAAAAACTTTTGTCATCCTCCGTGCACAAAAGTGCGAAGGATGCAACTCCTGTGTTTCATGAACATGCATATCACCTTAACTACTTCTTCAATATTTGACATCCATATTGAAATTGACATATAAAAGTCAAACGCAAACTTACGTATCATTGGCAATCAGAGTGATAGGGATCCCCTGCACGCGAGGGGCCTCCATCCCTGGCCTCTGAGGTGGCCGCGGAGGGCCTGTCACCTCCAACCCTGCTCTTACGTCTTCCTCTCGGGATCTTTGCCGGTGATGCTTGTGGTGGGGGTGCGGAGCCTCGTGGGTAAAGGAGTCATTGATGTCGGAGGAGGTGTGGGGAAGTGTGTAGTAGGCATAGTCCTTGATGACGACGAAGATGGTACAGACGACGGTATGGAAGGGGAAGGTGACGCCGCGGCTGTATCGTGCTCGAGAGACCGAGAAGTCGGAATCGATAATGGAGGTATCGAACCACGACCTCGACCGCCACGATGGCCTCCTAATGGCAAACCTCGACATCCCCTACGACCACGTCCGGCCATGATACCTAATTAACAATATTCACGAGTAAAACATCATAAAAGAAGGGCATACAAAAAGTAGAAATTCAGTCTATATTATTGGACTTAATAAGAACAAAATCCATGCAAATAAAAGTAACTACATTATTGGTCGTTGACATATCATATACAAACTTTATTCGCTATCATCCGTTTCAAATTCACTCTCATGAGTAGAAGGTGATGATTCTTCTTCGATTCATCTCCACTATAAACTTCATCGCTTGGACCCGCTTCAACAATGAATCGAGTCCCGATCGGAACATCAGATTGTTGATATCAGCGTCGCATCATCGACTACGCACGTGGTGGGCATCCCATCTTGGAAAGCAATCTCGCCGAGCCCTGGTCATTATCGTCTTTGCTAGTTTCCTCGTCGGTAATTTTGGTGACGACAACAAGCCGCTAGCCATTCTTGTCGATCGTTCCGCATAGAAGGGTACGAAAGGTAGTAGACTTGAGTGGCTTGCATTGCCGAGTACAAATGGCTCGTAGTTGTTATATCGTCGACTTCGTTGAACCTCTACCAATTGAAGTGTTGGGTGAGTCCTCACACCATGATTCGGTGTAGGGTCATACCATTCGCACTTAAACAAGACCACACGTTTGAGGCCGGTATACTCAATCTCCACAACCTCTTGCAGTACTCCATAATAGTTATGGGAAACATCAGCGTAGTTTGAACCCTTCACCAAAACACCGCTGCTCTGCGTCGATCTATTAACGTCATATGTTGCGGAGTGGAACTTATACCCATTAACAAGGTAACCAGGGTAGACAAGTACATGATCGACTAGGACCAACAAAAAGATCAACGAGCGTATCGTCAACTATAGAATTCGAGCCTATTCGTCAAAATTAGAGATGCAATATGACACATTAGTTATGGGAGAAACATTTGAATCTATAACGTACAAAAGTAATGCCCTTACATATGTTTGAAACCAAATGGGGAAGTTGTGCTCTAGACTACTATCAACTTGCGACTCCCCCATTGCTTGAGTGATTTCATCGACGAATATCCTAGAAGAAACGAACGTGTAAGTCGGATGTATTAATAATGTATGAACAATGAATGTATTGCATTAATGAAAGAAAGTGATGGACATCTTTTGAACGTAAGGAGCGATCTCGGACAATTGAGCAAAGTATGTACGAATGAGCGGCATTATACTCTGCTCTGTTAAGTACCGCTCCTTCGACTTGCCCATGGGTCGACCGGGATAAGTGAAAATTGAGAAATTGCCAACGAAGTTCGGTGTGGGCCCGAGATCGCCATCGTCGTTACGTGGCACTTTGTCATGCAACGTAAAGACGTGATCTTCGAAGTAGTAAGAACAAAAGGATGTGACCTCTTCGACCAAATAAGCATTACACATGGAGCCCTCAACCTTCGCTTTGTTTCGCACATTGTTCTTCAAATGTTTAAGGTACCTATATGAATGTTATAGGAAATGTTGATATAAAACCTATTGAATGGGAAAATAATATCAAGGGCTCAAGATAGTACCTCTCAAATGGATACATCCATCGAAATTGAACGGGACCGGCCAGACGGGCCTCGTAGGCCAAGTGGATTGGTAGGTGTTCCATAGAATCAAATAAGCTTGGAGGGAAAATTTTTTCAACTTGCAAATGATTTTTGGAATTTCAGACTCTAAGACCTCCATATCTTGGATACTGACACATTTCGCAGTAAGGGACCGGAAAAATAGGCTTAATTCGCTAATTGCAACCCAAACCGGGTTTGGGAGAAGTTCTCTGAATGCAATTGGTATCAACCGTTGCATGAATATATGACAATCATGGCTCTTCATGCCGAACATTCGCAGTTTCTTTGGATCTACACATCGACCAAGATTCGATGCGTAACCATCAGGAAAACGCAACTTTTCAACCCACTCGCACAATTTTTGTCTTCTTGATGTATCAAGAGCATAGCACCAAGGACGTAAGTATTTGTCGCCGAATCAATGTGTAGAGAAGGTCGGTGACAATATTCACGAATATCTTGCCTCGATTTTGCATTGTCCTTACTCTTGCCCGGTACACACATAATAGTGTTGAAAATGTTGTCAAAAACATTTTTTTCGATGTGCATGACATCTAAGTTGTGGCGGATCAAGTTTGTCTTCCAATACGGCAAGTCCCAGAATATGCTTTTCTTCCTCCATCCCGAATTCTTAGCTATCCGCCCATTCACGATTCAATGTAGATCGGCCGATTTCTGTCACCTTCATCAAGCCAAACGATTCAATTTACGCCAAAATTTCTTCACCAGACCGCAAAGCGAAGCGGATCATCGATTATGACCATTTTGCCTCTAATGAAATTTTTTGTCTTTCCTTAATGGTGATGACTTCTCCAAGAAACGACGATGACGGTCAAACCACGATGTCTTACCTCCATTTCGCAATTGAAATGCATTTGTATCCTCCATACAATATGGACAAGCGTACTTACCGTGTGTGCTCCAATAGGACAACATGCTATATGCGGGGAAATCACTAACGAGTCCATAAAAGGGCAACTCGCATGACAAAATTTGTCTTGGTGGAAACGTCGTATGTAACCACCCCATTGTTCCATAAATATTGCAACTCTTTCACAAGCGGTGAAGGAACACGTCGATTTTACGCTTTGGGCTGGTCGGTCCAGGAACGATAACCGTTAAGAACATAAACTCAGATTTCATGCACATCGACGGTGGAAGGTTGTAAGGAGTCAAAATCACGGGCCACGAAGAGTACGATTTCCGGAAATCCCAAATACTTGAAAACCATCGGTGCACAATCCTAAACGAACATTCGAACCTCGGCGGCAAAGTCTTTATTGACGTCATTAAAATGTCTCCAAGAAATCGAATCGAGCAGTGTTGCATAACATCTTCGGGCGATGAATGATCTCCATGCCATCGCATATGTTTTGCGGTTGACTAAGACGCATACAATCGTTGCACCTTAGGGCCCAAAGGAAGTAGTACATTCTTTTGCAAGGGCGGTTTTGTGTTCGACCACGACCTCGTCGATGTGCAACGTATCGTGATTTCCCACAAAATTTACATGACGTCAACTCGAGTCCACTCCCGATAAATCATACATTGGTCCTCACAACAATCTATTTTCTCAACAGGTAGACCTAGACCTCGCATTAGTCTTTTAGTGGCATAAAAATTCTCAACCATTGAGTTGTCATTTGGCAAACAATCCTTCATGAGTTTAATGATTTCATTATACCTCGTTGGATATATGATGTTCGGACTTGATCGCAAGTAATCTTGCCATTGCGGACAACGTTGTCATGGTTTCGCAACCAGGCCACAATTGTTCCCTACTTGCATCAATCATGTCATATAGTTGGCGTGCTTGGGGTTTGGTGATTCTTCCACGACATTCCAATTGAAACTTGGACTGCCACGTTGTGTAGCATCTCGCGGTAAGGTGTCGGATCGTAGCCTCGAACATCAGCATCATCAATATGGCAATCCATTGCGTGAAAATTTTGCGGCCCTTCATCTCCGTTCTCACCATGTTCGTACCAAGCTGTGATATCCCCGGACAAATCCATACCTACATAGGTGGTGCTCAACCGTTTCGACGTCAGTGTACGGAACAAGTCGACATTTCTTAAAATTGCACGGACATCGATCTTCCGTTCACTTTGGTATGTAGGACAATGTTGTTTTGCAAATGATATGAATTCTTTAACCTTCGCCGCGAATTCAATTCGAACATAACCGTTGTCGAGCCGGTTGTACATCCGAGTCTCTGTTTGTAGACGACATTCCTAGTCGAACGTAACCCTTGTCGAGCGGTTGTCATTCAAGTAATGAAATAATAATGATTAAGATGATAAGAAGCCTCCAAAATGGAGAATATTGTAAATCGGAAATGCGATCTACACCATCTAAAGAGAACAAATTGATAGCTAAGTGAAAGAACGAGGTTCGCACATTAAACTCATGAATAGAGAATAAATTGACAAAGTTAGGAAGTCATTAATGAGTCATCACAATCTAAAGAGAAGGAATTGATTGAGTTATGTTCTTTATGTAAGAAGCTTGGGCATTATCAAAAGGATTGTTGTAAATGACTCATAATAAACATGTATAACATGTATTATAAGGGTTGGTTAGGTCCTGGACGAGTTTAAGGGTCGCTAACACAAAGGGATAAAATAATTTTTTTGAGTTCCCTGCAGTTAGCGCGCTAATTCCAGTATTAGCGCGCTAATTTGCCACTGCCAGATATTTTTGACTTTTGGAAATCAAGCTTTACATTTGAATTTTTGATTTCCTGGATTCCTAACACGGCTATAAACGGTCATATTGGAAATCCTATCATGATAAAACCACCACAAACTTGGTTGTAACATAAGGGAGAAGAAACACATTTCAAAATTCAAGATCTACAAAGAGAAGAAATTTGATTTTTTAGAAGGAGCAATAGGAGATCTTTGTGGCTGTTCTTAAGTCCTCAAATCCAGCACCTTTGAGGCTTTCAAAGGAATATAAGAGTCTACACCATCTAAAGAGAACAAATTGATAGCTAAGTGAAAGAACGAGGTTCGCACATTAAACTCATGAATAGAGAATAAATTGACAAAGTTAGGAAGTCATTAATGAGTCATCACAATCTAAAGAGAAGGAATTGATTGAGTTATGTTCTTTATGTAAGAAGCTTGGGCATTATCAAAAGGATTGTTGTAAATGACTCATAATAAACATGTATAACATGTATTATAAGGGTTGGTTAGGTCCTGGACGAGTTTAAGGGTCGCTAACACAAAGGGATAAAATAATTTTTTTGAGTTCCCTGCGAGTTAGCGCGCTAATTCCAGTATTAGCGCGCTAATTTGCCACTTGCCATATATTTTTGACTTTTGGAAATCAAGCTTTACATTTGAATTTTTGATTTCTGGATTCCTAACACGGCTATAAACGGTCATATTGGAAATCCTATCATGATAAAACCACCACAAACTTGGTTGTAACATAAGGGAGAAGAAACACATTTCAAAATTCAAGATCTACAAAGAGAAGAAATTTGATTTTTTAGAAGGAGCAATAGGAGATCTTTGTGGCTGTTCTTAAGTCCTCAAATCCAGCACCTTTGAGGCTTTCAAAGGAATATAAGAGTCTACACCATCTAAAGAGAACAAATTGATAGCTAAGTGAAAGAACGAGGTTCGCACATTAAACTCATGAATAGAGAATAAATTGACAAAGTTAGGAAGTCATTAATGAGTCATCACAATCTAAAGAGAAGGAATTGATTGAGTTATGTTCTTTATGTAAGAAGCTTGGGCATTATCAAAAGGATTGTTGTAAATGACTCATAATAAACATGTATAACATGTTTTATAAGGGTTGGTTAGGTCCTGGACGAGTTTAAGGGTCGCTAACACAAAGGGATAAAATAATTTTTTTGAGTTCCCTATGAGTTAGCGCGCTAATTCCGAGTATTAGCGCGCTAATTTGCCTAACTACGCGAGATATTTTTGACTTTTGGAAATCAAGCTTTGCATTTGAATTTTTGATTTCTGGATTCCTAACACGGCTATAAACGGTCATATTGGAAATCCTATCATGATAAAACCACCACAAACTTGGTTGTAACATAAGGGAGAAGAAACACATTTCAAAATTCAAGATCTACAAAGAGAAGAAATTTGATTTTTTAGAAGGAGCAATAGGAGATCTTTGTGGCTGTTCTTAAGTCCTCAAATCCAGCACCTTTGAGGCTTTCAAAGGAATATAAGAGTCTCTGCAAAGCTGATCTCTTTTGTCATCCTCTTGGTTGTAAGGAAATCCTTGATATAAACTCTTTCTTGTGCTTAATCGACATAGTTTTGTGTATTTGATTTGAAAATCAGTTTGATGTGTGTTTGAACAGTTTCATCTGCCTCTTGCACTTAAATTAAAATTTTTAAGACCCTAAGATTGCAAAAAGAGACCACCAGTAGCCCGACATTTAGTTGTGTGGGGAATCGAAGTTGAGGCCGTGCGCCTAACCTATATCGATATCAGAGGCATACAAATACCACATAGTATCAACGCGTCTACTAGTTGTTCACTCATACGTCCTTAAGGTTATAGGTTTATTCCATTCTCTAGAAATGTAATGTGAAACAACAACATTCACTAAAAGAGTAATCCTAGTGTTTCTAACCCTAACTAGTAGTAGAAATTAAGTAATTATAGGTATTATTCAATCGTAACCAACAACACCTAACTAATCAATCATCCATAGCAAGTGCATGAATATGAAATTACTAACAACTATAACATCAAACGACAAAGTAATTACCTCGAGTACATGATTCTAATGTATTATAATGACTCTCATGACATGCTTTACCGATAAAATAAACATGGAATAACAACCAAATACGGATGACATGCTTTACTAGATAAAATAAACATGGAATAACAACCAAATACGGAATCAATATAAATCTTGAATTGCTCAATTAAAAGGTTGAAATGAAATAGTACATATTAATAAACCTAAAAATAGAACAAGCATAACCTCAAAAACTATGCATGTAAGAGAAGAGCGAGAACAAAAACTTCTAAACCAAACAAAAGACACAACATTAACTTAATAGATCAAGTGAAGAACACCAACTAATGCACAATCAACCAAGGAACAAATCAAATCACTCAAGAACAGTTAAAATAAAACCTCATAAAGTAATAACAATTATAAGAAGCTGAACTCTTAAAATATGTCACTGATCAAGAGTTTGTTCCTTCACGAGTTCATAAACAATAAGGTAGTACTATAACACGGCCAATTGCCAAGGCAATTTACAAAAATAAAATGGATTCCATGACCATAATAGCTAAGACCTTTCAAGAAAATAAATTTTTTATTTAAATCCATTTATTCGACTAATATAGCTGAGCCGCTAAGAAAACCTAGTATACACAATGGTCACCACATTATGTTCATTTCCTATATTTGAACGTCAAGGCATATATATGATATTGCCTTCCTACTAGAGATATAGCTTCAGTTCAAGTGAAAATCTATAACATATTTCATTCATGAGCATAATATTTGCAATGCTAACAAGTATTACGACTTTAATATTCCTGGATCGCATATAATGTACGTAGGAACACGGGACACCCCAAATATTTATTGATAGATGGAAATTTATGAAGTCTGCTTGCTAAATTTAATTTGGAAAATCTTTCTAGATAAAATAGCTTCTTGCCTTCAACTCAGATGTTTACTAGAAGATCGAACTATCAAATGAACCATAGCGGAAACTTAAATAATTCTCATGTCACCGACGGATTATTCCATAAATTTGCGAAATTAGATAAACAAGGGACTAGAACGCCAACTGACAGACGCAAATTTTTAGCGAAAACTTGACCAAGCGATTCAAGTACTTCCTCAAAACCGTCAAAAGGTGAATGATCTCTATGAAAGTGAAGAGCTCTTGATCATGAGTGTTACTGCATTATAAAGAACAATAAAAAACAAATAAGAAATGAAGATTGTAGTAAGACTCCAAAACTACAAATTCCTTGCTAACCGGATCGAATCGAGACCGAGAGAGAGCGAGAGATATCGGCGATGACGGAGACCGCGCGCGACGAGACGGAGAGACGAGAGAGACGGCGAGACCAGAGACGAGCGAGCACCGAGAGACCAGACGGAGAAACGGAGACCACGCGACGAGACGGCCAGAGCGAGCACCGAGAGAGACCGGCTCGCACGACCCGGACGGAGAGACGAGACGATCGAATGGGATGGACGTCTGGGGACGAGACGATCGACCGGCGCGACGAGACGGAGAGACGGATTTAGGTTTTGGGGTTTTTTCGTGGGAATGATTTGGGGATTTGGTGTTTTGTTGCGGGGGGGTGGGGTGCGGGAAGGAGAAGAGGTGCCGGGATCGGACAAAATACAAATCTCGAGGAATGATGAACGGCCATAAGAAATGAAGAATTTGGCGGGAATGGTGGCGCCAAATTTCGAGACGAATTTAATTCCGTCTCTAATTAAATCTCTAATTCCGTCTCTCGATCCGTCTCAAATCCGTCTCGAATATTTCCCTGGTTCGTCGCTAAACTCGTTACATTTAGAAACGGAACTTATTAGTTTCTAATTAGTTTCGATTTAGAAACGGAAATAAGTTCCGTTTCTAATTCCGTTGCTGATTTGCTGTTTTTTTGTAGTGACAACATTTACCATGATTGATACTTTATAGTTGTTTCTTCCAATGATGCCACTCAAATCTGTACAACTATTTTTAATTGTTCAGTACCTCTGCCATCTTAACTGAAAAATTGAGAATTGTTGGTAATGCTCGAGTTTTCGCATTGATGCTCAAGCGTTGAAACAGGACTTCAATTGAGGAAGGTCAATCCCAACTCGCAAATCAAAGGCCACAATAAGAATTGCATCCCTTTGTCAAAGCAATTGTGGATGAGAGAATTGGCAATGGTGAAGTTTCAACCAAGCAAGGTGACTTTTTACTGAGATACTTATCTCTGCTAACAAATTGTTTGACAATGAAAAACTGAGTTTTGTTAATTGGTTTAAGTGAAATGTGTAGCTATCAATTTGTTGTTTTATTGATTGGTTGTAGAACACTTGTGAATTTCTTAATGGAACAATAATATTGTGAATGGAATGTAGATTTGTATATTTTCAATTGAAAATGGAAATGGAAATTAATTCGGGCATTTTCAGCTATTTTTTTTTTAAATTACATTTGATAGGGGTTTCAAACCCCTATGTAAGCCTTTGACGATAATATAGAGGTTTCAAACCCCTATGAAATCACTACAATTGATAGGGGTTTGAAACCCCTATGTAAGCCTTTGAAGATATTATAGAGGTTTGAAACCCCTATGAAATAGCCAAGATTTGATAGAGGCCCCTATGAAATAGTCAAGATTTGATAGAGGTTTGAAACCCCTATGTAAGCTTGGAAGATAAGATAACACCTTAAAAGATAACACTTTTCATAGAGAGGTCAAAAACCTCTATGAAAAGTCTCTCATAGAGGTCAAAACCTCTATGAAAAGTAGAATTTGTTCTAGTGTATAATAACCCATTTTGTGTGTTTTTTTTCAATTTCGAGTGTTTTTTTGAGTTGTATGCGCCACAATTTGCCAAAGACAGTTTGCTATTCACTTGATCTATTTAGGGTGATTTTTTCTTTCATTTCACATGTTTCTTTTTTGAAACCTACAAGCCACACAAATAGCCAAAGGTGATTTGGTACTCGTGGGGTGCCTTGACCTTGAATAGATATTCGCAACGTAGCTTACCTAGCAAGGTAGCTCAAGTAGCTCCGTATATGAACAAAATTTTGGAAGACCATAACTTTTAATACAAGTGGTCCATTTTAAGAGATTTTTAACGTGTTTTTATCAAAATACACATGCCTTAAACAAGCGAAGGCGATTTGCTCCTCGTGGGGCGTCATGACCTTGCGTAGATCATCAAAACATACTCATGTTGCAAAATAGCTCATGTATGATCGACTGATGAATAAAACTTCGCAATACCATAACTTTAAATAAAGTGGTCCATTTGGCGTGATTTCTTTTTTCATTTTGTATATTTTTTTTGAGTTGTACACCACACAATTTTGCAAAGGTAATTTTGTCCTCGTGGGTTGCCTTATTGTGTCGTAGACTATCGCAACATATAGCTCACATAGCAATATGCTAACTTTGCTCTGTAGATCAATAAAACTTCAAAAGACCATAAATTTTGAAAATGTTGTCCGTTTTGAGTTATTTTTTTCATTTCGTTTGTTTTTTCTACATTTACATGCAACGAAGTACAAAAGGCACTTTGGTCCTCGTGTGGTGCCTTGTCCTTTCGTAGACCATCACAACATAGCTCACATATCAATATGGGTCAGTAGATCTATAGATTAATAAAACTTCCAAAGATCATAACTTTTGATACGGCGGCCCATTCGGAGTGATTTTTTTCTTGCGTGTGCTTTTCCAAGATCTACACGCGACAAATAGCCAAAGGCTATTTGGTCCTCCATGGGGCCTCGACCTTGCGTATAGCTAAGATAAATGAAATTTCAGAAGACAATAACTTTTAAAACAGTGTCCCATTTAGGGTTTTTTTTTGCGAGTTTTTTCTAGAATTCATGACACAAATAACCAACGGTGGTTTCATACTCGTGGGGCGCTTTGGCCTTATGTAGATCATTGAAACATAGCTTATATAACAATCTCATAAAACCATAACTTTTGATACAGTTGTCCATTTGGGATGATTTTATTTTTCCTTTCACGAGTTTTTTTATAGATCGACGTGCCAAAAACAACCAAAACCATTTTTGTCTAAGTGGGGCTCTTTTTCTTTCATGAACAATCGCAACATAGCTCATGTTGCAAAATAGAATAGTAGCTTCATTAATGAATTAAACTTCAAAAGACCATAGATTTTCTTATGGTGGTACGTTTGAAGTCATTTTTAATATTTCACGTGTTTTTTTTAGATTTAGGTGCCACAAATAGCTAAAGGTGGTTTAGTCCTTGTGGAGTACCTTGACATTGCGTAGATCATCACGGGAAAGCTCATGTAGCAATATAGCTCACGTAACCCTTCGCAGAAGAGTAAAATCTTGGAACACCAAAACTTTCGATAAAGTGGTCCGTTTGGGGCGATTATTTTTTCGCGTGTTTTTAAAGATATACACGCCATAAACGCCACAAGTAGTTTGGTCCTTATGGGGTGCCAAGACCTTGCGTAAACCATCACGGCATTGCTCAAGTAAACTCGCATGAGATGAATAAAATGTAGAAATACCAAAACTTTTGATGTAGTGGTCCTTTAAGGGTGATTTTAATATTTGTTTCACATATTTTTTTGAGATCTATGCGCCACAATTTTCCAAAGGGGATTTGGTCCCCTAAGGCGCCTTGGCTTGCATAGAACATCGCAACTAGAACTTCAAAAGAAGTTCTTATATGTATTATTGACTTCTTCGCCCGCAATTTTCCAAATGTAGTTTTGTCCTTTTTGGGATTCATGACATTGCCTCCTAAGCCATCACGATATAGCAAATGTTGGAACATGGCTTATATACACTCCGTAGAAGAATAACATTTCAGAATACCATAACTTATGAAACACTAGCCGGTATGGGGTGATTTTGTTTTTCATTTCGCATATTATTTTGAGTTGCATGCGCCACAATTTGCTAAAAGCGATTCGTTCCTTGTTGAGCTCCGTGTCCTTTCCTAGGTGATCATAACATAGCTCACGCGCAAGTACAAATCGTGTAGCCTTGTGGATGAATAAAATATTTAAATACCATAACTTTTAATAAGTGGTTCATTTAGAGTGACTTTTTTTCATTTAACGTGTTTTTTTAGATCTATGCACAAAATTCTAGAAGACCATAAATTTAGATATAGTTGTCTATTTTGAGTGATTCTTTTAGATTGTTATTTTCAAAATATACGTGCCACAATCAACCAAAGGTGGTTTGGTCCTTGTTGGGCGCCATGACTTTGTATAGACCATCACAACATACCTCATAAAGCAAAATAGCTCATGGATGGTCCCACCGATGAATAAAACTTCGGAAGACCATAGCTTTTGGTAATGTGGTCCATTTAGGTGATTTTTTTTTTTTGTTTCATGTGTTTTCTCAAGTTTCACACGACACAAATTGCAAAAGGTAATTTCGTCCTAGTTGGGTGCCTTGTTCTTTCGTAGACCATCGCAACATATATAGCTCACATAGCAATATGCTCACTTTGCTTCATTGATGAATAATACTTCAAAAGAACATAACTTTTGATAAGATTGTCTGTTTGGGTTTTTTTTTTCATTTTAGGTTTTTTTCGAGATTTACACCCCTTAAAAAGCAAAAGGCAGTTTGGTCCTTGTGGGGTGCCTTGTCTTTCGTAGACCATCATAACATACCCGACGTAGCAATATATGTCAGTTTGAACGTCGTAGAATAAAACTTCAATAAATCATTACTTTTCTATATTGTTTCGTTTGGAGTGATTCTTTTTTCTTAGACATGTTTTTTCAAGATCTACATGCCACTAACAGCTAAAGGCGGTTTGGTCTTTAAGGGGCACCATGACCTTGCATTAATAATCACAATATAGCTCACATAAGCACCGCGTGAGAATAAAACTTCAGAAAACCATAACTTTTGATAAAGTGGTCTATTTGGGGACAATTTTTTTTTTCATTTCACGTTTTTTTTTACTTGTATGTGGCCCAAATTGCCAAAGGTGGTTTGTTCCATGTGGGCCGCCTTTGCGATGCTTTGACCATCGCGATATAGCTCACATGGCAACATAACTCATGAGCTTCGTAGATAAATAAAACTTCAAATGACCATAACTTTTAATATAGTGTCCTCTACAGGGTTAATACTTTTATTTTGCATGTCTTTTCTAGAACTACGCACCACAAACAACTAAAGGTTATTTGGTACTCGTGGTATGCTTTGGCCTTTTATAGATCATTGAAACATAGCTCATGTAGCAATAAGGCTCACGTAGCTCGTAGATAAATAAAATTTCAGAAAACCATAACCTCTGATAAAGTTGTCCGTTTGGAGTGATTTTAATTTTACGTTGATGAGTTTGTTAGACATATATGTGAAAGGAACGACAAAAGGCATTTTTGTCCTTGTGAAGTGCCTTTTTCTTACATAAACCATCGTAACATAGCTCACATTGCAATATAGCATGGTAACTTTGTAGATGAGTTAAACTTCAAAAGACCATAAATTTTCTTACGATGGTACGTTTAAAGTCTTTATTTTTCATTTCGATGGTTTTCTTTTAGATTTATGCGGCATAATGAGCCAAAGGCGATTTGGTCCTTGTGGGGTTTTGACCTTGCGTAGATCATCGTAGCATAGCTTAAGTAGCAACATAGCTTAAATAGTTCTGCAAATGAGTAAAATTTTAGAAAACCAAGAATTTTGATACAGTGGTCTATTTGGACTGATTTTTTCCTGTTTGTTTTTCAAGATCTACACACCACAAATCGCCAAAGGTGGTTTCGGCCTCGTGGGGCACCATAACCTTGCGTAAGCCATCACTATATAGCTCATATAGCAACATTGCTCAGGTAAGCTCTGTAAATGAATAAAACAAAAAAATACCACAATTTTTAGTATAGTGGTCTACTAGGGGTGACTTTTTCCATTTCACCTAGGTTATTCTAGTTTTACGTACCAAAAATTTTGAAATGAGTTTAGCCCTCGTTGGGCATCTTGGCCTTGCGTATACCATCCCAACATAGCACGCATAGCTTTGTTGATGAATAACACTTCATAAGATAATAAATTTGGATTAAGTGGTATATTTAGGGTGGTTTTTGTTTTCATTTCGTATGTTTTATCAAGATCTACGTCCCACAAAATGCTAAAAGCAGCTTGGTCTATGTGGGGTGCCTTCGTCACGCATAGGGTTTCACAAAATAGCTTATGCAGTAAAATAGCTCACATTGCTCCGCCGAAGAAATAAAGCTTTGGAAGAAAAGAACTTGTAGGACACCATGACCTTGCGATGACCATCGCAACATACCTCGCAACATACCTCACGTAGCAAAATAGCTCAAGTATGGTCCATTGATGAATAAGACTTTGGAAGGCCGTATCTTTCGATAAAGTGGTCCATTTAGGGTGATTTGTTTTTCATTTCCCATGTTTTATTGACATCTTCTCCTACAAATTGCCAAATGTGGTTTGGTCCACAGAGGGGGACTTTGCCATGCTAGACCATTGTAAACTACCTCACGTATGAGCATAGTTTAAGCAGCTCCGTATAGGAATAAAACTTCTAGAACTACACGCCAAGAATTACTAAAGGTAGTTAAGTAATTGCTGATACCTTGGCCTTGCATATATCATCCCAGCATAGCTCACAATGAAATGTAGCTCACGTAGCTCCGTAGATGAATAAAATTTCAAAAAACCATTAATTTTGATGAAGTGCTTCTTTTGGGGTTATTTTATATTTCCTTTCACAGGCTTTTTATAGATTTACAAACCATAAACAACCAAAGGAAGTTTGGTCCTTATGGGGCGTCATGACCATGTGTAGACCATCATAACATATCTTACATAGCTCTGTAAGTGAATAAAACTTCGGAAGACAAATTTTGATAAAATGGTCTGTTTGGGATTATTTGTTTTAATTTTGTGTGTTTTCTTGATATCTACGCGCCGCAATTTCCCAAAGGTGGTTTGGTCCATGTGGGGCGCCTTGCCTTGCATAGAACATCGTAACATAGGTCATGTAGCTTTGTAGGTCAAAAGACCATTACTTTTGATGTAGTGGTCCGTTTGGGGTGATTTGTTTTTATATTTCGCGTGTTTCTTAAAGATCTACATGCCATAAACAACCAAAGGCAGTTTCATATTCGTTGGCACCATAACCTTGTGTATGCCATCATAATATAGCTTACATGGCGACATAACTTAGGTATGCTCCACATAAGAATAAATCTTTGAAATACCATGACATTCCATATAATTGTCCATTATGGGTGATTGTTTCTTTCATTTCTCATGTTTTCTCGAGTTGTCTGTCCCACATGGTGCGCCAAAGGTAGATTGATCCTTGTTGGGCTCTGTCATTTCGTAGACCATCACAACATAGCTTACGTAGCAATATAGCTCACCTAGCTCCATAGACGGAAAAAACAAGGAGGAATTAAATTAAAGATTTCATCTCGCCTTTTTTTTATTTCTTGCGGATGTCTATTTCCAATAGCTAATATTAGGGGAATTGAATTCATAAACTTTAAGAAAGATTAAGTACCATTACATGTTATTAAACTATGATTTAGATTTGTGGATTGTAAACCTAGGTATTTTCTCTGTTGACTTAATTGCTGCCAACTTTAATTTCTAAGTAGTTTAATTTGTTGATTAATTTGTTTCTTAAAAATCTATAAAACCCCCAAAATTTCTCCTTTTAGTTAACTCAAAGTAAAACTTAAGTCCTTTCGATTCGACCCTGTATTTACCACCACTACACCCTTGTGGAATTGGTAACTCGAGTGCATGTTATATTTCGCACAAACGACATTTGAACAATGCTTTAAAGCTCAGTCTAACATGGGTTATAATGCAAATCGCATACCCATACATTTCTTTCTATACATTAAATTGGAGTTGGATTCATTTGCTTCTAAACGAGTTTTTTTTACCGGATGGTACTTTAATTCAACCAATTGGAGTGGTTACGAATGTTCCAGTTCAAGTGGACAAATACATCGTACACACGTACTTTTTGGTCATGCCACACTTTCCTAAAGAAAATCATCTTTTATTTTTAGGACTATCTTTCTTAGCGATTACTCAAGCTGTTATGAATATCCTGAACAAAACAACTACTTTGACGATTAATGGTCGAGCAATCACGGGGCTTCTTGCCATTGCATTAACCATCCCAATATAGCTCACATTACTCTACCGATGAATAAAACTTCAAAAGACCATAAGTTTTGATAAAGTGGTACATTTGGGGTGATTTATTTTATTTCATTTTTTTTAAGATCTACGCACCACAATTTTTTATGGGGGTTTGGTCCACTTGGGGTACGATGGCATGCATAGAACATCACAACATAGCTAACGTAGATCCATAGATAAATAAAACTTCAAAATGCCATAACTTTTTATGTAGTTGTTCATTTTGGGTGATTTTTTATCAAAAGTTAAGGTCTTCCAAATTTTTATTCATCTGTGAAGCTATGTTAACTATGTTGCTACTTGAGCAATGTTATGATGGTCTACAGAACACCAAGGTGTCGTACAAGGACTAAAAAGCCTTTGGCAGTTTCTGGTATAGAGATCTCCAAAAAAATAAGTGAATGAAAGAAAATCAATGAAACAGACCACTTTATCGAATGTTTGGGTTTCCAAAGTTTTACCATTAGAGGAGCTTAAGGTGCTATGTTGCTACTAGGGCTATAATGCTACATAACACATGCTATAATGGTATATTCTGGGTCAAGGTCCTGTATGAGCATCAAATCGCCTTTGGATGTCTATGCCATATAAATTAGGAAAAAACACATGAAATGAAAAAAATCACCTAAACGGACATCTTTATCAAGAGTTATGGTCTTCGAAAGTGTTTTTCATCTATAGAGCAACATTTGCTATATTGCCGCGTGATCTATGTTATGATGGTCGACAGGACGTCGAGGCTCCCTGTGAGGACCAAAATGCCTTAGGCTATTTATGGCGGAGAGATTTTGAATAAACATTAGAAAGGAAGAAACCATCAACTAAACCATCTACGGAGCTACTTGAGCATTATTGCTACTTGTGCCGTGTAATGATGGTCCGTGCAGACCTGTGTAATGATGGTCTATGCAGACCTAAGCGCCTAATAACGAAGGAAAGCCATTGGGTGTTTGTGGTGCGTAAATCTCAACAAAACAATCGAAAAAAAAAATCACCGAAAATGAACTATTGTACAAAACGTTACGGTTTTCCAAAGTTTCATTCATCTCTCGAGCTATGTAAGTTGTGTTGCTGATGGTCTATGCGAGGACTAAACTGCATTTTGCATTTTGAGATGCATAGATCTTGAAGAAAAACAAGGAAAATGAGAAAAACCACAAATGGATCACTTTATCCAAAGTTATGGTCTTTCAAAGTTTTATTCATCGGTAGAGCAACAAAAGCTTTGTTGCAATGGTTTTTGCAAAGCAAAGGCACCCTCAAATTCCTAATTGCCTTAAGCAATTTATGGCATGTAGATCTCAAAAAAACATGAAAAATTACAAAAAAAGTCACCCTAAAAGGACCACTTGACAAAAAATTATGGTTTTCAAAATTTTTATACATCAATGGAGCTACGTAAGCTATGTTGCTAGATGAGGTATATTGCTATGGTCTATGCAAAGCCAAGGCACCCCACGGGAACGAAAGCTGTCTTTGCTAGTTGCTTGGCATGTAGATCTCAAAAACCACACGAAAGGTAAAAAACAATCACCCAAAAGGAACACTATATAAAAATTTATGATATTCTGAATATTTTTCTCTTATAGGAGGCTACGGGACCTATGTTGTTTCATGTGATATGTTGCTACGTAAGGTATGTTACTATGGTCTATGCCTCACCAAAGCACCCTGTGAGCACCCAACAGCCTTTGACAATTTGTGGAATGCAAAACGCAAAAAAACACCTGAAATGAAAAAAAAATCACCTAAGTGGACCTCTTTATCAAAATTTTTGGTCTTACGAATTATTATACATTTGCAAAGCTATGTTAGCTATGTTCCTACCTAAGCTATGTTATAACGATCTACAGAAAGCGAAGGCGCCCTATGAGGACCAAAACGCCTTTGGCCAGTTGTGGTGTAGAGATCTTGAAAAAAATACGTGAAAGGAATAAAAACTATCAACCAAACGAACCATTTTGTCACAAGATATGGTTTCTAAGTTTTTCTAATCTGAGGTGCCGAGTGATCTATCTTGCTAAAAGATCTATGATGCTACGTAAGCCATGTTACGATGGTGTACTACAGGCCAAGGCCCCTTATTAGCACCAAACCACCTTCGGTTGTCTGTGGCCCGTAAATTTGGAAAAAATACACGAAAAGAAAAAAAGTCACCCCAAACGGATGTGTCTATCAAGACTTATGGTCTTCTAAAGTGTTATTCATCTACAGAGCTAAGTTAGCTATGTTGCTACATGAGCCTTGCTATAATGGTCTACAAGATGTCAAGACTTCCTACAAGGACCAAAACCCCTTACCCTAATTGTGGCCGAGAGATCTCATACAAATACGAAAAGGAAAAACAATCAACTAAACGAGACCCTTTGTATGAAAATTTACGATTTCCAAATTTTTATTCATCTGCAGAGCCATGTGAGCATTGTTTCTACGTGAGTTATGTTACGTTGGTCTACACAGACCAAGGCACCTAATAAAGATTGAACAACCTTTAGGTGTTTATGGCGCATAGACATCAAAAAAACTATCAAAAAATAAAAAAAATCACCGTAAACGAACCACTTTGTATAAAATGCTATGGTCTTGCAAAGTATTATTAATCTCCAGGAGCTATGCAAGTTCGTAGTTGTGTGATATATGTTGCGATGGTCTACGCGAGGACGAAGCTGCATTTTCGGTTTGTGGTGCGTAGATATTGAAAAAATAGGAAAATGAGGAAAACCCCAATCAAATGATTTTATCAAAAGTTATAGTCTTTTAATGTTTTATTCATCTTTAGAGCTAAGTAAGCTTTGTTGCGATGGTGCGCGCAAGGGCAACGTATCCTAAAGGACCAAGCCGCTTTAGGCTATTTATGGCACGTATATTTTGAAAGAACATGTGAAAAGAAAAAAATCAACCTAAATGGATCACTTGAAAAAAATTATGTTCTTCAAAAGTTTTATTCATCAGGGGAGCTACATGAGCTATATTTCTACATGAGCTATATTGCTACAGATCTATGCAATGCTAAGGTACCAAACTACCTTTGCAAGTTTTCGGCGCATATATTTCGAAAAAAACATGCGAATGGACAAAAATAATTACCCAAAAGGAACACTTTATAAAAAGTTACGATTTTCTAAAGTTTTTCTCATCAATGAAGCTACATGAGTTATGTTGCTCCTTCAACTCTTTTGCCACGTAAGCTCTGCTATGATTGTTTATGCCTCGCTAAGGCACCCTACGTGCACCAAATAGCCTTCATCATTTTTTGGCATGTAAATCTCGGAAAAGCACGTGAGAAGCAAACAAATCAGCCCAAACGAAATTCTTTATAAAAAGTGATGGCCTTCTTAATTTTTATACATCTGCAGAGCTATGTTAGCTTTGTTGCTCCATGAGCCATGTTATGATGGTCTAAAAAATGCCAAGGCGCCCTACGAGGACCGAAACACCTTTGTCGTTTGTGACATAAAGATGTTGAAATAAAAACACATGAAAGGAAAAAAACAATCAGCTAAACGAAATAGTTTATAGAAAGTTATGGTTTCTAAAACTTTTCTCATTTGAGGAGCTAAGTCATTTATGTTAATTCGTCTAAGCTAGGAAAAGGCCCCCTATGAGCAACAAACGCCATTACATGTCTGTGGTCCATAAATAAAGAAAAAAACACATGAAAAGAAAAAGAAAATTACCTCAAACAGAAGTCAATATCAAAATTTATGGTCTTTTGAAGTGTTATTAATTAGTGTAGCTACATTAGCTATGTTGCTATGTCAGCTATATTACGATGGTCTAAGGAACGCCAGGGCACCTTACGTGAACCAAAAGGCCTTTGACCATTTGGGGCGCAGAGATCTCGAAGAAACACTTGAAAGAAAAAAAAAACTAAACTGACTGCTATATGAAAATTTATGGTTTCCAAATTTTTATTCATATTCGGAGCTACGTGAGCTATGTTGCTACTTGAGCATCGTTGCTATATGAACTATGTTATGATTATGTATGTAGAACAAGGTGCCTACTAAGGACCGATTTGCCATTGGGTGTTTGTGGCGCGTAGATATAGAAAAAACACTCGAAATGAAAAAATAACCCAAAATGGACCACCGTATAAAACGTAATGGTCTTCCAAATTTTTTTTTCATATATACAGAGCTACGTAAGCTATGTTGCCACATGAGCTATGTTGTGATGGTCTACGTGATGACCAAACTGCATTTGGCGATTATTTGCTCGTAGATCTCGAAAAAACAAGCGAAATGAAAAGGCTCCCAAATGGACGACTTTATCAAAAGTTATGGTCTTTTCAAGTTTTATTCACCTGCATAGCTACGTAAGCTTTGTTGTGATGGTCTGCATAATGTTAAGGTGCCCTTGAAGACCAAACTATCTTAGGCTATTTGGGGCACAAAGATGTCGAAAAAACACGCAAAAAAAATCACCTTAAATGGACCACCTAATCAAAATTTATTGTCTTCCAAAGTTTTATTCATCAATGGAGCTACATGAGCTATATTGCTATGGTCTATGCAACGCTAAGGTGCCCCACGAGGACCAAACTACTTTTTGCCAGTTTACGGTGCTTAGATCTTGAAAAATACAAGAAATGAAAAATACAATTATCCAAAAGGAACATTGTATCAAGATTTTTAGTTTTTCGAAGTTTTCTCATCTTCGAGATACGTGAGCTACGTTGCTCCATGAGCTCTATTGCTACGTAAGCTATGTTATGATAGTTTATGCCTTGCCATGGCACCCTACGACCACCAAACAGGCTTTGGCTTTTTGTGGCACGTAAATCTTGAAAAAACATGCAAAAAGAAAAAAATTCACCCATAATGGACCTCTATATCAAAATTTATGGTCTTTCGAATATTTATTCATCTGATGAGCTATGTTATCTATGTTGCTAAGTAAGTGAGCTATGTTATAAAGGTACACAGAATGCCAAGGTGCCCTAAGAAGAACGAAATGACTTTGGCCATTAGTAGCATAGAGATCTCGAAATAAACACGTGAAAGGAAAAAACAATCAACCAAATGAATGACTTTATCGAAAGTTATGGTTTCCAAAGATTTTCTCATATGAGGAAGTAAGTGAGCTATGTTCGCACTAGAGCTATGTTGCTGCGTAAGCTATGTTACAATGGTCTACGCTAGGCTTAGGTCCATTATGAGCTAAAAACCATCTTTTACTGTTTGTGGCCTATAAATCTAGAAAATAACACAAGAAAAGAAAAAATATAACCCCAAACAGACGTCTGTTTCAAAAGTAATGGTCTTAAGATTTGTGAAGCTACGTTACCTATGTTACTACATGAGCAATGTTACGATGGTCTACAGATTGCCAAGGCTCCCTATATGAACCAAAGAGCATTTGGCTATTTGTAGCGCAAAGATCAAGAAGAAACATGCTATAGTACAAAAAGACAATCAACTAAATGGACCACTCTTTTAAATTTTATGGTTTCCAAATTTTTCTTCATCTACGAAGCTATGTAAGCTATGTTGGTACATGAGCATTGTAGCTACACGAGCTATGTTATGATTGTCTCTATTGACCAAGGTGCCTACTAAGGACTGAACCCCTTTTGGGTGTTTGTGGTGCATAGATCTCGAAAAAACACTCCAAAAAAAATCACCCAAAATGGACCACTATATAAATCATTATGGCTTTCCAAAGTCTTATTCGTCTTTGATGCTACGTAAGCTATGTTAAGATGTTCTACATGAAGACCAAACTACATTTTGCGTTTTGTGGCGCGTAGTTCTCCAAAAGAACAAGCCATTTGAATAAAAAACCGAGAACTAACCACTTTATCAAAAGTTATGCTCTCTCCAAGTTATATTCTTCTGAAAAGCTACATAAGCTTTATTACTATGGTATGGGCAAGGCTAAGTTGCCATTAAGGACTAAACCGCCTTAGGCCATTTGTCGCATGTAGATTTCGAAAAAACAAGAGAAAAGAAAAAATTAATCAACCTAAATGGACCTCTTTATCATAATTTAAGGTCTTCCAAAATTTTATTCATCAGTGGAGGTACGTGATCTATGTAGCTACATGAGCTATACCGCCAATTTTTTGTAAGTAGATCTCGAAAAAACATTCTAAAAGGAAAAGCAGTTTCCCAAAAGGAACATTGTATCAAAAGCTATGTTTTTCGATGTTTTTCTCTTATGCGAAGCAACGTGAGCTTTGTCGCTATATCAGCTCTATTGCTACATAAACTATGTCACGATTATCTATGCCTCACCTAGGAACCCTATGAGGACCAAACAACTTTTGGCTATTTAAAGCATATAAATCGTAATGAAACATATAAAAAGATAAAGATTGCCCCAAACGAACCTCTTTATCAAAAGTTATGGTCTTCCAAATCATTATTCATATACGGAGCTATGTTGCTTCATGTGCTGATGGTCTACAAAACGCCAAGGTGCCCTACAAGGAGTAGAACATCTTTAGCCGTTTGTGGCGCAATGATCAAAAAAATAAAAACATGTGAAAGGAAAAAAAAATCAACCCAACAAACAACTTTATCAAAAGTTATGGTTTCCAAAGTTTTTATCATCCGACGAACTAAATGTGTAATGTTGCTACTAGAGCTATTTTTCGAGGCCCTCTATGAACACCAAATCACATTTCATTGTCTGTAGGGCATAAATGTTGAAAAATATGCAAGAAAAAAAATCACCCCAAACAGACATCTGTATCATAAGTTATTGTCTTCCATAGTGTTTTTCATCTGCACAACTACATTAGCTTTGTTGCTACAAGAGTTATGTAACGATGGTCAACAGAACACTTAGGCTCCCTGTGAGGACCACAACGCCTTTGCCTATATATGGCGCAAAGATCTTAAAGAAATATGCAAAAAGAAAAAATAATCCACTAAATGGACCACTATGAAGATTTATGGTTTTCAAATTTTTATTCATATGTGGAGCTACATGAACTATGTCGCTACTTGAGCATTGTTGTTATGTAAGCTGTGTTATGATTGTCTATATAGACCAAGGCAACTAATAAGGGCTGAACTGGCTTCAAGTGTTAGTGGTGCATACATCTTGAAAAAACACTCGAAATAAAAAAAAATCACTCAAAATGGACTAATGTATACAATGTTATGGTTTTCCAAATTTCTATTCATCTGTAGACCTACGTATGTTATGGCGCTCCATGAGCTATGTTGCGATGATCTACACCAAGGCCAAATTGCATTTTGCGGTTTGTGGCTCTTAGTTCACGAAAAAACACGTGAAAAGAAAAAAAATTGCCCAAATCAGACATCGGTATCAAAAGCTATGGTATTTCGAAGTTTTATTCATTTATATAGCTACATAAGAATTTTTGTGATGGTTTGCGAAAGGGCAGGGCGCCATCGAGGACCTAACGGCCTTAAGCTATTTTTGGTCTTCCAAAGTATTATTCATAAGTAGAGCTATGTGAGCAATGTTTCTACATGAGCTATGTTGCTATGATATATGCAATGCCAAGGCACCCCAAGAGGGAAAGCTGTCTTTGCTAGATTCTAGTGCATTGATCTCGTGAATACAAGTGAAAGGAAAAAATAATTACCCAAAGGAACACTATATCAAATGTTATGGTTTGCCAAATTTTTTTCTCATTTGCAGAGCTACGCGGGCTATGTTGGTCCTTCAGCTATGTTGCTACGTAAGCTATGTGAGTATAGCCTATGCCTCGCCAAAGCACCTTATTAGAAACAAACAGCCTTTGGCAATTTCTGGAATGTAAAACTAAAAAAAACACCCAAAAAAATTGCCCAAAATGGACCTCTTTATTAAAAGTTTGGTATTCTAAGTTTTTATTCATCTATGGAGCTATGTTAGCTATGTTTCTACGTGAAAAATGTTACAATAGTCTATTGAACGCTGAGGCACCTTACAATGATCAAAATGCCATTGGCCAATTGTGGCACGGAGATCTCAAAAAAATAACATTTGAAAGGAAAAATAAATCAACCAAACGGACCACTATAAACAAAGTTTTTCTCATTTGACGAGCTGAGTGAGCTACGTTACTACTAGAGCTATGTTGCTATGTAACCTATGTTGCAATGGTCTACGCTAGGCTAAGGCCCTTTATGGGCCCCAAACTACCTTTGGCTCTCTACAGCGGGTAATTCTGAAAAAAACATACAAACAGAAAAAAAAAAATCACCCCAAACAGATGTCTGTATCAAAAGTTAAAATCTTTTGAAGCGTTATTCATCTACAGAGCTACGTTAGGTATGTTTCTATGTGATCTATGTTACGATGGTCTACAGAATGTCAAGGCTTCCAACGAGGACAAAAACGCCTTTAGCTATTTTTTGCGCAGAGATCTTGATGTAATATGTGAAATGAAAAAAACAATTACCTTAATGGACCACTATATAAAAATTTACGGTTTTAATTTTTTCAATCAACTGTGAAACCACATGAGCATTATTACTACGCGAGATATGTTATGATTGTCTATGCAACGCAAAGGATCCTATTAAGGACCAAACTACCTTTGAGTGTTTGGGGCATGTAGATCTAAAAAAAAACACTCTAAATAATATAATCTCCAAAAAAGGTCCATTTTATATAACGTAATGGTCTTCAAAAGTTTTAATTATCTGCGGAGCTATGTAAACTATGCTGCTACATGAGGTATGTTGCGATGGTCTTGCCAAGGACCAAACTACATTTTCCAGTTGTGGCACGTAGATCTCAAAAATAACAAGCGAAATGAAAAAAAATATTCTCAAAATGGACCACTTTCTCAAAAGTTATGGTCTTTCGAATTTTTATTCGTTTGCAGATCTATGCAAGTTTTGTTATGATGGTCTGTGCATGGTCAAGGTGCCCTCGAAGACCAAACCGCCTTAGGCTATTTGTGGAGCATATATCTTTAAAAACACGTGAAAAGAGAAAATATCACCCAAAATCGACCACTTTATTAAACTTTTGGTCTTCCAAATTGTTATTCATCAGTGGAGCTACATGAGCTATGTTGCTACATTTGCTATATTGCTATGGTCTACACAAGGCAAAGGCGCCCCACGAGTACCAAACTGCATTTTCCACTTTGTAGCAAGTAGATCTCGAAAAAACATGCGTAAGAAATAAGACAATTACCTAAAAGGAACTCTATATCAAAATTTTGGTTTATCGAAGTTTTTCTAACCTGTGGTGCTGAGTGAGTTATGTATGATGATCTACAAGAAGCCAAAGAACCCTATGAGCACCAAACCTTATTATGATGTTTGTATCATAAGTTATGGTCTTCTAAAGTGTTATTCATCTGCGGAGCTATAGTAGCTATGTTGCTACAAGAGCAATGTTAGAATGGTCTACCGAACACCAAGGCTCCCTACGAGGACCAAAATGCCTTTGGCTATTTGTGGTGCAAAGATCTTGGAGAAACACGCAAAAAGAAAAAAACAATAAACTAAACTGACCACTATACGAAATCATATGTCGAGATACGTCAACAATGTTGCTATGTGAGCATTGTTGATACGTTAGTAGTGTTATGATTGTCTACCCTGAATGAGGCACCTAATAATGATTGAACCGCCTTCGAGTGGTTATGGCACATAGATCTTGAAAAAGCTCTAGAAAAACAAAATCACCCAAATTTGGACCAATGTATACAACATTATGGCCTTATAAAGTTTTATTCATCAGCAAAGCTACGTATGCTATGGCACTACATAAGCTATGTTGTGATGGTCAACGAGAGGAACAAACTATATTTTCGCGGTTTGTGGCGCGTAGTTCTCCTAAAAACTCTCGAAAAGAAAAAATTAACCCTTATTGGACCACTGTATCAAAAGTTATGGTCTTTTGAAGTTCTGTATAGCTACATAAGCTTCTTTGCGATGGTCTGCAGAAGGTCAAGGTACCCATGATGACCAAACCTCCTTAGGCTTTTTGTAGCACGTAGATCTTGAAAAAATGTGCAAAAATAAAAAATGTCACCCTAAGACCACTTTCTCAAAATTTATGGTCTTCCAAAGTTTTATTTATAAGTAGAGCTACGGTTGGTACATGAGCTATATTGCCATGTTCTATACAAAGCCAAGGTACCCCATGAGGACGAAACTACCTTTGCTAGTATCTAGCGCATTGATCTCGCAAAAAAAATGCAAAAGGATAATATAATTACTCAAAAGGAATACTATATCTAAAGTTATAGTTTTTGCAAAATATTTTCTCATATGTGGAGGTATGCGAGCTACGTTGCTCGTTCAGCTATTTTGCAATGTAAACTATGATACTATGGTCCATGCCTCACTTAAGCACCTTACGAGCACCCAACAACCTTTATCAATTTGTGGAACGTAAAATTCGAAAAAATAAGTGAAAAAGAAAATCACCCGTAACGGAGCTCTTTATCAAAAGTTAAGTATTCGGAATTTTTATTCATTTATGGGGATGTGTTAGCTATGTTGCTATGTGAGCAATGTTATGATGGTCCATAGAATGCCAAGGGGCCCTACGATGAACGAAACTCCATTGGCCATTTGTGGCGAGATATCTAAAAAAAACACTTGAAAGAAAAAAAAAACCAACCAAATGAACCACCTTAACGACAATTACGGGTTCCAAAGTTTTTCTCATATGACGAGCAAAGTGAGCTAAGTTTCTACGTAAAATATGTTATGATTGTCTACACTGGGCCAAGGCCCTTTATGAGCCTCAAATTGCTTTAGGCTGTCTGTGGCGCGTAAATTTAGAAAAAATACACAAAAAAAACCCCAAACAGACGTTTGTATCAAAAGTTATAATCTTCTGAAGTGTTATTCATCTATAAAGCTACATTTGGTATGTTGCTATGTGAGTTATGTTACGATATTCTACAGAATGCCAAGGCTCCCAATGAGGACCAAAATGCCTTTGGCTATTTTTGGCCCAAAGATCTCGAAAAACATGAGAAATGAAACAATAATTATTTTAACAGACCACTATATAAAAATTTATGGTTTCTATTTTTTTATTAATTTATGGAGCTATGTGAGCATTGATACCACGCAAGCTGTGATATGATTGTCTATGCAAGGCCGAGGCGCCTACTATAAACCAAACTACCTTTCGGTTCTTGTGGTGTATAGATCTCGAATAAACACTAAAAAAAAATTACCAAAAATGGACCCATGCTTAAAACATTATGGTTTTTCTCAAGTTTTAATCATCTACGGAGCTACATAAGCTATATTGCTACGAGAGGTATGTTGCGATGGTCTTGGTGAGGAGAAAACTGTATTTTTCTAGTTTGTGGCGCGTAGATCTCGAAAAAACAAACGAAATGAAAAAAACCCTAACCGAACCTATTTTTCAAAATTTATGGTCTTTTGAAGTTTTATTCGTCTGTAGAGCTATGAAAGCTTTGTTGTGATGGTCCGTGCATAGTCAAGGTGCCCTCGAGGACCAAGCCGCCTTTGGCTATTTATGGCATATAGATATTAAAAAGCACGTGAAAAGAAAAAAAATTACCTTAATGGATCATTTTACAAAAATCTTGGTCTTCCGAAGTTGTATTCATCTGTGGAGCTACGTGAGCTTTGTTGCTACATTTTCTATATTGCTATGGTCTATGCAAGGCCAAGGCGCCCCACTAGGACCAAACTGCCTTTTCCGATTCTTGCTTGTAGATCTCAAAAAATACTGGAAAATAAATACAATTATCTAGAAGGAACACTATATAAATAATTATGGTTTTCCAAAGTTTTCTCACCTCTGGTGTACAGTGAGCTATTTACTATGGTTTGCGCCAAGCCAAGATACCCTATGAGCACCAAACCATGTTATGATGCTTGTAGCGCTTAAATTAGGAAAAAACACACAAAAAGAAAAAAATATTACTTAAATAGACGTCTGTATCAATAGTTATGGACTTCGAAGTTTTATTCATTTGCGAAGCTACGTTAGCTATGTTTCTAAGTAAGCTATGCTATGATGGTCAATAGTACGCAAAGGCGACCTATGAGGACCAAAATGCCTTTGGCTATTTATGGCGTAGACATCTTAAAAAAACATGCAAACGGATAAAAACCAATTCATTAAACAAATCTCTGATTCGAATGTCAAGGTTTCCTAAGTCTTATTTATCTACATAGCTACTTGAGCTTTGTTTCTACGTGAGCAATGTTGCTATGTGAGTTGTGTTATGATGGCCTATGCAAGGCCAAGGCGCCTAACAAACACCGGACCGCCTTATTGATCTTGAAAAAATAATTGAAAAAAAAAATCACCAAAATTAGACAACTGTATCAAACATTGTTTGTTGCGATGGTCATGCAAGGCCAAGGGAATTCGAGGACCATGCGCATTTGGGGCACGTAGTTCTTGAAAAAACATGCAAAAAGAAAAAAAAAATCACCCCAATCGAACCTTTGTATCAAAAGTTATGCTCTTCGTAAGATTTATTCAACTACGGAGATATGTAAGCTATGTTGCTTCGTGAGCTATGTTGTGACGGTCTGCAGCATTCAAAGACACCGTACAAGGACCAAAATACCTAAGGCTATTTGTGGCAAACAGATCTTAAAAAACACGTGAAAGAAAAAAAAATGACCCAAAGGGCCCACTGTATGAAAATTTATGGTTTTTTAAGTTTTATCTATTTGCAGAGCTAAGTGAGCCATGTTGCTACATGAGCAATATTGCTACCTGGGCTATGTTATGATGTTCTACTTAAAGCCAAGTCACCTAACGAGAACCAAACTGCCTTTGTTTGTATGTGACGTGGTGATCTAAAAAGAAACGGTTGAAATAAAAAATAAATCACCCAAAACAGACCTGTGTATGAAACATTATAGTCTTCCAAAGTTTTAATATCTAAAGAGCTATGGAAGCTATGTCGCTACGTGAGCTATGTTGCGATGGTCTGTGGGAGGACCAAAATGCATTTTGCGATTTGTGGCTTGTAGAAATATAAAAATAGGCGAAATAAATTAATCACCCAAAATGGGCCACAGCATCAAACCTTATTGTCAGTGCAAGTGTTATTATCTGCGGAGCTAGGGTAGCTATGTTGCTAAATGAGAAATGTTGCGATGGTCTACAAAATGGCAGAGCGGCCTGCGAGGACAAAAATGCCTTTTGTTATTTGTGGCATAGAGATCTCGAAAAAAACACGAACAAGGAAAAAAACAACCACCCAAACTTACCACAGTATCAAACTTTATGGTCTTTGAAAGTTTTATTCATCTGCGAAGCTACGTAAGCTATGTTGCTACTTGAGCTATATTGCGATGGTCTATGCGAGGACCAAAATGCTTTTGGCAGTTTGTACCACATAGATTTTGAAAAACAAATGAAATGAAACAAAACCCCAAATGGACCATTGTATCCAAAGTTATGGTATTTTGAAGTTTTATTCATCGCCTTGACTACATAAGGTTTGTCGTGTTCGTCTAAATTAGAATAAGGCACCCTTGAATACCAAAGCAACTAAGGCTATTTATGGTGCATATATCTAAAATAAACGTGTGAAAGAAAACCACCCCTAAGAGACCTTTTGATCAAAATTTATGGTCTTCCAAAGTTTAAATCATCGGAAGAGGCAGGCATGAGCTATGTTGCTACATGAGCTATATTGCCATTGTCTATGCAAGGTCAAAGCACCCTACGAGGATTAAACTGCCTTAACCTGTTTGAGGCGCGTAAATCTCGAATAAACATGTGAAAAGGGAAAAAATAATTACTCAAAAGGAACACTCTAACAAGAGTAATGGTTTTCCAAAGTTTTTCTCATATGTAAAGGATCGTGGGCTACGTTGATACTAGAGCTATGTTGCTACGTCACCTAAATTATGATGTTCCACGATAGGCCAATGTGCGCAATGAGCACGGAATCACCTTTGGCTTTGTGTGGCGCGTAACTCTCTATAAAATACGCGAAAACAAAAAAATCACCAATCGGATCTCTATGTCAAAAGTTATGGTATTCCAAAGTTTTATTGATCTACTGAGTTGTTTTAGCTACGTTGCTACATAAGCTACGTTCCAATGGTTTACTGAGAATACCAAGGTGACTTACAAGGACCAAAATGCCTTTGGTTGCTTATGGTGCAGAGATGTCGAAAAAGCTCGCAAAAAAAAGGAACAATCACCCAAACGGACGACTATATCAAAAGTTATGGTTTTCAAAGGTTTATTTATCGGTGGAGCTAGCTATGTAGCTACGTGAGCAATGTTGCTAAGTGAGCAATTTTGCTACGTGAGCTATTTTATGATAGTGCACGCAAGGCCAAGGCGCCTAACCAGAACCAACCCACCTTTTGGTGTTTGTGGCATGTAAATCTCCCAAAAATATCAAAGTAAAATAATAACCAAAAATAGATGTATCAATCATTAGGTTTTCCAAAGTTTTTTTCATCTACAGATCTAGGTGAGCAATTTGCAATTTGAGCATTATTGCTACATGAGCTATGTTGCGATGGACTACGGGAGGAAAAACCAGCGTTTGGTGGTTTGTGGCCCGTAGATCTCCAAGAAATAGGCGAAATGAAAAAAAACCAAATAGACTGCTATATCTAAAGTTATGGTCTTGCGAAGTTATATTGATTTGTAGAGATACGTAAGTTATGTTGGATGGTCTACGCAAGGCTAAGGCGCCCTCGGGGACCAAACCGCCTTAGGCTTCTTGAGGTGTGTACATGTCGAAAAAAACACTTAGAAAAGAAAAAAATCACCCAAAAGGGACCACTTTATCAAAACTTATGGTTTTTCAATATTTGTATTAATCTGTATAGTTGAGTATGCTATGTTGCTACATGAGTTATATTGCTATGGTCTACGCAAGGCGAAGGCGCCCCATGTCGACGAAACTACATTTGCCAGTTTATGACACGTAAATCTCGAAAAGACATACACAATGGAAAAAAATAATTAGCTAGAAGGAACACTATATTAAAAGTAATTGTTTCTCGAAGTTTTTCTCATCTGAGAACTACATGAGTTATGTTGCTTCTAGAGCTATCTTTGCTACGTGAGCTACGTCACAATGGTCTACGTCGGCTAAGGCGCCATATGAGCACCAAACCTACTTTGGATGTCTATGGTGTGTTGCTCTCAAAAAACTGCAAATAGAAAAAATACCCCAATCGAACTTATGTATCAAAAGATATGGTCTTTTGAAGATTTATTCGCCTACGAAGCTATGTTAGCTATGTGGCTCCATTAGTTATGTTACGATGGTCTATAAAATGCCAAGGCACCCTAAAAGGACTAAAATGCCTTTGGTTGTTTGAGGTGCAAAAATCTTGAAAAAAATCCTAAAAAGGAAAAAAACGACAATTTTTTAAATGGACCACAATATTGAAAGTTATAGTTTTCCAAGTTTTATTTACTTGTCGGAGCTATGTGAGCAATATTGCAACATGTGCTATGTTATGAAGGTATATGTACGGCCATGGTGCCTAACGAGGACTAAATTGCGTTTGGGTGTTTCTAGCATGTATATCTTGAAAAAAAATAGTCGAGATAAAAAAAATCACAAAAAACGGACTATTGTATCAAATGTTATGGTCTTTTAAAGTTTTAATCATCTACAAATTTATGTAAGCTATATATGTTACTACATGAGCTATGTTGCAATGGCCTACGAGAGAACCAAATTGCATTTTGCATTTTGTAACGCGTAGAATTCCAAAAATAGGCAAAATAAAAAACCCAAACGAAGCACTTTATAAAAAGTCATGGCCTTTCGAAGTTTTTTCATCTACAAAGCTACGTAAGCTATGTTGCGATGGTCTGCGCAAGGCCAAGGCGCCCTAGAGGGCAAAATTGCCTTATGCTGTTTATGGTGCGTAGATCTTGAAAAAACAAGCGAAAACAAAAAGAATAACCCCAATCGGACATCTGTATAAAAAGTTATAGTCTTCTGAAGATTTATTCATCTACGGAGCTATGTTAGTTATGTTGGTACGTAAGCTATGTTGTGAAGGTCTATTGAACGCCAAGGCACCCTACAAGGATCGAAATGCCTTCGGTTGTTTATGGTGCAAAGATCTCGAAAAAATGCGCGAGAGGAAAAAAATCACACAAACGGACCACTGTATCAAAAGCTATTATTTCCAAAGTCTCATTTATTACCGGAGCTATGTGAGCTATGTTGCTACGTGAACACTATATCAAATATTATGGGCTCTGTTTGGCAAAACGAGGACCAAACTGCCTTTCGGTGTTTTCTAGTAGATCTAAAAAAAATAGTCGAAATAAAAGGTTACCAAAAACGCACCACTGTATCAAACATTATGGGCTCTGCTTGGCAAAACTAAATGATAACCTAGTTGATAGCTAACAATCTACCTGAGAGTCGATAATCTAGTTGATTAATGATTTAAAAAAAAAAAAATTAGCTCATTAAGTAGCTTTTACATGTCAAATGACATAAAAGGATACATAATACTAATTGAATGTACATCATACAATTGTATTATTTAGTTTATTTAAATAGCTGTACAATTTTTTATTATTTTTTTGAACAACAAATGTACAATATTTTGTTGTTCAAATAAATAAATTTCATATTAATATTTTAAGTATAGATATTTAATTAAATGAATGGCATCATTCACATGTGATATATTTTAATTATAGAGAGGTATCACTTTGGATCCTTCGATAAGTTAGACTAAAAAGAGCTAAGTCAAGCGGATTGATATGATTAATGTCACTAAGATGCTTTTAATCTACATAGAGATTGAGACTAGTCTGATTGAACATTAAGGCTTTTTTTTCTATAGCTTATGGTCAATCAAAATATATTGTACGACAAAAAGACTTGATATACACTATTGAAAAACGTTGCATCGATTTTTATAATCATGCAACTTGGATAGTCATAAAGGCAAGCTGGAGACTACATTCGACTCGTATACAAAAATGATTTTGGTTCATAGGCAACGTCGCATGAGTATATTGGGCCGCACTAAAATAATGGTTTTGTAGAATCATGAATGACTCGAAAAAATTATTTTTATTTGATAAAAATCGTAACATATAAATTCTTACGAAGTGTAATTTAAATAGCATATTAAGTAAGATTATAAATGTAATTCACCTACTCGGCTCGATACAAGAGTTATATAAATAGGCATGTTAAATGAATTCAAACTACAGGTGAAATTAGTGTTGGAATCTAATTTTCATTGTTAGAAAACGAGTTAGGTTTCTCAGCCATTCTAAAGTTTTAGAGTAAACAATTTTTTTTCCCCTTTCAGGCTAGCACTCAGAATCTCGGTCGTTATTGACTTCTATTATAAGACATTCTTTTTTGGTAGAGTAAACAATTTTTTCCCTTTCAGGCTAGCACTCAGAATCTCGGTCGTTATTGACTTCTATTATAAGACATTCTTTTTTGGTAGCTAACATGTATCGATCGTGTACAGTAATTTTCTCACCTTCAATTTACTATTAATATTTTGTATTAATGGTAAGTGGTAATGGTCTCCACTGGAATTTTGCAAATTCTTTAAGAAAAGAAGTTTCATTTTTTATATTTTATTCTTAATTTAATTTTATAAAAACTAGTATTTAAATTAATACTTTAATATATAAAATCAATTAAAATTACTAACTTACTCGAATAACACAAATCAAATTCACTAAATTAAATGCAATTCAATTTAATAAAACACGATAATACATAAACGTCTAAATAATCCTCCTAAATAATGAAACTTCAATACGTTTTGCATCCAATCATGTTATTTCAATAACATAGTCATAAACAAACTTTATAAAGTATCATAAATCATTAAACCTTAATCACAAGTAAGTAAGCAATCTTTCGCCAACCATTTGTTCTCCTTAAAGCTGATGGAAAAAGTCACGTTCTAATTTTCTTGAGCTAACCCCTTTGAATATACAAAGATATTAAATTCATGCAATAAAGTTGCGTTTCACTTTACTAAACCTTTGAGCTACAAAATCTTACACCTTCACAAAGCCACTTGGGCATTAGATTTAAATATCAAATTCATCGAGGACATCTAAATTATGTTTGCCCTTCAAACAATCCTAGTTACTAATTTAATTAGATAATAAATAAAAAATCACATAAATATTGGCCACTTGTGCACATACACACTGAAATCCATTACTACATTCCATAAATAACAATCAATAAAAATAGTGAATCGAATAATACGATTTGTTTAAAGCATAAAGTACACATTCATCTAGTCATGACTACATTGCGAAACCGATCTATTTCAAGTTTAGAGTTTTATTTAGATTAACAAACTACTCACTAATGATAATATATAACAATATACCATTAGAATAAAAAGACATAATCAAAATGCCTTGATGGAAATGATCTTCAATCTTCTTCAAAAGTAAAATAATAAAGAATGGCCTCAAAACTTAAGCAAAAAGTGTACGATTATCAAAAGAATCCTAATCTCGAGTCCAGGGTTTATATTTATAGTATATTAGTTAAAGCATATCTAAAATCCACGTATTCATAGCCATCGATTCTTCTCTAATTTCTAAGTAAGTGGAATCATTGGAAAAATCCATAAATCAGTAGTCCTATTTCCACCGACATGTGCAAGGATTTTGAGTGCTATAAGAATCGTTGGAAATCGTTCGGTATAAAAACTATTTATCACTTGAAATATCAAAAACAAGAGAAAATCTTGTGTAATGTAGTCTTTAACATCTAAAATCATCCTTAACTGTACTAAAAAATATATAATTATCGACTTATCAAATACCCCCAAACTCAGCATTTTGCTATCCCAAGCAAAGGAATACTCTCAATCGAATTTTCTTTTATTCCCTCATTTTGATTTCAAAATTATATACACCTACACTTAAGAAGAAATGATATTTGAAAAAAATTATACACTACCTCGAAAAATAAATCATGATAGAATAGATAGAATTAAACAATAATATTTTTTTATGGCTACTCAACCTCCGGTTTTGCAACAAAATTATGAATTGAAAGATAACCATGGTCAAGCCACTACATAGGTTTTCTCAATCTCCAGCGACAAGCATAAAGTTTACGATGACTAATATAGAATCTCTAGATACAAATATTTCTTAATCAATCTCATTTTCAAATAATATTTAAAATATCATCATAATCAAAGTCGATAGTGAATCTTATTAATCAATAATCATCATTTCATATCCATTTATTTAAATATTGGAACAAAATATACTTCACACAACTTAGGAATAAGCATTAGATCTAAATATTTTGTTTAGAGAGTTTTTTCTTAAACAACCTTCTATTTATCTTTATATCGCTATTTCTTTCTTCATATGAATATATTGTTTTTCTTTATATTGGATTCATACAGTTCACTAGTGCATTTCCTTTGACAAATGTTATTATTTTATGTAGCAATTCTTTCACACATTTTTTCAACCACTTCACTCCCTTCACTACTTCCATAGGAATTTATGTGTCTCTCAATTTTTTCTTTATAAACTCTTGTTACCTCTTCTCACTTTTACTATAGTAAAGGAAATACTATTTCCAACTAAGTAAAGTCTGTTAGATGTTTCATATTTTTCTCCTTAATTGTGGCATAAACTCTTTCAATACACGCCACAAATAACCAAAGGTGATTTGGTCCTCGTTGGGCACAATGACCTCGCATAAACATCACAATATAGCTCACATAGCAACGTAGCTCACGTTATTTCTAGAGATGAATAATACTTTAGAAGGCCATAATTTTCGATATACTGGTACATTTGAGGTTATTCTATTATCATTTCAAGTGTTTTGTCTAGTTGTACGTGCTACAAATTGCAAAAGTTGGTTTGGTCCTCGTGAAGTGCCTATACCTTGCATAGATCATCGCAACATAGCTTAAGTAGAAAAATAGCTCGTGTAGTTCTGCAGAGGAATTAACTTATAGAAGACAATAACTTTTGATACAATGGTCTATTTGGGGTGACTTTTTTTTCGTCCATGTGTTTTTTCAATATCTCGACGCTTAAACTTGACTTAACACATTTTGTTCCTCATGGGGCGCCATGACCTTAAGTAAACCATCCTAATCTAGCTTATGTAGCAACATATCTCACATTACCTCCGTAGATGAACAATGCTTTAAATGACCATAACTTTTGAAATAGTGGCCCATTTGGGGTGATTATATTATCATTTCCAATGTTTTGTAGAGTTATAAACACCGCAAATTGCTAAAGGTAGTTCCGCCCTCACGGGGCATCATGCCCTTGCGTTGACCATCCCAATATAGCTCAATAAAACTTTGGAAGACCATAACTTTTGATAAAGTGGTCATTTGGGGTGGTTTTTTTTATTTCGTGCCTTTTTTGTGATCTACTTACCACAATTTTCTATGGGGATTTAGTCCACTTGAGGTGCCTCGGCTAGCGTACAACATCACAACATAGCTCACTTAGCTCTATAGACAAAAAAACTTCAAAAGACCATAATTTTTTATCTAGTAATTTTTTTTTGGGTGATTTTTTTTTCATTTTGCCTATTTTTTTTTTAAATATACTGTTGCAAATAGCCAAAGGTGGTTTGATCCTCATTAGGCATCTTAAACTTGCATAGATCATCGAAACATTGTTCCCGTTGCAACATAGATCGTATAGCTCTATAGAGGAATTAAATTTTATAAAACCATAACCTATGATACAGTGGTCCTTTTGGAGTGTTTCTTTTGTTTGCATGTTTCTTTTTGATTTGCAAGCCTCAAACAACCAAAGGTGGTTTGGTCCTGGTGGGGCACCATGACCTTGCATAAACGATCACAATATAGCTCACATAACAACATAGGTCACGTTAGCTCTACGAGACGAATAATAGTTTAGATGAAAATAATTTTTGATAAAGTGGTCCATTTGGGCTGATTTTATTATCATTTCAAGTGTTTTTCTACTTGTACTCGCCACATATTGCAAAAGGTGGTTAGGTCCTCTTTGAGGGCCTATTCCATGTATAGATCATCGCAACATAGCTCATGTAGAAGCATTGCTCATGTCGCTCTATAGAGGAATTAAGTTATAGAAGATCATAACTTTTGATACATTGGTCTATTTGAGGTGATTTCTTTCGGTCCTGTGTTTTTTCAAGATCTAGATGCCACAAACAGGTAAAGGCATTATGGTTGTCGTGGGGCACCGTGACCTCGCGTAAACCATCATAATATAGCTTATGTAGCAACATATCACACATTAGATCCATAAATGAATAAAGCTTTAGAAGACTATAACTTTTGATATAGTGGTCCATTTAGGGTGATTATATTATAATTTCCGATGTTTTATAGAGTTATACAAGCCACAAATTGCTAAAGGTAGTTACGTCCTCACGTGGCTTCTTGCCCTTTTGTTGACCATCCCAATATAGCTCACATAACTCTATAAAACTTTAGAAGACCATAACTTTTAATAAAATGGACCTTTGGGGTAATTTTTTTATTTCGTGTGTTTTTTCGAGATCTACGCACAACAATTTTCTATGGGGGGTTTGGTCCACTTGGGGCACCTTCGCTTGCATAAAACATTACATCATGCTCAAGTAGCTCCATAGATGAATAAAACTTCTAAATACCATAAATTTTTATGTAGTTATCTTTTTAGGGTGATTTTTCTCATTTCACTTGTTTTTTCTTAAATTTACGAACATCAAACAGCCAAAGGTGGTTTGGTCCTCATGGGTAGTGTTGTCCTTGCATAGATCATCGCAACGTAGCACACATTACAACATAGATCTCAAAACATAGATCTCATAGCTTCGTAGAGGGAATAAATTTCGGAAAACCATAACTTTTAAAATAGTGGTTCGTTTATGGTGATTTGTTTCGTTTGCGTGTTTCTACTTGATCTACACGCCACAAACAACAAGCAACGATTTGGTCCTCATGGGCACTATGACCTTGCGTTAACCATCACAATATAGCTCACATAGCAACATTGCTCGAGTTAGCTCTACAAATGAATAATATTATAGAAGACCATAATTTTTCATATACTGGTCCACTTGGGGTGATTTTATTGACATTTCAAGTATTTTTTTCTAGTTGTGCGCGCCACAAATTGGGAAAGGTAATTTGGTTCTCGTGGAGTGCCTATACCTTGCATAGATCATTGCAACGTAAATCACGTAGAAACATAGCTCATGTAGCTCACAGAGGAATTAAATTATAGAATACCATAACTTTTGACACAATGGTTTGTTTGGGGTGAATTTTTTTTTTCGCGGGTTTTTTCATGATCTGGACCCCAGAAATAGCATAACGCATTTTGTTCCTCGTGGGCCACCATGACCTTGCATAAACCATCATAATATAGCTTAAGTAGCAACATATCTCACAATAGCTCTATAGATGAATAGAGCTTTACAAGACCATAACTTTTGATATAGTTGTCTATTTGGAGTGATTATATTGTCATTTCAAGTGTTTTTTAGAGTTATACATGCCACAAATTGCTAAAGGTTGTTCCATCCTCACGAGGCATCTTGCCCTTGCGTTGACCATCCTAATATAGCTCATATAACTCCATCGATCAATAAAACTTCGAAAGACCTTAACTTTTGACAGAGTGGTTCTTTTGGGGTGATTATTTTTATTTTGATTTTTTCTTAGATCTACGTATCACAATTTTCTATAAGGGTTTTGTCTACTTGGGGCACCTTGGCATGCATAGAATATCATAACATAGCTCACGTAGCTCCGTAGATGAATAAGTCTTTAGAAGACCATAACTTTTTATATAGTTTTCGTTTAAGGTGATTTCTTTTTCCTTTCGGGTGTTTTTTTTTAAATCTAATAGCAGCAAAAAGCTAAAGGTAGTTTGATGCTCGTGGGGCATCTTGACCTTGCATGGATCAATGCAACATAGCTAACGTTGCAACATAGATCTCGTAGTTCCGCAATGGAATTAAATTTATGAAAACCATAACTTTTAATGCAGTGGTCAGCTTAGGGTGATTTTTTTTTTGTTTGCGTGTTTCTTATCGATCTATACACCATAACAACAAAAGGGGGTTTGGTTCTTATGGGGCACCATGACCTTGGGTAACCATCACAATATAACTCACATAGCAACATTGCTCATGTTAGCTCTATAGATGAACAATACTTTGGGACGACCATAATTTTAGATATAGAGCTCCGTTCGAGGTGATTTTATTGTCATTTTCAAGTTTTTTATTCTAGTTGTATGCGATACTGAGACTTTGAAAGGTGTTTTGGTCGTCATGGAGTGCCTATACCTTGCGTAGTACATCGTGATATAGCTCACGTAGAAACATAGCTTACGTAGCTCGTAGAAGAATTAAATTATAGAAGACCATAACTTATGATACTGTCATCTGTTTGGAGTGAATTTTTTCGTTCAAGTGCTTTTTCAAAATATGGACGCCAGAAATGGCTAAAGGCATTTTGATCCTCGTGGGGCACCATGATCTCGCGTAAACTATCATAATATATCTTATGCACCAAAATATCTCACATTAGCTCCATTGATGAATAAAGCTTTAGAAGACCATAACTTTTGATATAGTGGTCAATTTAGGGTGATTATATTTTTATTTCTAGTGTTATTTAGAGTTTTACATGCCACAAATTGCTAAAGGTAGTTCCATCCTCAAGGGGCATCTTACCCTTGCGTTGACCATCCAAATATAGCTCACATAACTCCGCCGATCAATATAACTTCAGAAGACCTAAACTTTTGATAAAGTTGTATGTTTAGGGTACTTTTTTTTATTTATAAATTTCTACGAGAGTTTGGTCCACTTCGGGCACCTTGGTTTGCATAGAACATCAAAACATAGCTCATTTAGCTCCGTAGATGAATAAAACTCCAAAAGGCCATAACATTTTATATAGTTATCCATTTTGGATGATATTTTTTTCATTTCGCACGTTTTTTTTTAAATCTACCCGCCGCAAATAGCCAAAGGTGATTTGGTCCTCATAGGGTGTCTTAACCTAGCATAGATCATCACAACATAGCTTAATTAGCAACATAGATCACGTAGCTCTGTAGAGGAATTAAATTTCTAACACCTATAACTTTTTATACAGTGGACCGTTTAGGGTGATTTTTTTTTTGTTTCAGTGTTCCTTCTCGATCTACAAGTGACAAACGGCCAAAGGAAGGATCCTCATATGGTACCATGACTTAGTGTAAACCATCACAATATAACTCACATAGCAAAATAGCTCACATTAGCTCTGAGATGAATAACACACCAGAAGACCATAATTTTTTATATAATGGTCTATTTAGGGTGATTTCGATTTCGTGTCAAGTGCTTTTCTAGTTATACGCATCACAAACTGCGAAAGTTGGTTTGGTCCTTATGGAGCGCCTATACCTTGCATAGATCATTGCAACATAGCTCAGGTAGAAACATAGCTCACGTTGCTCATGAGAGGAATTAGATTATAGAAGACCATATTTTTTGATATAGTGATCTGTTTGGGGTGATTTTTTTTTTGTTCAAGTGTTTTTTCAAGATCAAGACACCACAAATAGCTAAAGGCGTTTGGGTCCTCGTGGGGCACCCTGACCTTGCGTGAATAATCATAACATAGCTTATGTAGCAACATATCTCATATTAACTCCTTATATGAATAAAGCTTTAGAAGACCATAACTTTTGATATAGTTGGATCTATTTAGGGTGATTATATTATAATTTAAAGTTATTTTTAAAGTTATACACGCCACAAATCGCTAAAGGTAGTTCCATCCTCATGGGACATCTTGCCCTTGCTTTGAACATCCCAATATTGCTCACATAACTCGCTGTAGATGAATAAAACTTTGAAAGACCGTAACTTTTTGTTTGGGGTTCGTTTAGGGTGATTTTTTTATTTCACCTATTTTTCGAGATCTATGCACCATAATTTTATATGAGGGTTTTGGTCTACTTGGGCCACCTTGGCTTGCGTTGAACATCAAAACATTGCTAACGTAGCTCTGTAGATGAGTAAAACTTCAACATACCAAAACCTTTTATATTGTTGTCCGTTTTATGTGATTTTTTTTTCATTTCTTTTTTTTTAAATCTATGCGCTGCAAATAGCCAAAGGTGGTTTGGTCCTCGTACGGTGTCTCGACCTAGCATAGATAATCGCAACATAGCTCACATTGCAACATAGATTACATAGTTCCGTAGAGGAATTAAATTTTAGAAAAACATATTTTTTCATTAAGTGGTCCGTTTAGGGTGATTTTTTTGTTTCCATATTTCTTCTCGTTCTACATGCCACAAATTGCCAAAGGCGGTTTGTTCCTTGTGGGGCACCATGACCTTAAGTAAACCATCACAATATAGCTCACATAGCAAACATAGCTCAAGTTAGCTCTATAGATGAATAAAAATTTAAAATACCATAATTATTTATATAGTGGTCCATTCATGGTGATTTTATTGTCATTTCACATGTTTTTCTAGTTGTACATGCCACAAATTGCGAAAGGTTGTTTGGTCCTTTTGGAGTGCCTATACCTTGCATATATCATTGTAACAAAGCTCACATAGCTCTATAGAGGAATTAAAGTATAGAAGACAATAACTTTTGATACGATTAGTCTGTTTGGGGTGATTTTTTTTTTGCGTGTTTTTTCAAGATCTACATGCTAGAAATAGCTAAAGGCATTTTGGTCTTCGTCTGACATCATGGCCTTGCTTAAACCATCATAATATAGCTTATGTAGCAACATATGTTACATTAGCTCCGCAGATGAATAAAGCTTTAGAAGACCATTACTTTTGATATTGTGGTCCATTTGGGGTGATTATATTGTCATTTCAAGTGTTTTTTAGAGTTATACATACCACAAATTACTAAAGATAGTCGTTATGTGGCATCTTGCCCTTGCGTTACCATCCTAATATTGGTCACATAACTCCGCTGATGAATAAAACTTTGGAAGACCATAACTTTTGATAAAATTTTCTGTTTCAGGTGATTTCTTTTTATTTTCTTGTTTTTTCGAGATCTATGCACCACAATTTTCTATGGGGGGTTTGGTCCACTTAGGCAACACGGCTTGCATAGAACATCACAACATAGCTCACGTAGCTCCGTAGATGAATAAATTTAAAGGACCATAACGTTTAATATAGTTGTCCGTTTTCGGCTGGTTTTTTTACCTTTTACATGTTTTTTTAAATCAATGCACCGCAAATAGCCAAAAATGGGTTGTCCTAGTGGGACGCCTTAAACTTGCTTAGATCATTGCAACATACCTCAAGTAGCAACGTAGATCATGTAGCACCATAGAGGAATTAAATTTATGAAAACCATAACTTTTTATGCGGTGGTCCATTTATGGTTATTCTTTTTCCTTTGCGTGTTTCTTAACAATCTACACGCCACAAACAACCAAAGGTGGTTTGGTCCAAGTAGGGCACATTAGCTTATGTAGCAACATATGTCACATTAGCTCAGTAGATGAATTAATAAAGCTTTAGAAAACCATAACTTTTGATATAGTGGTCCATTTAGTGTAATTATATTGACATTTAAAGTGTTTTATAGAGTTATACATGCCACAAATTGCTAAAGGCAGTTCCAAAGGCATTTTGGCCTTGCGTTTGCCATCCCAATAAAGCTCACATAACTCCTTTGATGAATAAAACTTTGAAAGACCATAACATTTGATAAAGTGGTCCGCTTGGGGTGATTATTTTATTTCTTCTCTTGGGAGTTTGGTCCTCTTGGGGAACCTTGGCTTGCATAAAACATCACAACATAGCCCACATAGCTCTAAATATAAAAAAACATAAAAAAACCATAAAAATTGATATAGTTGTCCATTTTGGGTGATTGTTTTTTTTCATTTTGCATGTTTTTTTAAATCTACTCGTCGCAAAATGACCAAAGGTGGCTTGGTCCTCGTGGGGCACCTTGACCTTGCATACATTATCACAACATAGCTCAAGTAGCAACATAGATCACGTAGCTCCTTGGAGAAATTAAATATCTAAAAACCAAAACTTTTGATACATTGATCTGTTTGGGGTGATATTTTTTCATTTTCGTGTTTCTTAACGATCTACACTCCATAAACATCCAAATGTGGTTTTGTCCTTGTGGGGCCCCATGACCTTACGTAAACTATCCCAATATACCTTACATAGCAACATAGCTCACGTTAGCTTTGCAGATGAATAATACTTTAGAAGACTGTAATTTTTCATATAGTAGTCCATTTGGGGTGATTTTTTTGTCATTTTAAGTGTTTTTTCGAGTTATACGTGCCATAAAATGCGTAAGGTGGTCTACGAAAGAACAAGGCACCCAACTAGGACAAAATTACCTTTTGCAATTTGTGTCGTGTGAAACTTGAGAAAACACATGAAACAAAAAAAAAATCACCTAAATGGACCACATTACCAAAAGCTATGGTCTACCGAAGTTTTATTCATCGGTGGACCATCCATGAGCTATTTTGCTTTATGAGGTATGTTGTGATGGTCTATACAAAGTCATGGCGCCCAACAAGGACCAAACCACCTTTGGTTGATTGTGGCACGTATATTTTGAAAATAACAATCTAAAAGAATCACTCAAAATAGACAACTATATCTAAATTTATGGTCTTCTAGAATTTTGTGCATAGATCTAAAAAAACACGTTAAATGAAAAAAGTCACTCTAAATGAACCACGGTATTAAAAGTTATGGTATTTAAATATTTTATTCATCCACAAGGCTACAAGATTTGTACTGCAGCGTGAGCTATGTTATGATCACCTAGGAAAGGACACGGAGCTCAACAAGGAACGAACTGCCTTTAGCAGCTTGTGGCGCATGCAACTCAAAATAATATGCGAAATGAAAAACAAAATCACCCCATACCGGCTAGTGTTTCATAAGTTATGGTATTCTGAAATGTTATTCTTCTACGGAGTGTATATAAGCCATGTTCCAACATTTGCTATATTGTGATGGCTTAGGCAATGTCATGAATCCCAAAAAGGACAAAACTACATTTGGAAAATTGCGGGCGAAGAAGTCAATAATACATATAAGAACTTATTTTGAAGTTCTAGTTGCGATGTTCTATGCAAGCCAAGGCGCCTTAGGGGACCAAATCGCCTTTGGAAAATTGTGGCGCATAGATCTCAAAAAATATGTGAAACAAATATTAAAATCACCCTTAAAGGACCACTACATCAAAAGTTTTGGTATTTCTACATTTTATTCATCTGCGGAGTTTACTTGAGCAATGCTGCTATGTGAGCTATACCGTGAGCTATTTTGCAACATGAGTATGCTTTGATGATCTACGCAAGGTCATGACGCCCCACGAGGAGCAAATCGCCTTCGCTTGTTTAAGGCATGTGTATTTTGATAAAAACACGTTAAAAATCTCTTAAAATGGACCCTTTGTATTAAAAGTTATGGTCTTCCAAAATTCTTTTCATATACGGAGCTACTTGAGCTACCTTGCTAGGTAAGCTACGTTGCGAATATCTATTCAAGGTCAAGGCACCCCACGAGTACCAAATCACCTTTGGCTATTTGTGTGGCTTGTAGGTTTCAAAAAAAGAAACATGTGAAATGAAAGAAAAAATCACCCTAAATAGATCAGTGAATAGCAAACTGTCTTTGGCAGCTTGTGGCGCATACAACTCAAAAAAACACTCGAAATTGAAAAAAAACACACAAAATGGGTTATTATACACGAGAACAAATTCTACTTTTCATAGAGGTTTTAACCTCTATGACAGACTTTTCATAGAGGTTTTTGACCTCTATGAAAAGTGTTATCTTTTAAGGTGTTATCTTATCTTCCAAGCTTACATAGGGGTTTCAAACCTCTATCAAATCTAGACTATTTCATAGGGGCCTCTATCAAATCTTGGCTATTTCATAGGGGTTTCAAACCTCTATAATATCTTCAAATGCTTACATAGGGGTTTCAAACCCCTATCAATTGTAGTGATTTCATAGGGGTTTGAAACCTCTATATTATCGTCAAAGGCTTACATAGGGGTTTGAAACCCCTATCAAATGTAATTTAAAAAAAAAATAGCTGAAAATGCCCAGAATTAATTTCCATTTCCATTTTCAATTGAAAATATACAAATCTACATTCCATTCACAATATTATTATTCCATTAAGAAATTCACAGTGTTCTACAACCAATCAATAAAACAACAAATCGATAGCTACACATTTCACGAAACCAATCAACAAAACTCAGTTTTTCATTGTCAAACAATGTGTTAGCAGAGATAAGTATCTGTAAAAAGTCACCTTGCTTGGTTGAAACTTCACCATTGCCAATTCTCTCATCCACAATTGCTTTGACAGTGGAAGCAATTCTTATTGTGGACTTTGATTTGCAGAGTTGGGATTGACCTTCCCTCAATTGAAGTCCGGTTTCAACGCATGAGCATCAATGCGAAAACCTGAGCATTACCAACAATTCTCAATTTTTCAGTTAACATGGCAGAGGTACTGAACAATTAAAAATAGTTGTACAGATTTGAGTGGCATCATTTGAAGAAACAACTATAAAGTATCAATCATGGTAAATGTTGTCAAAGTAAAATTGCAAACTGTAACCTTTAAAAAAAAAAAAAAAAAAAAAAAAAAACTCAAAAATTTGTACATAACACTTTCATGAGACTCACCTCTTTGTGTTGGCATATTTAAGTAGAGATATGTGCTAGCTAGTAATTGAATGAATTCCAAAGCAAAGTAAACTTACATTTAAATTTGTTAATGATACAGCAAAGCATCATTGTAATGACAGATTATATAATCAAGGTATCAACACATTGCTTTAGTTCGAAATAGAGAACTTGAGTGGCATTGAATGAAATTCTTACCTTCTATTTTCTTTCTTTGGTTGCTCTATAGATTTGACAGCCGAATACAAGATCTCCACACGAAAAGAAACATATCGGACATGCCTGCCAACAATGATCAACAAATACTTCATAAGTCCTTCAATAACAAGCATTTAGCTATTACTACTACACTGATGAGAAAAAAGCTGTCTTTTATTATATTTTGATCTCTACATATATAGTCTAAATCACTAACGAATTTTCAATGACCAAATAATAAGCTATCCCATCCATCCCCAAACACTTCCTGAATACTACTTTATTATAACACAATCAAGTTCCATTTCAAACCAATCACAGAGAATGTGCCTTGCACTTGACAGAAACTTAATTTCATAGCCGATAGCAGGGCTTGTAAAGATGGTCCTCCCTAAACTCCAAGGTCAAGACAATTTTCTTACTGATGTTTAAAGTGAAAGTGACACTTCAAACAAACACTTTGAAGAGACTTAACTCCATTTAGAAGCTAGAATCATTTCCATGTTTTCTTAATATTATTGGCAACAACTTGGTAGTAAAGTGGTGCTTCATGGTCTCCAAAAAGGTAAAAACGCAGCAATTCTAACTGCTACTTGCAGCAAAATTGGCAACTTCAAAAAGCAACTTTTCAAATTGACAAAAACTGTTCGGAAGCTACTATTTCCAAGTTTTTCTCAATCAGAAAGCATTTACCAAACTATTAATGGACTGACAATGCTGGCAATCTGACTGTAAATCAGCAATGGAGATTTATTCTATATTCCAATAAACGATTACACTCCATATTATTTTGAAAGAAAGATGACAAAGTAGCGTCAATAGAATCAGATGTGTAGCAGACAAGTGATTGATGCACAATTCATAGTTTTATATAGTTTAAACTTTAATGCCTTCTTCGACAAAGAAACTGACTGAAGCCACAATTAAGCAAGAAGTGTAACTGAAACCACAGGAAAAATAAAATTACATACGGAGAATGCTAGGTTACTAGATGTCAAACCTAACTACAAAAATTGGTCATGTGCAGCTCCAAAGTTGTCTAAAGAAAGAAACTAAACCAATACAACATTGGTCACTATTTGGTTCAACTGCGGTGCAGTTCCATCTGCCCTGTCGTCTCTCCCACTATTTGGTTCAACTAAACAAAGCCACCTTCACACAACATGCTTAGTTGTCTATATGACTTTTCTTTGTCCAGTCCCACTCCTCTATTAAGGACAAAGACCGTGGTCTAGCATAAGTGTCTACATAATTTATAATTTTATAATCCCTAGTAATGTTATTTAAGGTTTCCCTCTTTGTATAATGCTCTTCTCATTGCCAATAGACTGCACCATTGCACTTCTTCGAGCATATCTTATACAATTTTCCTTATGATTAGATTGCTTCGAATATGACCTCTCGTATTGATAAGATGCATAAGATCGTACCTCTTTTGTCAATAACATGACGCATATAACCATGGAGCCTTCTTTGCAAAGGCTGGTTTCGGGTATGCAAATCAACGTTAGACATCACAAAATGAATACTAAGAAGTAAACTCAAGCTTTACCTTCAAGGAAAGATTTCTATTTTTCCAATTCGTGCAACCAATGCTGGTTCTGAATGATACCAAATTAAGGTGCTGTGCATTTTCCTTTCCTGCGAGTTCTTCAAGCAAAAAACAATAATTCAGCACTTAATTAGGTTTTTTTTATTTGTTTAAGTTGGGTGTTCGATTTATTTTCTTATTATTTTTCAGATTTCAAGCATAAACCACACCATCAGTTGCACTAAATTAAGCTCAATGAAAGAGTTTGATCCATGTAGCCGACCCCAACTAGTTTGGGATTGAGGCTTTGTTGTTTCAAGCTGAAATCAATAGCTTTGATGATTGGATAAAGATTATAAAGCTTTTTTTGTCACAGATAAAGATTGTAAACCTTTCACTATATCTTATATTTTGTGTCGCCTCGTCACATAAGATTATTCTTCATCAAGTTACCATGCCTCTCTCTTAATCATTCTTCACCAAAAGTACATCATAGGTGATCCTAATCTCTCTAAATCAAGAAATTAAGTGAAGGTCTTCCTTTTTCTTCTATATTTCTCAGTTCCACTTGTTAAGAAACAACTAATTTATAAATGATCTTCATGGGATCAAGGCTTAAATCCAATTCAGTTCATTTTCAAATAACTTTCTTCAAATATTTTTCAAATATGAGTGATCATGATAAATAATCCACACAACTCAAAATTCCCAGCACTTTACATACATATAATAAATATAATATTAGGATGATCAATGATGTAACCTGAACACACTAGAAGCATTATTGGAAGATGACGTCGGGGTAATCATCAAATATCACAATAGCATGATGTAATCAACATTGCCTTATTCAACGAATTTTTGGGCGTTTCAACTTTCAACGTCAAAATAGCGCTTCATCTATATCCATCTATATTAGGATCAGATGCCTTTTCAAAGTTGACTCTTATCTTAATAAATTTTATCATAGATAACTAAACAATAACAAGTCCTCTAATCACACATTACTCATTTGCAAGAAATCTATGAGTTATATAAAACGACACCAAAACAAGGAAACACAATACCAAGAACGCAAAAATGAAAATTAGAACATGCTAAAAGAGGTAACAAGTTGAAAAAACCTGCGAGATAAGCAAGTACATCACCTGGTGCCACTCTTGATCCTTCCTCTTCTTCTTGCCGCAACATCCATCGATAGAGTTTCTCTGAAAAAGAGAAAATGCAAATTTTTAATATTTATATTTAGGAAGCTAACCTTATTAACCAGGGGAAGTCAATAAAAAAAAGAAGACGTAACTGAAGAATCTGGCAAGACAATAATACTCCTAAAAGAAGAACTTTTGCAAACATCTACTTAAAAAAGTGAAAAAAAACCCAATGGAACTAACCAAAATAGCATGGAAAGAATTCAGAAAAGTCGATCAGTCACCAATATTAAAGAGAGCTAATTATTTTAGATGTCAACTTTGCTCAATTAATGTAGGATTTGTGAATCCTTATCCAAAACAGAACAAGTGTAGAAGTAAGAAGTAAGGACTGATTTAGATTAAGAATTTTGTTGTTAAAGTCCTAATAAACTTCTAAACTTAAATCAAATAAATAGATGTAGGACGTGTGAAGCATTTTCCAAAACATTACAAGCATAAAAGTAAAGATTGACTTGGATTAAGAGTTTATTTGTTTCCTGCAATTGCAAATCAAATTATTGTAAGAATACAACCAGTGAATATCTATTCGAATTAGTTAGTGCAGTAAAAACGTAAGTGTTTCACTCTCTCTTGTAATTGTAATTAAAAGACATATATACCGAATCGGATTAGGTTGAACTTGTCGTCGCACTCTCGAATTGCTCCATCCAAATCTCTATGGGGTTTTGACGACCATTTGGATCTACACAAAGATAGCCACAATTGCAATTCAACACAAAGCCAAGGGACTAAATGAAGTAGATGTCCTAAATGAAGAAGACCCAAGAAGATCCTTCAGATCTGATGTCCTTCAGATCACCCATAATTGAATTTTGTAGGCTTGAGCGTATAAATGGAGTAGAAGATCCAAGAAGGGTTGTTGATGAATTTTGTAGGCTTGGAGCCTATAAAATCCTAGCTTAACCAAAATATGTCTTGCTTACCACTAGAATTATAAGTAGACAGTCATAGGCAATTCGGGGACTTGCTGAAAACACCATGCATACTAATTAAAACTTACAGTAGAAATTTTCTATCTAAGAAATTCTGAAATTTTAGAATATCAAATGAACTTGACAAATGTTTGCTCGAAGTTCAAGAGAAGTAAAATGCTCTAGAGGTTGTTGAAGTACATGCTGAGGAGTTGATTAAAAGCCAAAATTTTGTTCTTGGGTCAGACTTTCCATAGAGGATTTCTAAACCTCTATGAATTAGTGCTATTAAAAGTCTACTTGTCTAATTCATAGGGGTTAATTAAAACCTCTATCCATTAAGTGTTATAGAAACCTTAATCATTGAATACATAGGGGTTACTCAAAAACCTCTATCAATTAGGTGTTATAAAAAGCCTAAATTGTTCTAGTGGTATCATAAATTATAGTATTCTAATGTCTAATTCATCTGTGGAGCTTACATAAGCTATGTTGCAACGTGTGCTATATTGTGATGGCTTACGCAATGTCATGGAGCCGAACAAGGACCAAACCACATTTGGCTCTTTGTTGGCTGTAGATCTCTAAAAAACACATGAAAATTTTTTACCACAAATGGACCACTATATTAAAAGTTACGGTCGTTTGAAGTTTTATTAATCTACAAAGCTATATGAGCTACGTGGAGATGTTCTATGCAAGCCAAAGTGCCCCACATGGACCAAATCGCCTTTGAAAAATTGTCGCATGTAGATCTCAAAAAAACACATGAAATGAATAAAAAATCACCCTTAAGGGATAACTATATGAAAAGTTATGGTTTTCAAAAATTTTATTCATCTGCGACGCTAACGTAAGCAATGTTGCCATGTGAGCTATATCGTGATGGTTTATGCAAGGTCATGGTGCCCTATGAGGACAAAACCGCCTTTGGCTGTCTATGGCGTATAGATCTTTAAAAAACACGAGAAAAAAAATCACCCCAAAAAGACCACTTTATCAAAAATTTTGGCTTCTTAAATTTTACTTATCTGCGGAAATAGGTGCGCTATATTTTGATGATCTATGAAAGGTCATGGCATCCCCACAAGGACCAAACCTCCATTAGCTATATATGGAGCCTAGATCTCGATTAAAATACGATAAATGTAAAAAAAATCAACTTAAACTTACAAAGTGAACTATATTGCGATGATGAACGCAAGGTCATGGCGCGTGTAGATTAGGAGAAAATTCATCTTTGGTTGCGTACCAAAATTTAAGGCGATTAGATCTTGAAAAAATACGCAATAAATAAATCTCCCGAAATAGACCTTTGGTTGTTTGTGGTGTGTATTCTAGAAAAAACATGTATCAAATGTTTAAAAGGTCTTCCAAATTTTTATTCATATGTTGAGCTATGTGAGAAAATTATTTTTTGATGATATATGAAAAATACGCAATAAATAAACCAAGAGGGACAAACCAAAATTTTATTCATTAACTATTGGTGGCTATTTTTGTACTTCTCCAAAAAAAACATGTGAAATGAAAAAAACAAATCACCTAAACTGGATCACCGTAAACAAATTTATGATCTTATGAAGTTTTATTCATCTATCGAGGTATAGAACTATATTGCTACGTAAGTTATGTTGCGATGGTCTACGAAAGGACAAGGCACGCCATGATGAAAAAATTGCCTTTGGCAAATTGTAGGCCGTACAACTCGAAAGTACAAGTGAAATGAAAGGAAATGACCCTAAATAGGCGACTTCATCAAAAGTTTTGGTTTTATGAAGTTTTATTAATCTATGGAGCTATGTGAGCTATATTGTGCGATGGTCTATGTAAGGACGAGGCACCTTTCGAGAAAAAAAAATTCCCTTCGGCAATTTGTGGCACATAAAACATGAAAAACTTACGAAATGGAAAACAAATCACCCCAAATGGACCACTTTATCAAAAGTTATGGTATTCGAAGTTTTATTCATTGCGGGCCATTGTTGAACTATTTTGCTATGTGAGCTATGTTGCGATGGTGTACTCAAGGTCATGGTGCCCCGCGAGGACAAATCTGCCTTTTGTTGTTTGTGGCGTGTATATTTCGAAAATTCATGCGAAAAGAAATCACTTGAAATGGACCACTTTATCAAAAGTTATGGTCTTCTGAAATTTTTTTCATACACAAAGCTACGTGCGTTATTTGCAGCATGAGCTATGTTGCTATGATCTACGCAAGGTCAAGGTGCCACACAAGGACCAACCGCCTTTTGCTCTTTGTGGCATGTAAATATAAAAAAACACAAAAAACCAAAAAAAAATTAATGAAACAAACCACAGTATTAAAGGTGTTACTATTTTAAAGTTTTATTCATTTATGGAGCTACGTTATCTGTATTTCTATGTGAGCTATGTTAGGATGGACTATGAAAGGACATGGTGCCCAACAAGGACCAAACTGCCTTTCCTAGCTTGTGTCGCATACAATTAAAAAAAAAATGCTAAATGAAAAAAAATTACTACAAATGGATCACTGTATCAGAGGTTATTGTATTCCGATGTCTTTTTCATCTGCGAAACTTATGTAAACTATGTTGCGATGCGTGCTATATTTTGATGCCTTATGCAATATCATGGATCCCAAAGATGATCAAACCGCATTTGAATTTTTATTGCGTGTAGATCTTAAAAAAAACAAAGAATAAAAAAATTCCACAACGGACCGCTATATAAAAAAGTTATGGTCTCTTGAAGTTTTATTCATCTATGGAGCTACGTCAGCTATGTTGGGATGTTCTATGCAAGCTAAGATGCCATAAATGGACCAAACCGCCTTTGAAACATTGTGGCGCATAGATGTCGAAAAACAATCGAAATAAAAAAAACACCCCAAACGGAGCATTTAAGCAAAAAATATTATCTTCCAGAAATTCATCTATGGGGCCTACCGAGCTATGTTGTGATGGTCTACCTAAGGTCAAGACGCCCATGAGGATCAAAACTCCTTTGGCTATTTTTTGTTCATATATCTCTAAAAAACCCGCGAAGGGAAAAATAAAATGACCCTAAAGGGACGATTCAAAAGTTATGGTCTTTCAAAGTTTTTTCATTTATGAGCTACGTAAGCAATGTTGCTATGTGAGCTATGTTGCGATATTCTACGCAAGGCTAAGGTGATGTAGGTTTAGAAAAATAAGCGAAATAAAAAAACTCTCCTAAGCAGAACACTACATAAAAAGTTGTGGTCTTTGAAGTTTTATTGGTCTACTGAGCTACCTGAGCTATGTCGCGCTGGTCCACACAAGGCCAAGGCACCCCACATGGAACGAACTGCCTTTGGGAATTTTTAGGCGTAGATATCGATAAAACTCACGAAAAAAAATCACCCTAGACATACCACTTTATCAAAAGTTAAGGTATTCTGAAATTTTAGTCATATATGGAGCTACGTGAGCTATGTTGCTACATGAGCTACGTTGGGATGATCTATTCATATATAGACCGAACGGACCCCTTTATGAAAAGTTTTGGCATTTTAAGATTTTACTTATTTGCAGAGCTACGTGAGCTATGTTGCGATGATCTACACAAAGCCAACGCGCTCCACAAGGACCACACTTCCATTAGCTATATATGGCGCCAAGATCTCCATAAAAATACATAAAATGTAAAAAACAATCAACTTAAACGTACTACCATAAGAATATTTATGGTTTTTTGAAGTTTAAATCGTTTATGAAGCTATAGTGCTATATTGCAAAGTGAGCTATGTTGCGATGGTTCATGAAAGAAAAAGGCGCCTTACTGGGACAAAAAAGCTTTTGGTTTTTTTTGGCGTGCAGATCTCTAAAAAGTTTTTGAAATGAATAATTAAATTACCCCACACAGACAACTATATCAAAAGTTATGGTTTTCTATAATTTTATTCATCTACGGAGCTATGTGAGCTATGTATCAATGATCTACCATTAGCCAAAGCGCTTCATGACTACCAAAGCACCTTTAGTTGTTTGTGGAATGTATTTTTGAAAAAACACACAAAATAAAAAAAACTAACCTGAAAGGGACAATGTATTAAAAGTTATAGTCTTCTAAAATTTCATTCATCTGCGCTATGTTACTAAGTGAGCTATGTTGCGATGATATACGCAAGGTAAAGGGGCCTTTGGAGAAAAAACTGCCTTTAGCTGTTTATGGCAATTAGATCTTGAAAAAACACGTAGTAAATAAATCACATGAAACATACCACCGTATAAAAAGTTTTGGTATTCTAAAATTTTATTCTTCTATGGAGCTTACGTGAGCTATGCAGCTACGTATGCTATATTGTGATGGTATAGACAAGGTCATGGTGCCCCACGAGGACCAAACCGCCTTTGGGTATTTGTGGCATGTAGATTTTAAAGAAACAAGCGAAAGAAAAATAATCACCCCAACTGACCAGTGGAAAACAATTTTGGTATCATTAAATTTTATTCATATTTTTAGCTTCATGAGTTATTTTTCTACGCAAGCTTTATGTCGATGATATACACAAGGTCAAGGCAACCCGTGAGGACCAAACCACCTTAGACTATTTGTGGTTGAAAGATCTCGAAAAAACACGTGAAATGAAAAAAGTCATCCCTAACAGATCATCGTAAAAGAAGTTATGATTTTTTGAAGTTTTATTCATTTATGGAGATACTGACCTATATTGCTACGTGAGCAATGTTGCAATGGTCTACGTAAGGACAATGCGCCCCCCAAGAGGACCAAAACCTCTTTGGTCGCTTTTGGTGTGTAGATCTAAAAAAACCTATGAAACAAAAGATAAAATCACCATAAACGGATGACTATATCAAAAGATGATTTTTTTTTCATGTACAGAGCTACGTGAGTTATGTTGCAATGTAAGCTATGTTGTGATAATCTATGCAAAACCTAGGTGCCTTTTGAGAACCAAACCACTTTTGGTTGTTTGGGGCTTTTTGTTTTAAAAAAATAGGCAAAATAAAAAATATCACTTCAAATGGAACACCATATTAAAAGTTATAATAATTTGATGTCTTATTCATCTACGAAGCTACATGAGCTAAGTTGATATGTTAGCTATGTCATGATGGTTGATGCATGGCCAAAGTACCCCACGTAGACCAAACTACCTTTGGCAATTTATAGGAGTAGATCTCGATAAAACACGTGAAATGGAAAAAATCACTTAAAATAAAAGACTTTTCAAAACTTATGGTATTCCGTACTTTTATTCATCTTTGAAGGTACGCGACCTATGTTAGGATAGTCAACGCAAGGCTAAGATGCCCCATGAGGATCATATTGCCTTTGGCTATTTACGGCGGATTGAATTAGAAAAAACATGTGAAATAAAAAGAGAATCACTTCGAATGGAGTACAGTATCAAAAGTTCTATATGGTATTTCAAAGTTTTATTCATTTGTAAAGCTTAGGTGAGGTAAGTGGCCACATGAGCTATATTGTGATGGTTTTTGCAAGGTCATGGTGCCTCACGAGGACAAGCCGCGTTTGGTTATTTTTGGCATATTGATCTTGAACAAACACGCGAAATAAGAAAAGAGAAACCACCCTAAATGGACAACTATATCAAAAGTTATGGTATTCCTAAATTTAATTCTTTTGCGCAACTATGTGAGCTATGTTGCCAAGTGAGCTATTTTGTGATGATCTACTCAAGGTCAAGGCGCTCTATGAGGACAAAAAGGCCTTTGGCTATTTGTGGCCCATAAATCTTAAAAAAACAAGTGAAATGAAAAAAAAATCACCCTAATCGGACAACAATACCAAAAGTTATGGTCTTTTGAAGTTTTATTCGGATATAGAGCTAAATTGCTATGTGAGCTATGTTGCTATGTGAGCTATATTGTGATGGTTTACGCAAGGTCGTGGTGCCCATGAGGACAAAACCTCCTTAAGTTGTTTGTGGCTTGTAGATCTTAAAAAATATGCTAAAGAAAAAAAATCATCCCAAACGGACCACTATATCAAAAGTTTTAGTCTTTTGAAAGTTAATTCATCTTTAGAAGTAAGTGAGCTATGTTGCGATGATCTACACAAGGTCAAAGTGCCCCATAAGGACCAAACTACTTTTGGCTGTTTTTGGTGTGCATATCTTGAAAAACACATGCGAAAGAAATCACCCAAAATGGACCACTGTATCAAAAGTTATGATCTTCCAAAATGTTATTCTTATGTGGAACTACGCGAGCTATGTTACTTAGTGAACTTTGTTGCTTTGAAATATGCAAGGTCAAGGAGCCCCTGAAGGACCAAACTGCGTATGGTAGTTTAGAGCGTAGATCTAAAAAAAGCGAAATACAAAAAATCACCATAAATAGACCACTATATCAAATGTTATGGCTTTTGAAGTTTTACTCTGTTACAAAGTTATGTGAGTCGTATTGCTATGCGAGCTATGTTATGATGGTCTACAAAAGGACAAGGACCCCAACGAGGACAAAACTACGTACCTTTGGCAATTTGTGGTGCATACATCCTGAAAAAGCATGCAAAATGAAAAAAATAACCCCAAATGAACCCCTCCATCACAAATTATGGTATTTCGAAGTCTTATTCATTAGCGGAGCTTATGTAAGCTATGTTGCTACGTGCATGATATCGTGCTAGCTTACGCATTATCATGGAGGCCAACGTGGACTAAATCCCCTTTAGCTTTTTGCTGCATGTAGATCTCTAAAAACCATCCTAAATAAAACAAATTACCCTAAATAGACCACTATATCAAAAGTTATGGTCTTTTCAAGTTTTATTCATCTCCAGAGCTAAGTGAGCTATGTTGCGATGTTCTATACAAGCTAAGGCGCCCCATATGGATCGAGCTGCCCTTGGCGATTTGTTGCACGTACTACTTGAAAAAACACTAGAAATGAAAAAAAAACCCTAATAAGTTATAATATTTAGAAGTTTTATTCATCTAGGAGCTTACTCTGGCTATGTTGCTATGTGAGCTATATACTGATAGTTTACGCATGGTCATGGTGCCCTATAAGGACCAAACTGCCTTTTGCTATTTGTGGTGTGTAGATCTTAAGAATGTAAGCGAAAGAAAAAAAATCACTTCAAACAAACAAATGTATCGAAAGTTATGGTCTTATGATATTTTATTCATCTCTGAAGCTAAGTTATGGTCTTATGATATTTTATTCATCTCTGAAGCTACTTGAGGTATGTTGTATGTCAGCTATGTTGTAATGATACTCAAGGTGAAGGCGCCCTAGTAACTGCCTTTGGCTATTTGAAACGTGTAGATCCTAAAAGAACAAGAAAAAAAAAAAAAATCAGCCGAAATGGACCACTATATCAAAAGTTTTGATCTTTCGAAAATTTACGAATAGTCAAAGCACCCCACCCAGGAGAAACCGCGTTTATTTGTTTGTGGCACGTAGGACTCAAAAAAACATGCGAAATGAAAAATAAATCGCCCAAACTGGATCACTATATCAAAAGTAAAGGTCTTCTAAAATTTAATTTCTCTAGAAAGCTACATGCGCTATGTTGCGATGTTCTACGCAAGCCAAGTCACCCCCGTGATGACCAAACCACCTTTGGAAAATTGTGGTGCATAGATCTCGAAAAAACAAGCGAAATGAAAAAAACTTACACAAAATAATATATACGCGAAATAGAAAAAAACCACCCTAAACTGACAACTATATAAAAAATTACGGACTACTTTACTAAAAGTTATGGTCATTCAAAGTTTTATTCATCGACAGAGTTATGTGAGCTATATTGTGATGGTCAATGCAAGGGAAAGATGTCCTATGAGGATGGAACTACCTTTAGCAATTTGTTGCGTGTATAACTCTAAAAATAATTTGAAATAATAATATAATAACCTAAATAAACATCTATATCAAAAGTTATGGTCTTCTAAAGCTTTATTCATATACGAAGTTAATATGAGATATGTTGCACCTAAGCTATATTATGATTATTTACGCATGGTCAGGGTGCCCAACGAGGACCCAAACGCCTTTAGCTATTTGTGGTGTCTACATCTTGAAAAAACACGTGTACCAAAAAAATATCACCCAAAACAGACCACTATACCAAAAAATATGGTCTTCTATAATTTAATTCCTCTGCAGAGCAACGTGAGCTATATTTCTACCTGAGCTATGTTGCGATGATCTATGCAAGGTATAGGGGCTCCATAAGGACCAAACCACCTTTCGCAATTTGTGGCGCGTATAACTAGAAAAACACTTGAAATGACAATAAAATTACCCTAAATGGACCACTATATAAAAATTATTGTCTTCTAATGTGTTATTCATCTGTAGACCTAACGTGAGCCATTTTGCTATGTGAGTTATCTTGTGATGGTTTACGCTAGGTCATGGTGCCCTACGTGGATTCTTCCTTTGGCAATTTGTCGCTTGTAGATCGAGAAGGAACACTGGAACAAAAAATAATTACCCCAAACGAACCATTGTATAATAAGTTATGGGTTTCAGAAAGTTAATGCCTCTACAGTGCTATGTGATCTATGTTGCTACGTAAGCTATGTTGTGATGACCTATGCAAAGTGAAGACAACCCACGAGGAACAAATCACCTTTGGCTATTTATGGCGCATAGATTTAAAAAACACATACGAAATGAAAAAAAAAATCATCCAAAACGGATAACTATATTAAAAGTTCTGGCCTTTTGATGTTTTATTCATCTATGGAGCTACATGAGCTATGTTTGGATGTTCTATGCAAGCCAAGGTGCCCCAAGTGGACCAAACTCACATAGAAAAATGTGGTACATAGATCTTGAAAAAATAAGTGAAAAAAAAGTACCCCAAATGGACCACTTTATCAAAAGTTTACGTCTTCCGAAGTTTTATTGGTCGGCGGAGTTATGTGAGCTATATTTGGATGGTCAACGCAAAGGCAAGATGCCCCTTGAGGATGGAACTACCTTTAGCAATTTGTGGCGTGTAAAACTGTAAATAACACTTTAAATGGCAATATAATCTCCCTAAATGGACTACTATATCAAAAGTTATGGTCTTCTAAAACTTTATTCATCAATGGAGTTAATGTGGATATTTTGCTACATAAGATATATTATGATGGTTTACGCAAGGTCATGGTGCCCCACGAAGACCAAAAAGCCTTTAGCCATTTCTGGCATCCATATTTTGATAAAACACGTGAACGAAAAAATTCACTCCAAACGAGATGACTATATCATAAGTTATGGTGTTCTATAATTTAATTCCCTTATAGAGCTACGTGGGCTATGTTCCTACGTCGCGGCTATGTTGCGATGTTCTATGTAAGGTATAGGCGCTCCACGAGGACCAAAATACCTTTCGCAATTTCTAGCATGTACAACTAGAATTAAAAACTTGAAATGACAATAAAAGCACCACAAATGGACCTCCATATCGAAAATTATGGTCTTCTAAAGTATTGTTCATCGTAGAGCTAACATGAACAATGTTGCTATGTGAGCTATATTGTGATGGTTACGCAAGGTCATGGTGCCCCGTAACGGCTCAAAAATTTGACTTGTGCCACATGCCAAGTCAGGGTCGTATATGGGATCTACTCATCGAAATACGTATGTTTGAATCTCGGGTGGATACACCGAGGTATGATATTTTTTTGTGATGTGTGTATTGTTTAGTAAAATCCAATTTGAGATTAGAATGCTAATCGTTGAGTTGTTTTACGAGTAATGTATACGTGGGGAATTCAATGAGCTGAAACATGAACATGGATGCGCCTCGAGTCACTTGTCGACGTGGGATCGAGGTAGCGGCTTAATGTGGATATAGTGGTTATAGTGGTTTTAATGTGGTGACATTAAAAGTTAAAAAAAGTTATAGTCTTTTGAAGTTTTATTAATCTACTGAGCTACGTGAGCTATGTTGCTATATTCTATGCATGCCAAGGTGCCCCAAGTGTACCAAACCCCCTATTGAAAATTATCTTACGTAGATCTCGAAAAAACAAGTGGAATAAATAAAATAACCCAAACATACCACTTTACCAAAGTTATGGTCTACCAAAGTTTTATTCATCTACGGAGCTAAGTGAGCTATCTTAGGATGGTCAACGGTAGGCTAAGATGCCCCATGACGACAAAAGTGCATTTGGCAATTTATGGCTCGTACAACTCGGAAAAACACTTAAAAATGACAATATAATCACCTCAAATGGGCCACCATATCAAAATTTGTGGTCTTCCATAGCTTTATTCATCTACGGAGCTAACGTGAGCTATGTTGCTACATGTCCTATATTTTGGTGGTTTACGAAGGACATGGTACCCTTTGAGGACCAAAATGGCTTCGGTTGTTTGTAGCGTATAGATCTAGAAAAGAAACAAGAACAAAAAAAATTCACCCAAAATATATCGCTGGATCAAATGTTATGGTCTTCAATAATTTAATTCTTTTACTGAGCTATGTGAGCTATGTTGCGATGATCTACGCAAGGACAAGGCCTTGCATAAGGACCAAATCACCTTACCCAATTTGTGGCGTATAAAACTCAAAAAAAAACACTTGAAATGACAGTAAAATCTCACCAAATGTACCATTATATCAAGAATTATTGTCTTCTAAAGAATTATTCATCTGGAAAGCAAGCGTGACATATGTTGCTATATAAGCCATATTGTCATGGTTTAAGCAAAGTCAAGGTACTGCATGAGGACCAAAGCAACTTTGGCTATTTTTAGCGTGTAGATCTTGAAGAAACACTCTAAAGGAAAAAAAAATCATCTGATGAAGTCCAAGAATTAGTTTGCAAATTCTTGACAGGATAATGACGAAGTCCAAGAATTAGTTGCAAATTCTTGGAAAAATATGAAAAGATATGACAGGAAGGCATTTTTGTAATTTCGGTGAAGTTCGAGCGTTTGCGTTTCTGCGTTCCGGGGGCATGGGTTGATTGGAAACGGCGTGGAGATCACGAGTCTCTGCTACGCCGTTTCTACCATGTTTTTCGACGAAATTCCTTCGTTTCGGCCTCCGAAACGGCAATTTCGCTATTTTAGGAAAGTTTTGTTTAGATTATAACTTTCATTAGGAATTTCCCTTTTTATTATCGTTTGCGGCGTTTGTTTCTATTTTTCGTCTAGTTTCCAGTTTAGGGCTTTTAGGGCTCTTTGGACTTTTTACTATTTTTGGCAAATTTTAGGGTTTCGCTATTTAAGCAACCTATTAGATGTAATTCAGAGTTTTTTTGCTTGAATAAAAGAATTTTTGAACTTGGCTTAAGTTCTGACCTAGATCGAGTTGTTCGTGGATTCGTTCAATTGGTTTAGAAGATCTCTGCTGCGTCAGTTGGTATCAAAGCCTGGTTTAGCATGATTGGAGAAATCATGCCGCCGAAAGGGAACCAGCAGCATATCGAGGAGGTGTATGACCATGACAATCTGAATCGACAAATTGGCCAAATAATTGACCGTACATGGGCGCGGTGGTAGAACAATTAACTCGCTAGAATCGATCGGTTGTTGGGTCGAATATGAATCGTGTCCGTAACCATCGAAGGGAACCTGTTGGTGATGAACCAGTAGGAGATTCTTCTACCGAATGGGGAATGAGTATGTTGAGGCACCGAGGAGGCGCTATAGGCCGCGCGTAGTTGAGGATGATCGCAGGCGGTGGGAGTTTGGGATGAAGACGGAGGTCCCAGAATTCCATGACGACCCTTCAACCGGAAGAATTCTTGGGACCGGCGCGTCGGGTTGAAGAAGTCCTAGAATTCAAAGGTGTGCCCGAAGATAAGCGTGTGCAACCGGTTGCGACCAGATTCCACAATAGGGCCATGGCTTGGTGGCAACAAACAGAAGTTGATGCGAGAATAGGAATAGAAAGGCGAAGATCACCTCGTGGGAGAAGATGAAAAAACACTTACAATTTGAGTTCTTGCCTTACAATTTCCAACGCCTTATGTATCAGAGGTTGCAGAATATGAGACAAGGGGCAAAGTTAGTAGATGATTACATTACTGAGTTTTATCAGTTAGTTACTAGAAACGAACTGCAGGAGACTAACGACCAATTTTAGTGGCGCGGTATATTGGTGGGCTAAGGGTGTAGATCCAAGATGTCGTTAACAAGTTTGATCCGACTTCCTTATTTACAACGCACCAGCGAGCATTGTTGGTGGGGAAACAATTGCGTCGGGGTGTGAGTAATGCTTCCGGTAATGTTAATGTTGGGACAGCCAATACCGGAGGTAATACCACTGCAATTAACCCTGCTAGTCGCACGAATAGACCTAGCACTAGTGGGATTAAATGCTTCGGTTGTGACGAAGTTGGTCACAGGAAGTTAAAATGTAAAGGGAAGAGGACTCTCTTTATTGAGAACGAAGAGGAAGATGAAGGGGAAGAGGCCAACATCAATGCAGAACCAACCTTTGATACTTCTGACAACACAGAAGAGGAGATCGTGACTGGAGATGTGGGTACTGCCTTGGTTGTGAGGCGTTTTTGTATGACTCTAGAGCTGTCGCTGATGATAAGTGGCTGCGAAATACCATCTTTCAGTCCAAGTGTACCATCTTAAGCAAGGTGTGCAGGTTCATGATTGATGCAAGCAGTTGGAAGAATATCGCCACAGTTGAAGCAGTTCAGAAGTTGGGTCATGCAACTGAACGACACCCCAGGCCCTACAAGCTAGCTTGGCTGAAGAATGGTGGTGAGGTGAAGGTGTCGAAACGTGCCTTGGTGACTTTTTCTATTGGTGCTAACTACAAGGATTCAGTCTGGTGTGATGTTGTGGCTATGGATGCTTGCCACTTGTTACTGGGATGTCCTTGGCAGTTTAATAGGGGAGTTGTGCATGATGGCAGAGCCAATAAATACACCCTTATGTTCAAGGGAGTAAAAATTTTGCTAGTACCCGCCATGGATCTGGATGAAGTTAAGCCTACTAAAGATTCGACAGCTTGCTGTCTTTGGCAAGATTTGAAGATGAATTACAGGATTCTGCGGTAGTTTACATCTTGATGAGAAAGGAGGTAGATAGAGATGTTGATGTTCCTGAAGTTGCAATTCCTATTGAGAAGGAGTTTTGTGATGTTTTCCCTGATGAGATGCCAGAAAGACAACCACCATTGCGTGATATTCAGCATCAGATTGACTTTGAACCTGGCGCGTCACTACCTAATAGACCACCCTACCGAATGAGTCCCAGTGAGCATGAGGAGTTGCGTAGACAGGTTGAAGAGTTATTGGCGAAGGGATTCATCCGTGAAAGTCTGAGTCCGTGTGCGGTACCAACCCTCCTTACACCAAAGAAAGATGGCTCCTAGCGGATGTGCGTGGACAATAGAGCAATCAACAAGATTACTGTCAGTGAGTGTTGCTGTTTTCAGCAATCATGTAATTCATAATTGTCTCTGGTTCCATATCTGCAGTTCTTGTGGATGGATTCAATTGGCGATGCATTGGAAAAAGTTTCACTTCTTATGGCCAATATCATATTGCTCGTTCTCGCTAGAAACTTGATTGTGAAAGGTGATCCTCATGTAGAAGCAGCCACCATAATTTGGGTTAGTCCAGATGCATCAAATTGGGTAAGAAATCTTGGCAGAGCAAGAAAGGGTGAAACATCTGTGGAAATGGTGCTCAAGAAAGCTGCAGTGAAAGGAAGCGGTGACATTTGGAGGACTGTGATGGACACCTGCCTTCCTGTTTTCCACTTGATAGACACGAAGAGATCTATTCCACATGCTATCAAACAAGTGCAAGAATTGGTTGGCATATCCTGTGCGTTTGATCCAGTTGTTGAGAGACTGCCAAGGTCTGTTAAGATGGTTGCTAAAGGTGTTCTAAAATACCATCTCTTACTTCTGGCTAGCAGCATGACTTGCACTGGTAATGTGATTGACTTTTATGTGGGTGATTACAACAAATTGTCAGTTCGGAAGATTGGTCCTGTGGAGGTTCTTGAGAAAATTAATCCTAATGCTTACAGATTGAAGTTGCCAAGTCACATTCGCACGGCTGATGTATTTAATGTCAAACATCTTGTTCCCTATTATAGGGATACGTCTGATGATGACAATTTGAGGGTGAATTCTGTCCACCCTTGGGAGAATGATGAAGTCCAAGAATTAGCTTGCAAATTCTTGACAGGATAATGAATTAGTTTGCAAATTCTTGACAGGATAATGATGAAGTCCAAGAATTAGTTGCAAATACTTGGAAAAATATGAAAAGATATGATAGGATGACATTTTTGTAATTTCGATGAAATTCGAGCGTTTGCGTTTCGGCGTTCCGGGGGCATGGGTTGATTGGAAATGGCGTGGAGATCACAAGTCACTGCTACGTTGTTGCTACGACGTTTTTCGACGAAATTCCATCGTTTCGGCCTCCGAAACGACAATTTTGCTATTTTAGGAAAGTTTTGTTTAGATTATAACTTTCATTAGGAATTTTCGTTTTTATTGTTGTTTGCGGCATTTGTTTCTATTTTTCGTCTTGTTTCCAATTTATGTCTTGTAGGGCTTTTTGGACTTTTTACTATTTTTGGCAAATTTTAGGGTTTCGCTATTTAAGCGACCTATTGGATGTAATTCATAGTATTTTTGCTTGAATAAAAGAATTTTCGAACTTGGCTTAAGTTCTGACCTAGATCGAGTTGTTCGTGGATTCGTTCAATTGGTTTAGAAGATCTCAGCTGCGTCATCATCCCAAACGAAGATCTCATTTGCGTCATCATCCCAAACGGATCATCGCCTCAAAAGTTTTAGTTATCTAAAACTTAATTCCTCGATTAAACTACGTGATCTATGTTACAACATGAGCTATGTTGCGATGATCTATGCAAGGTCAAGGTTCCCCACGAGGACTAAACCACCTTTGGCTATTTTCAGCGCGTTGATATAAAAAATACACGAAATGAAATAAATTCACCCAAAATGGACAACTATATTTAAAGTTGTGGTCTTTTGAAGTTTTATTCATCGTGGTGTTACGTAAGCTATGTTGTGATGTTCTATGGAAGCGAAGGTGTCCCAAAGGTACGACTATTACCAAAGTTATGGTGTTCTAAAGTTTTATCATCTACGGAGCTACTTGAGTGATGTTGCTATATGAGCTATGTTGCGATGGTCTACGTGAGAACTAAACACCCTTTAGCAGTTTGTGGCCGTCAGATCTGAAAAAAACATGCAAAATGTAAAAAAAAACCCAACCAGACTAATGTATCAAAAGTTATGCTCTTCTAAAGGCTTATTCATCTTCGCAGCTACGTTGGCTATGTTGCTATATTAGTTTTGTTGCAATGGCCTACAAAAGGCTAAGGCACGCTGCAAGAACTAAAACGCTCTAGCCTATTTGCGGCGCGGACATCTCAAATAAACACGTAAAATAAAATAAGTCACTTTACAGAAAGCACTGTATTTTGATCCATGCTTAATTGTGAATTTCTGAGCTTAATGAGAAATCATGAAATTGTACACTTGTTACTTAAATGTCGAGGTAAAACAAACTTGTGAGTAGTGATGGTTTTAGTTATGATCTTCTTAAGTGTTTCAAAAGTGAATTATATATGTTGTTAAAGCTACACGTCTTGAAAATGTAGTTTTTGAAAAGAAAAACTCTTGAGTGGATCATTAACTTGAAACATAGTTTAATTAAAGGATACCACATGAATTATGAAAAACGAATGTGAACTATGTAATAGGACTAGTTAGGATACATTGTAACGACCCATTTTATTAATGTCTATTAAATTTACGTACGTGGATGCCAGCTCGGATCTATGTGGACGCCACAGTAGGCTAGGACACACGGGGACTTAGGTATGAAAGTTTATGGTGTGTTGGTTCCTTATTTGTGGTATAATTTATTCAAATACATCTCATGTGTGTATGTTGCAAAATAATACATGTGAGGGTGTGTGAATTGTGTTCGCCTCGATATGTGTGTCGTCGCGGGTACAGGTTAGTTGATGAGACCGAATATTAGGATGGGGAAACTAACACACAACGAGATTGTGTGAACTATATTTTACTGCCTAGACTCGTCATCCATTTTCTTCAGTGATGATTGAGTGCAGATCCGAGTACAAGTAAATGCAAGACCTTAGGCGACTACCTCTGACTGCCTACCTTTGAGGAGTACTTGTACATGTGATTATTTTGATATTTTGATTCTTATAGGAACTGGGGAGTGACATGAACTTGTACATGCTTTGTTTTATATGGTATAGTTGTTTACCTCATACTTTTCAGGGTTTTTCCACACTAGGATTTGTTTAATTGATTCATGAAATTTTTTGCATTTAAATATGTCTTCCACTAAATATGTTATTTACACATTGTACACACACAAGTGGATACATTTCGAGTCAGAGTAAGGCCGGGCAGGTGCCGTACATGTGTAGTTGGGCCAGCAGGCAAGGAGTACATGGAGACATGTCACTCTGGGGCGGCGAGGGCTGCCACATACGTAGTAAAGTACAAGTTTACTCGGGATGTTGAAAATCCAGCATTTGGGGGTATTTGGTAAGTGGTTAGTTATACTTATATATAGGGTTAGTTCAGTATTATATTTAGTATAAAATCCGTAAAGAAGCTCAAATTGATGGTGTTTATATTTTAAGGTACACACGGCATAAAGAAATGAAACTAGTAAATTCAAGAAGAAATATAACTAAACCAAACCAAAGTAGGTTTAGCACTATGGCTAAGTAGTGTTGGCGCTGTGGGAGTCATAGGCCAAGCACGAGAGAAGAATCAACAGTGTAGGAGAGCAAGGCAAGGAATAAAAGTTGGTCATAATGGTTGGCTCAGTTATGGCACCGTCAAGGTTAAGGGACTGATCCGATGACATTCATGCATAACGCAAGGATCACTGATTGGAGAATTCACAAATAAAGAGACCGTCATAGTGGTGGCGACGAGGGAGTGTAAACATAAAGCCGGGACTTAAGTAATAGCACTGGGTTAAAAAAATGAAAACTGGAGTTCTTTTCAAAAGCGATTAGGGAGTATAAATAAATAATAAAACATGGAAAACGCACCAATTACTATAGATTAGGTACCATTAACATAGTTTAGCATCAGTTTACTTTATTCTTTAGTATTAAAAAGATTTATGGAGATAAGACATTGAAGAATCACGTGTGGTGATTTGAGTAATGTTTTTTTTTTATTTAATATAAGTTATTTCAATATATCTCATATCTTAATAAATATCACTTGTGCATGTTTTTTTTCAATGAAGTGTGAATAGTTCATTAATTATAAGGATTAATTGATCATGTGTTTGGAATGCTATGCTATATATATATAAATAGATTAGAATGATAAAAAATGCAATAGTTAGAATTTGTATTGATTATGAGCAAACATGATGATCACGTGTTTGTTAACATAAGATTTTAGAAGCTATCAAGACCATTGAAGCTTTTAAGCCGGATATGACTGTTACCACCGTAAAATATACAATGTCGAGTGATAGTTGTTGATTAGGAAGGCATGGATTGTAATCTTAATTGGTTATGAATCTTAAGATTTTTAAAATGAAAGCCATTTGGAGCTTACGTTGTTCACACCGATTGATGAAATTCTAGTTTGCACATTAGAATATTTTTCATCATGACAGTGGTTTGAAGTGGATTTGAAGGAAATATGCATATTCTAATTAGCCATAGCAAACAAATAATAAAGATAATAAAGTGAGTTGAAACGTTTTGTATTTCATTACCTAGTTGAACTTTTAAACTAAAGATAGTTTTGGATGAATCACCTTGTTCAAGAACACCAGTTGTTACAATCTTACTCACTAGACGCTCTGTGAGTTTCCTCTTTTTCTTGAACTTTAACAAGGTTTGGATGAATTGTAGGTGTGTGTGACAGTGGTGGTTGTGACCACGAGTGTGTGAGTCTCAAAATGGCTAACTAGGACCCCAATTTGTTGAGAAGACCAGTAGCTTTGGAGGTGCTTTTCTTGTGATATTTAAACTGTCACAAGTTTTTCTTATTTGTTTGATGGAAAGGAAAGTTTATACGATGACTATTATTATTGGATATTATTGAATGATGATGAAATGATATGGGATCAGTTCTAAAATTCTTTATGTGGTTATTACTTTCACATAAGACCTATTTAAGAGGTTTAGAGGACTATTGCTATTGTCAATGAAATATAATCATAAATTTGGTTTAGTTGACAATTCATGAATCGAGTTTATATTGTGACAATAAGACACATCACATAATTTCTTTTATACTTATTTGAATAAGCTAATTTTAGGATATGTATTTGATTAAAACGATAGGCAGCTTCCCACTAAACATTACAGTTTTTCGATGTCTATTTCGAGAGATATGATTTTCTAAGTGGTTGCCCGAATTAGCTATCAATTGAGAGTTGGTTCGGCATTTTGCGTGTAACTCCTCTATTTCACATTGCAATCGAGCAAACCGTACCTTATCAGAGAGCTAAGAAAGTGGACATTCAACTTTTGCACAGGGTGTGTTGGGCATATTATAATGTTTACATGCTCAAAACTAGCATGTAATGGTTCAACTAAAAATTTTTCTTTAAAAGCATCTTTTAGTTGGAATAAATAATGGTAAAAAGGAATTAGGATCATGGGTTTAGGGCGGGCCTTAGGCGGGCCTGGGGCTAGGATTCTAGAATGATACTAGGACTAGTCTAAGACTACAATTGATGAAGATTACTTAATGTTTGTATATATTTACCTAGTGAATTGTTAGGAGGTTCTAGAGATCCGAAAAAGTTAAGAAATCAAAATTGAGGTAAATGGGACTCAATTACATGATCGATTTTCCTATGTGAAGTACTATATTTAGTTCATATAGTTTATGGACTAGAAATGGAAGCAATGTTTTGTGATGAGCATACAACGTCATTTACAACTTAGAAGTGAGTCAAATTGAATTTATTGAATATATAATGTGTTTATGAGCTCTAATGATTTGCTCTACCCTCCTACCTTTTTAGTCGGTGGATATGTCGCCACGTGAGCTATGTTGTGATTATTTACCCAAGTCTAAGGCCTCCCCTCCCCCTCGAGAAGGCTAAACTACATTCAACAATCTCTCTCGCTTAAATCTCGAAAATACATGAAAAATTGAAAAAAAAAACCTCGAACGGAAAACATTATAAAAAGTCATGGTCTTACCAAGTTTTACACATCAACTGAGCTAAATAAGCTATGTTGCAAATTGAGCTATGTTACGATGGTCTACACAAGACCAAAGTGTTGTACGAGCACCAAATCGCCTTTTTCTATTTTAGGGGCATAAATCTGGTCAAAACACGCGAAAAGAAAAAAGATCATCCTAAATGGACCTTTGTATCAAACGTTATGGTCTTCCAAAGTTTTGTTTATCAGCGGAGCTACGTGAGCTATGTCGCCACGTGAGTAATGTTGCCATGTTAGCCATGTTTTGATGGTCTACACGAGGCCGAGTCACCTAACAAGGACCAAACCGCCTCTGGGTGTTTCTGCTGCATAGATCTCAAAAAAACATAGGAAAAAAAATTACCCAAAATGGATCACTATATCAAACGTAATGGTCTTCTAAAGTTTTATTTATCTACGAGGGTACATAAGCTATGTTGCTATGCGAGCTATGTTGCGATGGTTTGCTCGAGGAAAAAATTGCCTTTGGCGGTTTGTGGCATATTGATATCGAAAAAATAGGTGAAATGAAAACAACCCAAATGGACCATTGTATCAAGAGTTATGGTCATTCAAAGTGTTATTCATCTGCGTCGCTACGTAAAATATGATGTGATGGTTTTAGCAAGGGCAAGAAGCCCTCACAAGGACGAAATCGCCTTGGGCTCCCTACATAGACAAAAACGCATTTGGCTATTTGTGGTGCACACAACTCAAAGAAACATGGCAAAGGAAAGAACTATCACCTAAACGAACCAGTATATTAAAATTTATGGTTACCAAATTTTTATTCATCGACAGAGCTATGTGAGTTATGTTGCTACCTGTGCCTTATTGCTACGTGAGATGTGTTATGATTGTCTATGCAATGACAAGGTGCCTACTATGGATAGAGACATTCAAAATAAAAAAAATCACGTAAAACGAAGATACTTAAGCTATGTTCCTACGTGATCTATGTTAAGTGAACTTTGTTGTGATGGTCTGCACAAAGCCAAGGCACCCTCGAGACCAAACTGCTTTAGGCTATTTGTGGTAGATCTCGAAAAAACATGGGAAAATAAAAAAATCACCTAAATAGACCACTTTATCAAAATTTAAGGTCTTCCAAAGTTTTATTCATTTGTGGAGTTATGTGAGTTATGTTGGTACATGAGCTATATTACTATGGTCTATGCAAAGCCAAGGCTCCCTACAAGGACCAAAATACCTTTGCCAGTTTCTGACGCTTAAAGCTCGAAAAAACAAGCAAAAAGAAAAAAATAGTTACCATGAAAGAACACTATATGAAAAGTTATGATTTTTCAAAGTTTTTCTCATTTGCGGAGGTACGTAAGCAATGTTGCTCCTTAAGTTATGTTACGATGCTCTATGCCTTACCTAGGCACCATACAAGCACCAATCAACATTTGGCCATTTGTGGCACGTAAATCTCGAAAAAAACACATGAAAAGAAAAAAATCCCACAAAATGGATCTTTTTATCAACAGTTAGCGTCCTCAGAATTTTTATTCATCTGCAAAGCTGTGTTAGCTATGTTATTCATCTACAGAGTTATGTTAGGTATGTTGCTAGATGAGCTATGTTACATGGTTTAGAAGACGTCAAGGCTCCTTAAAAGGACTAAAAAGCCTTAAGCTATTAGTGGCAAAGAGATCTCAAAGAAACACAAGAAAGGAAAAAAAAAACAATCAACTAAATGGACAACAGTATAAAAATTTGTGGTTTCCAAATTTTTATTCATCTGTGAAACTATGTAGCATTGAGCTACGTGAGCTCTGTTATGATGGTCAGCGCAGACCAAGGCACCTACTGAGGACTGAATAGCCTTTGGGTGTTTATGGCGCATATATCACGAATAAAACACTCAAAATAAAAAAGAATCACCCAAAATGAACCACTGTATAAAATTTTATGGTCTTCCAAAGTTTTATTCATCTCCGAAGCTATGTAAGCTATGTTGCTACATGAGCTATGTTGCGATAGTCTAAGCAAGGACTAAACAACATTTTTTTGTTTGTAGTGCATAGATCTTTTAAAAAACAAGGAAAATGAGAAAAACCCCAAACATATCATTTTATCAAAAGTTATTAGTTTTCAAAGTTTTATTCATCGGCAGAGCTATGTAAGCTTTGTTGCGATGGTCTTCGCAAGGCCAAGGCACCCTTTAGGAGAAAACTGCCTTTGGCTATTTGTCACACATAGATCTTGAAAAAAATGTGAAAAAAAAATTCACCTTAAATGGACCACTTGACAAAAAATTATGGTCTTCAAGAATTTTATTTATTAGTCGAGGTACGTGAGCTATTTTGCTACATGAGCTATATTCCTATTGTTAATGCAAACACAAGGACCAAACTGCCATTGCTAGTTTTTAGCTCGTATATCAAAAAAAAGTGAAAGGAAAAAATAATTACCAAAAAGGAACTCTTTATCAAAATATGCTTTTCCAAAGTTTTTTCTCATTTGCGGAGCTACGGGAGATATGTTGATCATTCAGCTATAGTGCTAAATAAGCTATGTTACTATGGTATATGCCACACAAAATCACCCTACTAGCACCCAAAAGCCTTTGGCAATTTGAGGAACGTAAATCTTGAAAAAACATGCGAAAAGAAATAAATCATTCCAAATGGTCCTTTTTATCAAAAGTTATGGTCTTCCGAGATTTTTTAAATCGCCGGAGCTCTATTAGCTATGTTGTTACGTGAGCTATGTTTTGATGGTCTACAAAACGCCAAGGTTCCCTACGAGGACAAAAATGCCTTTGGCCATTTGTGGCGCTGAGATATAAAAAAAAACACATGAAAGGAAAACAATCAATCAACCAAACAAATCACTTTATGAAAAAGGTTTCCAAAGTTTTTCTTATCTGAGGAGCTAAGTGAGTCATGTTTCTACTAGAGCTATGACGCTACCTAGCCCATGTTACGATGGTCTACCCCCGACCAAGGCCCCCTATAAGCACTAAACTACCATTGGTACATCCGTGGCACATAAATCCACATAAAACGTACGAAAAGAAAAAAACATCAACTTAAACGGACATCTCTATAAAAAGCTATGTTACAATGGTGCACAAGAAGTCAAGGCTCCTTACTAGAACTGAAATGCCTTAGACTATTTATGGTGGAGAGATCTCTAAGAAACATGCAAAAGGAAAAAAAAACAATAAACTTAACAGGCCATTGTATGAAAATCTATGGTTTCAAAATTTTTATTCATCTGACGAGCTACTTGACCACTGTTGCTATGTGAGCTATGTTATGATGGTTGACGCAGACCAAAGTGCCTACTAAGGACCGAACAACCTTTGGGTGTTTGTACCACATAGATCTCATAAAACACTCGAAATATAAAATATCACCAAAAATCAACCATCGCAAAAATCGTTATGTTATTCTAAAGTTTTACTCATCTACAGAGCTATGTAAGCTATGTTGATACGTAAGCTATGTTGCTATGGTGTACGCGAGGACCAAACAACATTTTGCGGTTTGTGGCAGTTGATTGTTTTCTTTTTTCGTGTGTTTCTTCACAATCTCTCTACCATAAATAGCCCAAGGCGTTTTAGTCTTCATTGGGAGCTTCGACGTCCTGTAGACCATCGTAACATAGCTCACGTAGCAATATAGCTAACATGGCTCTACAAATGAATAACACTATGGAATATCATAACTTTTAATAGAGACGTCTGTTTGGGTGATTTTTTTTTCTATTTGTAAGTTTTTTTCCAAATTTAGGCGACACAGATGGCTAAAGGCAGTTCAGTGCTCATAGGGGGCCTTGGCCCAGAGTAGACCATCGTAACATGGCTTACGTAGCATCATGGCTCTAGTAGAAACATAGCTCCCTTATCACATTTGATGAGTAAAACTTTGGAAACCATAATTCTCGATAACGTGGTCCGTTTGATTGATTTTATTTCCATTCATGTGTTTTTTCGAGATCTTTGCACCACAAACTACTAAAGGCGTTTTGGTCCTTATATCTGCATCCTTGGCATTCTGCAGACCATCATAACATTGCTCACCTAGCAACATAGCTAACACAAGTCCATGAGATGAACAAGAATTTGGAAGACCATAACTTTTGATAAAAATGGTCTATTTGGATGATTTTTTTTCTTTTCGTTAGTTTTTTCAAGTTTTAGGTTCCAAAAATTGCCAAAGGCTGTTGGATGAACGTAGGGTGCTTTGGCGAGGCATAGATGATGGTAACATAGTTTACGTAGCAAAATAGTTCATGGAGCAACATAGCTCCGCATATGAGAAAAAAAATTAAAAAACCATAACTTTTGATAAAATGTTCTTTTTGGGTTATTGTTCTTTTTCCTTTCATGTGTTTTTCGAAATCTATGTGCCGAAAATCGGCAAAGGCGGATTCGTCTTCTTGGCGGTGCCTTGGCTTTGCATAGAGCATAGCAATATAGCTCATGTAGCAACATAGCTCGCACAGCTCCATTGATGTATAAAACGTTTCAAGTCCACAATTTTTTGTCATGTGCTCCAGTTAAGGTTATTTGTTTTTCTTTTTTCATGTTTTTTCGAGATCTATGTGCCATAAATAGCCTAAGGGGATTTGGCCCTTGAGGGCTTAACCTTGCGAATATCATCGCAACAAAAGCTTGCATAGCTTTGTAGATGTATAAAACTTTTAAAATCCATAACTTTTGATAGAGTGATTCATTTTGGGTTTTTCTCATTTTCCTTTTTCTTCAACATCTACACACCACAATCCATAAAATACAGGTTAGTCCAAACATTGAACATCGCAACATAGCTGATGCAGCAATATAGCTAATGTAGCTCCAAAGATGATTAAAAACTTTGGAAGACCATAACGTTTTATACAGAGGTTCAATTTGGTCCTCGTAGGAAGCCCTTACGTCCTGTAGACTATTGGAATATAGCTCATGTAGAAACATAGCTAACATAGCTCTACAGAAGAATAACACTTTTGAAGACCAAAACTTTAGACATAGATGTCTTTTTGAGTGATGTTTTTGTCTTTTCGTGTATTTTCCCAAATTTACGCGCCAGAGACAGCCATAGGAGGTTTGGTGCTCATAGGGAGTCTTGGCTCAGAGTAAACCATTGTAACATGGCTTACTTAGCATCATAGCTCTAGTAGCAACTTAACTCACTTAACTTCTCAGAGGGTTAGAATTTGGAAACCGTAACTTTCAATAAAGTGGTCCATTTTGTTGATTTTTTTCCATTCACGTGTTTTTTTTTAGATCTTTGCAGCGAAAACTACCAAAGGCATTTTGTTCCCTGTACAGTGCCTTAGAATTTAGTAGATCATCATAACATAGTTCCGTGGCGACATAGCTAACACAGCTCCACAGATGAATAAAAATTCGGAAGACCGTAACTTTTGATAAAAAAAGACCATTTTGGGTGTTTTTTTTTTCTTTTGACATGTTTTTATGAGATTTACATGCCACAAACAACCAAAGGTAGTTTGGTTCTCGTAGAGTGCCTTGGACACGCATAGAGCATCAATACATAGCTTAAGTAGCAACAGTGCTCGAGGAGCAACATAGCTCATGTAGATCTGCATATGAGAAAAACTTTAGAAAACCATATTTTTTGATACAGTGTTCTATTTGGCTAATTGTTTATTTCATTTCGGGTGTTTTTTTGAGATTTGCGCGTCAGAAACTGGCAAAGGCTATTTTGTCATCGTGGGGCACCTTGGCTTTGCAATGACCATAGCAACACAACTCACGTTGCTCAAGTAGATCAGTTTGGGTTTTTTTTCTCATTTTTCATGTTTTTTCGAGATCTACGCGCCACAAATCGCAAAATGCGGTTTGGTCCTCGTGTAGACCATCGCAACAAACATTATATGGCAACAAAGCATACATAGCTTTGGAAATGAATAAAACTTTGGAAGATAATAACATTTCATATAATCGTTTGTTTCGGGTGACTTTTTAATTTCCAGAGTTTTTTCGAGATTTATGTGCCACAAACATCGAAAGGCTGTTCGGTCCTTAGTAAGAGCCTTGGTCTGTGTAGACCATCATAACACAACTCATGTAGCAATAATGCTCATGTAGATATGCAGATAAATAAAAATTTGGCAACCATAAATTTTCATTAAGTGGTCCATTTAGTTTGATGTTTAATCCTTTCGTGTGTTCCTTCAAGATCTATATGCAACAAATAACTTAAGTCATTTTGGTCCTCGTAGGGAGCCTTGACGTCATGTACAACATTGTAACATAGCTCATGTACCAACATAAAAAGCGTAGCTCGACATAAGAATAACACTTTGGAAGACCGTAACTTTTTCTAATGACGTTTGTTTGGTGTGATTTCTTTCTTTTCTTGTGTTTTTTCTAGATTTGAGTGCTGCACACAACCAAAGGTGGGTTGGTGCTCACAAGGGGCCTTGGCTCAAAATAGACCATCGTAACATGGCTTATGTGGGATCATAGCTCTAGTAGCTACGTGGCTCACTCAGCTCCTCATATTAAACAAATGTCGTTAACTATAACATTCGATAAAGTGGTTCATTTGGTTGACTACATTTTTTCCTTCCACGGGATTTTTTCGAGATCTTTGCTATGTGAGCTACATGTTGCGATGGTCTACGACAGAATAAGCCACCCCAAGAGGACGAAATTACCTTTGGAAATTTATCCGTGTACAACGCAAAAAATGATACAAAGTGAAATAAGAAATCACGCCAAAAAGAGCACTTCATTAAAAGTTATGGTCTTGCTAAGTTTTATTCGTCGGTCGACCATACTTGAGCTATTTTGCTACATGAGCTATTTTATGGTGATCTAAGCAAGGTCATGGCACCCCTTGAGGAGCAAATTGCCTTTGGTGGTTTAAGGCATGTATATTTTGATAAGACACGCTAAAAATCACTTAAAATCACTAGAACATTTTTTGCCTTTAATAGAGGTTTCAAAATCCCTATTAAATAGAATGTTATTAAATGTCATGTGAAAATGCGCTATGTTTTAATTTTTAATACATGTATTACATAGAAGTTTTTTAAAACTCCTATAAATTAGGCGTTATTTAATAGCACCCCTTTTAATCGAGGTTTAAAAACCCCTATTAAATAACGAAATTGTTCTAGTGAATGGACCACTATATCAAAAGTTATGGTCTTCCAAGATTTTGTTCATATACGGAGCTACGTGAGCTACCTTGCTACGTAAGCTACGTTGCGAAGATCTTCAAGGTCAAGGCACCCACGAGGACCAAATCACCTTGGCTATTTGTGGCATGTAGATTTCAAAAAAAACATTCGAAATGAAAGAAAAAAATCACCCTAAATAGACCAATGAAGACCAAACTGCCTTTGGCACCTTGTTGCGCATACAACTAAAAAAACACTCGAAATGGAATAAAAAAACACCTCAAATGGGCCCCTGTATCATAAGTTTTAGTATTCTGATGTCTAATTCATCGTGGAGCTCACATAAGCTATGTTGCAACATGTGCTATATTGTGTCGGCTTATGCAATGTCATGGAGCCGAACAAGGACCAAACCACATTTAGCTCTTTGTTGCCTCGTAGATATCTAAAAAACACGTGAAAAAAAATTACCCCAAATGGATCACTATATTAAAAGTTATGGTCGTTTGAAGTTTTATTAATCTACAAAGGTAGAAGAGCTATGTGGAGATGTTCTATGCAAGCCAAAGCACCCCACACGGACCAAGTCGCCTTTGGGAAATTGTCGCATGTAGATCTCGAAAAAATAAAAGAAATGAACAAAAAAATCATTGGCCACTATATTAAAAAACACGAGAAAAAAATCACCTCAAACGAACCACTTTATCAAAAATTTTGGCCTTCTAAAATTTTACTTATCTGTAGAGCTAGGTGGGCTTTGTTGCGATGATCTACACAAGGTCGAGACATCCCCACAAGGACCAAACCATCATTAGCCATATATGGCGCCTAGATCTCGATAAAAATACGATAAATGTCAAAAATCACCTTAAACGTAGAACCATATTAAAAGTTATGGCCTTCTGAAGTTTAATTTATCTATGAAGCTAAAGTGTTATATTACAAAATTAGCTATGTTGCAATGGTTGATGAAAGAAACATGCGCCATACTAGGACAAAGAAGCTTTTGGTTTTTTCTGGCATGTAGATTTCTAAAAATCTCGTGAAAGGAAAAATAAAATTACCCCACACAGATAACTGTACCAAAAGCTAAGGTTTTCTAAAATTTTATTCATATATGGAGCTACGTGTGCTATGTATCAATGATCTACGATAAGCCAAAGTGCTCCACGAGTACCATACCACCTTTGGTTGTTTGTGGCGTGTATTCTAGTAAAAACATGCAAAATTAAAAAAATTACCCTAAACGGGATAATGGGATAATTTATTAAAAGTTATAGTGTTCGAAAATTTCATTCATCTGCGCTATGTTACTAAGTAAACTATGTTGCGATGATATATGCAAATTCAAGGCGCCTTAGGAGAAAAACCGTCTTTGGTTGTTTATGGCGATTAGAACTTGAAAAAATACGCAATAAATAAATCACCTGAAATAGACTACCGTATCAAAAGTTTTGGTCTTCTAAATTTTTTTTCTTATGTAGAGCTATGTGAGCTATTTTGTGATGATTTACGAAAGGTAAAGCCACACAAAGAGGGACAAACTGCCTTTGACTATTTGTAGCGTGTAGTTCTCTATAAAAAAAGCATGCAAAATACAAAAAAAGACATAAACTGGACCACCGTAAAAATAATTTATGATCTTATGAAGTTTTATTCATATGTGGAGGTACATAACTATATTGCTATGTGAGCTATGTTGCGATGGTCTACAAAAGGACAAGGGACGCCATGATGAAAAATTGCCTTTGGCAAATTGTGGGTCGTACAACTCGAAAGTGTAAATGAAATGAAAAGAAATGACCCTAAATAGGCCACTCTATCGAAAGTTATGGTTTTTTGAAATTTTATTCATCAATGGAGCTACGTGAGCTATATTTTGCGATGGTCTAAGTAAGGACGAGGCACCTTTCGAGGAAAAGATTCCTTTGGCAATTTGTGGCACATAAAACTCAAAAGAACTTATGAAATGAAAAAAAAAACACCCCAAATGGACCACTTTATCAAAAGTTGTGGTCTTCCAAAGTTTTATTCATTTGCGGACCATTCTTGAACTTTTTTGCTACGTGAGCTATGTTGCGATGGTGTACTCAAGGTACTGGTGCCCCGTGAGGACAAAACTGCCTTTTGCGGTTTGTGGCATGTAAAATTTAAAAATTCACGTGAAAGGAAATCACATGAAACGGACAACTTAATCAAAAGTTATGGTCTTCTGAAATTTTTTCCATACAAAAAGCTACGTTAGTTATGTTGGTACATGAGTTATGTTGCGATGGTCTATGCAAGGTAAAGGTGCCACAAAATGACTAAACCGTATTTTGCTCTTTGTGGCGTGTAGATATAAAAAAAAACACACTAAATGAAAAAACTCAACTAAACAAATCACAATATCAAAGGTCTCGATCTTTTAAAGTTTTATTCATTTACGGAGCTACATTATCTGTATTTCAATGTGAGCTATGTTGTGATGGACTATGAAAGGACATGGAGCCCAACGAGGACCAAACTGCCTTCCGTAGCTTGTGTCACATACAACTAAAAAAAAAAGCGAAATGAAAAAAGAATTACCCCAAATGGATCACTGTATCAGAGGTTATGGTATTCCGATGTCTTTTTCATCCGCAGAACTTATGTAAACTATGTTGCTATGCGTGCTATATTTTGATGGCTTATGCAATGTCATGGATCCCAAAGATGATCAAACCGCATTTGAATTTATATTGCGTGTAGATCTTTAAAAAAAAAACTCAAAATAAAAAAATTCCGCAATGGACCACTACATCAAAAATTATGGTCTCTTGAAGTTTTATTCATCTATGGAACTACGTGAGCTATGTTGGGATGTTCTATGCAAGCTAGGGTGCCATACATGGACCAAACTGCCTTGTGAAAAATTGTGGCGCATAGATCTTGGAAAAACAGTCGAAATGAAAAAAAAACTACCCGAAGCGGACCATTTAATAAAAAATTATTATCTTCCAAAATCTTATTCATCTGTGGGGTCTACCTGAGCTATGTTGTGATGGTCTACCGAAGGTCAAGACGACCCATGAGGATCAAAACGCCTTAGCCTATTTTTTGTATGTATATCTCTAAAAAACCCGCGAAAGGAAAAAAAAAAAATGACCCTAAAGGGACCACTATATCAAAAGTTATGGTATTTCAAAATTTTGTTCATTTGCAGATAAACGTAAGCAATGTTGCTACGTGAGCTATGTTGCGATATTGTACGCAAGGCCAAGGTGCTGTAGGTTTAGAAAAACAAGCGAAATAAAAAAAAAATTCACCCAAACAAAACACTACATCAAAAGTTGTGGACTTTGAAGTTTTATTGGTCTACAGAGCTACCTGAGCTATATCGCGCCGGTCTACGCAAGGCCAAGGCAACCCACATGGAACGAACTGCCTTTGGCAATTTTTGGGCGTAGATCTCGATAAAACTCACGAAAACAAATAACCCTGAACGGACCACTTTATCAAAAGTTAAGGTATTTTGAAATTTTATTCTTATATGGAGCTACGTGAACTATGTTGCTACATGAGCTATGTTGGGATGATCTATTCATAAACATACCAAACGGACCACTTTATCAAAAGTTTTGGCATTCTAAAATTTTACTTATTTGCGGAGCTACGTGAGCTATGTTGCGATGATCTACACAAGGCCAAGCGCACTTCCACAAGGACCAACTTTTGCCATTAGCTATATATGGCGCCTAGATCTCGATAAAAATACATGTACTGTAAAAAATTATCTTAAACGTACCACCATAGAATATTTATGGTCTTTTCAAGTTTAAATCATTTATGAAACTATAGTGCTATATTGGAAAGTGAGCAATGTTGCCATGGCTTGTGAAAGAAAAAGGCACTATACTAGGACAAAATAGCTTTTGGTTTTTTTTGGCATGTAGATCTCTAAAAAATTCGTGAAAGGAAAAATTAAATTACCCCACACAAACAACTGTATCAAAAGTTATTATTTTCTAATTATTCATCTAAGAGCTACGTGAGATATGTATTAATGATCTACGATTAGGCAAAATGCTCCATGACTACCAAACCAACTTTGGTTGTTTGTGGAATGTATTTTTGAAAAACACGCAAAATAAAAAAATTACTCTGAACGGGACAATGTATTAAAAGTTATAGTCTTCGAAAATTTCATTCATCTGCGCTATGTTACTAAGTGAGCTATGTTGCGATGATATACGCAAGGTCAAGGCGCCTTAGGAGAAAAAACCGCCTTTGGCTATTTATGGCAATCGAGATATTGAAAAAACACGCGATAAATAAATCGCTCGAAATGACCATATCAAAAGTTTTGGTCTGCTAAAATTTTATTCATCTACGGAGCTTATGTGAGCTATGTAGCTACGTATGCTATATTGTGATGGTATACGTAAGGTCATGGAGCCCTACAAGGACCAAACCGCCTTTGGGTATTTGTTGCATGTAGATTTTGAAGAAACAAGCGAAAGAAAAATAATAACCATAAACAAACCAGTGGAAAAAAAAATGTTATTTTGAAATTTTATTCAGCTTTGGAGCTTCATGAGCTATATTTGTACGAGAGCTATGTGGCGATGATATACACAAGGTTAAGGCAACCCGTGAGGACCAAACTACCTTAGACTATTTGTGGTGCAAAGATCTAAAAAAAACATGCGAAATGAAAAAATCATCCCTAACGGATCATCGTTAAAAAAGTTATGATCATTTGAAATTTTATTCATTTATGGAGCTACTGACCTATATTGCTACGTGGGCAATGTTGCAATGGTCTACGAAAGGATAATGTGCCCCAAGAGGACCAAAACCTCTTTGGTTGCTTTTGGTGCATAGATCTAAAAAAAAACCCATGAAATGAAAAATAAAATCACCCCAAACGGATGACTATATCAAAATATCATTTTTTTGGTTCATCTACGGAGCTACGTGAGTTATGCTGCAATGTAAGCTATGTTGTGATAATCTATGCAAAACTAAGGTGCCCTTTGAGCACCAAACCACTTTTGGTTGTTTGTGGCTTTTTTTATCTAAAAAAACAAGCAAAATAAAAAATATCACTTCAAACGGAACACCATATTAAAAGTTATGGTCTTTTGATGTCTTATTCATCTACGAAGCTACATGAGCCAAGTTTATATGTTAGCTATGTCATGATGGTTGATGCATGGCAAAAGTCCCCACGTAGACCAAACTACCTTTGACAATTTATGGGAGTAGATCTCGACAAAACACGTGAAATGAAAAACAATCACCTAAAATAGAAGACTTTATCAAAAGTTAAAGTTATGGTCTTCCGTACTTTTATTCATCTTTAAAGATAGGCGACTTACGTTAGGATAGTCAACGCAAGGCTAAGATGTCCCATGTGGATCAAATTCCCTTTGGCTATTTACGACGCATTGATCTTGAAAAAAACATGTGAAATGAAAAGAAAATCAGTTCTAATGGAGTATTGTATTAAAAGTTTTGGTCATTCGAAGTTTTATTCATTTGTAAAGCTTAGGTGAGCTAAGTGGCCACATGAGCTATATATTGTGATGGTTTTTGCAAGGTCATGGTACCCAACGAGGACAAGCCACCTTTGGCTATTTTTTGCATATAGATCTTGAAAAAACAGGCGAAAGAAAAAAAAAATAACCACCCCAAACGGACAACTATATCAATAGTTATGGTATTCCTAAATTCAATTCATCTGCAGAGCTATGTGAGCTATGTTATCGCGTGAGCTATTTTGTGATGATCTACGCAAGGCCAAGGTGCCCTACAAGGACAAAAAGGCCTTTGGCTATTTCTGGCTTGTAAATCTTAAAAAATATGTGAAATGAAAAAAAATCACCCTAATGAGACAACAATACCAAAAGGTATGGTCTATTGAAGTTTTATTTGAATATAGAGCTACAAGAGCTAAACTGCTACGTGAGCTATGTTGTTACTTGAGCTATATTATGATGGTTTACGCAAGGTCATGGTGTCCACAAGGACAACACCTCCTTAAGTTGTTCGTGGCTTATAGATCTTAAAAACCATGCTAAAGAAGAAATTTATCCCAAACAGACCACTTTATCAAAAGTTTTAGTCTTTTGAAAGTTAATTCATCTTTGGAGCTAAGTGAGCTATGTTGCGATGATCCACACAAGGTCAAAGCACCCCCCCATAAGGATCAAACTATTTTTGGCTGTTTATGGTGTGCATATCTTGAAAAAGTTATGATCTTCCAAAATTTTATTCTTATGTGGAACTACGCTAGCTATGTTGCTTAGTGAACTTTGTTCCTCGAATATACGTAAGGTTAAGGTGCCCCTGAAGGACCAAACTGCCTACGGTAGTTTATAGCGTAGATCTAAAAAAACAAGCGAAAAAAAAATTACACTAAATGGACCCCTCTATCACAAGTTATGGTATTTCGAAGTCTTATTCATTTGCGGAGCTAATGTAAGCTATGTTGCTACTTGCATGATATTGTGCTAGCTTACGCATTATCATGGAGCCCAACATGGACTACATTCCCTTTGGCTTTTTCCTGCATATAGATATCTAAAAACCACCCTAAATAAAAAAAATCACCATAAACGGACCACTATGTCAAAAGTTATGGTTTTTTGAAGTTTTAATCATCTCCAGAGCTAAGTTAGCTATTTTGCGATGTTCTATGCAAGCTAAGGCGCCCCAGATGGATCTAACTACCTTTGGCGATTTGTTTCACGTACTACTTGAAAAAACATGAGAAACGAAAAAAAAAACCACCCAAATAAGTTATAATCATTAGAAGTTTTTTTCATCTAGGAGCTCACAATAGCAATGTTGCTATGTGAGCTATATAATGATAGTTTACCCATGGTCATGGTGCCCTATAAGGACCAAACTGCCTTTTGCTATTTGTGGCGTGTAGATCTTGAAAATATACGTGAAAGAAAAAAAATCACTTCAAACAAACAAATGTAAAAGTTATGGTCTTCTGATATTTTATTCATCTCTGAAGCTACTTGAGCTACATTGCTATGTAAGCTATGTTGTAATAATATACGCAAGGTCAAGGCACCCTCGTTACTGCCTTTGGCTATTTGTAAAGTGTAGATCTTAAAAGAAGAAGAAGAAAAAAAATCAGCCGAAATGGACCACTGTATCAAAAGTTTGTCTTTCGAAAATTTACGTACAATCAAAGCACCACCCTAAGGACAAACTGCCTTTATTTGTTTGTGGCACGTAGAACTAAAAAAAACATGTGAATTGAAAAATAAATGACCAAAACCGGATCACTATATCAAAAGTAATGGTCTTCTAAAACTTAATTCCACTGCAAAGTTACATGAGCTATGTTGCGATGTTCTACGCAAGCCAAATCACCCCCACGAAGGCCAAACCTCCTTTAGAAAATTGTGGCATGTAGATCTCGAAAAAACCAGCGAAATGAAAAAAACTTACACAATAATATGTATGCGAAAAAAAACCACCCTAAATTGACAACTATATAAAAAATTATGGTCTTTTGAAGTTTTATTCATCGGCGGATCTACATAGGCAACGTTGTGAAGTAGTATGCAAGCAAAGGAGCCCCACATGGACCAAACCACCTCTGAAAAATTGTTGCGTGTAGACCTCAGAAAAACACAAAATATAAATAAAAATAACACCAAACGTGAGCTATGTTGCGATGGTCTACACAAGATAATGACGCCCCAAGAGGACAAAATCACCTTTACTTGTTTCTAGTTCTCAGATTTATCAAAATGCTGATAAAGGAAAAATAAAAACACCGTAAAGGAACCATCGTATCGAAAGTTAGTGTTTTTTGAGATTTTAGTCATCTATAGAGCTAAGTAAGCCATGTTGTGATGATCTATGCAAGGCCAAGGTGCCCCAAGAGTACTAAAATACCTTTAGGTGTTTTGGCTTTTAGTTCTAGAAAAAAACACCTGAAATGAAAAAAAATTTACCTCAAATGGAAAACTGTATTAAAATTTATAGTATTTTAAAGGTTTATTCATCCACGGAGCTACGTGAGCTATATTGCTAGATGAGATATGTTGCGATTGTCTACAAAATGATAAGGAGCCCAACGTGGACCAAACTGCCTTTGGGAGATTGTGGTGCATACAACCAAAGAAAACAAGCGAAATGGAAAAAAAATCACACGAAATGGACCACTATATCAAAAGTAATGGTATTTCGAAGTTCTATTTATCAACAGAGCTTACGTAAGCTATGTTGCTACATACATGTGCTATATTGTAATGGCTTACGCAAGGTCATGGTGCCTAACACGGACCAAACTACCTTTATTTGTTTGTGTCATGTAGATCTCTAAAAAATAGGCAAAATAAAAAAAATCAGACCCAAACGAACTATTATATCAAAAGTTATGGTGTTTTGAAGTTTTATTCATCTACAGATCTACGTGAGCTATGTTACAACGTTCATTGCTAGCCACTGTGCCCCACATGTACATAACCACCACTGGAAAATTATTGTGTGTATATCTAAAAAAAACATGCGAAATGAAAACAAATCACCCCAAACAGACCACTTTTTAAAAAGTTATGATTTTTTGAAGTTTTACTAGTTTGCGGAGCTGCGTGAGCTATGTTGCGATGGTTTATGCAAGGTATTGACGTCTAACGTGGACCAAACCACATTTGGTTATTTCTGGTTTGTAGATATATAAGAACTCACTATAGAAAAATTAAAATCAATCTAAAGGGTTCACTGTATCGAAAGTTTTGGTTTTCCTAAATTTTATTCATCCACGGAACTACATGAGCTATGTTGCAAGGTGAGCTATGTTGCAATGATCTATGCAAGGCCAAACTATTGAACAGGTTCTGAACCATCTTTAATTGTTTTTGGCGTGTAGTTCTAGAAAAAAAACCCAAAACGAAATAAAAGAATCAACCCAATTGGAACACTGTATTAAAAGTCGTGGTATTTTAAAGTTTTATTTATCCACAAAGCTATGTGATGTATGTTGATTCGTAAGCTATGTCACAATGGTCTAAACATAGATAAGGTGCCCCGCATGGACGAAATGGGCTTTGACAATTTACATGAATAGATCTTGATAAAACAAGCGAAAAGGAAAAACATAATCACCCTAAAGAGACCACTTTATCAAAGTTATGGTTTTCGAAGATTTATTCATCTACGGAGGAATGTAAGCTATGTCTCGATAGTCAATGCAAGGCCAAGATGCCCCACGAGGAGGAAACTGGCTTTGGAAATTTGTGGTGCGTACAACTCGAAAAAGCATTTGAAATGACAAAGAAATCACCGTAAATGGACAACTATATCAAAAGTTATGGTCTACTAAAATTTTATTCATATGCGGAGCTAACATGAGCTCTGTTACTACATGCACTATATTGTGATTGTTTACGCAAGGTTATGATGCCCCATAAGGACCAAACCGACTTTGGCTATTTATGACGTGTAGATCTTGAAAAAACACGCGAAAAAAATCAACCACTTCTAGACCGCTATATCAAATGTTATCATCTTGTAAAATTCAAGTCCTTGCGAAGTTACGTGAGCTATGTTACTATGTGAGCTGTGTTGCGATTATCTTCGCAAGGTCAAGGTGCACTACGAGGACCTAACCAACTTTAGCAATTTGTTTTTTGTACAACTCGAAAAATCATTTGAAATGAGCATAACAAAACCCAAATGGACCACTATATGTAAAATTATGGTCTTTTAAAGTCTTATTCATCTACAAAGCTAACGTGAGATGTTGGTACGTGAGCTTTATTGTGATGGTTTAGGTAAGGTAGTGGTGCTCCACGAGGACCAACGCCTTTGGCTATTTGTGATGGGTAGATCTTGAAAAAATAAGTGAATGAAAAAAATAAATCCCCACAAATGGACCACTGTATCAAAGTTATGGTCTTCAGAAATATAATTCCTCTACAGAGCTATCTGATCTATGTTGTTACGTGACCTTTGTTGCAATGATCAATGCAAAAGTGGTTTGGTTCTCAAAAGGCACCTAGGTTTTGCATAGATTATCACAACATAGCTTACATTGCAACATAACTCACGTAGCTCTGTACATGAAAAAAAAATCATCTTTTGATATAGTCATCCGTTTATGGTGATTTTATCTTTTGTTTCATAGGTTTTTTTAGATCTACACACCAAAAGCGACCAAAGAGGTTTTGGTCCTCTTGGGGGGCGCATTGTCCTTACGTAAACCATTGCAACATTGCTCACGTAGCAATATAGGTCAGTATCTCCATAAATGAATAAAACTCCAAAAAATCATAACTTCTTTTACGATGATCTGTTAGGGATGACTTTTTTCATTTCACGTGTTTTTTCGAGATCTTTCAACCACAAATAGTCTAAGGTGGTTTGGTCCTCACGGGTTGCCTTGACCTTGTGTATATCATCGACATAAAGCTTGCGTAGAAAAATAACTCATGAAGCTCAAAATATGAATAAAATTTCATGATACCAAAATTGTTTTCCACTGGTCAGTTGGGGTGATTATTTTTCTTTCGCTTGTTTCTTTAAAATCTACATGCCACAAATACCCAAAGGCGGTTTGGTCCTTGTGGGGCACCATGACCTTGTGTATACCATCACAATATAGCATACGTAGCTGCATAGCTCACGTAAGCTCCATAGAAGAATAAAATTTTAGAATACCAAAACTTTTGATACGGTGGTATGTTTCGTGTGATTTATTTACTGCGTGTTTTTTCAAGATCTAATTGCCATAAACAGCTAAAGGCAGTTTTTTCTCCAAAGGCCCCTTTACCTTGCGTATATCATCGCAACATAGCTCACTTAGTAACATAGCGTAGATGAATGAAATTTTAGAAGACTATAACTTTTAATACATTGTCCCTTTCAGGTTAGTTTTTTTTATTTTGTGTGTTTTTTCAAAAATACATTCCACAAATAACTAAAGGTGCTTTGGTAGTCATGAAGCGCTTAGGCTAATGGTAGATCATTGATACATAGCTCACATAGCTCCGTAGATGAATAAAATTATAGAAAACCATAACTTTTGATATAGTTGTCTGTGTGGGGTAATTTAATTATTCATTTCAAAAACTTTTTAGAGATCTGCATGCCAAAAAAAACCAAAAGCTTTTTTGTCCCAGTAGGGCGCCTTTTTCTTTCATGAACCATCGCTACATAGCTCACTTTGCAATATAGCACTATAGCTTCATAAACGATTTAAACTTCAAAAAACCATAAATATTCTTATGGTAGTACGTTTAAGTTGATTGTTTTTTACATTTTATGTATTTTTATGGAGATCTTGGCGCCATATATAGCTAATGGAAGTGTGGTCCTTGTGGAGCGCGTTGGCTTTGTGTAGATCATCGCAACATAGCTCACGTAGCTCTGCAAATAAGTAAAATCTTAAAATGCCAAAACTTTTCATAAAGGGGTCCGTTCGGTCTATATATGAATAGATCATCCCAACGTAGCTCATGTAGCAACATAGCTCACGTAGCTCCATATATGACTAAAATTTCGGAATACCTTAACTTTTGATAAAGTGGTATGTCTAGGGTGATTTTTTTTCGTGAGTTTTATCGATATCTACGCCTAAAAATTCCCAAAGGCAGTTCGTTCCATGTGGGGTGCCTTGGCCTTGTGTGGACCAGCGCGACATAGCTCAGGTAGCTTAGTAGACCAATAAAACTTCAAAGACCACAACTTTTAATGTAGTGTTCTGTTTAGGAGAGTTTTTTTATTTCGCTTATTTTTCTAAACCTACATCACCTTAGCCTTGCGTAGAATATCGCAACATAGCTCACATAGCAACATTGCTTACGTAGCTCCGCAAATGAAAAAACTTTGAAAGACCATAACTTTTGATATAATTGTCCCTTTAGGGTCATTTTATTTTTCCCTTCGCGGGTTTTTTAGAGATATATGAACAAAAAATAGCCAAAGGAGTTTTGATCCTCATGGGGCGTCTTGACCTTAGGTAGACCATCACAACATAGCTCAGGTAGGCCCCCATAGATGAATAAAATTCTGGAAGATAATATTTTTTGCTTAAATGCTCCGTTTGGGGTGTTTTTTTTATTTCGATTGTTTTTCTGACATCTATGCGCCACAATGTTTCAAAGGCGGTTTGGTCCATTTATGGCATCTTAGCTTGCATAGAACATCCCAACATAGCTGACGTAGCTCCATAGATGAATAAAACTTCAAGAGACCATAACTTTTTTATATAGCGGTCCGTAGTGGAATTTTTTTATTTTTTGTTTTTTTTAAGATCTACACGCAATAAAAATTCAAATGCGGTTTGATCATCTTTGGGATCCATGATATTGCATAAGGCATCAAAATATAGCACGCATCGCAACATAGTTTACATAAGTTTCGCAGATGAAAAAGACATCGGAATACCATAACCTCTTATACAGTGATCCATTTGTAGTAATTTTTTTTTCATTTAGCATTTTTTTTTAATTGTATGCGACACAAGCTAGGAAAGGCAGTTTGGTCCTTGTTGGGCACCATGTCCTTTCATAGTCCATCATAACATAGCTCACATAGAAATACAGATAACGTAGCTCCATAAATGAATAAAACTTTAAAATAGTAACACCTTTAATACAGTGGTTTGTTTAGTTAATTTTTTTTTTGGTTTTTTGTGTTTTTTTATATTTACATGCCACAAAGAGCAAAAGGCGGTTGGTCCTTGTGTGGCACCTTGACCTTGCGTAGATCATAGCAACATAGCTCATGCTGCAAATAACGCACGTAGCTTTGTGTATGAAAAAAATTTCAGAAGACCATAACTTTTGATAAAGTGGTCCATTTCAAGTGATTTCTTTTCGCATGAATTTTCGAAATATACACGCCACAAACAACAAAAGGCAGATTTGTCCTCGCGGGGCACCATGACCTTGAGTACACCATCGCAACATAGCTCACATAGCAAAATAGTTCAACAATGGCCCGCAATGAATAAAACTTCGGAATACCATAACTTTTGATAAAGTGGTCCATTTGGGGTGATTTGTTTTCCATTTCGTAAGTTTTTCATGTTTTATGTGCCACAAATTGCCAAAGGGAATTTTTTTTCTCGAAAGGTGCCTCGTCCTTACATAGACCATCGCACAATATAGCTCACATAGCTCCATAGATGAATAAAACTTCATAAAACCAAAACTTTTGATGAAGTCGCCTATTTAGGGTCATTTCCTTTCATTTCACTTGTACTTTCGAGTTGTACGGCCTACAATTTGCCAAAGGCAATTTTTTCATCATGGCGTGCCTTGTCCTTTCGTAGACCATCGCAACATAACTTACGTAGCAATATAGTTCTATACCTCGATAGATGAATAAAACTTCATAAGATCATAAATTTGTTTACGGTGATCCAGTTTAGGTGATTTGTTTTTATTTCACATGTTTTTTTTTTGGAGAACTACACGCCACCAATAGTTAAAGGCGGTTTGTCCCTCTTGGTGTGCCTTTACCTTTCATATATCATCAAAAAATAGCTCACATAGCTCAACATATGAATAAAATTTTGGAAGACCAAAACATTTTATACAGTGGTCTATTTAAGGTGATTTATTTATTGCGTATTTTTTCAAGATCTAATCGCCATAAACAACCAAAGATGAATTTTCTCCTAAGGCGCCATGACCTTGCGTATATCATCGCAATATAGTTCACTTAGTAACAAAGCACGGTTGAATGAAATTTTCGAATACTATAACTTTTAATACATTGTCCCATTATCCCGTTCATTGTAATTTTTTTATTTTGCATGTTTTTTCTAGAATACACACCACAAACAACCAAAGGTTCTATGGTACTCGTGGAGCACTTTGGCTTATCGTAGACCATTGATACATAGCACACGCGGCTCGATAGATGAACGAAATTTTAGAAAACCTTAAATTTTGGTACAGTTATCCGTGTGGGGTAATTTTATTTTTCCTTTCACGAGCTTTTTACAGATCTACACGCGAGAAAAACCAAAAGCTTACTTGTCCAAGGAGGGCGCATGTTTCTTTCATCAACCATCACAATATAGCTCACATTTCAATATAACGCTGTAGCTTCTTAAATGAATTAGACTTCAAAAGGCCATAACTATTCATATGGTTGTAAGTTTAAGGTGATTTTTTTTACATTTATCGTATTTTAATCGAGATCTAGGCTCCATATATAGCTAATGGAGGTTTGGTCCTTGTGGGGATGCCATGACCTTCCATAGATCATCATAATATAGCGCACCTATTTCCGCAGATAAGTAAAATTTAAGAAGCCAAAATTTTCGATAAAGTGGTCTTTTTGGGGTGATTTTTTTTCTCGTGTTTTTTAAAGATCTATACGCCATAGACAGCCAAAGGCGGTTTTGTCCTCATAGGGCACCATGACCTTGCATAAACCATCACAATATAGCTCACATGGCAACATTGCTTACGTTAGCATCGCAGATGAATAAAATTTTTGAAAACCATAACTTTTCATATAGTTATCCCTTAAGGGGTGATTTTTTATTCATTTCATGTGTTTTTTTGAGATCTACATGCGACAATTTTTCAAAGGCGATTTGGTCCATGTGGGGCACTTTGGCTTGCATAGAACATCTCCACGTAGCTCATATAGCTTTGTAGATTAATAAAACTTCAAACGACCGTAACTTTTAATATAGTGGTCCATTTGTGGTAAATTTTTTTCATGTGTTTTTTAGAGATCTACAGCCAACAAAGAGCCAAATGTGGTTTGGTCCTTGTTCGGCTCCATGACATTGCGTAAGCCATCACAATATAGCACACGTTGCAACATAGCTTATGTAAGCTCCACAGATGAATTAGACATTAGAATACTATAATTTATGATACCACTAGAACAATTTAGGCTTTTTATAACACCTAATTGTTAGTGGTTTATGAGTAACCCCTATGTATTAGATGATTAAGGTTTCTATAACACTTAATCGATAGAGGTTTTAATTAACCCCTATGAATTAGACAAGTAGACTTTTAATAGCACTAATTCATAGAGGTTTAGAAAACCTCTATGGAAAGTCTGACCCAAGAACAAAATTTTGGCTTTTAATCAACTCCTCAGCATGTACTTCAACAACCCCTAGAGCATTTTACTTCTCTTGAACTTCGAGCAAACATTTGTCAAGTTCATTTGATATTCTAAAATTTCAGAATTTCTTAGATAGAAAATTTCTACTGTAAGTTTTAATTAGTATGCATGGTGTTTTCAGCAAGTCCCCGAATTGCCTATGAGTGTCTACTTATAATTCTAGTGGTAAGCAAGACATATTTTGGTTAAGCTAGGATTTTATAGGCTCAAGCCTACAAAATTCATCAACAACCCTTCTTGGATCTTCTACTCCATTTATACGCTCAAGCCTACAAAATTCAATTATGGGTGATCGAAGGACATCGATCTCGAAGGATCTTCTTGGGCCTTCTTCATTTAGGACATCTACTTCATTTAGTCCCTTGGCTTTGTGTTGAATTGCAATTGTGGCTATGCTGTGTAAATCCAAATGGTCGTCAAAACCCCAGTAGATTTGGATGGAGCAATTCGAGAGTGCGACGACAAGTTCAACCTAATCCGATTCAGGTATATATGTCTTTTAATTACAATTACAAGAGAGAGTGAAACACTTATGTTTTTACTGCACTAACTAATTCAAATAGATATTCACTGGTTGTATTCTTACAATAATTTGATTTGCAATTGCAGGAAACAAAGAAACTCTTAATCCAAGTCAATCTTTACTTTTATGCTTGTAATGTTTTGGAAAATGCTTCACACGTCCTACATCTATTTATTTGATTTAAGTTTAGAAGTTTATTAGGACTTTAACAACAAAATTCTTAATCTAAATCAGTCCTTACTTCTTACTTCTACGCTTGTTCTGTTTTGGATAAGGATTCACACATCCTACATTAATTGAGCAAAGTTGACATCTAAAATAATTAGCTCTCTTTAATATTGGTGACTGATCGACTTTTCTGAATTCTTTCCATGCTATTTTGGTTAGTTCCATTGGGTTTTTTTTCACTTTTTTAAGTAGATGTTTGCAAAAGTTCTTCTTTTAGGAGTATTATTGTCTTGCCAGATTCTTCAGTTACGTCTTCTTTTTTTTATTGACTTCCCCTGGTTAATAAGGTTAGCTTCCTAAATATAAATATTAAAAATTTGCATTTTCTCTTTTTCAGGAGAAACTCTATCAGTGGATGTTGCGGCAGCAAGAGGAAGGATCAAGAGTGGCACCAGGTGATGTACTTGCTTATCTGCAGGTTTTTTCAACTTGTTACCTCTTTTAGCATGTTCTAATTTTCATTTTTGCGTTCTTGGTATTGTGTTTCCTTGTTTTGGTGTCGTTTTATATAACTCATAGATTTCTTGCAAATGAGTAATGTGTGATTAGAGGACTTGTTATTGTTTAGTTATCTATGATAAAATTTATTAAGATAAGAGTCAACTTTGAAAAGGCATCTGATCCTAATATAGATGGATATAGATGGAGCGCTATTTTGACGTTGAAAGTTGAAACGCCCAAAAATTCGTTGAATAAGGCAATGTTGATTACATCATGCTATTGTGATATTTGAACCCCGACGTCATCTTCCAATAATGCTTCTAGTGTGTTCAGGTTACATCATTGATCATCCTAATATTATATTTATTATATGTATGTAAAGTGCTGGGAATTTTGAGTTGTGTGGATTATTTATCATGATCACTCATATTTGAAAAATATTTGAAGAAAGTTATTTGAAAATCAACTGAATTGGATTTAAGCCTTGATCCCATGAAGATCATTTATAAATTAGTTGTTTCTTAACAAGTGGAACTGAGAAATATAGAAGAAAAAGGAAGACCTTCACTTAATTTCTTGATTTAGAGAGATTAGGATCACCTATGATGTACTTTTGGTGAAGAATGATTAAGAGAGAGGCATGGTAACTTGATGAAGAATAATCTTATGTGACGAGGCGATACAAAATATAAGATATAGTGAAAGGTTTATAATCTTTATCTGTGACAAAAAAAAGGTTTATAATCTTTATCCAATCATCAAAGCTATTGATTTCAGCTTGAAACAACAAAGCCTCAATCCCAAACTAGTTGGGGGCGGCTACATGGATCAAACTCTTTCATTGAGCTTAATTTAGTGCAACTGATGGTGTGGTTTATGCTTGAAATCTGAAAAATAATAAGAAAATAAATCGAACACCCAACTTAAACAAATAAAAAAAACCTAATTAAGTGCTGAATTATTGTTTTTTGCTTGAAGAACTCGCAGGAAAGGAAAATGCACAGCACCTTAATTTGGTATCATTCAGAACCAGCATTGGTTGCACGAATTGGAAAAATAGAAATCTTTCCTTGAAGGTAAAGCTTGAGTTTACTTCTTAGTATTCATTTTGTGATGTCTAACGTTGATTTGCATACCCGAAACCAGCCTTTGCAAAGAAGGCTCCATGGTTATATGCGTCATGTTATTGACAAAAGAGGTACGATCTTATGCATCTTATCAATACGAGAGGTCATATTCGAAGCAATCTAATCATAAGGAAAATTGTATAAGATATGCTCGAAGAAGTGCAATGGTGCAGTCTATTGGCAATGAGAAGAGCATTATACAAAGAGGGAAACCTTAAATAACATTACTAGGGATTATAAAATTATAAATTATGTAGACACTTATGCTAGACCACGGTCTTTGTCCTTAATAGAGGAGTGGGACTGGACAAAGAAAAGTCATATAGACAACTAAGCATGTTGTGTGAAGGTGGCTTTGTTTAGTTGAACCAAATAGTGGGAGAGACGACAGGGCAGATGGAACTGCACCGCAGTTGAACCAAATAGTGACCAATGTTGTATTGGTTTAGTTTCTTTCTTTAGACAACTTTGGAGCTGCACATGACCAATTTTTGTAGTTAGGTTTGACATCTAGTAACCTAGCATTCTCCGTATGTAATTTTATTTTTCCTGTGGTTTCAGTTACACTTCTTGCTTAATTGTGGCTTCAGTCAGTTTCTTTGTCGAAGAAGGCATTAAAGTTTAAACTATATAAAACTATGAATTGTGCATCAATCACTTGTCTGCTACACATCTGATTCTATTGACGCTACTTTGTCATCTTTCTTTCAAAATAATATGGAGTGTAATCGTTTATTGGAATATAGAATAAATCTCCATTGCTGATTTACAGTCAGATTGCCAGCATTGTCAGTCCATTAATAGTTTGGTAAATGCTTTCTGATTGAGAAAAACTTGGAAATAGTAGCTTCCGAACAGTTTTTGTCAATTTGAAAAGTTGCTTTTTGAAGTTGCCAATTTTGCTGCAAGTAGCAGTTAGAATTGCTGCGTTTTTACCTTTTGGAGACCATGAAGCACCACTTTACTACCAAGTTGTTGCCAATAATATTAAGAAAACATGGAAATGATTCTAGCTTCTAAATGGAGTTAAGTCTCTTCAAAGTGTTTGTTTGAAGTGTCACTTTCACTTTAAACATCAGTAAGAAAATTGTCTTGACCTTGGAGTTTAGGGAGGACCATCTTTACAAGCCCTGCTATCGGCTATGAAATTAAGTTTCTGTCAAGTGCAAGGCACATTCTCTGTGATTGGTTTGAAATGGAACTTGATTGTGTTATAATAAAGTAGTATTTAGGAAGTGTTTGGGGATGGATGGGATAGCTTATTATTTGGTCATTGAAAATTCGTTAGTGATTTAGACTATATATGTAGAGATCAAAATATAATAAAAGACAGCTTTTTTTCTCATCAGTGTAGTAGTAATAGCTAAATGCTTGTTATTGAAGGACTTATGAAGTATTTGTTGATCATTGTTGGCAGGCATGTCCGATATGTTTCTTTTCGTGTGGAGATCTTGTATTCGGCTGTCAAATCTATAGAGCAACCAAAGAAAGAAAATAGAAGGTAAGAATTTCATTCAATGCCACTCAAGTTCTCTATTTTGAACTAAAGCAATGTGTTGATACCTTGATTATATAATCTGTCATTACAATGATGCTGCTCGTATCATTAACAAATTTAAATGTAAGTTTACTTTGCTTTGGAATTCATTCAATTACTAGCTAGCACATATCTATACTTAAATATGCCAACACAAAGTGAGGTGAGTCTCATGAAAGTGTTATGTACAACTTTGATTTTTTTTTTTTTTTTTTTTTTTTTTTTTTTTAAAGGTTACATTTTGCAATTTTACTTTGACAACATTTACCATGATTGATACTTTATAGTTGTTTCTTCCAATGATGCCATTCAAATCTGTACAACTATTTTTAATTGTTCAATACCTCTGCCATGTTAATCGAAAAATTGAGAATTGTTGGTAATGCTCAGGTTTTCGCATTGATGCTCAAGCGTTGAAACCGGACTTCAATTGAGGGAAGGTCAATCCCAACTCTGCAAATCAAAGGCCACAATAAGAATTGCATCCACTGTCAAAGCAATTGTGGATGAGAGAATTGGCAATGTGAAGTTTCAACCAAGCAAGGTGACTTTTTACGAGATACTTATCTCTCGCTAACAAATTGTTTGACAATGAAAAACTGAGTTTTGTTAATTGGTTTCGTGAAATGTGTAGCTATCAATTTGTTGTTTTATTGATTGGTTGTAGAACACTGTGAATTTCTTAATGGAACAATAATATTGTGAATGGAATGTAGATTTGTATATTTTCAATTGAAAATGGAAATGGAAATTAATTCGGGCATTTTCAGCTATTTTTTTTTAAATTACATTTGATAGGGGTTTCAAACCCCTATGTAAGCCTTTGACGATAATATAGAGGTTTCAAACCCCTATGAAATCACTACAATTGATAGGGGTTTGAAACCCCTATGTAAGCCTTTGAAGATATTATAGAGGTTTGAAACCCCTATGAAATAGCCAAGATTTGATATAGGCCTCTATGAAATAGTCAAGATTTGATAGAGGTTTGAAACCCCTATGTAAGCTTGGAAGATAAGATAACACCTTAAAAGATAACACTTTTCATAGAGGTCAAAAACCTCTATGAAAAGTCTCTCATAGATGTCAAAACCTCTATGAAAAGTAGAATTTGTTCTAGTGTATAATAACCCATTTTGTGTGTTTTTTTTCAATTTCGAGTGTTTTTTTGAGTTGTATGCGCCACAAGCTGCCAAAGACAGTTTGCTATTCACTGATCTATTTAGGGTGATTTTTTCTTTCATTTCACATGTTTCTTTTTTTGAAACCTACAAGCCACACAAATAGCCAAAGGTGATTTGGTACTCGTGGGGTGCCTTGACCTTGAATAGATATTCGCAACGTAGCTTACCTAGCAAGGTAGCTCAAGTAGCTCCGTATATGAACAAAATTTTGGAAGACCATAACTTTTAATACAGTGGTCCATTTTAAGAGATTTTTAACGTGTTTTTATCAAAATACACATGCCTTAAACAAGCGAAGGCGATTTGCTCCTCGTGGGGCGTCATGACCTTGCGTAGATCATCAAAACATACTCATGTTGCAAAATAGCTCATGTATGATCGACTGATGAATAAAACTTCGCAATACCATAACTTTAAATAAAGTGGTCCATTTGGCGTGATTTCTTTTTTCATTTTGTATATTTTTTTTGAGTTGTACACCACACAATTTTGCAAAGGTAATTTTGTCCTCGTGGGTTGCCTTATTGTGTCGTAGACTATCGCAACATATAGCTCACATAGCAATATGCTAACTTTGCTCTGTAGATCAATAAAACTTCAAAAGACCATAAATTTTGAAAATGTTGTCCGTTTTGAGTTATTTTTTTCATTTCGTTTGTTTTTTCTACATTTACATGCAACGAAGTACAAAAGGCACTTTGGTCCTCGTGTGGTGCCTTGTCCTTTCGTAGACCATCACAACATAGCTCACATATCAATATGGGTCAAGTAGATCTATAGATTAATAAAACTTCCAAAGATCATAACTTTTGATACGGCGGCCCATTCGGAGTGATTTTTTCTTGCGTGTGCTTTTCCAAGATCTACACGCGACAAATAGCCAAAGGCTATTTGGTCCTCCATGGGGCCTCGACCTTGCGTATAGCTAAGATAAATGAAATTTCGAAGACAATAACTTTTAAAACAAGTGTCCCATTTAGGGGTTTTTTTTTGCGAGTTTTTTCTAGAATTCATGACACAAATAACCAACGGTGGTTTCATACTCGTGGGGCGCTTTGGCCTTATGTAGATCATTGAAACATAGCTTATATAACAATCTCATAAAACCATAACTTTTGATACAGTTGTCCATTTGGGATGATTTTATTTTTCCTTTCACGAGTTTTTTTATAGATCGACGTGCCAAAAACAACCAAAACCATTTTTGTCTAAGTGGGGCTCCTTTTTCTTTCATGAACAATCGCAACATAGCTCATGTTGCAAAATAGAATAGTAGCTTCATTAATGAATTAAACTTCAAAAGACCATAGATTTTCTTATGGTGGTACGTTTGAAGTCATTTTTAATATTTCACGTGTTTTTTTTAGATTTAGGTGCCACAAATAGCTAAAGGTGGTTTAGTCCTTGTGGAGTACCTTGACATTGCGTAGATCATCACAGGAAAGCTCATGTAGCAATATAGCTCACGTAACTTCGCAGAAGAGTAAAATCTTGGAACACCAAAACTTTCGATAAAGTGGTCCGTTTGGGGCGATTATTTTTTCGCGTGTTTTTTAAAGATATACACGCCATAAACGCCACAAGTAGTTTGGTCCTTATGGGGTGCCATGACCTTGCGTAAACCATCACGGCATTGCTCAAGTAAACTCCGCAGATGAATAAAATGTAGAAATACCAAAACTTTTGATGTAGTGGTCCTTTAAGGGTGATTTTAATATTTGTTTCACATATTTTTTTGAGATCTATGCGCCACAATTTTCCAAAGGGGATTTGGTCCCCTAAGGCGCCTTGGCTTGCATAGAACATCGCAACTAGAACTTCAAAAGAAGTTCTTATATGTATTATTGACTTCTTCGCCCGCAATTTTCCAAATGTAGTTTTGTCCTTTTTGGGATTCATGACATTGCCTCCTAAGCCATCACGATATAGCAAATGTTGGAACATGGCTTATATACACTCCGTAGAAGAATAACATTTCAGAATACCATAACTTATGAAACACTAGCCGGTATGGGGTGATTTTGTTTTTCATTTCGCATATTATTTTGAGTTGCATGCGCCACAAGCTGCTAAAGGCAGTTCGTTCCTTGTTGAGCTCCGTGTCCTTTCCTAGGTGATCATAACATAGCTCACGCTGCAGTACAAATCGTGTAGCCTTGTGGATGAATAAAATATTTAAATACCATAACTTTTAATACAGTGGTTCATTTAGAGTGACTTTTTTTCATTTAACGTGTTTTTTTAGATCTATGCACAAAATTCTAGAAGACCATAAATTTAGATATAGTTGTCTATTTTGAGTGATTCTTTTAGATTGTTATTTTCAAAATATACGTGCCACAATCAACCAAAGGTGGTTTGGTCCTTGTTGGGCGCCATGACTTTGTATAGACCATCACAACATACCTCATAAAGCAAAATAGCTCATGGATGGTCCACCGATGAATAAAACTTCGGAAGACCATAGCTTTTGGTAATGTGGTCCATTTAGGTGATTTTTTTTTTGTTTCATGTGTTTTCTCAAGTTTCACACGACACAAATTGCAAAAGGTAATTTTGTCCTAGTTGGGTGCCTTGTTCTTTCGTAGACCATCGCAACATATATAGCTCACATAGCAATATGCTCACTTTGCTTCATTGATGAATAATACTTCAAAAGAACATAACTTTTGATAAGATTGTCTGTTTGGGTTTTTTTTTTCATTTTAGGTTTTTTTTCGAGATTTACACCCCTTAAAAAGCAAAAGGCAGTTTGGTCCTTGTGGGGTGCCTTGTCTTTTCGTAGACCATCATAACATACCCGACGTAGCAATATATGTCAGTTTGAACGTCGTAGAATAAAACTTCAATAAATCATTACTTTTCTATATTGTTTCGTTTGGAGTGATTCTTTTTTCTTAGACATGTTTTTTCAAGATCTACATGCCACTAACAGCTAAAGGCGGTTTGGTCTTTAAGGGGCACCATGACCTTGCATTAATAATCACAATATAGCTCACATAAGCACGGCGTGAGAATAAAACTTCAGAAAACCATAACTTTTGATAAAGTGGTCTATTTGGGGACAATTTTTTTTTTCATTTCACGTTTTTTTTTACTTGTATGTGGCCCAAATTGCCAAAAGTGGTTTGTTCCATGTGGGCCGCCTTTGCGATGCTTTGACCATCGCGATATAGCTCACATGGCAACATAACTCATGAGCTTCGTAGATAAATAAAACTTCAAATGACCATAACTTTTAATATAGTGTCCTCTACTGGGGTTAATACTTTTATTTTGCATGTCTTTTCTAGAACTACGCACCACAAACAACTAAAGGTTATTTGGTACTCGTGGTATGCTTTGGCCTTTTATAGATCATTGAAACATAGCTCATGTAGCAATAAGGCTCACGTAGCTCCGTAGATAAATAAAATTTCAGAAAACCATAACCTCTGATAAAGTTGTTCGTTTGGAGTGATTTTAATTTTACGTTGATGAGTTTGTTAGACATATATGTGAAAGGAACGACAAAAGGCATTTTTGTCCTTGTGAAGTGCCTTTTTCTTACATAAACCATCGTAACATAGCTCACATTGCAATATAGCATGGTAACTTTGTAGATGAGTTAAACTTCAAAAGACCATAAATTTTCTTACGATGGTACGTTTAAAGTCTTTATTTTTCATTTCGATGGTTTTCTTTTAGATTTATGCGGCATAATGAGCCAAAGGCGATTTGGTCCTTGTGGGGTTTTGACCTTGCGTAGATCATCGTAGCATAGCTTAAGTAGCAACATAGCTTAAATAGTTCTGCAAATGAGTAAAATTTTAGAAAACCAAGAATTTTGATACAGTGGTCTATTTGGACTGATTTTTTCCTGTTTGTTTTTCAAGATCTACACACCACAAATCGCCAAAGGTGGTTTCGGCCTCGTGGGGCACCATAACCTTGCGTAAGCCATCACTATATAGCTCATATAGCAACATTGCTCAGGTAAGCTCTGTAAATGAATAAAACAAAAAAATACCACAATTTTTAGTATAGTGGTCTACTAGGGGTGACTTTTTCCATTTCACCTAGGTTATTCTAGTTTTACGTACCAAAAATTTTGAAATGAGTTTAGCCCTCGTTGGGCATCTTGGCCTTGCGTATACCATCCCAACATAGCACGCATAGCTTTGTTGATGAATAACACTTCATAAGATAATAAATTTGGATTAAGTGGTATATTTAGGGTGGTTTTTGTTTTCATTTCGTATGTTTTATCAAGATCTACGTCCCACAAAATGCTAAAAGCAGCTTGGTCTATGTGGGGTGCCTTCGTCACGCATAGGGTTTCACAAAATAGCTTATGCAAGTAAAATAGCTCACATTGCTCCGCCGAAGAAATAAAGCTTTGGAAGAAAAGAACTTGTAGGACACCATGACCTTGCGATGACCATCGCAACATACCTCGCAACATACCTCACGTAGCAAAATAGCTCAAGTATGGTCCATTGATGAATAAGACTTTGGAAGGCCGTATCTTTCGATAAAGTGGTCCATTTAGGGTGATTTGTTTTTCATTTCCCATGTTTTATTGACATCTTCTCCTACAAATTGCCAAATGTGGTTTGGTCCACAGAGGGGGACTTTGCCATGCTAGACCATTGTAAACTACCTCACGTATGAGCATAGTTTAAGCAGCTCCGTATAGGAATAAAACTTCTAGAACTACACGCCAAGAATTACTAAAGGTAGTTAAGTAATTGCTGATACCTTGGCCTTGCATATATCATCCCAGCATAGCTCACAATGAAATGTAGCTCACGTAGCTCCGTAGATGAATAAAATTTCAAAAAACCATTAATTTTGATGAAGTGCTTCTTTTGGGGTTATTTTATATTTCCTTTCACAGGCTTTTTATAGATTTACAAACCATAAACAACCAAAGGAAGTTTGGTCCTTATGGGGCGTCATGACCATGTGTAGACCATCATAACATATCTTACATAGCTCTGTAAGTGAATAAAACTTCGGAAGACAAATTTTGATAAAATGGTCTGTTTGGGATTATTTGTTTTAATTTTGTGTGTTTTCTTGATATCTACGCGCCGCAATTTCCCAAAGGTGGTTTGGTCCATGTGGGGCGCCTTGCCTTGCATAGAACATCGTAACATAGGTCATGTAGCTTTGTAGGTCAAAAGACCATTACTTTTGATGTAGTGGTCCGTTTGGGGTGATTTGTTTTTATATTTCGCGTGTTTCTTAAAGATCTACATGCCATAAACAACCAAAGGCAGTTTCATATTCGTTGGCACCATAACCTTGTGTATGCCATCATAATATAGCTTACATGGCGACATAACTTAGGTATGCTCCACATAAGAATAAATCTTCGAAATACCATGACATTCCATATAATTGTCCATTATGGGTGATTGTTTCTTTCATTTCTCATGTTTTCTCGAGTTGTCTGTCCCACAAGCTGCCAAAGGTAGATTGATCCTTGTTGGGCTCTGTCATTTCGTAGACCATCACAACATAGCTTACGTAGCAATATAGCTCACCTAGCTCCATAGACGGAAAAAACAAGGAGGAATTAAATTAAAGATTTCATCTCGCCTTTTTTTTATTTCTTGCGGATGTCTATTTCCAATAGCTAATATTAGGGGAATTGAATTCATAAACTTTAAGAAAGATTAAGTACCATTACATGTTATTAAACTATGATTTAGATTTGTGGATTGTAAACCTAGGTATTTTCTCACGCTGACTTAATTGCTGCCAACTTTAATTTCTAAGTAGTTTAATTTGTTGATTAATTTGTTTCTTAAAAATCTATAAAACCCCCAAAATTTCTCCTTTTAGTTAACTCAAAGTAAAACTTAAGTCCTTTCGATTCGACCTCGTATTTACCACCACTACACCCTTGTGGAATTGGTAACTCGAGTGCATGTTATATTTCGCACAAACGACATTTGAACAATGCTTTAAAGCTCAATCTAACATGGGTTATAATGCAAATCGCATACCCATACATTTCTTTCTATACATTAAATTGGAGTTGGATTCATTTGCTTCTAAACGAGTTTTTTTTACCGGATGGTACTTCAATTCAACCAATTGGAGTGGTTACGAATGTTCCAGTTCAAGTGGACAAATACATCGTACACACGTACTTTTTGGTCATGCCACATCGTCCTAAAGAAAATCATCTTTTATTTTTAGGACTATCTTTCTTAGCGACTACTTAAGTCGTTATGAATATCCCGAACAAAACAACTACTTTGACGATTAATGGTCGAGCAATCACGGGGCTTCTTGCCATTGCATTAACCATCCCAATATAGCTCACATTACTCTCTCCGATGAATAAAACTTCAAAAGACCATAAGTTTTGATAAAGTGGTACATTTGGGGTGATTTATTTTATTTCATTTTTTAAAGATCTACGCACCACAATTTTTTATGGGGGTTTGGTCCACTTGGGGTACCATGGCATGCATAGAACATCACAACATAGCTAACGTAGATCCATAGATAAATAAAACTTCAAAATGCCATAACTTTTTATGTAGTTGTTCATTTTGGGTGATTTTTTATCAAAAGTTAAGGTCTTCCAAATTTTTATTCATCTGTGAAGCTATGTTAACTATGTTGCTACTTGAGCAATGTTATGATGGTCTACAGAACACCAAGGTGTCGTACAAGGACTAAAAAGCCTTTGGCGTTTCGGTATAGAGATCTCCAAAAAATAAGTGAATGAAAGAAAATCAATGAAACAGACCACTTTATCGAATGTTTGGGTTTCCAAAGTTTTACCATTAGAGGAGCTTAAGGTGCTATGTTGCTACTAGGGCTATAATGCTACATAACACATGCTATAATGGTATATTCTGGGTCAAGGTCCTGTATGAGCATCAAATCGCCTTTGGATGTCTATGCCATATAAATTAGGAAAAAACACATGAAATGAAAAAAATCACCTAAACGGACATCTTTATCAAGAGTTATGGTCTTCGAAAGTGTTTTTCATCTATAGAGCAACATTTGCTATATTGCCGCGTGATCTATGTTATGATGGTCGACAGGACGTCGAGGCTCCCTGTGAGGACCAAAATGCCTTAGGCTATTTATGGCGGAGAGATTTTGAATAAACATTAGAAAGGAAGAAACCATCAACTAAACCATCTACGGAGCTACTTGAGCATTATTGCTACTTGTGCCGTGTAATGATGGTCCGTGCAGACCTGTGTAATGATGGTCTATGCAGACCTAAGCGCCTAATAACGAAGGAAAGCCATTGGGTGTTTGTGGTGCGTAAATCTCAACAAAACAATCGAAAAAAAAAATCACCGAAAATGAACTATTGTACAAAACGTTACGGTTTTCCAAAGTTTCATTCATCTCTCGAGCTATGTAAGTTGTGTTGCTGATGGTCTATGCGAGGACTAAACTGCATTTTGCATTTTGAGATGCATAGATCTTGAAGAAAAACAAGGAAAATGAGAAAAACCACAAATGGATCACTTTATCCAAAGTTATGGTCTTTCAAAGTTTTATTCATCGGTAGAGCAACAAAAGCTTTGTTGCAATGGTTTTTGCAAAGCAAAGGCACCCTCAAATTCCTAATTGCCTTAAGCAATTTATGGCATGTAGATCTCAAAAAAACATGAAAAATTACAAAAAAAATCACCCTAAAAGGACCACTTGACAAAAAATTATGGTTTTCAAAATTTTTATACATCAATGGAGCTACGTAAGCTATGTTGCTAGATGAGGTATATTGCTATGGTCTATGCAAAGCCAAGGCACCCCACGGGAACGAAACTGTCTTTGCTAGTTACTGGCATGTAGATCTCAAAAACCACACGAAAGGTAAAAAACAATCACCCAAAAGGAACACTATATAAAAATTTATGATATTCTGAATATTTTTCTCTTATAGGAGGCTACGGGACCTATGTTGTTTCATGTGATATGTTGCTACGTAAGGTATGTTACTATGGTCTATGCCTCACCAAAGCACCCTGTGAGCACCCAACAGCCTTTGACAATTTGTGGAATGCAAAACGCAAAAAAACACCGAAATGAAAAAAAATCACCTAAGTGGACCTCTTTATCAAAATTTTTGGTCTTACGAATTATTATACATTTGCAAAGCTATGTTAGCTATGTTCCTACCTAAGCTATGTTATAACGATCTACAGAAAGCGAAGGCGCCCTATGAGGACCAAAACGCCTTTGGCCAGTTGTGGCGTAGAGATCTTGAAAAAAATACGTGAAAGGAATAAAAACTATCAACCAAACGAACCATTTTGTCACAAGATATGGTTTCTAAGTTTTTCTAACTTGAGGTGCCGAGTGATCTATCTTGCTAAAAGATCTATGATGCTACGTAAGCCATGTTACGATGGTGTACTACAGGCCAAGGCCCCTTATTAGCACCAAACCACCTTCGGTTGTCTGTGGCCCGTAAATTTGGAAAAAATACACGAAAAGAAAAAAAGTCACCCCAAACGGATGTGTCTATCAAGACTTATGGTCTTCTAAAGTGTTATTCATCTACAGAGCTAAGTTAGCTATGTTGCTACATGAGCCTTGCTATAATGGTCTACAAGATGTCAAGACTTCCTACAAGGACCAAAACCCCTTACCCTAATTGTGGCCGAGAGATCTCATACAAATACTGAAAAGGAAAAACAATCAACTAAACAGACCACTGTATGAAAATTTACGATTTCCAAATTTTTATTCATCTGCAGAGCCATGTGAGCATTGTTTCTACGTGAGTTATGTTACGTTGGTCTACACAGACCAAGGCACCTAATAAAGATTGAACAACCTTTAGGTGTTTATGGCGCGTAGACATCAAAAAAACTATCAAAATAAAAAAAAAAATCACCGTAAACGAACCACTGTATAAAATGCTATGGTCTTGCAAAGTATTATTAATCTCCGGAGCTATGCAAGTTCTGTAGTTGTGTGATATATGTTGCGATGGTCTACGCGAGGACGAAGCTGCATTTTCTGGTTTGTGGTGCGTAGATATTGAAAAAATAGGGAAAATGAGGAAAACCCCAATCAAATGATTTTATCAAAAGTTATAGTCTTTTAATGTTTTATTCATCTTTAGAGCTAAGTAAGCTTTGTTGCGATGGTCTGCGCAAGGGCAACGTATCCTAAAGGACCAAGCCGCTTTAGGCTATTTATGGCACGTATATTTTGAAAGAACATGTGAAAAGAAAAAAATCAACCTAAATGGATCACTTGAAAAAAATTATGTTCTTCAAAAGTTTTATTCATCAGGGGAGCTACATGAGCTATATTTCTACATGAGCTATATTGCTACAGTCTATGCAATGCTAAGGTACCAAACTACCTTTGCAAGTTTCTGGCGCATATATTTCGAAAAAAACATGCGAATGGACAAAAATAATTACCCAAAAGGAACACTTTATAAAAAGTTACGATTTTCTAAAGTTTTTCTCATCAATGAAGCTACATGAGTTATGTTGCTCCTTCAACTCTTTTGCCACGTAAGCTCTGCTATGATTGTTTATGCCTCGCTAAGGCACCCTACGTGCACCAAATAGCCTTCATCATTTTTTGGCATGTAAATCTCGGAAAAGCACGTGAGAAGCAAACAAATCAGCCCAAACGAAATTCTTTATAAAAAGTGATGGCCTTCTTAATTTTTATACATCTGCAGAGCTATGTTAGCTTTGTTGCTCCATGAGCCATGTTATGATGGTCTAAAAAATGCCAAGGCGCCCTACGAGGACCGAAACACCTTTGTCGTTTGTGACATAAAGATGTTGAAATAAAAACACATGAAAGGAAAAAAACAATCAGCTAAACGAAATAGTTTATAGAAAGTTATGGTTTCTAAAACTTTTCTCATTTGAGGAGCTAAGTCATTTATGTTAATTCGTCTAAGCTAGGAAAAGGCCCCCTATGAGCAACAAACGCCATTACATGTCTGTGGTCCATAAATAAAGAAAAAAACACATGAAAAGAAAAAGAAAATTACCTCAAACAGAAGTCAATATCAAAATTTATGGTCTTTTGAAGTGTTATTAATTAGTGTAGCTACATTAGCTATGTTGCTATGTCAGCTATATTACGATGGTCTAAGGAACGCCAGGGCACCTTACGTGAACCAAAAGGCCTTTGACCATTTGGGGCGCAGAGATCTCGAAGAAACACTTGAAAGAAAAAAAAAACTAAACTGATCGCTATATGAAAATTTATGGTTTCCAAATTTTTATTCATATTCGAGCTACGTGAGCTATGTTGCTACTTGAGCATCGTTGCTATATGAACTATGTTATGATTATGTATGTAGAACAAGGTGCCTACTAAGGACCGATTTGCCATTGGGTGTTTGTGGCGCGTAGATATAGAAAAAACACTCGAAATGAAAAAATAACCCAAAATGGACCACTGTATAAAACGTAATGGTCTTCCAAATTTTTTTTTCATATATACAGAGCTACGTAAGCTATGTTGCCACATGAGCTATGTTGTGATGGTCTACGTGATGACCAAACTGCATTTGGCGATTATTTGCTCGTAGATCTCGAAAAAACAAGCGAAATGAAAAGGCTCCCAAATGGACGACTTTATCAAAAGTTATGGTCTTTTCAAGTTTTATTCACCTGCATAGCTACGTAAGCTTTGTTGTGATGGTCTGCATAATGTTAAGGTGCCCTTGAAGACCAAACTATCTTAGGCTATTTGGGGCACAAAGATGTCGAAAAAACACGCAAAAAAAATCACCTTAAATGGACCACCTAATCAAAATTTATTGTCTTCCAAAGTTTTATTCATCAATGGAGCTACATGAGCTATATTGCTATGGTCTATGCAACGCTAAGGTGCCCCACGAGGACCAAACTACTTTTGCCAGTTTCTGGCGCTTAGATCTTGAAAAATACAAGAAATGAAAAATACAATTATCCAAAAGGAACATTGTATCAAGATTTTTAGTTTTCTGAAGTTTTTCTCATCTTCAGAGATACGTGAGCTACGTTGCTCCATGAGCTCTATTGCTACGTAAGCTATGTTATGATAGTTTATGCCTTGCCATGGCACCCTACGACCACCAAACAGGCTTTGGCTTTTTGTGGCACGTAAATCTTGAAAAAACATGCAAAAAGAAAAAAATTCACCCATAATGGACCTCTATATCAAAATTTATGGTCTTTCGAATATTTATTCATCTGATGAGCTATGTTATCTATGTTGCTAAGTAAGTGAGCTATGTTATAAAGGTACATGAGTAATGCCAAGGTGCCCTAAGAAGAACGAAATGACTTTGGCCATTAGTAGCATAGAGATCTCGAAATAAACACGTGAAAGGAAAAAACAATCAACCAAATGAATGACTTTATCGAAAGTTATGGTTTCCAAAGATTTTCTCATATGAGGAAGTAAGTGAGCTATGTTCGCACTAGAGCTATGTTGCTGCGTAAGCTATGTTACAATGGTCTACGCTAGGCTTAGGTCCATTATGAGCTAAAAACCATCTTTTACTGTTTGTGGCCTATAAATCTAGAAAAAACACAAGAAAAGAAAAAATATAACCCCAAACAGACGTCTGCTTCAAAAGTAATGGTCTTAAGATTTGTGAAGCTACGTTACCTATGTTACTACATGAGCAATGTTACGATGGTCTACAGATTGCCAAGGCTCCCTATATGAACCAAAGAGCATTTGGCTATTTGTAGCGCAAAGATCAAGAAGAAACATGCTATAGTACAAAAAGACAATCAACTAAATGGACCACTCTTTTAAATTTTATGGTTTCCAAATTTTTCTTCATCTACGAAGCTATGTAAGCTATGTTGGTACATGAGCATTGTAGCTACATGAGCTATGTTATGATTGTCTCTATTGACCAAGGTGCCTACTAAGGACTGAACCCCTTTTGGGTGTTTGTGGTGCATAGATCTCGAAAAAACACTCCAAAAAAAATCACCCAAAATGGACCACTATATAAATCATTATGGCTTTCCAAAGTCTTATTCGTCTTTGATGCTACGTAAGCTATGTTAAGATGTTCTACATGAAGACCAAACTACATTTTGCGTTTTGTGGCGCGTAGTTCTCCAAAAAGAACAAGCCATTTGAATAAAAAACCGAGAACTAACCACTTTATCAAAAGTTATGCTCTCTCCAAGTTATATTCTTCTGAAAAGCTACATAAGCTTTATTACTATGGTATGGGCAAGGCTAAGTTGCCATTAAGGACTAAACCGCCTTAGGCCATTTGTCGCATGTAGATTTCGAAAAAACAAGAGAAAAAAAAATTAATCAACCTAAATGGACCTCTTTATCATAATTTAAGGTCTTCCAAAATTTTATTCATCAGTGGAGGTACGTGATCTATGTAGCTACATGAGCTATACCGCCAATTTTTTGTAAGTAGATCTCGAAAAAACATTCTAAAAGGAAAAGCAGTTTCCCAAAAGGAACATTGTATCAAAAGCTATGTTTTTCTGATGTTTTTCTCTTATGCGAAGCAACGTGAGCTTTGTCGCTATATCAGCTCTATTGCTACATAAACTATGTCACGATTATCTATGCCTCACCTAGGAACCCTATGAGGACCAAACAACTTTTGGCTATTTAAAGCATATAAATCGTAATGAAACATATAAAAAGATAAAGATTGCCCCAAACGAACCTCTTTATCAAAAGTTATGGTCTTCCAAATCATTATTCATATACGGAGCTATGTTGCTTCATGTGCTGATGGTCTACAAAACGCCAAGGTGCCCTACAAGGAGTAGAACATCTTTAGCCGTTTGTGGCGCAATGATCAAAAAAATAAAAACATGTGAAAGGAAAAAAAATCAACCCAACAAACAACTTTATCAAAAGTTATGGTTTCCAAAGTTTTTATCATCCGACGAACTAAATGTGTAATGTTGCTACTAGAGCTATTTTTCGAGGCCCTCTATGAACACCAAATCACATTTCATTGTCTCGTAGGGCATAAATGTTGAAAAATATGCAAGAAAAAAATCACCCCAAACAGACATCGTATCATAAGTTATTGTCTTCCATAGTGTTTTTCATCTCGCACAACTACATTAGCTTTGTTGCTACAAGAGTTATGTAACGATGGTCAACGTAACACTTAGGCTCCCCTGTGAGGACCACAACGCCTTTGCCTATATATGGCGCAAAGATCTTAAAGAAATATGCAAAAAGAAAAAATAATCCACTAAATGGACCACTATGAAGATTTATGGTTTTCAAATTTTTATTCATATGTGGAGCTACATGAACTATGTCGCTACTTGAGCATTGTTGTTATGTAAGCTGTGTTATGATTGTCTATATAGACCAAGGCAACTAATAAGGGCTGAACTGGCTTCAAGTGTTAGTGGTGCATACATCTTGAAAAAACACTCGAAATAAAAAAAAATCACTCAAAATGGACTAATGTATACAATGTTATGGTTTTCCAAATTTCTATTCATCTGTAGACCTACGTATGTTATGGCGCTCCATGAGCTATGTTGCGATGATCTACACCAAGGCCAAATTGCATTTTGCGGTTTGTGGCTCTTAGTTCACGAAAAAACACGTGAAAAGAAAAAAAATTGCCCAAATCAGACATCGGTATCAAAAGTTATGGTATTTCGAAGTTTTATTCATTTATATAGCTACATAAGAATTTTTGTGGTGGTTTGCGAAAGGGCAGGGCGCCATCGAGGACCTAACGGCCTTAAGCTATTTTTGGTCTTCCAAAGTATTATTCATAAGTAGAGCTATGTGAGCAATGTTTCTACATGAGCTATGTTGCTATGATATATGCAATGCCAAGGCACCCCAAGAGGACGAAACTGTCTTTGCTAGATTCTAGTGCATTGATCTCGTGAATACAAGTGAAAGGAAAAAATAATTACCCAAAGGAACACTATATCAAATGTTATGGTTTGCCAAATTTTTTTCTCATTTGCAGAGCTACGCGGGCTATGTTGGTCCTTCAGCTATGTTGCTACGTAAGCTATGTGAGTATAGCCTATGCCTCGCCAAAGCACCTTATTAGAAACAAACAGCCTTTGGCAATTTCTGGAATGTAAAACTAAAAAAAACACCCAAAAAAATTGCCCAAAATGGACCTCTTTATTAAAAGTTTGGTATTCTAAGTTTTTATTCATCTATGGAGCTATGTTAGCTATGTTTCTACGTGAAAAATGTTACAATAGTCTATTGAACGTGAGGCACCTTACAATGATCAAAATGCCATTGGCCAATTGTGGCACGGAGATCTCAAAAAAATAACATTTGAAAGGAAAAATAAATCAACCAAACGGACCACTATAAACAAAGTTTTTCTCATTTGACGAGTGAGTGAGCTACGTTACTACTAGAGCTATGTTGCTATGTAACCTATGTTGCAATGGTCTACGCTAGGCTAAGGCCCTTTATGGGCCCCAAACTACCTTTGGCTCTCTACAATGGGTAATTCGAAAAAAACATACAAACAGAAAAAAAAAAAATCACCCCAAACAGATGTCTCGTATCAAAAGTTAAAATCTTTTGAAGCGTTATTCATCTACGAGCTACGTTAGGTATGTTTCTATGTGATCTATGTTACGATGGTCTACGTAATGTCAAGGCTTCCAACGAGGACAAAAACGCCTTTAGCTATTTTTTGCGCAGAGATCTTGATGTAATATGTGAAATGAAAAAAACAATTACCTTAATGGACCACTATATAAAAATTTACGGTTTTAATTTTTTCAATCAACTGTGAAACCACATGAGCATTATTACTACGCGAGATATGTTATGATTGTCTATGCAACGCAAAGGATCCTATTAAGGACCAAACTACCTTTGAGTGTTTGGGGCATGTAGATCTAAAAAAAACACTCTAAATAATATAATCTCCAAAAAAGGTCCATTTTATATAACGTAATGGTCTTCAAAAGTTTTAATTATCTCATGAGCTATGTAAACTATGTTGCTACATGAGGTATGTTGCGATGGTCTTGCCAAGGACCAAACTACATTTTCCAGTTGTGGCACGTAGATCTCAAAAATAACAAGCGAAATGAAAAAAAATATTCTCAAAATGGACCACTTTCTCAAAAGTTATGGTCTTTCGAATTTTTATTCGTTTGCAATCTATGCAAGTTTTGTTATGATGGTCTGTGCATGGTCAAGGTGCCCTCGAAGACCAAACCGCCTTAGGCTATTTGTGGAGCATATATCTTAAAAAACACGTGAAAAGAGAAAATATCACCCAAAATCGACCACTTTATTAAACTTTTGGTCTTCCAAATTGTTATTCATCAGTGGAGCTACATGAGCTATGTTGCTACATTTGCTATATTGCTATGGTCTACACAAGGCAAAGGCGCCCCACGAGTACCAAACTGCATTTTCCACTTTGTAGCAAGTAGATCTCGAAAAAACATGCGTAAGAAATAAGACAATTACCTAAAAGGAACTCTATATCAAAATTTTGGTTTATCGAAGTTTTTCTAACCTGTGGTGCTGAGTGAGTTATGTATGATGATCTACAAGAAGCCAAAGAACCCTATGAGCACCAAACCTTATTATGATGTTTGTATCATAAGTTATGGTCTTCTAAAGTGTTATTCATCTGCGGAGCTATAGTAGCTATGTTGCTACAAGAGCAATGTTACAATGGTCTACTGAACACCAAGGCTCCCTACGAGGACCAAAATGCCTTTGGCTATTTGTGGTGCAAAGATCTTGGAGAAACACGCAAAAAGAAAAAAACAATAAACTAAACTGACCACTATACGAAATCATATGTCGAGATACGTCAACAATGTTGCTATGTGAGCATTGTTGATACGTTAGTAGTGTTATGATTGTCTACCCTGAATGAGGCACCTAATAATGATTGAACCGCCTTCGAGTGGTTATGGCACATAGATCTTGAAAAAGCTCTAGAAAAACAAAATCACCCAAACTGGACCAATGTATACAACATTATGGCCTTATAAAGTTTTATTCATCAGCAAAGCTACGTATGCTATGGCACTACATAAGCTATGTTGTGATGGTCAACGAGAGGAACAAACTATATTTTCGCGGTTTGTGGCGCGTAGTTCTCCTAAAAACTCTCGAAAAGAAAAAATTAACCCTTATTGGACCACTGTATCAAAAGTTATGGTCTTTTGAAGTTCTGTATAGCTACATAAGCTTCTTTGCGATGGTCTGCAGAAGGTCAAGGTACCCATGATGACCAAACCTCCTTAGGCTTTTTGAAGCACGTAGATTTTGAAAAAATGTGCAAAAATAAAAAATGTCACCCTAAGACCACTTTCTCAAAATTTATGGTCTTCCAAAGTTTTATTTATAAGTAGAGCTACGGTTGGTACATGAGCTATATTGCCATGTTCTATACAAAGCCAAGGTACCCCATGAGGACGAAACTACCTTTGCTAGTATCTAGCGCATTGATCTCGCAAAAAAAATGCAAAAGGATAATATAATTACTCAAAAGGAATACTATATCTAAAGTTATAGTTTTTGCAAAATATTTTCTCATATGTGGAGGTATGCGAGCTACGTTGCTCGTTCACTATTTTGCAATGTAAACTATGATACTATGGTCCATGCCTCACTTAAGCACCTTACGAGCACCCAACAACCTTTATCAATTTGTGGAACGTAAAATTCGAAAAAATAAGTGAAAAAGAAAATCACCCAGAACGGAGCTCTTTATCAAAAGTTAAGTATTCGGAATTTTTATTCATTTATGGGGATGTGTTAGCTATGTTGCTATGTGAGCAATGTTATGATGGTCCATAGAATGCCAAGGGGCCCTACGATGAACGAAACTCCATTGGCCATTTGTGGCGCAGATATCTAAAAAAAACACTTGAAAGAAAAAAAAAAACCAACCAAATGAACCACCTTAACGACAGTTACGGGTTCCAAAGTTTTTCTCATATGACGAGCAAAGTGAGCTAAGTTTCTACGTAAAATATGTTATGATTGTCTACACTGGGCCAAGGCCCTTTATGAGCCTCAAATTGCTTTAGGCTGTCTGTGGCGCGTAAATTTAGAAAAAATACACAAAAAAAACCCCAAACAGACGTTTGTATCAAAAGTTATAATCTTCTGAAGTGTTATTCATCTATAAAGCTACATTTGGTATGTTGCTATGTGAGTTATGTTACGATATTCTACAGAATGCCAAGGCTCCCAATGAGGACCAAAATGCCTTTGGCTATTTTTGGCCCAAAGATCTCGAAAAACATGAGAAATGAAACAATAATTATTTTAATGAGACCACTATATAAAAATTTATGGTTTCTATTTTTTTATTAATTTATGGAGCTATGTGAGCATTGATACCACGCAAGCTGTGATATGATTGTCTATGCAAGGCCGAGGCGCCTACTATAAACCAAACTACCTTTCGGTTCTTGTGGTGTATAGATCTCGAATAAACACTAAAAAAAAATTACCAAAAATGGACCCATGCTTAAAACATTATGGTTTTTCTCAAGTTTTAATCATCTACGGAGCTACATAAGCTATATTGCTACGAGAGGTATGTTGCGATGGTCTTGGTGAGGAGAAAACTGTATTTTTCTAGTTTGTGGCGCGTAGATCTCGAAAAAACAAACGAAATGAAAAAACCCTAACCGAACCTATTTTTCAAAATTTATGGTCTTTTGAAGTTTTATTCGTCTGTAGAGCTATGAAAGCTTTGTTGTGATGGTCCGTGCATAGTCAAGGTGCCCTCGAGGACCAAGCCGCCTTTGGCTATTTATGGCATATAGATATTAAAAAGCACGTGAAAAGAAAAAAAATTACCTTAATGGATCATTTTACAAAAATCTTGGTCTTCCGAAGTTGTATTCATCTGTGGAGCTACGTGAGCTTTGTTGCTACATTTTCTATATTGCTATGGTCTATGCAAGGCCAAGGCGCCCCACTAGGACCAAACTGCCTTTTCCGATTCTTGCTTGTAGATCTCAAAAAATACTGGAAAATAAATACAATTATCTAGAAGGAACACTATATAAATAATTATGGTTTTCCAAAGTTTTCTCACCTCTGGTGTACAGTGAGCTATTTACTATGGTTTGCGCCAAGCCAAGATACCCTATGAGCACCAAACCATGTTATGATGCTTGTAGCGCTTAAATTAGGAAAAAACACACAAAAAAAAAAAATATTACTTAAATAGACGTCTGTATCAATAGTTATGGACTTCGAAGTTTTATTCATTTGCGAAGCTACGTTAGCTATGTTTCTAAGTAAGCTATGCTATGATGGTCAATAGTACGCAAAGGCGGCCTATGAGGACCAAAATGCCTTTGGCTATTTATGGCGTAGACATTTTAAAAAAACATGCAAACGGATAAAAACCAATTCATTAAACAAATCTCTGATTCGAATGTCAAGGTTTCCTAAGTCTTATTTATCTACATAGCTACTTGAGCTTTGTTTCTACGTGAGCAATGTTGCTATGTGAGTTGTGTTATGATGGCCTATGCAAGGCCAAGGCGCCTAACAAACACCGGACCGCCTTATTGATCTTGAAAAAATAATTGAAAAAAAAATCACCAAAATTAGACAATCAGTATCAAACATTGTTTGTTGCGATGGTCTGCGCAAGGCCAAGGGGAATTCGAGGACCATACTGCATTTGGGGCACGTAGTTCTTGAAAAAACATGCAAAAAGAAAAAAAAAATCACCCCAATCGAACCTTTGTATCAAAAGTTATGCTCTTCGTAAGATTTATTCAACTACGGAGATATGTAAGCTATGTTGCTTCGTGAGCTATGTTGTGACGGTCTGCAGCATTCAAAGACACCGTACAAGGACCAAAATACCTAAGGCTATTTGTGGCAAAGATCTTAAAAAACACGTGAAAGAAAAAAATGACCCAAAGGGCCCACTGTATGAAAATTTATGGTTTTTTAAGTTTTATCTATTTGCAGAGCTAAGTGAGCCATGTTGCTACATGAGCAATATTGCTACCTGGGCTATGTTATGATGTTCTACTTAAAGCCAAGTCACCTAACGAGAACCAAACTGCCTTTGTTTGTATGTGACGTGGTGATCTAAAAAGAAACGGTTGAAATAAAAAATAAATCACCCAAAACAGACCTGTGTATGAAACATTATAGTCTTCCAAAGTTTTAATATCTAAAGAGCTATGGAAGCTATGTCGCTACGTGAGCTATGTTGCGATGGTCTGCGGGAGGACCAAAATGCATTTTGCGATTTGTGGCTTGTAGAAATATAAAAATAGGCGAAATAAATTAATCACCCAAAATGGGCCACAAAGATCAAACCTTATTGTCGGTGCAAGTGTTATTATCTCATGAGCTAGGGTAGCTATGTTGCTAAATGAGAAATGTTGCGATGGTCTACAAAATGGCAGAGCGGCCTGCGAGGACAAAAATGCCTTTTGTTATTTGTGGCATAGAGATCTCGAAAAAAACACGAACAAGGAAAAAAACAACCACCCAAACTTACCACAGTATCAAACTTTATGGTCTTTGAAAGTTTTATTCATCTGCGAAGCTACGTAAGCTATGTTGCTACTTGAGCTATATTGCGATGGTCTATGCGAGGACCAAAATGCTTTTGGCAGTTTGTACCACATAGATTTTGAAAAACAAATGAAATGAAACAAAACCCCAAATGGACCATTGTATCCAAAGTTATGGTATTTTGAAGTTTTATTCATCTGCCCAGCTACATAAGGTTTGTCGTGTTCGTCTAAATTAGAATAAGGCACCCTTGAATACCAAAGCAACTAAGGCTATTTATGGTGCATATATCTAAAATAAACGTGTGAAAGAAAACCACCCCTAAGAGACCTTTTGATCAAAATTTATGGTCTTCCAAAGTTTAAATCATCGGAAGAGGCACATGAGCTATGTTGCTACATGAGCTATATTGCCATTGTCTATGCAAGGTCAAAGCACCCTACGAGGATTAAACTGCCTTAACCTGTTTGAGGCGCGTAAATCTCGAATAAACATGTGAAAAGGGAAAAAATAATTACTCAAAAGGAACACTCTAACAAGAGTAATGGTTTTCCAAAGTTTTTCTCATATGTAAAGGATCGTGGGCTACGTTGATACTAGAGCTATGTTGCTACGTCACCTAAATTATGATGTTCCACGATAGGCCAATGTGCGCAATGAGCACGGAATCACCTTTGGCTTTGTGTGGCGCGTAACTCTCTATAAAATACGCGAAAACAAAAAAATCACCAATCGGATCTCTATGTCAAAAGTTATGGTATTCCAAAGTTTTATTGATCTACAGAGTTGTTTTAGCTACGTTGCTACATAAGCTACGTTCCAATGGTTTACAGAATACCAAGGTGACTTACAAGGACCAAAATGCCTTTGGTTGCTTATGGTGCAGAGATGTCGAAAAAGCTCGCAAAAAAAAGGAACAATCACCCAAACGGACGACTATATCAAAAGTTATGGTTTTCAAAGGTTTATTTATCGGTGGAGCTAGCTATGTAGCTACGTGAGCAATGTTGCTAAGTGAGCAATTTTGCTACGTGAGCTATTTTATGATAGTGCACGCAAGGCCAAGGCGCCTAACCAGAACCAACCCACCTTTTGGTGTTTGTGGCATGTAAATCTCCCAAAAATATCAAAGTAAAATAATAACCAAAAATAGATGTATCAATCATTAGGTTTTCCAAAGTTTTTTTCATCTACAGATCTAGGTGAGCAATTTGCAATTTGAGCATTATTGCTACATGAGCTATGTTGCGATGGACTACGGGAGGAAAAACCAGTGTTTGGTGGTTTGTGGCCCGTAGATCTCCAAGAAATAGGCGAAATGAAAAAAAACCAAATAGACTGCTATATCTAAAGTTATGGTCTTGCGAAGTTATATTGATTTGTAGAGATACGTAAGTTATGTTGGATGGTCTACGCAAGGCTAAGGCGCCCTCGGGGACCAAACCGCCTTAGGCTTCTTGAGGTGTGTACATGTCGAAAAAAACACTTAGAAAAGAAAAAAATCACCCAAAAGGGACCACTTTATCAAAACTTATGGTTTTTCAATATTTGTATTAATCTGTATAGTTGAGTATGCTATGTTGCTACATGAGTTATATTGCTATGGTCTACGCAAGGCGAAGGCGCCCCGTGTCGACGAAACTACATTTGCCAGTTTATGACACGTAAATCTCGAAAAGACATACACAATGGAAAAAAATAATTAGCTAGAAGGAACACTATATTAAAAGTAATTGTTCTCTGAAGTTTTTCTCATCTACAGAACTACATGAGTTATGTTGCTTCTAGAGCTATGCTGCTACGTGAGCTACGTCACAATGGTCTACGTCAGGCTAAGGCGCCATATGAGCACCAAACCTACTTTGGATGTCTATGGTGTGTTGCTCTCAAAAAACCTGCAAATAGAAAAAATACCCCAATCGAACTTATGTATCAAAAGATATGGTCTTTTGAAGATTTATTCGCCTACGAAGCTATGTTAGCTATGTGGCTCCATTAGTTATGTTACGATGGTCTATAAAATGCCAAGGCACCCTAAAAGGACTAAAATGCCTTTGGTTGTTTGAGGTGCAAAAATCTTGAAAAAAATCCTAAAAAGGAAAAAAACGACAATTTTTTAAATGGACCACAATATTGAAAGTTATAGTTTTCCAAGTTTTATTTACCGTCGGAGCTATGTGAGCAATATTGCAACATGTGCTATGTTATGAAGGTATATGTACGGCCATGGTGCCTAACGAGGACTAAATTGCGTTTGGGTGTTTCTAGCATGTATATCTTGAAAAAAAATAGTCGAGATAAAAAAAATCACAAAAAACGGACTATTGTATCAAATGTTATGGTCTTTTAAAGTTTTAATCATCTACAAATTTATGTAAGCTATATATGTTACTACATGAGCTATGTTGCAATGGCCTACGAGAGAACCAAATTGCATTTTGCATTTTGTAACGCGTAGAATTCCAAAAATAGGCAAAATAAAAAACCCAAACGAAGCACTTTATAAAAAGTCATGGCCTTTCGAAGTTTTTTCATCTACAAAGCTACGTAAGCTATGTTGCGATGGTCTGCGCAAGGCCAAGGCGCCCTAGAGGGCAAAATTGCCTTATGCTGTTTATGGTGCGTAGATCTTGAAAAAACAAGCGAAAACAAAAAGAATAACCCCAATCGGACATCTGTATAAAAAGTTATAGTCTTCTGAAGATTTATTCATCTACGGAGCTATGTTAGTTATGTTGGTACGTAAGCTATGTTGTGAAGGTCTATTGAACGCCAAGGCACCCTACAAGGATCGAAATGCCTTCGGTTGTTTATGGTGCAAAGATCTCGAAAAAATGCGCGAGAGGAAAAAAATCACACAAACGGACCACTGTATCAAAAGCTATTATTTCCAAAGTCTCATTTATTACCGGAGCTATGTGAGCTATGTTGCTACGTGAACACTATATCAAATATTATGGGCTCTGTTTGGCAAAACGAGGACCAAACTGCCTTTCGGTGTTTTCTAGTAGATCTAAAAAAAATAGTCGAAATAAAAGGTTACCAAAAACGCACCACTGTATCAAACATTATGGGCTCTGCTTGGCAAAACTAAATGATAACCTAGTTGATAGCTAACAATCTACCTGAGAGTCGATAATCTAGTTGATTAATGATTTAAAAAAAAAAAAAATTAGCTCATTAAGTAGCTTTTACATGTCAAATGACATAAAAGGATACATAATACTAATTGAATGTACATCATACAATTGTATTATTTAGTTTATTTAAATAGCTGTACAATTTTTTATTATTTTTTTGAACAACAAATGTACAATATTTTGTTGTTCAAATAAATAAATTTCATATTAATATTTTAAGTATAGATATTTAATTAAATGAATGGCATCATTCACATGTGATATATTTTAATTATAGAGAGGTATCACTGGATCCTTCGATAAGTTAGACTAAAAAGAGCTAAGTCAAGCGGATTGATATGATTAATGTCACTAAGATGCTTTTAATCTACATAGAGATTGAGACTAGTCTGATTGAACATTAAGGCTTTTTTTTCTATAGCTTATGGTCAATCAAAATATATTGTACGACAAAAAGACTTGATATACACTATTGAAAAACGTTGCATCGATTTTTATAATCATGCAACTTGGATAGTCATAAAGGCAAGCTGGAGACTACATTCGACTCGTATACAAAAATGATTTTGGTTCATAGGCAACGTCGCATGAGTATATTGGGCCGCACTAAAATAATGGTTTTGTAGAATCATGAATGACTCGAAAAAATTATTTTTATTTGATAAAAATCGTAACATATAAATTCTTACGAAGTGTAATTTAAATAGCATATTAAGTAAGATTATAAATGTAATTCACCTACTCTACTCGATACAAGAGTTATATAAATAGGCATGTTAAATGAATTCAAACTACAGTGAAATTAGTGTTGGAATCTAATTTTCATTGTTAGAAAACGAGTTAGGTTTCTCAGCCATTCTAAAGTTTTAGAGTAAACAATTTTTTTTCCCCTTTCAGGCTAGCACTCAGAATCTCGGTCGTTATTGACTTCTATTATAAGACATTCTTTTTTGGTAGAGTAAACAATTTTTTCCCCTTTCAGGCTAGCACTCAGAATCTCGGTCGTTATTGACTTCTATTATAAGACATTCTTTTTTGGTAGCTAACATGTATCGATCGTGTACAGTAATTTTCTCACCTTCAATTTACTATTAATATTTTGTATTAATGGTAAGTGGTAATGGTCTCCACTGGAATTTTGCAAATTCTTTAAGAAAAGAAGTTTCATTTTTTATATTTTATTCTTAATTTAATTTTATAAAAACTAGTATTTAAATTAATACTTTAATATATAAAATCAATTAAAATTACTAACTTACTCGAATAACACAAATCAAATTCACTAAATTAAATGCAATTCAATTTAATAAAACACGATAATACATAAACGTCTAAATAATCCTCCTAAATAATGAAACTTCAATACGTTTTGCATCCAATCATGTTATTTCAATAACATAGTCATAAACAAACTTTATAAAGTATCATAAATCATTAAACCTTAATCACAAGTAAGTAAGCAATCTTTCGCCAACCATTTGTTCTCCTTAAACTGATGGAAAAAGTCACGTTCTAATTTTCTTGAGCTAACCCCTTTGAATATACAAAGATATTAAATTCATGCAATAAAGTTGCGTTTCACTTTACTAAACCTTTGAGCTACAAAATCTTACACCTTCACAAAGCCACTTGGGCATTAGATTTAAATATCAAATTCATCGAGGACATCTAAATTATGTTTGCCCTTCAAACAATCCTAGTTACTAATTTAATTAGATAATAAATAAAAAATCACATAAATATTGGCCACTGTGCACATAACACTGAAATCCATTACTACATTCCATAAATAACAATCAATAAAAATAGTGAATCGAATAATACGATTTGTTTAAAGCATAAAGTACACATTCATCTAGTCATGACTACATTGCGAAACCGATCTATTTCAAGTTTAGAGTTTTATTTAGATTAACAAACTACTCACTAATGATAATATATAACAATATACCATTAGAATAAAAAGACATAATCAAAATGCCTTGATGGAAATGATCTTCAATCTTCTTCAAAAGTAAAATAATAAAGAATGGCCTCAAAACTTAAGCAAAAAGTGTACGATTATCAAAAGAATCCTAATCTCGAGTCCAGGGTTTATATTTATAGTATATTAGTTAAAGCATATCTAAAATCCACGTATTCATAGCCATCGATTCTTCTCTAATTTCTAAGTAAGTGGAATCATTGGAAAAATCCATAAATCGTAGTCCTATTTCCACCGACATGTGCAAGGATTTTGAGTGCTATAAGAATCGTTGGAAATCGTTCGGTATAAAAACTATTTATCACTTGAAATATCAAAAACAAGAGAAAATCTTGTGTAATGTAGTCTTTAACATCTAAAATCATCCTTAACTGTACTAAAAAATATATAATTATCGACTTATCAAATACCCCCAAACTCAGCATTTTGCTATCCCAAGCAAAGGAATACTCTCAATCGAATTTTCTTTTATTCCCTCATTTTGATTTCAAAATTATATACACCTACACTTAAGAAGAAATGATATTTGAAAAAAATTATACACTACCTCGAAAAATAAATCATGATAGAATAGATAGAATTAAACAATAATATTTTTTTATGGCTACTCAACCTCCGGTTTTGCAACAAAATTATGAATTGAAAGATAACCATGGTCAAGCCACTACATAGGTTTTCTCAATCTCCACTGACAAGCATAAAGTTTACGATGACTAATATAGAATCTCTAGATACAAATATTTCTTAATCAATCTCATTTTCAAATAATATTTAAAATATCATCATAATCAAAGTCGATAGTGAATCTTATTAATCAATAATCATCATTTCATATCCATTTATTTAAATATTGGAACAAAATATACTTCACACAACTTAGGAATAAGCATTAGATCTAAATATTTTGTTTAGAGAGTTTTTTCTTAAACAACCTTCTATTTATCTTTATATCGCTATTTCTTTCTTCATATGAATATATTGTTTTTCTTCATATTGCATTCATACAGTTCCCTAGTGCATTTCCTTTGACAAATGTTATTATTTTATGTAGCAATTCTTTCACACATTTTTTCAACCACTTCACTCCCTTCACTACTTCCATAGGAATTTATGTGTCTCTCAATTTTTTCTTTATAAACTCTTGTTACCTCTTCTCACTTTTACTATAGTAAAGGAAATACTATTTCCAACTAAGTAAAGTCTGTTAGATGTTTCATATTTTTCTCCTTAATTGTGGCATAAACTCTTTCAATACACGCCACAAATAACCAAAGGTGATTTGGTCCTCGTTGGGCACAATGACCTCGCATAAACATCACAATATAGCTCACATAGCAACGTAGCTCACGTTATTTCTACAGATGAATAATACTTTAGAAGGCCATAATTTTCGATATACTGGTACATTTGAGGTTATTCTATTATCATTTCAAGTGTTTTGTCTAGTTGTACGTGCTACAAATTGCAAAAGTTGGTTTGGTCCTCGTGAAGTGCCTATACCTTGCATAGATCGTCGCAACATAGCTTAAGTAGAAAAATAGCTCGTGTAGTTCTACAGAGGAATTAACTTATAGAAGACAATAACTTTTGATACAATGGTCTATTTGGGGTGACTTTTTTTTTCGTCCATGTGTTTTTTCAATATCTCGACGCCGTAAAGCTTGACTTAACACATTTTGTTCCTCATGGGGCGCCATGACCTTCCGTAAACCATCCTAATCTAGCTTATGTAGCAACATATCTCACATTACCTCCGTAGATGAACAATGCTTTAAATGACCATAACTTTTGAAATAGTGGCCCATTTGGGGTGATTATATTATCATTTCCAATGTTTTGTAGAGTTATAAACACCGCAAATTGCTAAAGGTAGTTCCGCCCTCACGGGGCATCATGCCCTTGCGTTGACCATCCCAATATAGCTCAATAAAACTTTGGAAGACCATAACTTTTGATAAAGTGGTCATTTGGGGTGGTTTTTTTTATTTCGTGCCTTTTTTTGTGATCTACTTACCACAATTTTCTATGGGGATTTAGTCCACTTGAGGTGCCTCGGCTAGCGTACAACATCACAACATAGCTCACTTAGCTCTATAGACAAAAAAACTTCAAAAGACCATAATTTTTTATCTAGTAATTTTTTTTTGGGTGATTTTTTTTTCATTTTGCCTATTTTTTTTTTAAATATACCTGCTGCAAATAGCCAAAGGTGGTTTGATCCTCATTAGGCATCTTAAACTTGCATAGATCATCGAAACATTGTTCCCGTTGCAACATAGATCGTATAGCTCTATAGAGGAATTAAATTTTATAAAACCATAACCTATGATACAGTGGTCCTTTTGGAGTGTTTCTTTTGTTTGCATGTTTCTTTTTGATTTGCAAGCCTCAAACAACCAAAGGTGGTTTGGTCCTGGTGGGGCACCATGACCTTGCATAAACGATCACAATATAGCTCACATAACAACATAGGTCACGTTAGCTCTACAGACGAATAATAGTTTAGATGAAAATAATTTTTGATAAAGTGGTCCATTTGGGCTGATTTTATTATCATTTCAAGTGTTTTTCTACTTGTACTCGCCACATATTGCAAAAGGTGGTTAGGTCCTCTTTGAGGGCCTATTCCATGTATAGATCATCGCAACATAGCTCATGTAGAAGCATTGCTCATGTCGCTCTATAGAGGAATTAAGTTATAGAAGATCATAACTTTTGATACATTGGTCTATTTGAGGTGATTTCTTTCGGTCCTGTGTTTTTTCAAGATCTAGATGCCACAAACAGGTAAAGGCATTATGGTTGTCGTGGGGCACCGTGACCTCGCGTAAACCATCATAATATAGCTTATGTAGCAACATATCACACATTAGATCCATAAATGAATAAAGCTTTAGAAGACTATAACTTTTGATATAGTGGTCCATTTAGGGTGATTATATTATAATTTCCGATGTTTTATAGAGTTATACAAGCCACAAATTGCTAAAGGTAGTTACGTCCTCACGTGGCTTCTTGCCCTTTTGTTGACCATCCCAATATAGCTCACATAACTCTATAAAACTTTAGAAGACCATAACTTTTAATAAAATGGACCTTTGGGGTAATTTTTTTATTTCGTGTGTTTTTTCGAGATCTACGCACAACAATTTTCTATGGGGGGTTTGGTCCACTTGGGGCACCTTCGTTTGCATAAAACATTACATCATGCTCAAGTAGCTCCATAGATGAATAAAACTTCTAAATACCATAAATTTTTATGTAGTTATCTTTTTAGGGTGATTTTTCTCATTTCACTTGTTTTTTCTTAAATTTACGAACATCAAACAGCCAAAGGTGGTTTGCCATGCAACGTCAGTATGCTTGTAAATGCTCCATGTAAGATTGTAATTCGAACAAAGATGCCTACAAGGAGGCATGATTGCTCGTTGTGAATCGCCTGTTAAGAGCTTTAAAAAAAGAAAAAAAAAGAGAAGTCTTGAATTAGTATAGCACCTATAAATTTTTTTCTTGATATTATACAAGCACACATCAGCTGCATTAAATCAAAGGAAGTTGAAGAGTATGACGGTCAATTCCAACTAATTATGCATAACTAGGCGTTAACCCGTGCTTCGCGCGGAATTGTTTAACTTTTATAAAACTATTTAGAACATTTTTAAAGTATGATTTTTAGCATTTGCAAGTACTTTTAAAGTATGATTACTAAAAAAAGGGTTCAAAATCATCCTTTTCTGATGTCTCGGTCAAGCAGGTTCGTGAAATAAATCATATTCTCGTTCACTCCTAACCTAAAACGGGTCAACTATCTCGGCAATGTACAACCAAGAGCAATGAAACATTCTCGGTTGTACACCACCGACATGACATAACCAATTCAATTCGCCTTACTCTCGTCCTGTGCCGACCGAGTCGACTCTAACCCTCGCGGCATTGTACAACCGAGAGATGGAGAACATTCTCGGTTGTACACCACCGACACAACATTACCTAACACTAATTGTAGCTCTCGTCATGTCTCGACCGAGATAACATAAGTAATCTCGACCATTCGTAACCGAGACTCTGTGAACTCTTCCGGCCTGCCTGGCCGAGACGACGAGTTGCCACAAAATTTTCCTTCTGTCTCGGCCATGCTTGGTCGAGACAGTAAACACACTCTCTGGCCTGTGTGGTTGAGAACCGCAAATTTCTAATAATGGAACCATTGAACACACCGCCACACATACATTACAACTACTCTACCAAATGTAACTTAATTAGACTATCAACGTACCTTGAAACGATCGATTTCGCGCCAAATGTGTGTGTATGACGAACTTCAACCGAGCCCTAATTTTGAGATGAAATCGCCCAACACTCCGAGCCTACAAACTGGAAAAACCTCCTACAATGAATGAGAAACACGGAGACGGACGACAACACCCGATTTCCGGGAATCCTCGCAATGGTCGATCTTCAACGAATTCGTTCTTCCTCAAGGAGTTCGTTGGTGGGAGTGGTGGGGTGCGAGAGTTTTGAACGAGGGGTATTTTGAGAATTTCGGGTCCAATTTTTGGGTGCCCCATGTAAATTGGTTAGCGCCCTCATTAACAGGGTGCCTTCATGAAACGGTGGGGTGCCCTTAGCGGCCCTCAATTATAAGTATGAAGACCCAACAACTTATTAGTAGAGATTTTGGGTTTAGTATTACAAAAGACCTAGGAAAATATTTATATTCTCCGATTATCCATGGAAAAGTGAGAAGAGATACTTATACTGAAAAAGTGGACAGCTTGAGGTCTAAATTGATGGGATGGAAGGTGGAGAATCTATTGTTGGCAGGGAGAATTACTCTTGCAAAATCCTGCTTACACTCCATTCTAATGTTCCAAATGCAAATTGCTCAGTTTTTGATCATATTTGCAAGGAAATTGACAAGATTGTAACGTCATTTGCATGAGGTTCCTCAGGTTTGAAGAGGGAATTAGGAAACACTTTGTCTAACTAAGGAAGATAGAGGTTTGGGTTTAAGAAGGACTGAGGATAATAATGTTGCTTCACTATGAAGTTCAGTAACGACCCCAAATTTTAGACTGGCTTGCTACTCGCCACGATGCATCCCACTTCAACTAGTCTTGCCACGTCATGGTCTGTTTCTCCTTGACGCCTCGCGACCTAACGAGTTGCTTACACTTTTTCAACTAACACTAGTTATGCTAACTAACCTTTAATAAGTATTAATAATTCAGTTAGCCAGTTATTCAATGTATCAAGTTATATTATAATTTTACAGTGGAAGTCTTTAAATGAGTAACTTATGTAATATTTAATAATCATAAGTAGTGGAAACCCAACAAAAGATACCATGTATATATTAAAGTAAGATAAGTATAACAAAAGTTCCATATACATGTAATCAGTGTTCAATGGTCCCAAAACCCAACAAGAATAAAATAAATACATACTGATATCACACACGAGCTGGCTCTACAATCTCAGAGGTAGTCGCCCAGTACCTCTTTGCCCTTGCTCTTGCTTGTCGAAATATTTGCACTCAGGCACCCAACAAATATAGAGACGAGTCCAGTGAGTAAAATCTCAAGGGAACTCTACACAATATTCAAGAATTAAAACTGATAGACTATGAGAAATGCGAATATAACACTTGGCAACAATACATCATATTCCCATGAATGTAGGCAACATACGACAAGAAAAAATAGTAGTGTGAAATAAATAAATAACATGTACCAACTAAACCAGCTCAGAAATAAAGCATTAATCAGCCAACTATACTTACGAGCCACGTAATCGATAAATCGAGTAGGAACCACGTATATACTTACGAGCTTACAATGACTAAACCCCAACTACAGTTACCGGATGAATCCCTCCAGACGCTATTTTAAGTCAAAGGAACACCTTAAATCTCTTCCGATGGTCGTAAGTATATCCTACTGCCATCGACACGAGCACTAAATACAAGTAACCCGTGCAAGCGATTCGGCACAACAAATATATACGCAAACGAAATATGAAATAAACCCCATGTGTGCTTACCAGCAGTTACACATGAAATGCGATATCAATAAATCAAAACCATGAATTTAGTAAGCATTCACAAGGGTTTTACGCACCTCAATGCGCGCTCTGACTTCCCTAGACTCGTATCTGACTCGACTAGCTCCCCAATACCCGAGCTACGATCACCTAAGTCCATGAACTCCAATTTTACATGTTTAATATGTTTATAGGTGTTTGGGATATGTATTAAGTCAAAAATTCAAAAACAAACTTTTATGTTCAGTTTTTGTTTGTTGTTAGCGCGCTATGTAAATAGCGTAGCACGCTATGGACAGGATGTAGTGCGCTACTATTCTTCATCCTGAAGAATAGTTGGAAACCAAAAATGATTAGCGTGCTAGCCGTTCCAGATAGCGCGCTAAGTAGTGTAACGGCCCGCTTTAATTAATCCTGATGACAAATTACAAATTAAGAACCTAAGCTCAGACCCTCGTGGACGTCGCGAAAAAGTCTATGACACGCCCAATGGGTGAAATATGTTATTTTTGTGTGGCGAATATTTATTTATCTTACTATTATTAAATTGTTCGCGCCGCGTTAATTGAGAATTTCATTTGGTCGCGTTGTGCGCGTGTAGTGACGAGAGTGTACGACGTCGCGGTGTACGCGTAACGCAGGTGTACAGGGTAGTATGAGATTGAGTTGTCACATCACATCACACATCACACATCACACATCAAATCAACACATCCCTCATCATTCCACTTTGTCCTTTCTCCAAAAAAAAAAAAAAAAAAAAAAACTTCTTTTTCTTTTAAGTCTGGAAGAGAGAGAAAGAAAAAAGAGAGAAAAAGAAAGAGGGAGAGAGAGACAACCAAGAGAGGGGGAGAGAGAGACAACAAGGAGAAGGAGAGAGAGAGAGAGGTGGAGGAAGCTCCGGCAAGGAGCACCAGCGGCGCTGGCGATGGGGGGCGCGCAGAAGAATGGCGGCGACCACGGTAGGAGTAGCGACGACGACGGCAGCACGGCGAGCAGAAAGCGAGAGAGCAAAGAATGGCGCGCGGACTGATGCGTGGCGCGGACAACAGAGCAAGCCGGCGGCGGTGCATCGCGGAGGAGGAGACAAGCGGCTCCAACAACACGACGCGGTAGCGGCAGCAGGCGCGTCGCGGAGGTGACGCACGGCTCCAGCGAGGAGGAACGACAATGAGCGGAAGCAGAGCGCGGCGGTCGCGGCATGGCCAGCTGCGCCGCGCATGCGAGCAAGCGAGTGGGCGGCAGCGACGCCGGCGCTGAAGCGATGATGGCGAGGTGGTAGCGGCGCCGGCAGTGCGCGGCGAAAGACGTGGAGCAGCGCGCGGTGGCGCATTGTCGGACTGATCGATCCTCGACGAGAGGCGTGAATACGACGAAGTTCGACGATGAGATGGAGGTGATGCTTACTTCACCTAATTTGGTTGTGATTGAAATGAATTAAGTAATGAGACTCTAAAATGATAAAAATTGTATAATTGGACACCAGGGACTTAGGAAACCGTAGTCGGGTGTCGGGTACATATCTCAAGGCGTGTGCGAGATATTTCAGAGAGACAATTGTGATTGCTTGATGTAAGTAAACCCGTGAGAAAGTCAGTTCAGAATTTATTTATTTTTCCTGTAAATTATTTATTTCACATTACTTTTCGCCAGTTCAGTTTGCATGATTACTCTATTCCCGCGTGTGTCAGTGTATGGTCGAAGGGACGGTGTGACCCCTTTCCGGATCTCTCGTTGATGACTATCCAATTGTTGCTACGGTGTTGGTCATACCTCAGTGAGTCGATGATCTCGAGAGCGAGTTGACGCGAGACCCACCTCCGTCACAAATTTCCTCTCTTTTGAGGCGTTGGGCGGAAGTCTACCTTCCGACCAACAGAGTTCCTCATTTCGACCGTGAAGAGGGGGCGTGGATTTCCTCACCTCCAAGGCCTTCTCGGTTTAGTATTTAGTCCCAGGGCTCGACCGCTATACACCACACTCGAGTTCCATATTTTTGATTATCTCACGACTTATATTCATACTTTACATTCCTGTTCATTAACTTTATATGCATGAATTGTAGCCGTTTTCCTTAGATTTCTTGTGAATACTAACTGAACTTCTCTGGGATTTACTCACCTGGAACTCGTCATTGTTTGTTAGTGGCAAGTTGCAGATCCTACGACAAGCCGGGGAAAGGCGGTAATTGGCGACTACCTCTGATTTGGAGCGCCTCCACTAGCTTACTCGTAGGTGTTTGTATTTACGTATATATATTTTTTTGGGATCTTTTTAGAGAGATTTTTACCTGATACACGTATATCGACACCTATTATACATTTTTGTCGCCTTAACTGATATACATGGTATCTTTTTGCTGGGTTTCCACCCCATAGGTTGTTAATTAATGCATAACTTATTTATATTAATTATATGCATATTATTAAGACTTCCGCTATTAAAAATAACATGAAGAGAATCAAAATAAATAAATTAAGTTATAAAACTTTATAACTTGGTATATTTTGCTAAAATAATCATTTAAGCATCAAAATTTACTAAGTTGGAGTATTAGGTGGTAAGTTCGTGGGTCGTCATAGACATGCGTGCAGGTGACGTGACATGGCTTGGTGACGTGTCCGGCAACATAGTGGTGCCCGATTTGTCTCGAAATTTGGAGTCGTCACAGTTGGTATCAGAGCTTACAGTTGGTATCAGAGCTTAGGTTCAGGCGAACCTAGGGGAAAATGTAATACAACTGAATAAAACTTAACAACAAACATTAGATGTGGAAACCCGAAGATCTTGACTTAGAACTTGAGTTGGGAAGCGAACATGGGACGGGTAGTGTCAAAGCTTATACGTTATATATTTTGATTTGTAATAGTATAAATGCGTATATATGCATATATGAGGCTGATACGGACGTTCGCGATTTGCGAATTCGACATGGATGGACGACCAATTCTTCATACGGTTGATGGAGGCTAGACGAGCGGCTGGGCACCTGCCGACTCGGATCAGACCTTGCTTGACACGGTCGCACTTCATAGTTTGCAGCTTGAGGAGACGTTCGATTGCTTCGAGCATAGGCAGTGGCAATACCGGCCTTTGCCACACTCACCGTCACCACTACTGTAGAGCAGACAGTTGTTGCCCCGACTGTTCTGGCGACCCTTTTCACGACCACTACTACTGAGATACTACCAGCAGTCACTACCCCATTAACTACACCGACCGTGGCACCAAACCTGATTATATCCAAGGAGATTACATTCGAGACATTCTTATCAACTGAGGCAAAATTGATTAAGGAGTTCGTTCGTGTTCAGTCAGCTTACTATCATGGAGGCAGAGACCCAAAGGTAGCTGGGAAGTGGATCCGTTCACACGAGAAACGTCACAGACTGTTGAGGATTCACAACAGCATACGAGATAGGATTTTCGGATTCATGCTTAGGGGAGATGCTGTAGTATGGTGAACTGCCCACACAACCGCCACGGAGAGCCGAGTACTTGGGCAAAGTTCGAGAAATTCTTCTATGATCTGTATATTCCAATCAAGGTTCAACTGAGACTGAGAGATAAGTTCTTGACGTTGAGGCATGATGGTCGGACGGTCGCACAAAACATGGAGAGATTCACACACCTGCGTACCTTGCGATGGACGTAGCTGGAACCAAGCGACTTCAGGTCCATTATTTTATTCGAGGCTCCGACCAGAGATCGAGGGACCAGAGATTGTACGCCAAGTTCAATAAGTGCGAGTTTTGGCGTTCGAAGGTGAAGCCTTTAGGACACGTGATCAGCGGCAGAGGTACTTCAGTGGATCCGAGTAAGATTCACGTTGTCATCGATTGGCCTACACCTGACCTCACATTGGTCCAGTGAATGCGAAGCAGCTTTCACCGAGTCAAAGAAGAAGTTGACTTCGGCACCGTTGTTGGTGTTGCCCGAGTCGAGCAAGGACTTAACTGTTCATACGGATGCTTGCGGCACCATAATTGAATGCGTATTGATGCAGGGAGACAAGTGATAACTTATTTATCGCGTCAGTTGGGGACCCATGAGAGGAGTTGTCCGGTGCACGACCTGGAGCTTACAACAGCTATGAGTTTGTCAAAGGTCCAGAGACTGCAGATGCACACATTTGCGGATATATGAGAGTATCCATTTCGCGCATTTTAGAATGTCGGAGAGCTGATATGATATATCAAAGGTTCAAGGACATGTCACATAGTCCAGATTGCCCAAATTGACGCGAGTCCATTGATGAGTATTTGAGACATCGAGATAGATTATAGATTCCGGCAGTGGCAGAGTTACATGATGAAATTCTTCAGGAGGCTCACAAATCCAGGTACATAGTGCATCCCAGTAAGGCCAAAATGTACCATGATATGCGACATTTATTTTGGTGGTCAGGGATGGAGGCAGATGTCAGCCAATATGTGAGGAGTTGTGAGGTGTGTCAGCAGTTTAAGGCTGAGCACAAGAAGCCTGGAGGACTATTGCAGTCACTACCTATCCCACAGTGGGAATGAGAACACATCACTATGGACTTCGTCAGTGGGTTGCCAATGACTTTGCGCAAGCACGATGCCATTTTGGTAGTTGTGGATCGACTGACGAAATCAGCGCATTTTATCTAAATCTCCATGAAATATAGTTTTCCACAGTTGAGCACGCTCTTCAAGCGAGAAATTCACAAACTACACAGAGTAAAAAACAGAGATAGTCGACCTACTTCGCAGCTTGGGTAGACCATGCAGGAGCAGTATGGTACCACATTGCGGTTCAGCACGGCTTTTCATCCACAGACTGACGGGCAGTTTGAGAAACTTATTCAAATTATTAAAGGACATGCTCAAAGTCTGTGTGCTACAACTTGGAGAGTCATGGAAGGAGTTATGCCAATTTGTGAGTTGCCTACAACAATAGTTATCAGGCTAGTATTTGGATGCCAACATTCGAGATGCTATACGGGAGACCACGCAGATCACCAGCTTGCTGGGCAGAGCTTGAGGACGTAGCTACAGTTGGGCCTAAGATTGTTGTAGATCACACATAAAATCTGGCTGATTCATCAGAAGTTACAAGCTGCTCATGATAGACAAAAGAAGTACGCGAATAAGTACCGCAATGGTCTGAGTTATGAAGTGGATGATTGGGTCTACTTGAAGGTTTCTCTTTTGAAGAGCCTCATTTGGGAAAAGGAGTCTATCGTGCGAGGTTGATACCCCATTTGTTCCTAGGTAAATATTGAATTAAATTTGAATTTCGAGACGAAATTTCTTTTAGTTAGGAAGATTGTAACGACCCGCTTTAATTAATCCCGATGAATTAACGAATTATGGATTAAAAACCTAAGCTCAGACCCACGTGGAGTGCGCGTAAAAGTCTATGGCACGCCCGATGGGTGAAATATGTTATTTTTGTGTGGCGAATTTTATTTATCTTACTATTATTAAATAGTTTGGCCGCGTTAATTGAGAATTTTGTTTGGTCGCGTTGTGCGCATGTAGAGTGTACGACGTCGCGCTGTGCGCGTAACGTGGGTATACGGGGGTAGTATGAGATTGAGTTGTCAGATCACATCACACATCACATCACACATCAAATCAACCCATCCCTCATCATTCCACTTTGTCCTTTCTCCAAAATTCTTAAATTTTTTTTTTCTTTTAAGTCTGGAAGAGAGAGAAAGAAAAAAGAGAGAGAAAGAAAGAGGGAGAGACAGAGAAAAGAAAGAGACAACCAAGAGAGGGAAAGAGAGAGAGGTGGAGGGAGCTCCGACGAGGAGCACAAGCGGCGTCGGCAGTGGCGCGGACGGCGGCCAGCGGCTCAAGTAATGACGGCGGCGCCAGCGGCTGAGCGAGCAGAGAGAGTAGTGGCGGCGCGGACCAGCTGAGGCGCGGACGGCAGAGCTGGCCGGTAGCGGTGCATCGCAGAGGCAGACAACGGCTCCAGCAATGCGACGCAAGGCGGCAGTGGCGCATCATGAAGGCGGACGACGACTCCAGCACGGAGGAACGACATCGAGCGGTGGCGGTGAGCGGCGTCGGTAGCGACGCTGGCAGCCACGCAGGCGAGGCGGCAGCGTCGGCGAGACGGCAGCGACGCCGGATCGGCAGCGGTGATGGCGAGGCGGTAACGGCGCCGACAGTGCGTGGCAAAATACGTGGAGCAGCGCGCGGTGGCGCGTTGTTAGACTGATCGATCTTCAACGAGAGGCGCGAATTCGACGAAGTTCGACAACGAGATGGAGGTGATGTTTACTTCACCTAATTTGGTTGTGATTGAAATGAATTAAGTAATGAGACTCTAAAATGATAAAAATTGTATAATTGGACACCAGGGACTTAGGCTACCATAGTCGGGTGTCAGGTACGTATCTCGAGGCGTGTGCGGGATATTTCAGAGAGACAATTGCGATTGCTTGATGTAAGTAAACCCACGAGAAAGTCAGTTCAGAATTTACTTATTTTTCCTGTAAATTATTTATTTCACATTACTTTTCGCCAGTTCGGTTTGCATGATTACTCTATTCCCGAGTGAGTTTGTGTATGGTCGAAGGGACGGTGTGACCCGGCTCTCTCGTTGATGACGATCCGATTGTTGCTACGGTGTTGGTCATACCTTAGACTACGCGCGAGATTTTTCTCAGCGTGTCGATGATCTGGAGAGCGAGTTGACGTGAAGCCCACCTCTGTCACAGATTTCCTCTCTTTTGAGGCGTTGGGCGGAAGTCTACCTTCCGACCAACTGAGTTCCTCATTTCGACCGTGAAGAGGGGGTGTGGATTTCCTCACCTCCAGGGCCTTCTCGGTTTAGTATTTAGTCCCAGGGCTCGACAGCTATACACCACACTCGCGTTCCATATTCTTGATTATCTCATGACTTATATTCATGCTTTACATTCCTGTTCATTAACTTTATATGCATGAATTGTAGCCGTTTTTCTTGGATTTCTTGTGAATACTAACTGAACTTCTCTGGGATTTACTCACCTGGAACTTGTCGTTGTTTGTTGGTGGCAAGTTGTAGATCCTTCGACGAGCCGGGGAAAGGCGGTAATTGGCGACTACCTCTGATTTGGAGCGCCTCCACTAGCTTACTCGTAGGTGTTTGTATTTACGTATATATATATATATATTTTTTGGGGATCTTTTTAGAGAGACATTTACCTGATACACGTATATCGACACCTATTATACATTTTTGTCGCCTTAACTGATATACATTGTATCTTTTTGCCGGGTTTCCACCCCATAAGTTGTTAATTAATGCATAACTTATTTACATTAATTATATGCATATTGTTAAGACTTCCGCTATTAAAAATAACATGAAGAGAATCAAAATAAATAAATTAAGGTATAAAATAACTTGGTATATTTTGCTAAAATAATCATTTAAGCATCAAAATTTACTAAGTTGGAGTATTAGGTGGTAAGTTCGCGGGTCGTCATAGACATGCGTGCAGGTGACGTGGCATGGCTTGGTGAAGTGTCCGACAACATGGCGGTGCCCGGTTTGTCTTGAAATTTGGGGTCGTCACTCGTAGCCTCTTGGACAAAATTTGCAAGTCGAGAACTCTATTTTTCCCTTCAAATTTGACTACTTAAACCTATTTAACACACTCTCCATATCAAATTAACACCAAACAACATCTAAAAAACCTTAGAACAACCATTTTGCATCAAATTGATCAAAACCTCATAAAATTGAGTTCAAATGAAAGTATAGATGACAGAGATGATGATTATTTTAGTTTAAATCCTCTAATTGAACTCCAAAATAGTTGAATTCCAGCTCCAAATCTCTTTCTCTCTTCTCCAGGAAGGTAAAAAGAAAAATGGTTTCAATTGCATGCTTTTGATCAACTTATGTTATATATTAAGGTGGGATTTATTTCTAGCCCTTAATCTCGATGTATTTACGTATATCGAAGTTTGTCTAATGGTTCACCTCTAGCCAGTTTGCCCACTCACTCAGTCCATGTGACACCAATAAATACTCTCTTAGCTCCTAGATGTGCCAATATGCATCTTTAGAAAATCCTATAATTCCTAATTAATTAACTAAACTATTGGCTTTGATTTATTTTAATTTGATTACTCTAACTTATGCCCATTTTACTACATATGTTTAGTGTTTTATTTATCAAACTTAACCAACTTATGGTTCCACTAACCTTCGACTACCCAGTACCCTGTGCCCCGTGTCTCGACCCGCATTTCGAGGCATGCCAAAGCTTACTGTTTTAATTTGAATTTACTTAGCCTATAGTCACATTACCCATTTTAAGTGATTAACTAGTCACCTTAACATGAATTAGTCAAGTTTCCTAGTGTACTCATAGTTCGCCTACCTGACACTTATGTTGACACGCCTTTCGAGACTAACACCAGTCACACTAACTCGTTTGATAGCAACATACACACATGCGGTGAAATATAATAATAATAATTTTAAACACCACATATGCACAACTACCATCCATAAATAACATATTTCCTCAGTTCTCATGTCTGAGCCAACCGAGTGGTCTACGTAACACCCGAATTACGACCGTTAATCCCCGAGACTAACGATAATCCTAGTTTAATTAATTTGGGTCGTTACAATTCTTCCCAAATAGGAGAAATTTCGTCCTCAAAATTTAAGTCTCGAGTACACTCTGGTGTAACTATCCTATCCTCGTGTGATCACTCCTCACACCTTGATAGTCCCCTTCTATAACCTCTTGAACACCCCACTACTCCCATAGCAAGGAATGTAGTGTTACCCTGAGACATAGGCGCATGTTGCCGAGGTATTTAAGATCAGCCGCTCTCTTCCAACACTACTCTCAGTTCGATTTCCGCGTTCAAGTTTCTTTAACTCAGTTACCTAGCATTAATAACTGTAAACCTTTCCTATCATATATCCCAACATGATAGTCCTAACCAACTATCACATACCATGACAATCCCATGCCATGCCATAACTTATCCTTATTCACCATGAAAATCCCATGTCATGCCACGATCTATCCGTACTCACCATGACAATCTCATGTCATTCTACGACCTATGATAATCCCACGTCATAACACAATAAGCTACTATTATACCACTATAATTTATCATCGTACCACTATGCATGCATAAACCTTAAACTATAATTATTAAGAATTTAAATTCACTTACCCTAAACTCGCTGCTGGGACGTCTCCTAGCCTGGCTCAGTCACCACATGCACTAGCTCTCGAGTCTGCACCGGTGTCACCATTGCTAGAGTCGTCGATCTTTGTAAACAGTCCCTCTTGACTTGACCCTCTTGTCCACATCGCCAACATATAATCCTCCATTTTGGTCCTGCTCGTTAACTCCCTGACCACTGGCCCTAACCCTGTGATCTTCAGTCTCTGGCTCCCTGGTCTTGAGTATGTCTCTGCGGCAGTGCTGGTAATGTAGACACAACATACGCTCTGTCTGCCCGATCATCATCCCTACGACCTCGACCGTACCATATATCCTCTCTATCATCCCAATTTCTCGGTCTGTTTTACCCAAAACTCCGTCCAGTATGTCTCTCCGGCTTAGTAGATAAACGCATGTCAGCCCTTTGTATCATATGTGTCTCATGGGTAAACATTCTATCATACATCTCTTGTACCGTTTGTGCTATAGAGGAAAACTATGGTGCTAGCTATGTCCTCAATCAACCCTCGGACAAAGTAATAAATTTGCAGTCTCTCGGTGCCTGTGACGTCTGTGGCAAACTGTATTAGGTACCGATATCTATCCATGTACAATAACACCAGCTGACTACCCTGTCTCACCGCTAGAAACTCCTATATCAACCTTAACCTCACCTCTATGGGTATATACTGATAATAAAACAACTCTCCGAACTCTGACCATGGCGTCGGCTCTGGGTGAGTATCTGTATACGTTGTCCACCACACAACAACATCCCCTCTCAGCATATGCCCTGATATCCTGTCCTGTATGCTCTTTTGAATTCACAGTAGCTTGTGTAACCTCTGATGTGCAATCAACCACTTCCTAGCTGCCTCTAGGTCTCCACTTCCATGAAAGTATCCGAGATCGAGTTTGATGAACTCTCTCATCAACTTGACATATGCCGTCATCGTTGTCTCAAACATGTCTGCTTGTGCCAGCACAACAGTTTACATCTAGATCTGTGCCATTGCCGGTGTAGCAGCCACTGTCGGAAGCTCATGTACCACTGCATGTGTTGGTATAGTCTAGATAGTCGATGGGATTATCGAAGCAACTGTCTTCTCAATCGTGCTCTATACCCGAGTAGCGGTGAGTGATGTAATTGTTGTTGTCTGTGTGCGCATCATATCCATCAATAGCTCAAACTGTTTGTCGTAAGTTGCGAATCGTGCAGCTATTGTTGAATGCAAACCTCCATCTCTAATCTAGTCGCTCTTTTGTCTAACATCTATAGTAGGTGGAGTCGGCTGGCCATCCATTTTGATCTGCATCGAAAAATGGGTACCGAATCACCTTCCGCATACGTGTATATAATATATACAATCAAAAAACATAACACATATATAAACCATATCGCTACCCGACTCAAGTTGCTTCCCAACTAGGATTCTAAGTCATGATCTTTGGGTTTCCACAGCTAAGGTTTGTTTATTAAGTTTAATTCAATTTCTTTAAACTACTCCTGAGGCTTGCTTGAAACCTCACTCTGATACCAAATTGTGACAACCCTAAATTCCAGATCGCCTTGCTACCCACTACATCACATCCCACGTCAACTAGCCTTGCCATATCATGGCCCGCTTCTCCTTGACGCCTCGCGACCTAATAAGCTGCTTACACTTTTCCGGCTAACCCTAGTTACGCTAACTAACATTTACATAATTATTAATAATTCAATCATCCAGTTACTCAATTTATCAAGTTATATTATAATTTTACAACGAAAGTCTTTAAATGAGTAACTTATGCAATAGTTAACAATCTTAAGTAGTGAAAACCCAGCAAAAGATACCAGTGTATATATCAAGGTAAGATAAGTATAATAAAAGTTCCATATACATGTAATCAGTGTTCTATGCTCCTAAAAATCCAATTTAAGTAAAATAAAAACATATTGATATCACACACGAGCTAGCTCCACAATCTCAGAGGTAGTTGCCTAATACCTCTTTGTCATTGCCCTTGCTCGTTGTAGGATCTGCACTCAATCACCCAACAAATACCGTAACGAGTCTAGTATGTAAAATCCCAAGAGAAGTCCACACAATATTCATGAATTAAAACTGATAAACTACGAGACATGCGAATATAACACTTGACAACAGTACATCATATTCCCATCAATGTAGGTAACATATAGAAAGCAAAAAACAGTTGCGTGAAATAAATAAACAACATGTACCAACTAAACCAGCTCAAAAATAAAGCATTAATCAATAAGCATACGTATAATCACGAGAAAAACTTGACGTACACTAGCCATTGATTAATAAATAAAGTAAGAACCAAGTATATACTTACGGGCTTACAATGACTAAACTCCAAATACGGTTACCGGATGAACCCCTCCAGACACTATTTCAAGTCAAGGGAACACCCTAAATCCCTCCCGATGGTCGTAAGTATATTCTATTGCCGTCGACAAGAGAGCTAAACACAACTAACCTGTGCAAACGATTTAGCCACAACCAATATATATGCAAACTGAAATAGGAGAGAAACCCCATGTGTGCCAACCAGTAGTCACATATGAAATGCGATATCGATAAATCAAAACCATGAATTATGCGAAGCATTCTCAAGGGTTTTACGCACCTAAATCCGCGCTCCGATTTCCCCAGACTATCGTATCTGACCAACTACCTCCTTGATACCCGAACTACTGGCCCTTAAGTCCATGAAGTCCAATTTTACATGTTTAGTGTGTTTGTAGGTGTTTGGGATATGTATTAAATCAAAAATCCCAAAACAACCTTTTATGTTCAGTTTCTGTTTGTTGTTAGCGCGCTATGTGTTGGTAGCGCACTATGGATAGGATGTAGCGCGCAACTGTTCTTCATCTTGAAGAACAGTTGGAAACCCAGAACGATTAGCGCTCTAACCATTCTAGGTAGTGCGCTACTTAGCCTTTGGGACATAATTCGCAAGTTGAGAATTCTATTTTTCCCTTCAAATTTAACTATTTAAACCTATCTAACACACTATCCATATCCAATTAACACCAAACCACATCTAATACAACCTTATAACAACCATTTTGCATCAAATTGATCAAAATCTCATAAAATTAGGTTCAAATGAAAGTGTAGATGATGGAGATGATGATTAACTTAATATCCTCCAATTGAACTCCAAAATAGTTGAATTCCAGCTTTAAATCTCTTTCTCTCCTCTCCAGGAAGTTAAAATGTAAATGGTTTTAATTGCATGCTTTTGATCGACTTATGTTATATATTAATGTGGGGTTTATTTATTGCCCTTAATCTCAATGTGTTTACGTATCTCGAGGTTTGTCTAATGGTTCATCTCTAGCCGCTTAGCCCACTCACTCCCACTCATTCAGTCCATGTGACACCACCAATAGATACTCTCATAGTTCCTAGATGTGCCAATGTGCATCTCTAGAAAAATCCTATATTTCCTATTTAATCAACTAAACTATAGGTTTTGATTTATTTTAATTTGATTACTCTAACTTAAGCCCATTTTACTACATATGGTTAGTGTTTTATTTATCAAACTTAACCAACTTATGGTTCCACTAATATAACGGCCCATTTTTCAAATGGATCGCCACGGGGCCGATCGGGCCCACAACCTGGACTACTAGTGCTAGGTGTGTCCCACATGCCATCTCATCCACAATTTAATCATTATTAACCTCAAATTACAATAATTTATTGTTTTTATTGTTACCGAACTCAATTCATCGGCTAAGATCATTTAAATCCTTAATAAATCACAGCATAAATCTTTCATCATGACAATCAATATATAAACATTAAAATATTATAGTCATGCATTTAACTCTGATAGCTAGTGTGGAAAACCCATATATCATCAATGTATCATCATATCAAAAATATAGAGTCATGCGGTATCTCACAATCCCAAATCCTAAAATAAAACAAAATACGTATATACAAACGTACAAGCCTGGCTATATGTCTCTGAATCACAAATAGTCTGGAAGTTTTTCCTTTGCCTCGACTTGTACTAGGATCTGCACTCAAGCCATCACAAAAAGACAGAGGACGAGTCCAGAATGAGTATTCTTAAGGAAATTAAGTAAGCGATACGAAAAGAAAATACTAGTATTTAAACAAAACTATTAAATAAACATACGGAAATATAAACAGGCAACTGTGCTCATCGCATGCATAAGTAATAGTGAAAGCTCAAAGTGTGTGTTCCTAGAGCTTAGGGTCAGACTAGCGCCATACTTCAGACTTCTAACAGACTACTTCCAGCAAGTAGCACTCAAGCAAGACCAGTATCTGGATCCGCTAGGCAGTCGGCGTAGAATCTACAACGCACCCACACGTGCCCGACACGACTTTTAGGTCGACTTATTCACCGATATGGCATACGGGCTATGGCCTAGTGGACGTACACACGGAAATGGCACAGAGGGAGAGCCTCAAAGTCCGTCCATTATAGTACACCAAGAATAGAGTATTGAAAAACAGAATATGAATTCAAAAACAAAATAAAGTACTACTCAAGAAATCTCAATTGGTATACTACACACCTCAAACCACACTCTGTGTCCCGTCAATCACCATCGGTTCGACTCCGCCTAGTCTCAGATATCCTAAATTACCGCCCTAAATGACCTATGTCCATTTATAATTGATTGTTAGTTAATTGGATGTGTTTTAAGTCACTTAACAACAATAATGTCAAAATTGCAAGATCAAGCGCGTTGGGTTTGGGAATTAGCGCACTGGGTCTGGGAATCAGCGCGCTGATTCCCAGGCAGTATATGTTCTTCATCAGGAATAACATTAGCGCACTATTTTCTAACCTAGCGCACTAACTGTCATCTAGCGCGCTAGATGGCATCATTAGCGCGCTAATCGCGTTCTGGACAACAAAACTGCTGAAAATTATGGGTTTTTAACAACCCCACCAACACCAACAACAACCACAACACTAACAACTTAACTTCAGAGCACTACAAACCCATTAAAAAAAAACTCAACAACAACCAAACCATCCACCAACACCTCTAAAATCGAGATCAAAAGATGGAAAAAGTTGAGGTAGATGTGATTCTCACCTTGTTTTCGATGTTTTCCCCATTCCAAGCTCCTTGAATTACCAAGTTTGATCTCTAAAACCCTAGTTGTCTTGTCTCCAATTTCAGATTATGAGATAAGGAGAGAGAAGGTGGTGGAAATAAGTAAATTTTTTAACTTTTATAGGTGATTTGCATATCTTCTCACATGTGCATCTCTAGGAAATCCAATGAACCTTATTTGCTCCATTTCCAACCTCTCATGACTCCAATTGTGACATTGATGAAACAACCACCTTTGTATTTAACTCAAAAAGTGGTGTTTCAGGTGTTTCGACGCTCAGTTTCACATCTCGAACTGTGACATACGCGTACTACCATGTCCCTAACCACAAAATATACATTCTATATTAATTATTTAACCCATTTTATTCATTTTATTGTGTGTATTTGTTTCTGGTCTAGTGTTAAGTCGGTTAAACTACTCGGTACTCGCGTCAACATGCATATCGATGAAAATACTTAACATACGGTCTAGCGCGTGAAATGTAATATAATCACACACGTTGCGATGTAATTTACTTTATTTCAATACAAACATCGCAAATTAAACAAAGCAGCACACAAAGTAACTATTTACCTAACTCCAGACGCGCACAAGCCTAACTGCGGGTCCCACAAGCATCTGGCTTTCAGCCACGTTTGCAACCACATCATAAATACAACAACATAGCCTCAGCCCCAAATTATTTGGGGTCGGCTACATGGATCAAACTTTTCCATTGTGTTCGATTAAGTGCAATTGATGGTGAGTTTTCCAAACCATTCAAATCTCAACCACATCATTAATAATGTTGAATTAATTTCAGACCGTTACAACTAACTTTCGACTACCCGGTACTCGATGTCCTGCATCTCGACACGCATTTCGAGACATGCTATAGCATGGTGTTTTTATTTGAATTTACTTAGTCTATAGTTAGTCACATTACCTATTTTAATTGATTAACTAGTCATCTTAACTTGAATTAGTCGAGTCTTCTAGTGTACTCGTAGTTTGCCTACTCGACACCCGTGTTGACACGCCTTTTGAGACTAACACCCGTCACAATAACTCACCCGATAGTGACATACACACGTGCGGTGCAATATAATAATAATAATTTTAAACACCACATATACACAACCACCATCCATAAATAACATATTTTCTTGATTCTCGTGTCCGAGCCAACCAAGTGGTCCTCGTAATGCGCGAATTACCACCATTAATCTTCGAGATTAACGTTAATTTTAATTTAATTAATTTAGACAGTTAGAAGTGGTGCTGATCCAGTACCTTGGGGTAGTAAGCCAACCTCGTCGGTTTAGAGAAGCTTGTGTCGCACTTTGGAGCATTTTCTTGGGGGATCTCTAAAACTGTAGCCGATGGTGTTTCTATAAAGTTGTGGAAGGACAGATGGGTTGAGGGCCTTGATACTCTGCAGCGCGATGCCTTGCGAGATTTGTCTGCTAAATAGTTGAAGAGACTAGTTTGTGATTCCGTTTCTCCTTAAAGAGGTTGGGATTTTGGGAGGAGTACGAATCTGGTACCTAGGGAAGTTTGTGAGAAGATTCGATTAACCCCTTTGCCTAACTGTATGAGGGGAAGATTAGATTAACTGGTAATATAACAAAAAAGGGAACTCTCACTCAAAGAAGCTTACAAGATGGTATCTAATCAGAATTCCTTGGGTACTGGCTTGGAGTGGAATCATCTCTGGAATTGGGAAGGACCTCAACAAATTAGGACATTTCTGTGGTTGCTCAGGCAAGGGATATTGCTTACGGGAGAGGAATGTCTCAAGCGTGGGATCTCTTCGTCGAATTTTTGCTCATGTTGTGAGTCGGAATCTGAGTTAGTGTTACATGTTGTCCGACGCTGCAGGTTTTCCAGAAGGGTTTAGGAAAAGTTTTGCCGACTTCAATTAATTTGAGACTGAAAGAATTAATTTGATACTAAGGCTATATTGTTGTTGTTGTTTAGGAACAGTTTCATCAAGTGAGGAAGAATGATAATTTCTTCTCCACTTTGCTAGAAAGCTGGTTAGATTGGAATTTGCAACATTAAAATATGACCTGGCGAGTTTTTCTTGGGGTTCCGTGTTGGCTATTTTGGCCATGGAGGAAAGAAAGGCTGTTTGGAGTAAGAAGTAGCATTTGGATCCATTACGAAGTATCAGACTACGCACAGAGGAAATCATCAGAAGCTCCAAGCTTTTTGGTAAATCGAATGTCTCACTACAACAACGACGTGCTTGCAAATGGGAATCTCCGGATCATGGTTGCCTGAAACTGAATTGTGATGTTGCGGTGGAGCTGGGATCTGGAAGTGCATCTGAAGCTGGACTCTTTAGGGATGCTTAAGGTTCTATTGTTTTGGGTTTCAGAGGTGTTTGGGTTGTTGCTAATCCTTAGTTGCAGAATTATAGGGTGAAATTGGGGATTGAGATGGCTATGGAGAGGAGTATCCAAAAGCTAATAGTTGAAATGGACTCTCTTGAAGCCATCGAACTTATTTATGGTACTCTTGGACATCCTTTGGTTCGTGATATTAGGCTGCTGTCACGGGGCCGATGAAAGAGGGGTTTTTCCCTAAGGAATTTTTCGCTCTCAACCAACCCTGTGATGCCTAGGGACCACCCTAGCTCAGCACAACCAATGCGCAATGCAGAATAATAACACACAGCAAGCACTAGCAACAACAATGCAATGGACAACAAGGAAATGTTTATTAGCTCTCTATGGAATTACAACTGATCCCTCTCGGATGCTCTCTCTGATCCCTCCTGGATACTTAGATCATCCCCGGATGAATGGATCCCCTCTCCCAGTATCCCTGCCTCTGGCTTTATAGCTCAACCAGACGGCAGTTACAAAACCAATTAAGCCTACATGAAACACCACTCCCTTAGTGGACGCGACAGTTACCAAACTGTCCGCCCCCCTTGCTGCCACTAGGATTCAACCGCCCACAATTTCGGGACGGGCCTTGATCATGCCTATGATCAAGGTAATCAATGAGCAGTTCCGTAACCGCTCTCCCTTGTAACCGTTACAACTTGTAGCCACCACCACTTGTAACCGCTACCACTTAGTCCCAGCCGCCTAACTCGGGACGTGCCTTGGTCATGCCCATGACCAAGGTAGTTAATGAGTCGTTCGTAACCGCTACTACTCAATTGCTCATATAACCGCTGGCACTTGATCTCCCCACGCCTCGTGGTCCATGTTTCTCTAAGGGACATGAACTACTTAACCGTGCCTGGGTCCGTTCGGGCGCATCGGTGCTAGCCGGGGCTCGGTCGAGTCCCACCGGCTCGGGGTGGTCAGAGCATGGGCTCGAGGGACTTACTTTGGCATGATGCTCAAGGCATGCTCGAGGGACCATCTTGCTACCGTGCACACACCAACCCTAGGAGAGACCACCTCCCCTTATAGTAGATGTTAAGCCGTTTACTCCCCTCCAATAGGAAACATCCCAAAATGAGACCAAGCGTACTTTGACCAGGGTCAACGCCCAGGTCAAGATTTGTCAACTCTGGCTAAGGCATGCCTTGCCCAAGCCTTGCTCGTGCCTAAGGCATGATCGCGCCTGAGAAATATGCCCGTGCCAAGGTTCGTGCCAAGGAATACTTAAGTCTGCCCGAGCCTCGCCCCTAAGTGTGCCAAGGTGTCGTGCCAAGGTGTGCCACGGCGTCGTGCCAAGGAAAATCACGCATACGCTCGTCCATGTACGCGCGCCCATGCGCGCTCGGTCGCGCGCGCGCCCATGCGCCTATATGCGCGCTCGTCCAAGCACACGCCCATGCGTCCGTCCGCGTGCGTCCATGCGCGCTCGCACGCGCGCGTCCATGCGCGCTCGTCCGCGTCTCGCGCCCGTGCCCGCGCTCCGCGCTAATGCGCCTTGCGCTAAGGTACGACCGTGTCGCTCCTCGGTACTGCTTGTGCGCTGCGCCTAGGTGCGCACTACACGCTGCCTTACTCACGCCCATCACGCTACGGCATGCAATTTCCCAATTGCACTCGTGCATCACCGCAGGCCATGCTGCAACCCTCCGAAGTCCAGCATCTAACCTCCATGGAACCACCCGAGTCCTCCGAAACTCGGTCATTTGCTAGGTTACCAGCTGCCCAGCCCAGCCTACTCGGGTCTCGCTTTTAGGGGTGTGACAAACATCCCCCCGCCGAATTGTTCGATGCCCTCATCGAACGCTCCAATTCTGCCTGCTCACCAGGCTGTTGCCCACCGAAGCAACACTTCTCCGTCTGTCCACCAGACTGCTGCCCACCAGAGCAACATACCTCCATCGGATCACGTACTTGCAATGCCACCAGCCTTGGTGCACTGCCTTCGCCCCTGCCTCGCATCGCTGGAACAAAGCACGGCTTCTTCTCATTCATGATCAACAAGCCATGAAGTGATGGAATCACGGCGACTCTCCCGGCTACCAAGAAATCATTTCCTGCAATGATCTCAAACTCGTCCAACGGAATAGCAACCAAGTTTACCTTGCCATCCCAAGCACCAATCCGAATACCCACATCCAAGGCTATGCCCTCAGCCTTCCTTGGTTCGGAGTTGACTGCCTTCACCATGCTTGCACTCTCCACAAGCTTCAAACCAAGCTTCCGAGCCAGGTTTACTGCTATCATCGAGTGTGTGGCCCCCGTATCGATCAACACCTTCACCGTCCGGTTGTTGACTTGAGCCTCCACGAACATCAGCCCTGCTGATCCCAAGGCCTTTTGCACCTTGACCGTGTTGAGCAATTGTAAGGGATTCATTCGAACCTCTTGCTCGTCCGTCACAATCGCATTTAGCTTCTCTCTTTTTGGGCAATCCTTTGCCAAATGGGGACCGTCACATATGAAACAGCCCCGTTTCCCCTTTGATGCTTTGGCACTAGCATCAACATTGAAGAAGACTCCTCCTCCTTCATGGATCTACCCGCTCGATCCTTCTCCTTGTACTTCTTTTCTTTCGATTCAAAAGAAGTGCCGCTGGTTTTGTAATCAACCAGACTATCCGCCATTGCAATTGCATTCTGCAAGTCCTTCACGCCTTGCCTTCGCAACTCCGATTGCGCCCATCCTTGCAAACCTGCATTGAAATCGAACAATTTGTCCTCTTCGGACATGTTCTTAATGTCAAGCAGTAAGGAAGAGAATTTCTTCACGTATTCTCTGACCGTCCCTTTCTGCTTCAACTGGCGTAACGCCTCCCGCGCTTGCCATGCCGCATTCGTGGGTAGAAATTTCCCCTTCAATTCCCGTTTCAGCGCCTACCACGTCTCAATCTTTGGTTGACCAGCAGCTACATCGTTGTCAACTCTGGTTCGCCACCAAAGCTTTGCATCTCCCTCGAGATACATAGAGGTCAGGGTGACATTTTTCCCTCCTCCGTGCTAGTAGTAGCAAAATACCGCTCCATGTCCCAAAGAAAATTCTCAAGCTCTTTAGCGCTCCGCTTCCCTGAGAATTTCTTTGGCTTCGGTACCTTGGTTCGAGATTTAACCGCAACGGCCACCTCCGAGGATCCGCCCACGGCTCGCTTAAGCAGCTTCACCTCCATTGCCATCTCCGCAAGTATATCGGTGGTGTGCTCTACCATAGAGCGCACATATGCTTCAAGCTCCTCAAATCTCGTGTCCCACAAAGCCATCGTGGTTGCTTGTGACCCCTCCCTGGCCACCAGCGACGCCACCAACCTTTCCAAGCCTTCGATACGCTCCGACGTTGTTGAAGACTCTGGCTGCTCCGCTGGAACAGACATCGTTGCCAATTATTATTCTAAGTGAGCTACCCTCTCACTTAGTTCGCCTGTTGCTCTTGTTGCCTTCGTCTCCGAATGTGTCTCTGGCCAAAATTGTCACGTTCGGAGAGTTGTCTCTGACACCAATCGTCTCCAACCGAGATCAATTACCTCCACCGAGGCTCTGATACCAACTGTCACGGGGCCGATGAAAGAGGGGTTTATCCCTAAGGAATTTTTCGCTCTCAACCAACCCTGTGATGCCTAGGGACCGCCCTAGCTCAGCACAACCAATGCGCAATGCGGAATAATAACACACAGCAAGCACTAGCAACAACAATGCAATGGACAACAAGGAAATGTTTATTAGCTCTCTATGGAATTACAACTGATCCCTCTCGGATGCTCTCTCTGATCCCTCCTGGATACTTAGATCATCCCCGGATGAATGGATCCCCTCTCCCAGTATCCCTGCCTCTGGCTTTATAGCTCAACCAGACGGCAGTTACAAAACCAATTAAGCCTACATTAAACACCACTCCCTTAGTGGACGCGACAGTTACCAAACCGTCCGCCCCCCTTGCTGCCACTAGGATTCAACCGCCCACAATTCCGGGACGGGTCTTGATCATGCCTATGATCAAGGTAATCAATGAGCAGTTCCGTAACCGCTCTCCCTTGTAACCGTTACAACTTGTAGCCACCACCACTTGTAACCGCTACCACTTAGTCCCAGCCGCCTAACTCGGGACGTGCCTTGGTCATTCCCATGACCAAGGTAGTTAATGAGCCGTTCGTAACCGCTACTATTCAATTGCTCATATAACCGCTGGCACTTGATCTCCCCACGCCTCGTGGTCCATGTTTCTCTAAGGGACGGGAACTACTTAACCGTGTCTGGGTCCGTTCAGGCGCATCGGTGCTAGCCGGGGCTCGGTCGAGTCCCACCGGCTCGGGGTGGTCGGAGCATGGGCTCGAGGGACTTACCTTGGCATGATGCTCAAGGCATGCTCGAGGGACCATCTTGCTACCGTGCACACACCTCCCCTAGGAGAGACCACCTCCCCTTATAGTAGATGTTAAGCCGTTTACTCCCCTCCTATAGGAAACATCCCAAAATGAGACCAAGCGTACTTTGACCAGGGTCAACACCCAGGTCAAGATTTGTCAACTCTGGCTAAGGCATGCCTTGCCCAAGCCTTGCTCGTGCCTAAGGCATGATCGCGCCTGAGAAATATGCCCGTGCCAAGGTTCATGCCAAGGAATACCTAAGTCTGCCCGAGCCTCGCGCCTAAGTGTGCCAAGGTGTCGTGCCAAGGTGTGCCACGGCGTCGTGCCAAGGAAAATCACGCATACGCTCGTCCATGTACGCGCGCCCATGCGCGCTCGGTCGCGCGCGCACCCATGCGCGTATATGCGCGCTCGTCCAAGCACACGCCCATGCGTCCGTCCGCGTGCGTCCATGCGCGCTCGCCCGCGCGCGCGCTTGTCCGCGTCTCGTGCACGTGCCCGCGCTCCGCGCTAATGCGCCTTGCGCTAAGGCACGACTGTGTCGCTCCTCGGTACTGCTTATGCGCTGCGCCTAGGCGCGCACTACACGCTGCCTTACTCACGCCCATCACGCTGCTGCATGCAATTTCCCAATTGCACGAGTGCAGCACCGCAGGCCATGCTGCAACCCTCCGAAGTCCAGCATCTAACCTCCATGGAACCGCCCGAGTCCTCCGAAACTCGGTCATTTGCTAGGTTACCAGCTGCCCAGCCCAGCCTACTCGGGTCTCGCTTTTAGGGGTGTGACAGCTGCCTTAAATCAGGAAAAGGGAATCAGATCCTAACACGTGCGGACGCGCGAGCTCTTGAAGCTTTAGGTTATTCCAAAAATTGTTGTTTATTAAACGCTCCTAATAGCGTATCTGTATTGTTAGCACTTGATGTGCCTAGTTTGTAATCTTAGTTAATCCATGTTTCTACTAAAAAAAAAATGAAAGAGCAACGATGAAGATTACTCAAGAACATTAAATACTCAATATTGATTCATTTTGATAAGAAACTCTCTATTGTGGTGTCTCTACATCTTTTTTATATTAAGACATTAAAAATCTTAGTATATGGAGACTAATATACCCTTATGGTATAATGGATTCTAATACATCAACTTAGGCCCATATAATTACTACATTATTCACCCTTTCTTGAGCTTGACCTCGAGTGACAAATTAAAGTGGAAGCACATCAAGAAGCATGATCTGGTGGTCAACCCGTTGTTGCAGCGTAATAAAAAACGAACTCCACTCTTCCATTTAAACCAGCAGATAGCTCTGAAATACTTTCAGAGAGCCCTTGTTTCATATTTCACAATCACCAATAGACACCTCAATGGCATTGTAGTGCGCATATGATGGGCACGATCAAATTCCTAAAGCTGCAGAAGAATGTGGAAGATGGAAGGCCAACATGCACATCAAGAATTTGATGTAGCACCAAAAATCCAAGAGAATGGGCAGTGAGATAGTACCAAGTTTAGAAGAACATAGGAGCACAAAGCAAATAACGCAGTACACCTAATGGAGGCCTACTGTGATCTTTTCGTGCCCAAAGATGAACAAATAGTAGTTATCGAATAAAATCCGGAATAGACACTCATACCATCTTGATAACTCCATTATATCATGTGGTGGCATAATAGGAACAACGACCACATAGTTACTTCTACCCATACTATGCATAAAATCAATTGGAAACCAAGAACCTTGGACCCATTGTGGCATTTCCTTAAGTAACTTTTGTACAAAAATGGATCTTGCAGTACAAAAATGTGGAAACACATTTATAGTAATGAAATTGCATCCATAAAATAGTTCTTAAGAGGAGTGAAAGTATAGTCCTTTAAAAAAATACAATATATGATCTTAAATGCAGTGCTAGCTAGTAATGGTGGCATTATGTTGTTACAGACACCCGTAGAAATGAAATTTATAATGCCATAAAAACCGATACTTTTAATCATCCCATATGGAATAATGAAGGTCGAACAATACCTGATGGAGTTAATACCTTTATGGCTAATATTATTTGGCAATATGTTGGTCATTTAGACTCCATTAATGAAAAAATTCGTGATCAACTAAAAAATCTACGCTGTAGAACCCTCAATGATTATCGCTGGTATAAAGATACCTTCTTTTCAAAACTCTATTCTTTAACTGAGCAACATGATACCGCTTTCTGGAAAGAAAGATTTATTGCAGGATTGCCACCTTTCTTTGCTAATAAAATCAAAGATTACATCAAAGATCATTATGATAATACTTTAGCAGAATTATCTTATGGTGATGTAACACAAGCTTTGCAAACATGTGCTCTTTCTATCTGCAATGATATGTGTCTTAATCGCCAACTTCAAAAAGAAAAGAATACTCTAAAACATGATCTTGGAAATTTCTGTTATGATTATGGTCAAGATATGGATTTTACCCGCTTCGTAAATCCTAAACATTATCGGTCTAGGAGAAAGCAGTCGCATATCACTTCTTCTAAACAATATTCTAAACGAAAGTATTTCCCTAAAGCAAATCGCTTTCCTAAAAATGAGCCAAAGAGCTCGCCATCTTCTTCTAAGAAGAATAATGTCTGTTTTACTTGTGGCAAACTTGGACATTATGCAAATAAATGCGATTTGAAAAACTTTCAGAAGAAAATTCATCATATCTCTTATAAGGAAATCTTCCTCCTCTTCCTCTGATGAATGTCAGTGTTTATCTAATCTTCCTCATACATCTTCATCATCTTCTGAGCCCGAAATAAATGTTTTAACTGCTCATGAAGAATTAATTCTTTCTATTGGTGAAAATATTACTGATCCTTCTTTGAAGTATAAATATTTCACTGAAATAGTTTCACACACACCCTCTTCTTCTTCTGATCTTAGTATCGAAGAATTTCCTTCTGGATCATCTGATCTTAATAAACGAAAATCCAAATTTAAGGAACAATTAAAAATTGATCCAACTAAATATACCTTTTCTAGTTTGATGCAAGTGGTTGGTAAAAAGCCTCATCAGGCTACTATTCAATCCTTTCAGATGGAAATTAATCAGTTAAAAACTGAAATTCAACATTTATCTTCTCGTATAACTAATTTGAAAACTTCAAATCCCGAAGCTAGTTATATTTATGACCCAGATAATGTTTTTATTGAATCTATTACTCGGTATGAATATCAACGTTGGACTCCTGCGCATACTAAAGCAATTCAGCTCATTAAACAAAAGGTTAAAGCTCTTCCCTGCCTTCATTTGGCAAATCCAAGATATTTCAAAATTATTCAAACAGATGCCTCTGATAAAGGTTATGGAGGAATCCTTCTTCAAAGAACTCCTGCTGGTTCTGAACAATTAGTTTGTTTTACTTCCAAACTTTGGAAATCAGCTCAACTCGATTATTCGACAGTCAAAAAGGAAGTTTTAGCCATTGTACTATGTGTTCAAAAATTTCAAGCTGATGTTTTAAATTAAAAATTTTTGATTCGAGTTGATTGCAAATCGTCTAAAGAAATACTTTTCAAAGATGTAAAAAATTTGGTTTCTAAACAAATTTTCGCTCGCTGGCAAGCAATCTTAAGTATTTTTTATTTTAATATTGAATACATTAAAGGTAGTGATAATGCTCTTCCTGATTTCCTGTCAAGAGAGTTTCTTACTTCACCTTCAATTCATTTCTTACAGATCATGAAAAAGGGCAAATCTCCTGCCTCCAATCCCTTTAAGCCTTTGGCTTCTCCTGAACCTCATTGTGTGTATCACAAGACTAATCAATGTCTCATTCTCATCATTGAGAATTATATTTTGGATAAATCCCTTGATACCCAAATTAATTGTATCATGCCTCCTGGCCTACATTTTCTTCCTCCTCGACCTCACCTTAATATCAAGTTTTATGAGAACATCCTCATTTCTACACAATCTGTTCATTTTGAACATTTTACAAGAGAAAACTCCAATGAAATTGGTTATTCTAAATTTAAGATTCAAAAAATATTATCGCCAACATATTGGTGTTCTCTACATAAATATATGACCCCTAATCCTTTTGTTTAATGAGCTGAATGGCTTTAGTATGCGCAGGAGTCCAAAGGAATTGAGAATCTTTTTTAAGTAATTCTTGTAAAATTTTTCGATCAAGAGCTGCATTTTTTTAAAAATCAGAGAGATAATTAAGGCAGCTAAGAAATCGTTGGACTTGTTTCTTCTCAATTAATTTATCAGCAAAGCTGATGACCCTATTAACAGGAGTAATTGTTTGATTTGAAATTTTAAATCCTAAGAAATTAACATATGTTTGAAATAGATGCATTTTCTTTTGTGATAATACAAGACCATTTTTGATGATTAGTGCCTGAAAGGTATATAAATGTTTCCTGTATTGATCAATGGAAGGAGAGAAAACCAAAAGATCATCAATATAGAAATGGATGAAATTATGGTAAGGATTAAAAATGTCATTCATAATTTTTTGAAATTCTGAAGGAGCATTCTTTAATCCAAAAGGCATGACATTCCATTGATATTGGCCGAATGGAGTATTAAAGGCAGTTTTATACCTGTCAGCAGGATGAACTTGAATTTGCCAAAAGCCAGATTTAAGATCAAACTTTGAAAAGACAAAAACAGAGGTTGTTGCGTTGATGAGATCTGATTTATTGGGGAGAGGATAGCGAATTGTTTTTATAACTTTATTAAGGGGTTTGTAATTAATAACTAGTCGAGGAACTCCTCTTTCTAGTTCTAGAACATTTTCAACATAAAATGTTGTACAACTCCATTGTGATTGAGAAAGGGTTAATAATTTTTTCTTGAGAAGATCTGTAATCTCAGTTTGACAAAGATTTCGCAACTGCGAATTCATTTGAGAAGGATTTGCTTTTGTAGGAATCTGAGATTCATTAAATTCTGAAATGTATGGCAACTTAACAATATGATGTTTTCATTCCAAAAACGCAGAATGAGCTTTAAAACAACATCTTTGTTGTATAGTTGCTTGAAAAGTATTTAACTTTGTTGTAAAAGAAAAAGATTGTAAAACTTGATCAGTTTTGAGGATGAGAATTTCATGTTTTAAAAACTGAATATGATTGTTTTTAAATTCAATTTGGTTTACAATCTGATTCAAGAATGATTCTTTGGGAAGATCAAGGAAAGCAAAATGCAAAGATTTGCCTTGAACTTTGGTAGAAATACCATTCGTGGAAACAGAAAAGGGTTGAATTTTTTGTAAAAATGGCGTTCCTAATAACATATCATGTTTTAATCCTTTAATGATAATAAAGGATGTAGGAATGCAAATGTCTTGATGACAGATATGAGCATGTGAAATTTTATATTTGATTCGAGTTTGTTGTCCATTGGCAACAGAAATATGTTGATCACTATCAATGCGTTCGCAAAAATGTAATGGAATTAACCCTTCACGAATGCAATTAAGATCTGCACCAGAATCAATTAAAGCATTACATTTGGATGAAAATCCTTTCATAACAAAAGTAATTGGTGTAAACCAATGTTGATACTCATACCGAGTAAGAGATTCAATAAAAACATTATCCGGGTCATAAATATAACTAGCTTCAGGATTTGAAGTTTCCAAAGTAGTTATACGAGAAAATAAATGTTGAATTTCAATTTTTAACTGATTAATTTCCGTCTGAAGGGATTGAATAGTAGCCTGATGAGGCTTTTTACCAACCACTTGCATCAAACTAGAAAAAATATATTTAGTTGGATCAATTTTTAATTGTTCCTTAAATTTGGATTGTCGTTTAATAAGATCAGATGATCCAGAAGGAAATTCTTCGATACTAAGATCAGAAGAAGAAGAGGGTGTGTGTGAAACTATTTCAGTGAAATATTTATACTTCAAAGAAGGATCAGTAATATTTTCACCAATAGAAAGAATTAATTCTTCATGAGCAGTTAAAACATTTATTTCAGGCTCAAAAGATGATGAGGATGTATGAGGAAGATTAGATAAACACTGACATTCATCAGAGGAAGAGGAGGAAGATTTGTCCTTATAAGAGATATGATGAATTTTCTTTTTAAAGTTTTTCAAATGGCATTTATTTGAGTAATGTCCAGGTTTGCCACAAGTAAAACAGACATTATTCTTCTTAGAAGAAGATGGCGAGCTCTTTGGCTCATTTTTAGGAAAGCGATTTGCTTTAGGGAAATACTTTCATTTAGAATATCGTTTAGAAGAAGTGATATGTGACTGCTTTCTCATAGACCGATGATGTTTAGGATTTACGAAGCGGCTAAAATCCATATCTTGACCATAGTCATAACAGAAATTTCCAAGATCATGTTTTAGAGTATTCTTTTCTTTTTGAAGTTGGCGATTAAGACGCATATCATTGCAGATAGAAAGAGCACATGTTTGCGCAGCTTGTATTACATCACCATAAGATAATTCTGCTAAAGTATTATCATAATTATCTTTGATGTAATCTTTGATTTTATTAGCAAAAAAAGGTGGCAATCCTACAATAAATCTTTCTTTCCAGAAAGCGGTATCATGTTGCTCAGTTAAAGAATAGAGTTTTGAAAAGAAGGTATCTTTATACCAACGATAATCATTGAGGGTTCTACAGCGTAGATTTTGCAGTTGATCATGAATTTTTTCATTAATGGAGTCTAAATGACCAACGAATTGCCAAATAATATTAGCCATAAGGGTATTAACTCCATCAGATATTGTTCAACCTTCATTATTTCAATAGGGCTGATTAAAAGTAACGGTTTTTGTGGCATTATAAATTTCATTTCTGCGGGTGTCTGTAACAACATAATGCCACCAACCATACAGTTGGCCAGTAAAACCAGACGTAATAGCTTTTATGATTTCAACTTCAGGATGTTTATGAAAAGAACAAGCTTGAGCATAAATATGCATCTTTAAAACAAGATCTAATATTTGATATTCAGATAATCCATCAATACTCCAATCATAAATAGTGGATTCATCATATTTTTTATTTCGTTGAACCTTTTCTTCCAGAATAAGGTCAGTCGGAGATGGTCGAGAATAAAATTATTTTTTCAAATGATAACGGGAGTTAGAAGGCTTAGAATGGTGACGCATAATGCGATTGATATCTATAAAATAATCTGATTCATTACTAGATGAAGATGGAGCTACAACGCTATCAAGTTTATCACTTGCGTGAGACGAATGATTAGAGTCCAGATCAATATTTTGATTAGACAACTGAGTTAAGGTAGCAACTACAGGTGCTTTATCCTTGGAGGATTTGGAGGGTGAAGGTGTTAGAGATGCGGTAGCAGGTTGTATATGGAGTTGGGGTAATTTACTAGTAATAATATCCATGAATTCATCGGAATATCTAACAGGTTTAGGGGCGAAAGAAGGTAAAGGTATTGATGATGATGGGGGAAAAAAAGATTTTTGGAGTCGTGGAGGATGAACTGATGAAGAAGGAACAGCCTTTTGAATATTTGTTGAAGTTAAGGTAGATAAATACATATTTGTATAATTGTTTTGTTCAATTATGTGAGATAAATCTTTTTTTGAGATTGGACCAGCATCATCAAAAGTTGATTTGGAAGGGGATGCTTTAATATCATCTCGAATTTTGAATGGTGCCAAAGGCGGATGATGTTGATTAAATTTTGTACCAGTGGTACTTTCCCAAATGGTATTAATTTGTAAAGATAATTTAGGACAAATGGTTTTTAACCAATCAAAGAAAGCAATATTTTCTTGATGTGTTTTGACATAGTCAAAATATTTTTCACGAAAAATAGCTTGTTTTTTGAAAGGGATGATTTTACAAAAGTAAGGTTTAAATGGATGATTTAAAAATTGTTGTTTTAAGGATTCATAATCCATGATAAATTTAGGGGATGACGACGATGTTTCTTCGTCTACGAGAGAAACAACATTAATGTGATAATCAGCAAAATCATTAATACTGACATTATCATCATTAGTCGTTGAAGGAGGATTATAAACTGGATAAGCAACACCAATAGGTGGAGCAGGATGTTTTTTCATCAGAATCCGTGACAAAAACAGTGGTTGTAGGAATTGTAGGAACAACATTTCGAGGAGGGAAAGAAGTGGAAGTAGAAGTTGATGTGGATGCTCGAGGAGCAAAGATAATATCAACTTTACCATCATCATGTGTAATAATTTGATTAATCTCTTGAGTCACAGGTCTCTTTTAAGATTCTTCTCTATTGGTGTCTGTAATAGACCAATGATGAGGAAGAGGAATGTCTTTCCAATTTAACTGTTTTCAATCAACAGTTTTGTTTTGAATGTTTGTAAGAAAAACAGTGGATGTTTCAGATTGTAGCTTGGTATATGCAATACCAGGGATAATTGTATGCATTAATTTATAATAGAAGCGGTAAACGACCGCTACATTTGAAATCATTCCGGACATTTTAAATCCTTTGGTATAAATACCTAAAACAGCAACTTTATAAGCATGATCATTATGTAAATCAATAGTAAAGTTAGGAAAACAAGCGAAGTATAATGGTCCTTCTGAAAGACTACCTTCAATTATTGCTAACAAAGAATCTTGAAAATCAAGATGACGTTTATCTCGAACAGAGACCATAGCGGCTGTATTTAGTCCTAAAGTTACTAATGGTTTAATTGCAACCTGAATAAGACCAAGGTGCAGATATTTATGAGTAGCTCTATGGCTTTGAATTTTTTCAGGAGAAAAGAGATAAATCTCTTGTCCATCGTCAGTAATAGAGATGGTGTCTTCTTCAAGTTTGATTATATAATTTTGTTTTTTGGAAAAATTTCCATGTTTATAGATTGCAGAGGGTTCAACCTCAGGAATAGACCAATTTCGAAGAGATTGATCAAAATCAGAATAAGTTATTTCAGAAACATTTTTAAGATTATGTTTTGATATTTTTTTAGTAGAGGTAGGATTAGAAGATGACGACTCTGACGAAGAAGAAGAAGGAGAACCAGGTTCAAATTTTACTGGAGTTGATTTAAAGGAAAGAACTTTTGAAATAGTTTTTCGAAGAGAACTCCTGGTTAAACAAAATGGTTAACACACGCTTGGTCAATGATTTATTGCTTGACTTACGCTCTGTTTGCGAGACTTACAACGCGACTAGGAAAGCTTTTGAAAACCACCAAAGAAAAACCATGAAAGATCAAAGAAAAACAAAGTAAAAGATCAATACGAATAAATCAACGATAGTAACTATAACCAGGCAAAGCAAGCATAAGTATAAATGATAAATGATAGAATATACGTACAGCGGCAGGCTGATCAATGTCTCTGATACCAATTTCACGTCCAACGATGTAGTTGAACTCAACAGGGTAACGGGTAAATTGATGATTGATATTGCGATAGAGATGAAGAAACTCACATGAAGAACAATCACAGGTAGAGGTAATATGATACTGAGGAACGGGAGCAAGATAATAAAACGACTCTACGATTAAGGATGAGAACACAATCTTACAATATTAGAGCACAAAACAAGAGCAAACTTACTTAGAAACCGATTACAAACTTAAGACTCGATACTGATTACCGCAACACAAACCCTATATATAGACGCACCACCGATGGAAGGGTGATCCTTACAGGACAATAAGATAAGCTTACTTTTACTTTTACAAAGTAGACAAGACACAAAACAAACTGAAATAACAAAAGATACAGCTATAGTACAACTTTAGTTAAAGTGACATAAAGCATAAAACTAAAGTGACATAAAGCTATAGACAAAAGTGATCACAATCTTTGACGATGCTATTTGTTTGGCATATCAATAATAGAGCGACATGGGCCTGGTGAGGCATGGGCCTGATGAGGCAAGGGCCTGAGTGGCATGAAAACATGGGCCTGATGAGGCATGGGCCTGAGTGGCATGAAACAAAGGGCAAGGGCTAGAAATGATTCTAGGAAGCTTGAGCTTGAAAAGATGTATGGCGTGGGCCAGATGGCTGGACACGTCCAGGAAAAGGATCATGGCATGGGCCAGGAGAATCGATGATAAAATAAACAAAACTGCGATTGTGGATAAATGCGCAGCATGCACTAGAGAGGTAGATGAACATATTCCGGATATCGCATAATGTCTGGATAATTTATGATCACACGAATGTAGGGACACCCCAAAAGATACCATAAGGCCATAAGAAGCATAGTATCTTTAGTAGTCCAAGCAAAACTTATTTGTCCAGTAAATATAGTAATCTCATACTGAGAAGTGGCAGAAATCCAATTAAGTTCAATTCCATTGGAAAATACTTCAGAGTATAAATAATCAATCAGAGGTTGCTGGATGGATTGATTCAGGAAAGGCTGAGCAGAATCTTGATTGCTAGTCATAATTTATGCTGAGTCTTCTGAATGACTTAGTCAGAAATCTGGATCAGAAAGAACCTGAATGTTATCATCTGAAACAGATTTAGTAGAGGAAGAACACTTCGAAGCAACTTGTTGAATTTGTTGACGAAGACTTTGATTGTCATCACGTAACTGTTTTATTTCATCAAGTATAACTTGAGCTAGATCAGGTTGAATAATGGAGGAAGAAGCTTCATTTGGTTCGGTGGTTTTAGGCTTAGTTTCGGTAACGACTTCTTTAAACGAAGAAGTTAAGGCTGGAAATTCATGAAGTTTAATAGGAGTCATTGGGTTAATTGAGGTCAGTGCTGAATAATTAAACTTATTCCACCACTTACAAGATATATCTTGAGAAAGGTATGTATAGCTGATATTGTTAGAGGTAACCTCATTAGTAGCATATTCCCATTTCAAAATCCAGGGGATAGAATGCTTGTGCATAAAATGCAGGAGTGAAGTTTGTTCAATGTCAAATTTACGTCTTACTGTAGGAGGGAAAATGTCAGGAGAGGGACCAAATTTATTCCACCAGTCTGTGATGAACCAAGAAGGAAAAGACAATTGCATCTGCTGCTTGAAAGTGATGTACCATGAATGGTTTGTTTTAGGGTCTAGATAAAATAAAATGTTACTCCAAGCATCAATATAATCGCGATAACATATAAACATTGTAGGTTTCTCTTTGGCAATCACTATTTCTTTGTAAACAAAAAGATTAGGGGTCATATATTTATGTAAAGAACACCAATCTGTTGGCGATAATATTTTTTGAATCTTAAATTTAGAATAACCAATTTCATTGGAGTTTTCTCTTGTAAAATGTTCAAAATGAACAGATTGTGTAGAAATGAGGATGTTCTCATAGAACTTGATATTAAGGTGAGGTCGAGGAGGAAGAAAATGTAAGCCAGGAGGCATGATACAATTAATTTGGTTATCAAGGGATTTATCCAAAAGATAATTCTCAATGATGAGAAGGAGACATTGATTAGTCTTGTGATACACACAATGAGGTTCAGGAGAAGCCAAAGGCTTAAAGCGATTGGAGGCAGGAGATTTGCCCCTTTTCATGATCTGTAAGAAATGAATAGAAGGTGAAGTAAGAAACTCTCTTGACAGGAAATCAGGAAGAGCATTATCACTACCTTTAATGTATTCAATATTAAAATAAAAAATACTTAAGATTGCTTGTCAGCGAGCGAAAATTTGTTTAGAAACCAAATTTTTTACATCTTTGAAAAGTATTTCTTTAGCCGATTTGCAATCAACACGAATCAAAAATTTTTGATTTAAAACATCAGCTTGAAATTTTTGAACACATAGTACAATGGCTAAAACTTCCTTTTTGACTGTCGAATAATCGAGTTGAGCTGATTTCCAAAGTTTGGAAGTAAAACAAACTAATTGTTCAGAACCAGCAGGAGTTCTTTGAAGAAGGATTCCTCCATAACCTTTATCAGAGGCATCTGTTTGAATAATTTTGAAATATCTTGGATTTGCCAAATGAAGGCAGGGAAGAGCTTTAACCTTTTGTTTAATGAGCTGAATGGTGTTAGTATGCGCAGGAGTCCAAAGGAATTGAGAATCTTTTTTAAGTAATTCTTGTAAAAATTTTCGATCAAGAGCTGCATTTTTATAAAAATCAGAGAGATAATTAAGGCAACCAAGAAATCGTTGGACTTGATTCTTATCAATTAATTTATCAGGAAATTTATCAGCAAAGCTGATGACCCTATTAACAGGAGTAATTGTTTGATTTGAAATTTTAAATCCTAAGAAATTAACATCTGTTTGAAATAGATGCATTTTCTTTTGTGATAACACAAGACCATTTTTGATGATTAGTGCCTGAAAGGTACAAAAATGTTTCCAGTGTTGATCAATGGAAGGAGAGAAAACCAAAAGATCATCAATATAGACGAGGATGAAATTATGGTAAGGATTAAAAATATCATTCATAATTTTCTGAAATTCTGAAGGAGCATTCTTTAATCCAAAAGGCATGACATTCCATTGATATTGGCCGAATGAAGTATTAAAAGCAGTTTTATACCTGTCAGCAGGATGAACTTGAATTTGCCAAAAGCCAGATTTAAGATCAAACTTTGAAAAGACAACAGTAGAGGTTGTTGCTTTGATGAGATCTGATTTATTGGGGAGAGGATAGCGAATTGTTTTTAAAACTTTATTAAGGGGTTTGTAATTAATAACTAGTCGAGGAACTCCTCTTTCTAGTTCTGGAGCATTTTCAACATAAAATGTTGTACAACTCCATGGTGATTGAGAATGGGTTATTAATTTTTTCTTGAGAAGATCTTTAATCTCATTTTGACAAAGATTTCGCAACCGCGAATTCATTTGAGAAGGATTTGCTTTTGTAGGAATCTGAGATTCATTAAATTCTGAAATGTATGGCAACTTAACAATATGATGTTTTCGTTCCAAAAACGCAGAATGAGCTTTAGAACAACATCTTTGTTGTATAGTTGCTTGAAAAGTATTTAACTTTGTTTTAAAAGAAGGAGATTGTAAAACTTGATCAGTTTTGAGGATGAGAATTTCATGTTTTAAAAACTGAATATAATTGTTTTTAAATTCAATTTGGTTTACAATCTAATTCAAGAATGATTCTTTGGGAAGATCAAGGAAAGCGAAATGCAAAGATTTGCCTTGAACTTTGGTAGAAATACCATTCGTGGAAACATAAAAGGGTTGATTTTTTTGTAAAAATGGCGTTCCTAATAACATATCATGTTTTAATCCTTTAATGATAATAAAGGATGTAGGAACGCAAATGTCTTGATGACAGATATGAGCATGTGAAATTTTATATTTGATTCGAGTTCGTTGTCCATTGGCAACAGAAATATGCTGATCATTATCAATGCGTTCGCAAAAATGTAATGGAATTAACCCTTCACGAATGCAATTAAGATCGGCACCAGAATCAATTAAAGCATTGCATTTGGATGAAAATCCTTTCATAGCAAAAGTAATTGGTGTAAACCAACGTTGATACTCATACCGATTAATAGATTCAATAAAAACATTATCCGTGTCATAAATATAACTAGCTTTAGGATTTGAAGTTTCCAAAGTAGTTATACGAGAAGATAAATGTTGAATTTCAGTTTTTTACTGATTAATTTCCGTCTGAAGGGATTGAATAGTAGCCTGATGAGGCTTTTTACCAACCACTTGCATCAAACTAGAAAAAGGTATATTTAGTTGGATCAATTTTTAATTGTACCTTAAATTTGGATTGTCGTTCATTAAGATCAGATGATCTAGAAGGAAATTATTCGATACTTAGATCAGAAGAAGAAGAGGGTGTGTGTGAAACTATTTCAGTGAAATATTTATACTTCAAAGAAGGATCAGTAATATTTTCACCAATAGAAAGAATTAATTCTTCATGAGCAGTTAAAACATTTATTTCGGGCTCAGAAGATGATGAGGATGTATGAGGAAGATTAGATAAACACTGACATTCATCAGAGGAAGAGGAGGAAGATTTGTCCTTATAAGAGATATGATGAATTTTCTTCTTAAAGTTTTTCAAATGGCATTTATTTGCATAATGTCCAGGTTTGCCACAAGTAAAACATACATTATTCTTCTTAGAAGAAGATGGCGAGCTCTTTGGCTCATTTTTAGGAAAGCGATTTGCTTTAGGGAAATAATTTCGTTTAGAATATCGTTTAGAAGAAGTGATATGTGATTGTTTTCTCCTAGACCGATGATGTTTAGGATTTACGAAGCGGGTAAAATCCATATCTTGACCATAATCATAACAGAAATTTCCAAGATCATGTTTTAGAGTATTCTTTTCTTTTTGAAGTTGATGATTAAGACGCATATCATTGCAGATAGAAAGAGCACATGTTTGCACAGTTTTTGTTACATCACCATAAGATAATTCTGCTAAAGTATTATCATAATGATCTTTGATGTAATCTTTGATTTTATTAGCAAAAAAAGGTGGCAATCCTGCAATAAATCTTTCTTTCCAGAAAGCGGTATCATGTTGCTCAGTTAAAGAATAGAGTTTTGAAAATAAGGTATCTTTATACCAGCGATAATCATCGAGGGTTCTACAGCGTAGATTTTTCAGTTGATCATGAATTTTTTCATTAATGGAGTCTAAATGACCAACGAATTGCCAAATAATATTAGCCATAAGGGTATTAACTCCATCAGGTATTGTTCGACCTTCATTATTCCATATGGGCTGATTAAAAGTATCGGTTTTTATGGCATTATAAATTTCATTTCTGCGGGTGTCTGTAACAACATAATGCCACCAACCATATAGTTGGCTAGTAAAACCAGATGTAATAGCTTTTGTGATTTCAACTTCAGGATGTTTATGAAGAGAACAAGCTTGAGCATAAATATGCATCTTTAAAACAAGATCTAATATTTGATATTCAGATAATCCATCAATACTCCAATCATATTTTTGATTTCGTTGAACCTTTTTTTCTAGAATAAGGTCAGCCGGAGATGGTCGAGAATAAAATTATTTTTTCAAATGATAACGGGAGTTGGAAGGCTTAGAACGGTGGCGCATAATGCGATTGATATCTATAAAATAATCTGATTCATTACTAGATGAAGATGGAGCTACAACGCTATCAAGTTTATCACTTGCGTGAGACGAATGATTAGAGTCCATATCAATATTTTGATTAGACAACTGAGTTAAGGTAGCAACTACAGGTGCTTTATCCTTGGAGGATTTGGAGGGTGAAGGTGTTAGAGATGCGGTAGCAGGTTGTATCTGGAGTTAGGATAATTTACTAGTAATAATATCCATGAATTCATCGGAATATCTAACAGGTTTAGGGGCAAAAGAAGGTAAAGGTTGTGATGATGATGGGAAAAAAAAAAGATTTTTGGGTCTTGGAGGATGAACTAATGAAAGAAGGAACAGCCTTTTGAATATTTGTTGAAGTTAAGGTAGATAAATACATATTTGTATAATTGTTTTGTTCAATTATGTGAGATAAATCTTTTTTTTGAGATTGGACCTACATCATCAAAAGTTGATTTGAAAGGGGTTGCTTTAATATCATCTCGAATTTTTAATGGAGCCAAAGGCGGATGAGGTTGATTAAATTTTGTACCAGTGGTACTTTCCCAAATGGTATTAATTTGTAAAGATAATTTAGGACAAATGGTTTTTAACCAATCAAAGAAAGCAATATTTTCTTGATGTGTTTTGACATAGTCAAAATATTTTTCACGAAAAATAGCTTGTTTTTCGAAAGGGATGGTTTTACAAAAGTAAGGTTTAAATGGATGATTTAATAATTGTTGTTTTAAGGATTCATAATCCATGATAAATTTAGGGGATGACGACGATGTTTCTTCGTCTACAAGAGAAACAACATTAATGTGATAATCAACAAAATCATTAATACTGACATTATCATCATTAGTCGTTGCAGAAGAATGTGGAAGATGGAAGGCCAACATGCACATCAAGAATTTGATGTAGCACCAAAAAGCCAAGAGAATGGGCAGTGAGATAGTACCAAGTTTAGAAGAACTTAGGAGCACAAAGCAAATAACTGCAGTACACCTATTGGAGGCCTACTGTGATCTTTTCGTGCCCAAAGATGAACAAATAGTAGTTATCGAATAAAATCCAGAATAGACACTCATACCATCTTGATAACTCCATTATATCATGTGGTGGCATAATAGGAACAACGACCACATAGTTACTTCTACCCATACTATGCATAAAATCAATTGGAAACCAAGAACCTTGGACCCATTGTGGCATTTCCTTAAGTAACTTTTGTACAAAAATGGATCTTGCAGTACAAAAATGTGGAAACACATTTATAGTAATGAAATTGCATCCATAAAATAGTTCTTTAGAGGAGCGAAAGTATAGTCCTTTAAAAAAATACAATATATATGATCTTAAATGCAGTGCTAGCTAGTTTAAGGTACGTTTCAAAGAGAGCACATTGAAGGTTATTGATGAGTTGATGACCAAAAAAAATCTTAGAGGTAATGTGACCTTAATATAGGGAGATTGCAAACGTCTTTTGTTTTCTATTTCATCAATTCCAACGGTTCACTATTCTTCTTGCACATTACTTGCGTTTCTATCCTGATCACTCTCTTTGCCTTGATCTTCTTCATCAGCACCAATTTTTCTGTATCGATCTTCTTCATCAACACCAATATCTCCTAAACTTCTCATCATGGTCAACATATACTTGATAAGTGTCAAGATCAAAAGGAATTAACACTATGTAGGTTCCCATACCAACCCAAAAAATGGCATAAAGCAACATGTTATTTATAAAACTATATACATATAGTACCTTTTTTTGTACAAATTAATAGTACAATTGATTTAGTGGTTTGGATATGTTAATGGGACTCCTAATATCAACACAGCAAACCCCTTTTTAAGTCTTCTTTGTTTGATGATATTTCGTTTGATAATATTTGCCATCTTCTAAGTCTAGTTCACCACTACCTACAGCCTCTCGGATTGCTAGCTATGGCATAGCCGCCCGATACAGTGGCGGTAGTGACAGCCGGGTAGGGGGTGGAGGCAGGACTTTGGTTGATTATGACCAATAATTTAAAAGACTCATCAACGATTAGTCGATTACAGTCATCTTCACTGCTGGTGCCCATCTTCCTTGCACATCCCAAAACCTGGTACATCTTGCATCTGCAACAAAAAAACACAAATTAGAAAAGCCAAATTTAAAAAACCTTGTAAATATTGAATCAATTGCAATGTAGATTTTGATCGATTGTGATGAATATATTGCAATTTTTGGAAACTGATACAATACAGGCGGAGAGAGATTAGGTAGAAAAGAAAATCCAATAGTGAGGATTGGGTAGAAAAGAAAGTCCAATAGTGAATGGAAAACGCTTATGCGGCAGTTAAAAGGTAGATTGGACGTGGTAGATTGGAGGGGCCTGTGATTCTTTGATATGACGACTTCTCGAACTGCAGCGAAGTGATATACCCAAATAGCCAACTACTAACGGTTTTGGTAATCGAAAATCTCCGCAAAAAAGAAACTCTCAATCTTATGTTATTTCCAAAATTACACTATTAGCATCAATTAAAAAAAACGAATCAGGGCAATTTTGAAAAGTAGGTGGACGAAAATGCTTCATCAAAGTGATATAAAATTTTTATAATAGAATATATATATATATATATTCCACCCAATCTAAATCTTGTGCGTCCCTTTCTTTTCTCTCACGTCTCTCTCTCACATAACAATATACTCCTTCCTCTTCTCTCACGTCTCTCTCTCTCACGTCCCCTTTCTTTGCTCTCACGTCTCTCTCTCACATCTCTCTCTCACATAACAATTGATTTATACTCCTTCCTCTTCTCTCACGTCTCTCTCTCCATCAACAATTACCACAACAACACCCATAAAGGTAAGTCAATCATCGCCCTATTTTTTTTCTCTGATTCCTATTCTCACATAACAATGGAAACTCAACAGCAACGAGTGTCCTACTTTAACATAATGAACCCTATTCCGATTCTCAAATTTTAGGGATTCCCATTAATGGGGGTGTTGAATCATTGTTGTTAGTTACTGATTTTGTTGCAAGGGTTGGAGGGGTTGCTAGGGGAGAGGAATCAATCATGAGTCTTGAATTGTTTTGATTCTGTGCCTTCTATGTGTTTGATGAATTATCTAAAGGTGCTTTGCTTAGACGTGGTTCCTCCTGTTCATACCAGCATTCGAGCTCTGTGTGGGACGGATATAACTCTTAATTGTGTTCATGGTTCTGATTCTCATAAATCTGCATCACGGGAGATTGCATTCTTCTTTGGAACTATGTTTTCAACAGGTATGATGTATTCTTTCTATATCAATTAAGTACATCTGGCTGTGTTTAAAGCATCAACAAGTAAGCAAATATGAGCATTCAATGCACCCGTGCTTCAAACTGTAATGTCCTGCGAAAACTTGTTGCAACACTTGTCTTGCAATTTAAACAAGCATAAGAAAGAAGATAGAAAAATTGGTATTAAAGCAGAAGACTAATAAGAAAGTTTGGGTATCAGTCATCATGTTGTAAATTTATGGGTGTTAGAACTATTTAGTAGTTTTAATGATCAAAGCTTGGCAATTGGCACCATCTATATTTTGTGCGGAAAGTTGTTGTAATTTATTATCTTGATATAAATTCACGAATTTCATGGAATGATGGTACATATTGTTTCATTTCTTGGTATTACCTATTAAGCATTTTTATAGTGGAAGTATTTTGCGGAAGAGTTCGAGGTGATTGAGTTTAATCCAATCTTTCAGATGAATCTTATATTATTATAAAGATGAAGATGACTTGGAAAATGGGAGTAGAATGACTTGTTCTGTTGTTGGTAGAACTAGGGGTTGTTTCCCAGTGCCAAGTTCCTAACTTTGAACTATGAAATTGGCACTTGCTGATTCAAATTGCATTTGATATTGTTTTATGAAAATTATTTTTATAACTGCTTGTTATAGAATCTCTTTGCATACAAGTTATCATTCTTCAGTTATTATGAAAATGTTGCTAGATGCGATTCATGTAAATGCAAATGTTGCTAGATGACATTCGAAATAATACCAAGACTACATAAAACCATTTCAGCCTTTACTGGTATCATTTTGTGCAAATCTCAAAGCTAATCTTGATGTAATAATCTGCATTCATAGCAAAAGAACCATTTTTTGGACTTTTTGTAGTGGTGAAATGTATTTATTATGATCCAATAGAACTAAGATAAGAGGAAAAAGTAAATAATTTAATTGATAATTCCAACAAGAGCAAGGATTTAAATCATAATGATCTCAGTAGCATTATAGAATATACCTATAAATATGAATATGAAGAAAAATAAGACCAATGAAAAGAAGATAGATTAACAAAATCTTTAATTTTAGACTTTGAGACCACAAGACCACGAGTCTTGGCCTTTTATGAAGAATATGCTCTCAATAGTTTGGACGGCATTAATTTTAAGTCTTTGAAATGAATTCCCATTTTTTAAAGCTACAATGCCCAAAATACTTAGTTAATCTTGATGGGTGAAAACCAATGAATTAAAGCTACATATATGACTGGTCTTGGATAACCAGAGCATGTGCAATAGTTAAAGTTGTATAATGATTAATTCGAGAATGCTTAATTTTGGATTTTTGTTTTTTGATTTACGGTATTAGTTCATTTGCCCAATGTGATTGCATTACTCCAACAAGATAGAAATTTTAACGACGGTGGTGACAACAGTGAGCTTTAAATTTTTCATCAAGCTGCTTCAACGCTTGGCATAACTACCTCTAGAGCAGATCTCACCGAAAGAAAATCTCTCAAGAAGCTGGTTGAAAGAGCGCGCATTGAGGAAGATAAAATAAAAGAATCCATTGTTGCTTATCTCTTACATCTGATGAGAAAATATTCAAAATTATTTACATGCGAGTTATGAGATGACAATGATTCACATGGATATCCTTCAGACACCCAACCTTCAATATTTATAACACCAGCATCACCGTCACTCTTAGCTGAAATTGGATCTGCTATTGGAGCACTCAAAGATAGGCATTCAAGGATTATAAGACTCTGCAAGTGTATTTCCCTTATTGTTCAAGCTCAAGCAGGTATGAAACAGCATTAAGGCATTTTTGTTTTGCAGATATTGGTTAACTTTGTAAATTGTAGTAATTGGCATGGGCTGTTGGTGCCCCTAACATACCATCATGATAAATGTGACCATCTTCTTTAATGCTAAATTCAGGCAAAAGGAAGCTGTAACTTTGAAATAATGCATTTCTACTTCGGTGACTCCTATGATACGTTCGAGGACCAATCATGTTCGGTTAAAAACTTGGTCGAGAAAGAACACCCTCTTGATCCAGGAACAAAGTGTGCTTGGCTGCAGGGCGGATGATTCACTCCATGGTATGTTTCCCTCTAACACTAACGCAAGTTCTCTTCTGCCATCCCTGTAAAAGGATTAGAAGAATGGGTCCCCTATTGTGCAGGGCTAGCAATTCTTACCTTTTCGGCTCACTCTTAACTTCAACCTTTTTTGGGGTACGTTTTCTTTCTCTTGTCGCTGTTAATAGCTAATGCACTTGTCAAGCTGTTTAAGGCTACAAAACAAGCTTGACGACGCGGCATTGATTCTATCGATTGATGTGTCGAATGACAGTTTCTATTTCGAGAAACAATGCAATTTCTAACCCTCTTTAAGGCTTGGGACAACGCCATGTATGTATATAATGGGTCTGTGTTCTGTCACCGTTTGCAGCTTTTCAAAACATTACAATAGAAAGACTAGCAAAAGGGAAAAAGTAATGCATGTTAGATAAAATTGAACTTCAAGTGTTATGGAAATCGAATTGTGTTAAACATGATTGAGTTCCATGAAGATTTGATATATTGTTGATACTTTTAACATTCATCTCAGATTAAATATGTGTTGCTTCCGTTCTTGTACTGACGAACTGACTTTTGGGCTGTTTCATATCGCTTTATTGCACATGCTAACATGAAATTGAGATTGAGAAGGTAAGGCTGGAACACATTAAGCTCGTAGAAGAGAACGACGGGTTGGATTTAGAAAAGCAGAAATTGGCAGAAGAAGCTTCTTATGCTAAGGTATTCTTCTGCCATTATTTGCCAAATCTCAAGAATACCAGCTTGTGCCTCTTGTGGTCACTTTTATGATGTGCCTATGAGCCACGCTTTTAGTGTTTTAGAAAAATTATTTTGCAAATTAAATTTATTCATATGCATGGTCTTCTCTGATGATATGATGTTCAATAACAACTAAAAATTGAATTTTTTCCTCAAAAGAAAGTTTGAAAATTTAATTCGGCCTCGACAGCTTGTCAAAGCAAAGTTCGTGTTTGGCATTTCTCTGTCTGGTTTTAAAAGATAGATTTGTTCTTTTTGTTGATAATATGTCTCTAATGTTTTATCAGGATCTTAAGAGGGAAATAAGCAAAGCACGCATAAGAATGATAGAACCATTCATAAAAGATCCCGTATGGTTGGATTATTTGGGAAGGCATTTGCTTGATCATTATGGACAACCCGAATCAAGCATCAACTTCTCTTCCACTAACCGAGAAGTTGGTTACCGCTTGTGTGGCATGGTGAGCAGGAGTGGAATGAACACCTTGATTCTCTCTTTGTACAAACAACAACGCATGGAAGTTCTATTCATGGTTTTCCTCTAACCACCCTTCGAGCCGGAGGCATTGTTTCTATGGCATCAAACCAAAGCCATGGAATATCTAGCTCTGCTACTACAGCTTTTATTTGATTAACATGTACCTGCGATTCTTTTATATTTCTTCTCTCTGGAAAATGTCTTGATTCGAATATAAATAATTCTTTTTCATGTCAAAATGCTCTCTGCATTGTTCTTTGTTTAAACCAAATTCGATTTTCTTCTATTCTTCAGGAAATCTGTTATTGGAATGCACCTAGGAGAAAAGGTTGACGTGCTTGTGCGGCTTGGTTTGCTCAATTTAGTGATCGCAATAGAAGGTTTAACTCAAGGAACTCTACCGAAACCCTTAAACTTAATTTCTCAAGGCTAAGGGTGTACATGAGCACAACTTGAAGGTGGTTGTCATGTCTATCAGGTTGGTTTCATTGGTTAACCTCATTTTTGTTTTCTGCGATAGTAGTCAGGTACTGGTTTTCATCGCTTTTGTGCAATTTCTGCTTTATAATGAACAATCGACTAGCAAAAGGGAAAAAACAATGCATGTTAGATAAAATTGAACTTCAAGTGTTATGGAAATCGAATTGTGTTAAACATGATTGAGTTCCATGAAGATTTGATATACTGTTTGAGATCCCTTGTTAAGTATTTGCTAGAACAAGCATCTTGAGAGATTCTGAATACAACCTAGCCAGAGAAGAACCAAACCTTGTATTGCTTGACAATTGACACGACTATGGATTCATTCACCTCTATCAAATCTATTTAATTTTAATTTTTTATTTTCTCTGAGTTTCTTTTGATTATCATAGCTCAAATGTAATGTGTTGTTACATGATTACATGAGAATAATATATATTCGTATCAGAGAATAATCTCTTCCTGTTTAGCATCTAATGCAGATACAATACTTGGAAACTTTTGAGATCCTTTGTTAAGTATTTGCTGGAACAAGCTCCATATTGCATTGAGATGGACCATTGCATAAAAGGAAAAACTTGTTGCTTTCAACCTTGTCTGTCCGTTCCATTTTTATTTGGTTTTAGAAGTGGATATTATTGATGAAATCGTTTGTAAGCTCCAATGATCATGATCAATTTCTTTCTTTCCCTAAAAAGGTGCTAATTTGTTTGGGAAATATGTGGAAAGGAAAAATGCTTCTTTAACTGGCTTCATACTTCTTTCATGATTATTTGAGTGATTGGCTTATACCCAAGCACTGGCTCTTACTTTAGAGTTTTGGCCAAGCATTAACTTTAATTTTTATGTACTGCCTGCCTAGGTATCAAGTGATGAGGCAATTGAAATCGCAAAGCTTATTGCCCTGAAAAAGGGTTTGCTGGTAAGTTGTCAAGCTGATAAAATTATCTTATATCCGCATGTAAGTTAAAAAAATGTTCTATTGCTTAACATTTGATTATACAGGTTGCAATATACCTTATGGTGATGCTACTGCTGCAATCAAAGTCGCAAAGAGGCCAAAAAATGAAAGAAAACTCATTGTTGTAAGTACTTCCTTCATCGTCAAGTATAGATCTCTCTTGGTCGATTAATAGAGATGACATGCTAATTCCTTCTAATTCAGATCATTTGTTTGATCTTGTGAAATTGACTTACATTAGTTATTTTAGCAGCACATGCTTCATATTGTAAAACATCTTCTATAACTCTTGCAGTTCTTCACCTCTAGCATCTACCTATCTTTTCTTGATGTTTTTAAAATTACTTCCAGTTTGGTTTTTTTGGAAGTGCTTGACAAGGCGTCTCCTGGACCAGTTAACTAGAAGCATGCATCAAAACCATCTCGATACCATGAGTTGTAAGTTCTTTATACAATGAAACTAAACATATACTTGAACTTTCTATGCCTGTTTCAAGACAAAGACCAACATGCAAAAGATGGTAGGAACCTTTTCTTCTGTCATGTTCTCTTTCTAGCAGCCTAAGAGTCAATATAACGAGCTTTCACTTTTGTTTGTTTCTATATGTTCGCGGAGCACATGAATCACTTGTTGGAGCATATAGCAAAGTTGGAAGATGCTCTTTACAACATCCAGCTTTAACAACATTGGTTGGAGGCTCAAACTGACCACCAAGTAGAAAGTATGTGAAAAGTGTTCAATAATTTGGAGGACCAGGAGAACATGTATAGTAGTTCAACAGAGATGCGATTTACAACTTTTTAAATCAATGGTTTAGTTTGATGTGAAGTGAGCCCCCGTTGTAAAATCACAAGCATTGGTTCCTTATTGCTGAGTTTGTGAATGAGGGAACAATGCAATTATACATAGCTTATATTTCAAATAATAATCTCAATTTTGTTTACTACAATGGTTCTTCATGTTGTAATTCATGCAGTTTTTTTTCCTTCTCTCTATTCATGATAGATTATCACTTAACATGATATTTAGATCTTTTTCGGTGGACTTTTAAGATTCTCTTATGAGGTAGATTGCAAGAGCTTCTTCTGATCCTATAATCATGGCATTGCTAGGAAAGCTTCGGTAATGTTCTCTACACTCACTTGACTTCGAGTTTTGAATGGCTTCGCATTCGAATTGAAAACAAATCGAACAACACACTTATAAGGAACTCTCAAATCAAACTTCTCCCAATTCAACTATTACTGTAATAACCCTTACATAGAATTCTTCAATCTTAGCATAATATCCGACTTAAAAACAACACATATACCAATTTTTAGTTTATTAGTAAATTGCCTTAAACAAGATCTTAAACACATACTGTTAAATCCCAGTCACAAAACACAACCGATTAAAACCGCACAATTATCCTCGCTCACAATTGAACCCACACTCTGTTAAATCCCAGTCACAAGATCTTAGTTTATTACTGTCTCACACAATCGCTAGCTGTTCTCTCTATCTACCGGTTTAGAGTGAGAAACTGTAGAGAGAGAGAGACGAAGAAGTATTTAAATCGCAGAAACAACATCACAGACAGTTAGAGCGAGAGAGAGACGAAATCGCATTGACAGAGAAGAATCGATTCTTCGCATCTCTCGTTGTGTGTTAATCAGTGATTCTCTCCGTGATTCTCTGCGTTAGTTTGTATGTCTGGATTGTTGCGAATCGTGGTTGAATGCCGTAGCATCAGAATTGGATAACAACTACAACACACTCATTCGGAGATTTTGACTCTGTGTTCTCCCAATTCGACTCGTATCACTCTTCGACAACAATTCCAACTACTCTAATCTCTCTATAAATATGAGATCACTTTGTTATTTTATCTCTATCAAGGCACTCTCAATTCTAAATTACAATCACGTTCTCCTACTGCTTTCTCTCATCGAAATTATTTGATCTCTATTGCAGGTAATGTAAGAGATTCAATTATATATTCTGAATCAGTTGTATTGTTTAATTTCTTAAACTTGTTTATGGTTTCTGATTCTTACATGTTATTTTTTCATAAATTTCCTTTTATTGTTACTTTAATTGGTAAAATTATTATAATGTTGTGTTATTTCATTAGGTGATTTTGGTACTGTTAGTTGCAAATTGGTTTGATTCTTTTAGACATCCCCATTAGACCAATCGATTAGAAGTTTGTGTTAATGTATAATGTATATAATTATATAATTTCAGTCTCGATTTTTAATATGTTTTACCTTGAAAAATAATTGTATTAGTGATCAATATCCATATTTGTTAATTGACCTTTCCAATCACCTAGCTTATTCATATCCACATTCTACAATTTATATCAGCCAAGTGTTTGATGAAGTTTCTTAATGAGTTTAGTGAGAGAGTTGGTTTGAGCAATGCACGCCTATGATTTCATCAATGAAATCGTGTTTTTGCATAGCATGCATTTTAATACAAGTGATGCGATGATCATGCCAAACAAAATTTCCTAATTAAAATTAAGCTCTCGTGAATGCCACCACTCACACACTTTTCGCTTTCACCTTGTTTGGTGGTGTTGCTCTTCTTCTTCACCTTCTTTGGTGGCTTTTGTTCCTTAGAAGCTAAGTAGCAAAAACGTTTGATTACTTGCAGTGTTGAGAGATGCAATGAGTTTAAAATCCATTCTTACCAGTGTTTGCTTTTGAAATTTCATTGTCACTTTTATAGTCTTTTATTGAATGATTGGTTTTGACTAAAGAAGCTTATTCTAATATCTAATGACAATGGGTGCTGCTTCTAAGAAAATCATCTGTGTATCTTTATCTTAAACACGTATCCATGCACTTGATATTCTTTCTGATCTTCCAAGCGCATTTGAAAGGGATTGACTATTAAATATTACCATTCTCTTAAACATTAGCATTCTGAAAACATGGAGTTATCGAAGGTTTGCTGTTGATTTAGTTGACATTGCCAGTTGAACTAAGACTAGAATTGCATGGTAAGAAAAACGTGACTTGAATCATTAATGAAAGCTTTGTTATTACTTTTGTTGATAGATAAATGGATGAATCGAGGTCAACGAATATGGTATTTACTGTAGTCCTTTTTCAGATCCTCCAAACTTCTCTTTGCATTTATAACTTACAACATGAAAAAATGATAAAATACCTTTTATTTTTATCTCAATTACCTACACAGATCTGCAGCTAAACAAATAACAAAAACTTTTTCAAGTACACTAGGCAACAAAAACTCCAAATAATCATTTCTAAAGTATCTTCATTTGTAGATCTCCATAAGCTGTTCTTCACCATCACCTGCATCAACGACCACTGTTTCAATAACATTTTCATGAATTTCAACCCCTTTTCTCCACAAAAAAGTTCTGATATTTTGGTTGTTTGTCGATTTGCTTTGAGACTTGTTACGTTAGTTCAATCCCGATCACCACTTTTTTTTTGGTTTTGTAAGTTAAAATATTAATTTTTGTATGTCATAGGAGGTGAAGCATTGTCAGCTAAGCTCATGCTTATGCCTTTCATTTTGTTATTATGTAAACACACTGATTGAGCCAGTGTCAGTGCTCCTTCAAGCCTCCAAATCAACATTTTCTTTTGTATTCAAATCAAACTCTAACTCCTTATCAATCCACTACACGTTTTTTTTTCTTTATCTCCAAATCAATTATGAAGTCATTCTCATCAATCCAATACACTTTTTTTGAAGAAGTAATGTACTAGCATGTTTAGCTTATTTTTTCATTTACATCTTATCTCAATCACATTAAATAATATTGATAAGCTAAAAAAGGTACTTGTATTTCTAATTTTTTTTAGTGGTAATGAAATTTACTTATTTGCCCATACTTCTTTTTTTTATCTCCAAATCAACATTTTCTTTTGTATCCAAATCAAACTCTAACTCATTATCAAATCCACTACAAGTTTTTTTTTTTTTATCTCCAAATCAATTATGAAGTCATTCTCATCAATCTAATACACTTTTTTTGAGGAAGTAATGTATTAGCATGATTAGTTTGTTTTTTCATTCACATCTTATCTCAATCACATTAGAGAATATTGATAAGCTAAAAAATGTACTTGTATTTCTGATTTTTAAATTTTAATTACAATTTTAAATTTTGTTAATAAATTTTTAGAAATTAATTCCTGCGAGCGAAGCAAGCAGGAGAATCGTGCGTAGCACGTCTTGAAACTAGTATATATATATTAAAAGCATGAATACTACATTATCCTTTGTAACTTGTTTTTACATGACCCTCTCTATTTTTTGTGTCACCCTATCTTTCCATCAACAACTCAAACTCACTCGATCACACTCTATATCTCACTATACTCTACTCAAAATCTCCCCAATATGCAGTCTTTCCTCTCTCCCTCTCTAATCTGCAAACTCGCTCTTCGTCAACAATATCCATCGTGCTCCAAACTCCATCTTCATCAATAATCCCTTTCGGTTTTGGAGAATTCCTCTTCCTCAACAATAATACTTATATATCTCAAAGGGGTAACTTATTGTCCAACTATATCCGAAGATAGTGTCAATTTGTTCAACATGTTTAAGGATCTTGCAGTCTTGAGAGCTAAAGCAACTTCCGCAAATCTCTTGCATGATGATATAGAGCACCTAGGGTATACCGAGCAGTTCGGGGATGTTGCACATGATAGACATGTAATCATTTCTCCCATGGAAATACAAGCCTTAAAATTATAGTTGAGGCCCCATTAGTCAAATGTGGAAAATACTGCTTCTCTCTAGAAGTGACACATGTCAAGCGTGTACAATAAATTTTTATATTCATATTATTTATAGTAGTGATAAGTGGGTCTGTCTTGACTGGGATTTATAAAATTTCTCTAAGGAAAAGTCTTTCAATGGTTATTATTATTATTTTTCATTAATTTAACTAATTTAATTAAAATAGGAATTAAAAATCACTAATTCAATCTATAATATTATAATAACTAACTAAACTAATTTAACTAATTTAACTATCACAATTCAAATTTACTAATATTCAAATCAAATCAAATCAATAATATATAAATATCTAAACAAACATTCGGAAACAATAATATGTTTTGCATTAAAACAGGCTATTCAAATCATAGTCATGAGCTAACTTTATAAAGTATTCTATATCATTAAACTCTAATCATAAGTAAGTAAACAACCCTTATCTTATCTATCCATTAGCTCTCCTTATACCGGTGGAAAAACCACGTTTTAATTTTATTGATCTAACCCTTTGAATATATAAAGAAATCAACTTTAGACAACAAAACTGCATTACACTTTGTGAAAACTTCGAACCATTAAATCTAATACCTTCGGAAAGCCACTTCAATATTAAACTTAGGTCTCAATTCACCTATGACATCTGAACAGTAATAGACCTTTTAAACAATCCACGTTACTACTTTAAACTAGATATTGAATCAAAATATCACAATATGCGTCCTAGACTATGCTTGCAATACAAAGTTTCATGATTAAATCCATAAATAATAATCTATTAAATCAGTGAATTACGGAATACGATTGGTTTAAATCAAGAAGCACAAAATCATCTCATTATAACTACATCACAAAATGGATCAAGTTCAGATTCGAACTTTATTTAGATTAATAAATTACTCACTCATCATCATAATAAACATTTCAATTAAGTACATAAAAGACATAAATAAATACATATGAATAAACTTTTTGAATCTTCAAATCGTCTCCCAAAGCGATGAAGAATAAAGGAATAAACTAAAACAATAAACAATGACTCATATAGTAATAGAATATTGATCTAAGTACTCAAGGGCAACTGATTTCGTAGCCCTAGGGTTATATATATAGTATTCTAGGTAGTACATATCCCAAACTAACTTAATCGTGGTTATCTAAAATTCTCGAAATCTAACACAGTCATTTCTCGGCGATTCCACTAATTACTCAAATCGCTGGGAAAATCCTTGAAGAACTGCTTTTGTGCTCCATCGATAAATAGCGATTCCTAGTGCAAATCCCAAATCGCTGATGATTCATTAGAATTAAATTCCAATTCTATTCTATTTTTTGATGATTTTTTGTATACTCTTTCCATTTGATTAAATCCTTCATATTCTTCCTTTTTTACTTCATTTATCCAAGTATTCCAATTATTACCTCAAATAACAAAAATAAGAGAAAACCCCATGTAATATAGTCTTTTACTTTTAAAATCACCCTAAAATATACTATAAACTATTGTCTAATTATCGCCTTATCAAATACCCCAAACTCAACACTTTACTGTCACGAGCAAAGGAATACTCTCAATTATATTCTCTTCTCTTCCATTGTTCTATTTTCATAATTGTATACTCTTATTCTTAAACATAAATGATCATTAAATAGAAACATATTACCCTCATAAAAATAAAAAAATCATGATAAAATAAAAAGATTTAAAGAACAACCTCTTATTTGACAATTCAAACTTCTAGTTATATAATACACCTCAGAATCCAAAGTTAAATCAATTACCAAGGTCAAGCCCCTATATAAATTTTCTCAATCTTCACTAACAAGCATCAAGCTTACGATGACTAATATAAAATCTCAAAATACAAAAATCACCAACTTAATCTCATTTTCATATAATATTTAAAATATCACCACAATAAAAGTTGATAGGAATTTTAATCACCAATAATTATTATTTCATGTCTATCTGTTGGAATGTTAGAATAAAAAATAATACTCCGCTTAACTTAGCTAGAAGCACTCGACCTAAATATTTTATTTTAAGAGTTTTTCATAAATTTCCTTCCATTTTCTTATGTATCTCTTTTTTTTTTCTTCTTTCTTCTATAATTATATATTGTTTTTTTATAGTATATTCCTACGTTTCCTTGCTCAATTTCCTTTGAAATTTATTGTTCTTTTTTTATAGGAATTCTTTTTTTCTTCTCTCTATTTTTTTCATTTAAAAAATCTTATTAGCACTTCTCACTTTCACTATAGTTAAGGAAATATTCTTTCCAACTAGGTAAAATTTATTGGCAAATATTCTATTTTTCCCTTCAATTGTTGCATAAACTCTTTTCATTACATATATAATACTTGATCCATAATCTTTGTATAACAAGATTCTTAGAAATCTTTCTTGTTTATCTTGCATTATTATTTCGATCTTCTACCCAGTATAATGTCTAACACAAAACAATTAATCCCCTTTAAACTCTTCTAGTGTATACGCAATCTAGGTTAAGTCAAATAAGGTGTAACAATTCATTTCTATCGTAAAATTTCTATTTTAATGGGTAATAAAATATATCACTTTTATTTAAATCAAAATTATATTTAATTCATATTCCTAACTAAATAAAATAAAATGAAATAGAAAAATATTACCTCTATCTTCAAAAATTTGAAAAAATCAGTCAACTTTGAACATTGAATAAATAGATTCTACCTATTGAATCTTTCATACTTTGCTTCTTCATACTTCATTTCTTCTAATACCCCAAACTCATTCCAAACCTTGTCCTCAAGGTTTAAAAATAAAGTTGCGTTCCTAACAAAACAAAAATACCTCATGAAGCATAAACGAACTAAATAAAAGAATAATGAAATAAATAAATAATCATAAGAATGGATTTCATAAGTAAAGAAAACATGATAAATTGAAAAATTTTCTAAACATCATGGTTATAGAATCTAACACAACAAACCAATGTTTAATATCGATCACACCATAGTAATAGTATTACAAATTCACACAACATCATACATATAATCATATTACAAACTAAGACCTTACACATAATCATTCAAATATAGATTAAATAGAGAAGAATGAGTATATCAAAAAATCCATTGAGAAGCCGCATCGTTACCACCATTCCTTTGGTTGTGTTGTTGAGACTGAAAGCTCGCTGCAGGATCATAGGACCTGTAGTCTACTCCCACCATTGAAGTACTTTCTTAAAAGGCTCATTCATTGAACATTCTCAGTTGGGTAGAAAGTATTAGAATATCAGCTCCATTGGTTTGCATTCTCCTGGTCATACGTCTTTAGAACCTATGTATGCTCTTAGCAATTTTGCATTAGTTCTAAAACATGAACTCTTGATTTCTTGGTGTACGCATCTGATTCCGCAAAATTGACCCCATCATGGCCATCTTCGTCTCTTTCACATACATGCCAGTAAAATCCTCGATAGGTGGCTCTGGGCTCTGGTTCGTTCTCTCATTATACGTAACAGATTGCATCTTATATGAGACTCTCATGCACTCTGCCCGTATTCTTCTTCTTTATATGGTCTCTCTTTTGAGTATTTCATTCCTCTCTCACTCCTTCTCCGAATCCAAATAACGTGACACATTTTCAGTGCTCTCTATAATGTTGTTAGTGATGGTCTTGTTTGGGTAAACATCTAGCTTTAGACTTATCATAAGAACTTGGTCTTATTATCAAAATTCAGTGATCATCAAGGAAAAAAAAGGCAATCCTTCATTTTTCTTTGTGGTCATGGCATTCCTAATTGAATCATAAATAATTTCGCTAACATCGATATAGCATATCCCTTGGATAATGTGGTATAAAAATACTTCCTTGTAGTTCACAACTTCGTAGTATTGTATACTCAACTGTAGGCAGGCATTGGTAAAGTAATTCCGTGCTTTTTTGGTTTTCCTAAAATTTTTAGTTGAATATGTTTCGGGTACCCACCCTTATAAAAAAAGGAATCCATCCCCCTGGAATTACTTCTAAACCATTTCTAATGGTTTCATGGGAAATCTGTGTCTGAACCTATATTCGGGTTTTTGGTACTCGTTATTTTCTCTTTTATGAAGTTTCGATAAACCGAAGTACTGGTTTATTCTTGCAGGTGAATAGTCCACTGGTCTTCCACGAACCATGGCTACCATTTAATCATAATCTATATGCCCATTCGTATAAAGTTCCCACACTAGTATCTCATAACCAATCTCTACAAAAGACCTTGCGTTATTATAGACATTATAGTCCCTAATCAACAATTCCCATTTCTTCTCCCTTATTATATTCAAAATTTTAGGCCCGTAATTTATTTCATTCTTGACATTGAAGCCCCTATTCAAAATAATTTTCATATTTTTATGAATATAGTTCTTCATCCTAGCGAGAGCCTTGACGTATATTAAATAATGAATTAAAAAAGGAATCTTTCGTGTCTCCTCAACTTCTTAATCTATCTCTGACTCATCACTAAAATTTAGAGGTGGATAAGGTTTTCTTGGGGTTTTAACTCTGGGGTTGTTTGTTGAAATCCCCATTGGCCTAATCTGTGTGGGTGGAACTTTGGATTTTTGTTTGGGTTTCTGTACTAAAGATGCCTTTCTCTTCTCCTATAATGAACTTCTATCCTTACCACTTTCGACTATTTTAAAAAGAGAAATTCATTTGGAAAGCTAGCTTAAAATTCATCATAAACTTTAGATAAAATTGGCATTAAAGTTTTAACTCAATTATAAATTTTAAACTAAATTATCTAAATATTGTAAAATAATTATGTGATAAACTCTATGCTTTTCAAGAACAAAACAAAACGAACTAAAACCTACAAACTCATTTTAAACTCAATTTTCAAACTATTTGCAAATACATTTAAATGTAGCATGATTTCCAAATCATTGAATTTGTAAATCAACGATCAATGTAATCACAATGCCTCATCTATAAAAAATCAATGAAATCATTTGTTCAAGTTAATAGAATGAATTCCAATAAAACAATTTCAAAAATCATTGAACAATTTGCAAAGAAATTCTTTAAATAAAAAATATGTTAAAGTAAAGAGCTAGGGTTATGTAATTACCTTCTTGAGAGTGAATATCTCAAAATTAAAGCTCTTGAAATCCTATAAATCATTTTTCTAAGCTCTAGGCCAAAATCCCTTAAACCCTAGTCTGATACAACACTCTCAAATTTAAAGATTTTTGGGTTGAATGGAACTAGTTTAATATGGGAATCACTTAAATACTCAAAGATTAAACTTATGAAGGCTTATTATAGGCAAGAAATTAAATATGTGGGTGAATGGATGCAACGGTTTTGGTATTGGATTGAATGTATGTTTATGGTGATTTGGGTTTCATTTTAAAAATTCAAAATCATGCCTGATGATTCTTGTGTTAAGTGGAATCGCTGAAAAATTGCTAAGCAAATCTGTAAGTTTTGAGGTGTAGTGACCCAATCATCTGAGCGACATTTCTTGTTGAAAGGCTGAATCGCTGAAGATTCGCCAGACCCAAATTTTCACTTAATTCTCTGGTTTATGGTATTGATTTAGCTAGCAATTCCTAATGTTATTTCAAATCATTAGGGATTCAATAGGCTAAATTAACTATTTTTTCAATTTATTTCATAATTAACTTATATATCATTCATTAAAACTTATATTAAAGTAGAATTAACTAAAATTTCAAAAGTTTGATTAGGATGTCTAACTGACTAAACTATTTTATTAAATTAATAAATAAATAAACAAACAAACAAGTGAATAATGCAACTTGCATAAAGGGCATATAAACAAAAACAACTTGATCATTCCCCTTTAATTGAAATTATCTTGGAGTTTGAATCTCGAAAATATTTCCAATATAGGAGTCAAAAAGTAAGAGAATAAAAACATACTATACTAAACTATATTAAACTAAGGAGGTGTATTCAACTGGGGATTTCCATGGATTTTAATAGAGTTTGAATGATTTAGAAAACTATGGGTATTTAATTCAAATTCCAAAAGATCTCAATAGAGTATTTTAAAATCTAGATATATTTAACTTAGATTTGGAAGGACTTATGTGGAGTTTAAAACAATCAATGATATTTAATTTTTTGGGGATTCTTGTGGATTTGGGGCATTTGTGGATTTCAATGGATTGCTTAGAGAAATTATACCCAATTTGTATGCAAAACTCTCCAAAGGGTAGAGCAACGATTTCCATGGATTTGTGTTGAGAAAGAGTGAGTGAGACAGAGAGAGAGCAATATGTTTGGAAAGAAGCCATGAGGACGACTCATGCTTCATCAATGAGCGTGTAAGGCCTCAACGTTACGCCACTCGGCCGTACTTTCCACAACAACCACAATAACTTCCTTTCTCCACATCAATCCACCAAAGCCCAGGTACCCATCTCCCCAACCCACTTCAAGTTTATAGTAGAATCTCAATTGGGTGATTTAGATTTGTGATTGCATAGAGCCAGTGGCTATGGGTTTCTATGAGTTGCTTAAGTTCATGGTAGAAGGCTCAATTTTAGTTATGTGCAATTTCTATGGATTTTTATGGGTTGCAATTCTACTTCTCTTGGAGGCGATAAAAGTTGGGGCATGTGATTATGTTTCTCGCACTTCTAGGTAATCGATCGGTTCATAGAAAAATTTGAACTCGGAGACGAGGTGTTAAGCTTATGAATCGAGTTCACAGTGGGGAGTCGATTCCTTCTCGGTATGATTGAACAAGATGAATAGTAATAGAGGTATTTTAAGTAATAGCCGTTAGATATTCCTCGAGTCACACAACTATGTATCTCCACTAATATATGGGGGGCCTTTCTATCTTCCTCGTTTAGTGAATCAACTATGATTTATTTTCTAAGACTCCATTAAAGTCCATCAAATTCCATCAAAATCCATGTTTGAAATATGCAAAAAGCTTTACAAATCTACACAAATCCTAAAATCCATGAAAATCAATCCCAACAAAAAGTCCTCTAAGATCTTTGTAAATCTTCAATTGAACACACCCCCTGAAGTCCCGATAAAATTAAATAAGCATAGAATATGGGCTACCTCCCATAAAGAACTTTTATTTACTATTGTTGGGTCGACTGAGTCCTTTTAGAATTAGGTTGGATCTCTTAACTTGAATTTAGGATTATCCACTCTAGTTCCATTCCAGAAAGTGAGTGCTCGACTATTTTTGTTAGTGTGATTGTTTTGTTCAAAATATCCGTAACAGCTTGAGTAGTGGCTAAGAAGTGATGTCTTAATATTAAAGGATGATCTTCATTAATAAAATGTGATATGACCAAAAAATCTGGGTACGATGTAGTTGTTCTCTTAAACTAGTACATTCGTGACCACTCCTATTGGTTGAATTGAAGTACCATTTGGTAAAAGAACTCGTTCAGAAGCAAGTGAATCCAACTCCAATTGATGTGTAGAAATAAATGTATGGGCATGAGATTTGCATTAAAACTTGTATCACAATGAGTTATGAAGTACCAAGCCCATTTGATTTTAATGTGCAAATGTATACCTCTAGGATAATTAAGCTTCACATGGCCTAAATCCAACTAATTCTTTCTTTTATTCTTGTTCTTCTTGAACTTGAAATCTCCCAGCTTGTTAATATTCTTCTCATTCTTTAGTTGCTTAACTCTTCATCCTTGAGTTATTTTTTTCCTTCGAAGTGTTTTCAACTTGTTCTTTCTTTGGAATCACTTTTGCAGTTTCCACAGTTACTATATTAATTGCATAAATTTCAGTATTAAGGTTATCATAATAGTTTAAGTCTAAAAAATCATTATCATCAATTTTCATTATCAAATAATTCATCATATTCTTCATAATTATGTTTGTTATTAATTTTGAATTTAACAATCTAGTCTTCAAATTCTATAGACATTGTTCCTTCAGAAATATTTAATATAATTTTATTTATTTTAAGAAAAGGTCTATCTAATAGTATATGTAAAAAGGTTGGGTGATATTGAATCTCCCATTTTCGTGACATAAAAGCCGGCTAGAAATATTAAGTTATGTACTTGTACTATAATGTCTTCTAATAATCCATATGGTTTACTAATTGTATTGTCTGCTAAAGTAAGATTTATAGGCGTACTAGTTAACGATCCTATTTTCAATTATTCATAAAGTTTAAGTAACATTACATTATTCGATGCTCTAAGATCCCACATAGCAAGTTCAATAGAAGAATCTCCTATTGTAATGGGTATAATAAACATTCCCAGACCGAAACATTTTTCAAGCATTATCTTCTTTATTAAAGATAATATCTTTTAACATAAATTTTCATTAGATTTTTTTAAAAAACTTTACTTTAAACTCAGAGAATTCTTTAATAATTTCTTCATGATTTGATTTCGTTAAAATCTCTTTAATTTATATTTTCTTAAATGATTTAGAAATGTCTTCTTTAGTTTTTTCCTTCCTAGCATCCGCTAATCGTTGTGGAATGGGAGAAATAGAGTTCATATTTTCATTCGATTCATAAATATTATAATTTGATTTTTCTTGATTAACTAATTCAAAATCTTTTAACGATTTTTTATAAGCTCCAACTTTGGCTAAATACCATGGATATAGCCTTTCGGGAAAAGGAATGTATTTCAATTGTTTGGCCATCCACTCCCTAGTGGGAATGACATTTGCTATCATGCCTTCTTCTTCTTCTTCTTCTTCTTCTATTGTATTATGTACTTTGTTTTTATTTTATTTTATTTTTACCTTTTTTGGTGTCTTTTATTGTGTATGTGTTTCTTTTTCATTCTTACAAAATAAAGCGTTGACTTGTGCTTGATTAATAGTGTTTGTAGTTTGAGTAGATTCTTTAGTTCAATTGCTTAACTTATTAATTTGTAGAGTCATTTGATTTAATTGTTTTTTTCAACTCGTTAATAAACATATTGATTTTAATTGGATTTAAAGAAAAATGCGTAAAGTTATGATGAATTTGGGTCATAAAATTATGTAATATTTGTTCTAGATTTGGTTGTGTGGGTTAAACAATTTGTTGAGGTTGTTGAATTAGTGAGATTGTATTGGTGCTTTTGGTCTATAAGTGGTATAATCTTGATTTTCTGGAACATAGCTAAGATTTGAATTTGGTTTTCCAGTGTAATTATTATTGTTATTATATTGATTTCTGGGAGGACCAAAATATTGGTTCATAAATGCATTAACTTTTTCAGTACTATCTTCTTGTAAAGTAGGACAGACATCCATATGATGTGTAACTTCATTGCAAAACCCACATAGTTTCACTTGATTTGATCTATCTTTAAATAGTAATTAAAAATGCTAGATAATTCATCAACTTTTTCGTCGAATGCATTACTCTTTTATTATTATCTTCATAAAGTTTCTTTCTTGATGTGTCGGTCTTTTCACTATATTCTTTAGATTGCTTAGAAATTTTGTTAATAGAAACTTTTGCTAAAGTTCATGCACCATCGAATAATGATCCACCACATATGGTATCTAATAGTATTTGTTCAAAATAATTAAGTTTGCCATAAAAGTATTCTAATAAAGCTCTTTTGGTGTATCCACGTTATAGACAAGATGAAATTAATCTTTGAAATCTATTCCAAAACTCGTTAAAGTTTTTATTATCTTTCTTTTTCACGACTGTGATTTGTATTCAATAAGTACTAATTTTTCTCTCAAGCATATATTGATCCAGAAAAGCTTCTAAAATTTAAGCTCATGTGGTTATCGAATCTTGAAGAAGACAAACTAACCAATCTTGTGCCTGATCTTTCAATACAAAAGAAAAAACATTAAATTTGAGTTGTTCTAACGTGCAATTTTAGGTTTCATCCCTTTGAATTTACGTTGGTATTCCGTTATAAAATTTTGGAAGTCTTCATTGTCTTTATCGTAGAAGTTAGGTATAGCACTAATGAATCCAGATTTTAGTTCAAATTCAAGAAACCCCTCAAAATAGGCAATATGCATGTGTTCCTAAGCAGTGATATTTTGATTGGCTTGCCTAAAATTAAGTTCTCTATTATCGTTGTTAATATTAATATTATCGAGGTTATTATTGGCTTCCATTATGGTAGCTCTGCGTTCCCTACGTTGTTGTTGTTGTTGTTGTTGTTGTCGTTGTTTTTGTTGTTGTTGTTGTTGTTGTTGTTGTCATCGTCGTCGTCGTCTTAAACTACGATTGGAAGTCCTATCTACCTCAGGACCAAATGGATGTAAGGACCTGTGCAATTAGAATGAAAAAGTGGTAGACCATACAATGTCTAAAACTCCTAAAATCTCATGAAAAATCTCCAGCAATGATGCCAAAACTTGACACGTGTTGAGCGTTTACAATAAGTTTCTCATATATCCTTCTTATTTGTAGTAGTGATAAGTGAGACCATCTCCACATGGATTTATCAAAAACTTTTGGGAAAAAGTCTTTTAATGGTTTTTATTATTATTCTTACTTTAATTCAAATAAGACATGAATTAAAAAACTAATTCAATATATAATATTATAATAATCAACTAAATTAATTAAACCAACTTAACTATCACAATTCAAATTCACTAATATTCAAATAAATTCAATTTAATAATAGAAAATATCTAAACAAACATCTAGAACAATGAAACAATAATCCATTTTGCATCCTGACATGTTACTCACATCATATAGTCATGAACATACTTTATAAAGTATTCTAGATCATTAAACTCTAATCATAAGTAAGTAAACATCCCTTATCAAGCCATTAGTTCTCTTTATACCAGTGAAAAAGCCATGTTCTAATTTTATTGAGCTAACCATTTAAATACACAAAGAAATGAACTTTTGGTATAAAACTGCATTACAATTTGTGAAAACTTCAAACTACTAAATCTAATGCCTTTGGAAAGCCACTTTAATATTAAGCTTAGATCTTAATTCATCTAGGACATCTAAATATTAATAAACCTTTTAAATAACCTTAGTTATTTCTTTAAAATATATACTGAATTCAAATATCGTAATACGCATTCTAGACTACGCATGCAATAAAAATTCATGATTAAAATATGAAAATAATATTCTATTAATTCAACGAATTAAAGAATTCAATTAGTTTAAAGCATTAAACACAAAATCATCTCACCGTGACTACATCACAAAACGGATCAAGTTCATGTTTGGACTTTATTTAGATTAATAAACTGCTCACACATTATCATAATAAACATTGTAGTAAACTAAATAAAATACATAGATAAATACCTCTAAATAAATACTTTGAATCTTCAAATTGTTTCTAAAAGCAATGAACGATAAATCAATAAACTAAAACATTAAATAATGGCTCCTAGAGCAATGAAATATTGATCTAAGTAGTCAATAGCAACTGATTTTGTAGCCCTAGGGTCATATATATAGAATTCTAGGTAGTACATACCCCAAACTAACTCAAATGTCTCGTAGTTATCTAAAATTCTTGAAATCGAACCCAACAATTCCTTAGCGATTCCACTTATTAATCAAATCTCTTGTAAAATCTTTGGAAAACTACTTCTGTGCTCCACTTATCCGAGTAGCGATTCCCAGTGCAAATCCCAAGACTCTAATTATTTGCATGCACTGAATTCCAGTTCTTTTTCTGATTTGCTGATGATTCTTTGTATACTCTTTCCATTCAATTAAATCCTTCACATTCTTCCTTTTTTTACTTTATTTATTCAAATATTCTAATTATTATCTAAAATAATAAAAATACGAGAAAACCCCGTGTAATATAGTCTTCTACATTTAAAATTATCCTAAAATATACTTTGAAAACTGTCTAATTATTGTCTTATCAACAAGGAAGTACAAGAGCCAAATTTTGAATGCACATATAAGATTAATTAGTAGGGCCTTCAGTTCCCTAATAAGAAAAGATCGATCGTTTCCTTCCGCGACATTTTGTAGAAGATTGATGACTTTGTAGTTGTAGTCAATAATGGAAAAAGCAAATGCTCAGACCCTTTCTAAAGGCATTTTTGGGAGGGGGATTGAGGATTGGTAATGATTCGAATTGTGAAGATATAGGAGTTATAAGGCCTGACCTTCAAACTTAAGATGTTAGATTGCAACTTATCCACTGCTGCCTCCTTTGGCATTACTTATCACCATACACTAGGCAGATGATTTTCTTTCACTCTTTAGCATTTTGGTTGTTTTATGTGTGTATGTAAACGTAGAATTCATGAGTTCTATACGACGCATCTTTAGACTAATGAATTATTACATTGATGATTGTGATGTAATTAGTTGTAATCAATCTTTACTTTCCTTAAAAAAATTTAACTTTGCTTCTTTGCGTTATTAATTCTTCGTCAAAAGTTTAGTGGTTATTTCATTCTTTGATTGATTTCTTAAACAGAAATATGGTATTTTTTCTATTTCTTTCTGTGAAGTATCTCTTTATGACTCACAGTCACCCTCACGTCACTATTTAATCAATCTATAGGGGTAAAAGCACACATACAATTCAATCACCTCTGCAGAATCAATTCAAGAAGCAAACAAAATTTCATTCTAGGTACATGCTTCTAAACTTACATTGATCTATAATTAAGTATTTTTCAGATTCTTCTTCTGATGTTTGAAGCAAATTTATGACCTATTATAGATTTAGACTAGAACATAACTAGATTGTGATTATAACTCCCCACCTTGAACTATAAAATCATAATGACCACTAAGTTTTTGAATAAATGCCATGCCAAAAAATAGCTACAATTAAGAGGAATAATAACCTAAACTATCATAATGTTTCTTGCTTTTAGATTGACTGGATTGCTATTTGGTAGATTGTTTATTCTTTGGTGTGACTACATTGATATATATGGGTCCGTGTTTGAAGGATTTGTAGAAAACTTGGTAGCTAGTTGTTAGAGATAAATTACCATCTAAATATTGAAGCATTGATGTTATTGATAAAATGCCCTTGAGATACACCTAGCCTTTCTGATGGAAATCTCATTTTAAAGAGATGATGAAAATTAATTATTATTATGATGAAATGAGATGCTCCTATCTAGCTAGGTTGTTCGGTCATTCTTAAATGTCTGTAGTTTAATATTCTCAAAGCATTTTTAACTGTATTATTAGCATATATGGATATAAATAGACTACTTGTCCAGTAAGACAATGCTTGATACTACAAATTCAAGAGGTCTCCAAAATCCCTCATATTTAATTCATGACTTGCATATGTAGTTTTTTTACTTCTTTTTTTTTTTCAGCTACATAAGCGGACCATTTGAAAAAAAAAAAAAGAATAAAAAAAGATAGAAATAGGCAAAATGTTGGTTTGATTCTTACAATAAAGAAACAGTGAAGCAATTCTACCCTCTTAACCAAATATCAACTTTAATCTTTTCTTAATTAATTCATAAGATACTACTTCGAGAATTCATGAAAAATATATTTAAAATTAGTTTTTCATTTGTTTATTTTTTGGTTGAAATATTCGATTAGTGGGTTTAGTGTATAAATCTTATTTGAATATGATTTACATTTTGGATAATTGTTTAGATAAAGGATGTCTTATTTAAATTTAGACGATAGCAATTTAATATCATTTTTTTTGGTATGATCTATGTTGTCTCCGCCTCATGCCGACCTCAATTAATTTCGAATCGGGGCTATGTTGTTGTTGTTGCTCTATTGACTCCGCCTCGTAAATGATAACTTTGCTTTAAATGGCTATGCTTGTATTGTTTATCTTATTTTTCTATAGTCGCTTATTGTTTTATTTGAAATGAATGGATGTTTTGGAAAAATGTCAAATTCTTATTTTTAAAACTTGAGAACAAGGTGGGTATTTAAAGTAGGCACAATTGGAAAAATCAAGCAATGAAAGGAAATTGGAGATAAACCAAATCAAGAAGATGATACCGAGTCTCTTGGTGAGTTTTCGGAGAGATTTAAAGAGATGTTGAGAAGATGTCCAGGACATGGATATTTAAAGTAGACATAATTGCAAATATTCTACTGTGGAAGGAATCATGACACAAGAACATTAGTCGATGTTGCAGCGGGTGGTTATCTACTAACTAAGAATGAAGATAGAGCAATAGATCTTCTAGATCTTATGTCCCAGAATCCACAATAAGAATTCATTCCATATAGAAAGTCAGCAAGAATTCTGAAGTTGATTCACAAGCATCGATCATGGCACAATTATCTAACTTAAGCAGTCAGATGGCTATGCTATAAATTGGACAATCAAGTCTATAAGTGCAAGCAATTCAACAATCTCTTAATCACCTGGAAATGGTGGTTAATCCAATGGATATGTAATAAGGGAATGAGTTTGAAGATTTCAACTTCATGAATAATTAGAATTATGGAAACAACTTCAGGCAGAGGGGAATGGCTCTTTAGAGATACTATCAATGATGCAACAACCCCAACTTTTCATATGGAAACCCTCATAATACATTGAAGCTACCTCCAGATTTTAAGCAGCAAGTCCAATAAGGGAAGCTAGGCTAAAGTGAAGAAATAACTTCATTGAACTCAATTGAGAGATTTTTGCAAGCCATTGACATCAAGAATAGAGGACGTCAGGAGAAGAATGAGAAAGAGATGGAGAAGATGAAGCAAATTCTTAAGCGAATGGATGATGAACGAAACTTGTTTATTAAGAGTTTGGAAAAAAAATCGGTCAACTAGCAATTGCATTAAACTCGAGGAAAGAATGACAATTTTCAAGTAACACTATCACGAGTCCTAAAGAGAATGTAAGTTCTATACAAGTGGTGACCAAGTCAAAAAAGTGAATACGATAGTAGTCAAGAAAGCGGAGAAACCCGAAAAAGTGCAAAAGCTAGAGGTTCTGAAAGATACACCATGATTTGCAGACTATGTCAATTATTTGGCATGTAGTGTACCTCCTCCAGATTTAACAAACGTAGCAAGAAGGAAATTTTTGAGTGATGTGAAGTCATATTTTTGGGATGAGCCATACCTATTCAAAAGATGCAATGTTGGGTCATTTCGCGATGTGTAGCAGAGGAGGAATTTGAAGGCCTTTTAGAAGTATGTCATTCATCACCATATGGGGGACATTTTGGAGTACAAAGAACGACATCTAAAGTATTAAAATGCAAATTCTATTGGTTAAATCTATTCAAATATTCATATATGTTTATGAAAACTTGCAATGAATGCCAAATAATAGGAAATGGTTTTAGATGACAAGAGGTTCCACAAACCACTTTTCAAGAAATTGAACTATTTGACGTATGGGGAATAAACTTCATGGGACCATTCCCTACTTCAAATAAGAAACTATATATATTGTTAGCATGTGATTATGTTTCTAAATGGGTGGAAGCCATAACAACCATAACCAATGATGAAAAAGTAGTCATATAATTTATTAAGAAATAAATTTTTTACCAGTTTGGAACACCTAGAGCATTAATCAGTGAAAAGGGGTCACATTTCTGTAACAAATCCTTGGACAAATTGCTTAAAAAATTTGGGGTTAAGACATAAAGCCTCACTTGCATATTATCCTCAACAAATGGACAAGCTGAATTAAGTAATAGAGAAGTGAAGCGGATTTGGAAAATTGTCAGCCCCTTATCATTAAGACGACTAACCGGCCTAAATTACCTTAATCCCCTAATAATCTAGTTAGCCTAACCATTATTTTAACTTTGACCTCAAAATACTTTTCATTCAGATCCTTAATAAAATCTCCAAAACTAAAATTATATCCTCAATAAAACTCAATTCATAATTTGATCAATTGGAGCAAACTAGTAAGTCATATCCATGTTTTGAAGAAATTTTGGCAGCACCTCCACTAAAAGTGGCCTACCGAAAAACTTCCATCTAATAGAAAACAAAATTGGGGAGAGGCCTCGAAGGAATCATAACTCCCCGCAGTTCACAATATATATCAAAATCAAATTGATGTACTAACTTAGAGTCTTTGATAGCTTAATCACAATTATATAATAACAAATAGACAAAAATTGAGATATAAACCTCTCAATTCATTTTAAACTAACTTGGGAAACCTTCATAACAATTTGACGAAACTACACGACCTACACTCACCCCAAGAATTCCAAAACAATATATATAATTTAAAACAAGAATGTACTTTAAATTGAAAATAATCACCACAATATTTGAGTCTTGTCCATTCTTCCTTTATCTTCATATGGAATCTGACATCATCAAAAATAAATCGAAGATGTCAGGCAAGTAAATTCCTAAATTGATTTGTACTCCTGTAATTGTTAGTCTGATAAATGGAGACATGTAATTGCATTTTCAAATAATCAATAAAATAAATGCGTCAACATGACATGCAATCCTAACTATAATGAGTGTTGACTTCCAAAAATAATATAGAGACCATATTAAGAGATAATGAAATCTAGAGATAACTTGCTGACATTAGACTCCGCTAGTCCCACTAGACGATGTAGAGGTGTAATTGAAGCCAAGTTTCAAGCAAACCAGACTCCGAAACAAGTTTATCCCTTTCACTCTCTCTATGAATGCATGACCAAGAATGATAAAATGAAATGCAGACTATGATATAATTATATGTACAAAGATAAATTCCATAAATAGTAAATATCATCGTAGGGTTTACTTACCACCAAATCAACTCAAAGTTGGTTGCGAATTCCACATAACCTTCCCCTACTTTTTTGTACTTTGAACTTATTCCCTAAGCTCATTCTGAGTGATTTTGGGATCCTCGACATTACCTAAAAAAATTGAGAAATCAGGTAAAGTTCCCTATTTGAATTTCGTAAGTTTTCGACCAATTTTTAAGTTATTTTGGTATTCTTAAATCTTAAAAACGCGAAATCATTCCAAAATCAACTCCTCAGATGTCTAAACCCCAATTCTGACTACAAATTATGGTTTGGAATTGAAAATTAACCTTAACTAGGCTTTTAAACAATTTTCTAAAATTTGGTCATTTTTTAGTATCGTAACACGTATTACGAGGAAAACCTAGTATAAATTCTCAAGAAGATTTCAAAATCCTCTTTTTTTAATAAAATATACAATTTCGATTTATTTGTCTAAAATATGATTTTTCAATTTTTTTATTTTCCTGGAACTTTTCCAAAATTTTACATGTTCTTTTTATTTTTCTTTTTAATTGTGGTTTGGCCCCTGAACATAACTCGGTTCGTACCGGTTTGGGGATCAAAGCCTCCTCATATTCTTTCTTTCCTCTCTATCTAGTTGAATCGAAATTCTTTTTTCTTTTTTTTTTATTTCATTGGGTTTGGGCTCCCAACCCCAACCTCGAGTTGGATCGGGGCCGGGGAGACCTTCCCCTGCCCTCGTCTTCCTCGGACGAATTGCCATGGCAATTCGTTCGAGCCTCCTATCTCTTATCCTTGTCAAACAACACAATGGAAACACATAACAACAACCAACAACTACTCGCTTACCACTGATTTCAATTCCATCTCTTCTCTCATTCGATTTCGAATTCTCTCCCTCCTTCTCGGTCTCCCCTCCTCTCATTGCCTCAATTGATCTCTCTCTCACACACTTTTGTTCAAATAATAGTGGAGACAGGGTTTATGTTTGAGATATATATTAGATTTTCTCGAGATTCGCATCACATGAATCTCAAGGCAGATCTAATGGTGTCATTTAATTTAATTTTTTATCTTCCTCGAGATACGTAGTATGTATCTCGAGGTCAATCTTTGTGGATATTATTAAGATAATCACCACCAACCGCCTTGAACAAAATCAATTATTTTGATTTCCTCGAGATACGTATCATGTATCTCGAGGTAAATTAAATGGCTTTATAACAAACCATGCGGATGACATGCATCTCGAGGCATAGACACATCACTTCAACAGCAAGGTTCAACCATTTCCTTCCTCGATGCGCACACTATGCGTATCTCAAGGTGAATCCAATGTATATTTATTAATTTGAATTAAACTATAAGATTGATATATATATATATATATATATATATATAAACTATATTATATATACTAGTCAATGGCACGCGCTACGTGCGTGGAACGCATCAATTTTCTTCTCAACAAAAAAAATGTATGTATTTAGATTCTTTTCATGAGTTCATTTTTCTCAACAAAAATGAACTAATAATTGCTCAATAGTTCACTGTTGTACATGTGCATCCAAAAAATTCTTCTCCAAAGAATCATTTCGTGGCAAAAAAATATGTATACAATACATGTCACAATTCATAAATATATAATGGTTGTTGAATCTCAACTTACAGAAGTCATATGATAAAAGATTACATACGCTCAAAGAAAAGAGATAGAAATCAAACTAAAACTCCACTATCTTGATTCTTGAGAGCTATTTGTCCACCAACAAATGTTTAAAATTAAATAAAAAAAAATCTACATCTTGCATATAAAGATGGTATTAAGTCCGCTTCATCAAGTATTTTTCTCCATCAAACTTTTAGTGGCACTATCTAACAATTGATTAAACTCTGTTCTTCGCAATCGAAAAAAGAAACAGCCGAAACAAATGACGGTTAAATCATCAAAATTTACCAATTTTCTTACGAAATAATTGAGTAATCAATTAATTTGCCTACATGTTACGATGTGTAGGCGCAAATTAAGGTGATCAGAGAGTGAGTTGCTTCAAAGCTTGTAAATAATTAAATTGTTACCAACGTGCTATAGATAAAAAATCACTCAACTCCAGCGTCAATGTTCACGGTCAATGAATGATGCTTTACCATATCTCTCCTCCGACTCTCCTTGTTTAGATTTCAACAACTAAAGTGTCTGAAAAAAATAGCTAGAGCAATGTAGCATATAAAAAAGCAAAAATATAAGGAGCAAAAATTGAATTAGAGTTTCCTATATTTTATTTTTTGGAAAAAGCTTGCAATGCCTTTTTAAAAGCCAAAGTCTCCAATATGCTTTTTTTTTTGCAATACGTTGATGCGTATATATCTACCACAGTGGGTACGTAAAGAAACATTTCAATTGAAATGTTGTACATTTAATGAACCAAAGAAATAAAGTCTAATAAAGACAACCAAACCTATATTCACTCCGTCAAATACATGTTACATTGTGCTATACTGATTGACTCCGTAGATGCACATGGAGGCCGAGTGGTGGAGCCGATACAGGGGCTACATATGCTACCATTTGATGAATCTGTACTTGTTGGTTGTTGGGAGTTTCGATTCTTGTAAAAGAGATAACATCATCATATATATATTAAAAAGAAAATGGTCGACCTACGAAGAGAAAGTACGTAGAGAGGAATTAAATAGGGTGTTTTTATGAACAACAACCAATCGATCAGCAACACCAATAAAGTCTTTTTCAATCAACTAAAAACCAAAATAAGTTCGAACAATTAAACCAATTAAAGCAAAAGGAACACAAACTTGATATGAATTAATCCCTGAAACTTCTTTCCTTAATTGATCTAACCTTGATACAGAGCATAGTCCATTGAAAAAAATTCTGAATTTAAACACCTAAATTAAATCAAGAAAAAAAGCGTGATCAAAATCCAAGAATGAAAGATAACAAAAAAGTTATGTTAAACATGAAGACTAAAGATTAAAACTTACCAATTAAAATAAAATGTACATAAACTTAATATGAATAGTCTTCATCTCTTAATCTTTTACACTGCAACTTCTCTCCTTAATTGATTGAACTTTAATATTGATGCAAAGTCCACTAAAAAAAGATTTCAAATACCTAAATTAAAATCACATGAAAAAGTGATCCGGTTTTGACATTCTACTATTGTTTCTTCCTTGTGCATGGAATCACGCGAAACATACATGTTGTAAGATGACATTTTTTGCCATAAAAATCAATAAAAATCTTGCAATGGCATTTCTCTCTCTTCATGTTCTCTTCTACAATTATTATTGATTCGGTTAAATTGTTCTTTCGAGTTTCGAAAGTAATTTAGATTTTGGATTTGCACATTTTTGAAAACATGCTTCGGTTGCAATATAGATTCACCAATTTTGCACTTTTTTAGGAAGAAACTTACTATAGCTTAAATTTGAAAACTGATTTATTTTAGGAAAGTTGTGCACATAATTTAAAAACATTTTGTTAGATGGACATCCACCAATTTCGGTACCACTTTTGTAGGAATTCTTCGCTAGACCCAATTGGAAACTGTTAGGGCATGTGCCCTAGGTCAATCTACAAACATTGCTTATCTTATAATTTTAGTTAATAAAATAAAGGTTCTCTTTTCTATTTTATTATAAGTAATTGCATGTTTACCTTACAGTAACATCCATAGGTATTTGTAAAAAATTCATAAATGTCCATAGTCGGTCATCATACTAGGAACTATAATGAATTAATACTAGTGTGAATCTTGATTGATGGTCATGTGATGATCATGCATATAAGGATACGAATCAATATTATGAGTACTTATTATGGAGTAAGATACTGGACCGACCCGCTATTAGAAAACCTCATGGATTAAGTCATAGGTGTTACTCATGATAGGTATATCATTTAGTCATTCGACTTGAGATTACCATAGACTTCAATATTAGGAACATGATAATTTGACACAATCAAATGTTGTCTTTAACCGGACAATTATAAAGATTGTGATTGGTTACCTGGTGAATAATATGTGAAGGTGTGTAATCAAGATAAAATTTGTCACTCTTGTATAGAGAGATATTAATATAAGTTAAATATTTAAACAATAAATCTTAGTTAATGATATGTAAACCATCATATTTGGACATTTTTATTAAAGCATAGTCATAATCAAATCATCATATTTATATAATGATCCTAAATCATTAAACTTTAATCACAATAGGTTGATAGCCTTTAACAAACTATCAACTTTCCTATATTTAATGAAAATTAGCCATATTCTTACCCTTGTAACTTTACTTATTGGATAAAATGTACAATAAACTAGAAATACAATATCATTAAAACTCAAGAAAAGTCATACCTAATCCAAAGTAAATAAAAACCAGAATTATGGTAATCTCGAACACAATCACATAGAACTTCTACTCGGATAATTTTTTAACCTTATAGATTAACCCTAGTTACTACTTATATAATTGTTGTCAATAATCATAAACATAGATTTAGATACCCTATATTAAGAAACATATTGGCCACTATATACTCAATATAAAGAATCATTAGTTGTAATATGCAAATACAACTTAGTAAAACTATGATTGATGTGTGTGATTTATTTAAAGCATTAAGCACATAAATTCTGCATTATGACTAAATTAATGAATGATTTACAGTCATGTCCATAGTATTGTTTAGTGTAATAAACTACTCACACATATTAATAACATCGTAATAAACAAATAATTGAAAGACATTAATGTAAAATACCTTTATTAAATAAGTCTTGAATCTCCAAAGAGTCTTCAACAACGAAATGAACTAAAACCTAATTGAAAATAGTTTAAAACAAATAATGACTAATTGAGAGCCTGTATTTCAAAGGCCCAAGGTTCTATTTATAGTTTCCCTAAGTGTAAAAATCATAGATAAACTCAAATTCCTCATTCTTATCTAAAAAACTTGTCACCAACCTCAGCGATTCCTATGTTGTTCACAAATCACTGAGTTAATAATTGGAAATATCTCCATGTGCTCCACTGATTCATCTAGTGATTCCTTTGTAAATCTCAGTTCGCTGGCTCATCACTGGGTTTTCTCTGCTGCCGATTTATGCAGCATATCCTTTGTATTCTCACATCTGTGAGAAATCACTGGACTTTTTCTTTAGTTGACTATTTTGGCTTTCTTCCTCTTTTTCTTTCATTTCTTCGTTTTTCCTAATTAAATCTTGAAATAAGAAAAAGATAATACCTAATGTAATATCGTCATTTATATCTAAAATCAACCTAAATCACACTATAAAACATGTCTAAATATTGAATTGTCAAGGATTTAAATGATGATGATGATATAAATGAAGACACCAGGGAGATAATCAATGCTTTATAATCTTATAATAAACTCCTTACGCTATCTTACTATATGGATATACTCATAACTCATTTGAAATATTTACCCTATATACTTAAAGCTCCAAATTTCGACTTAAAAGTTTATCAGATTATTTAAAATATGCAAATATAGAAAATAAGAACGCTTTGCTTGTTATAATATCTAATAAATTATCAAATTTAGAAGAAGTGACACTAATAAATGTTCTTAAAGAATTCAAGAAAGCAATAGGATGGACAATAGCTGATATTAAGGAATAAGTCTAGCCACATGTATTTATAGGACATTTCACAAAATAGATACAAAATCATCTAGACAAGCTCAGCATAGATTGAATCCACTGATGATAGAAATAGTAAAGATTGAAATATTAAAATTACTAGATGTGAGAATGATATTTCTAATAGTAGATAGTAATTAGGTTAACTAAGTACAAGTAGTTCCTAAAAAGACAGAGATCATAATAATAACAAATGAACTTGAAGAATTATAAGAAGCTAAATGATGCAACTAGAAAAGATTGCTATCCACTTTTGTTTGTAGATCAAATGTTAGATAAACTAGCTGGAAGAACCCATTACTATTCTTTAAATGGATACTCATGATTTCATCAAATTCCTTTAGCTCCAAAAGATCAAGAAAAAACTACTTTTACTTGCCATTTTAGTATGTTTGCATATAGACGCATGCTTTTTGGTTTATGTAACGCACTTGCTACATTTTAAAGGAGTATGGTTAGTATCATCTCATACTACGTAGAACATTTTATTGAAGTTTTCATGATGATTTTACTGTATATGGTATTTTTTTTAATGAATGCTTACTTCATTTAACTAAAGTATTTAAAAGATGCATATAAATAAATCTAGTATTGAATTATGAAAAATGTCATTTTATGGTAATTCAGAGACTTATACTAGGACACATAGTGTCAACAATAGGAATAGAATTAGATCTTGCTAAAACTGAAGTTATAAAGATATTACCTTACCCCACTGCTATGAGGGAAGTTAGATCTTTTCTTGGTTATACAGGATTCTATAGGCATCTTGTGAAATACTTTTCCAAAATAACACAACCTTTATGCAAACTTTTGCAAAATGATGTTGACTTTAAGTTCATAACTGAATGCAAGACAAGTTTTAATAAATTAAATGAAGCCTTAATCACCACACTTGTAATAAAGTCACCAGATTGGTCACAACCATTCGAAATAATGTGTGATGTAAGCAATTATGCAGTGGGAGCTATTTTAGGTCAAAAGATAGGAAAGGATTTGCATGTCATATATTACACAACATGAACTTTAGATCCCGCCCAACTAAACTATATCATTACAGAAAAATAACTCTTAGCAGTTGTGTTTGGATTAGAAAAGTCTAAACCATAAGTATTGTTAGACCATAGGGACTTGCAATGACTTCAAAGCGTGTAACACTGCCACTTTCCTAAAGGAAGTTTTGCTCTCTACACCGCAAGAGTCAGCAAATATCCTAAAGGATACGATGAAGTAAACCCACATTTCACTTTGCAGTAGTGAAAGATGAAAACAAGAATAATTGCTACTGAATCTCGAGATGATTTCTTTCTCCCCAAACCTCTCCTCTTATAGAGCACTGGTCATGACCAGTTAGAGTGAAAATGAGGTAGTGGAGTAGTGGAACAGTCAAGCATTGATGCAATAGAGTAGTGGAGCAATCAAGCATTGATGTAATGGAGTAGTGGAGCAGTAATGGAGTAATGGAGAGAAGTTTCAACTGCACCCACTCATCAACTCTAATAACTACGCAGTTTCAACTGCACCCACTCAGCCACTCCAATAACTACCCGTTTAATCTCGAAAATGATAAAAATTAATGGTAAAAAGTGCCTCGTGCCAACTGCTAAGTGCGCCCATAAAAGCGCCTAAAATGCGCCACACCGAGCGCGAGCGCGAGCGCGCCCGTGTGGCTCACCTTGCATAACACTTGTATTTTATTTTACACACACTATGGTGCAAAAGTACATATATACTCTTTAAACTTGAAGTTCCTGACCAATGTGGGAGTAAACATTTATTTTGAAAATGTTCAACAATCCCCTGCCATTTTCAAAATAATCAGATCATTCAATCCACGAAATCTCAAACATTATATGCATAAATAATGGTATCTTGCGATTTGAACCACTAATTTGTGAAAAGTTCATTACATCATATCAGAATTACATGGTAGATAAACTTTGAACCAATGATTCTATTCGATATGTAGCATAAACATATCACGCATATAACTTACACTAGCAAATAGCCATAAATATCATGACACATTCAACATTGGCCTTGTGTCCCGTATCTTCTCATGAATGTTTTTGGAGTCAAGCCCTTGAACTCCTTGAAGCTGTCGCACTTCACATCCACATAGGGAGTCTCCATTCTAGTACCCCCGCAATTTAAGCACCTTTAGAAGACTATTAAAAGATCATCTCAACCTCCTCTCTTTACATGCAGGTACCGAGCACTAACAACCTTGGGATGGTTATTAAAATTTGGTACTCACAGTCACTCTTATAATGAATTTGACTGCATTGAACTCAAGACTTAACGTAATGTTAGGTGTCGAGTTGAGTTTTCATTATTGGTGACCTGTAATTCATGGGTTTGAAACCCATTCCTCTTGATGTTTTATTCACCAAGTCTCTTGGAAATCCTTTATAAGGGGATTGCCAAGTTTTGACTAGATTTCACATGGTCAATAGTGATAACTCCTCTTGTTATCAATTCTCTGACACAATTATGTCTCAGTCCAATATGTTTGGATTTACCATTGTACATTTGGCTATAAGCCCTTGCCAATGTAGCCTCACTATCACAATGGATAGAGATTGGAGCTACCGGTTTAGGCCACAATGGTATCTCGTGTAATAATTCACGTAGCCATTCATCTTCTTTTGAAGCTGATGCCAATGCAATAAACTCTGATTCCATGGTAGAACCAGCCATTAAAGTTTGCTTCTTTGAAGCCCACGAGATCGCACCTCCAGCAAGTGTGAAAATCCACCCACTTGTAGATGCATGATTTTGATCTTTCACAATCCAACTTGCATCTGAAAACCCTTCTAAGACCGAAGGATATCCACTATAGCATAAACCATAGTTAATTATTTTCTTCAGATATTTTAAAACTCTTCGAATTGCAAACCAATGCAACTCACTTGGATTGATTGTAAATTTGCTAAACTTGCCTACTGCCAAGGCAATATCCGGCCTAGTGCATGTCATTGCATACATTAAGCATCCAATTAATCTAGAATACTCCAGTTGTGAAACTGGATTGCCTGTATTTTTTACTAGCTCAATACTTGAATCTAGTGGGGTAGAAACAGGGGCACAATTCGAGTGATCGAATCTATTGAGAAATTTCTCAATATAATGAGATTGAGTTAGAGTAATACTCCCCTCATCTCTTACAATCTGAATCCCGAGAATGACATCTGCTTGCCCCATATCTTTCATTTCAAACCGGCTTGAAAGAAACCTTTTGGTCAACTGAACTTGTTCCAAGTCAGTTCCGAAAATCAACATGTCATTTACGTAAAGACAGATAATTACACCATTGTTTTTTTCATCAAACTTGCTATATACACATTTATCATATTCATTTATTTTGAATCCAAAAGCAAGTACAACCTGGTCAAATTTTTTGTGCCACTATTTTGGTGCTTGCTTTAAACCATACAATGATTTTCGCAATCTGCACACTTTATTCTCATGACCGGGCATAATAAACCCTTCCAGGTTGTTCCATGTATATTTCCTCATCCAATTCTCCATTTAGGAACATTTGTTTTAACGTCCATTTGGTGGATGACCAACTTGTTTATATTTGCAATTGTAATAAGCAATCGATAGTAGCAATTCTAGCTACTGGTGAATAGGTATCGAAATAGTCTATTCTATGCTTTTGGGTGAAACCCTTAGTAACCAGTCTCACTTTGTGTTTTTCAATGGATCCATCAACTCTTCTTTTCCTTTTGAAGAGAAATTTGTATTTAATGGGTTTACACCCATGAGGTAGATCAACTAGCTCCCAAGTGTTATTTCCCATTATTGAATCCATCTCATCATTTAATGCCTCTTTCCAGAAAGTTGCATCTCTTTCTTTCATTGCCTCATCTACTGTTTGAGGATCAACATCCGTATTAAAACAATACAGAATTTATCTAGTTATTGTTTCTCTACTTCCTTCAACTAGGAATGTATAGAAATCAGAACCAAATGACTTAATTTTTCGGGCTCGTTTGCTCCTTCGAAGTTCAGGAACTTCTACTATTTCTTTGTCATTTTCAATTTCTATGACTTCCTTCCCTTTTTGGTTTTCTTCAAGAATGCTTTTGGGAACAGATTTAAATCTTGTCTCATCAAAGATTGCATCCCTTGATTCAATTACGGTGTTTACTGAAATCAAATTATTAGGCTCAATTACCATGAACCTATATGTCTTACTGTGTTGTGCATATCCAACAAATAAGCACTCCACTCCCCTTTCACCCAATTTTCTCTTTTTGGGTTCAGGGACTTTTACTACTGCTCTACAACCCCAAACTCTTAAATAATTAAGATTTGATTTTCGCTTATTCCAAAGCTCATGTGGGGTGACTTTATTCCTCTTTTGTGGAATTCTGTTCAAAATATGGCATGCAGTCAGCAATGCCTCTCCCCAAAATTCACTACTCAAACCAGAGTTTGATAGCATAGCATTAACCATTTCGGTTAAAACACGATTTTTACGCTCGGCCACACCATTTTGTTGTGGTGTATAAGAGGCAGTGGTCTCATGGACTATTCCAGTAGATTCAAAGTACTTTGGATCATAGTACTCTCCTCCCTTATCAGACCTTAAACATTTTATAAAGGTCTCACATTGCAATTCAGTTTCTGCCTTATAGGCTCGAAACTTAACCATTGCCTCATCTTTGGAATGCAACAAATAAACATAACAAAATTTACTATAATCATCAATAAATGTTATAAAATATTTATTGCCTCCTATTGAGGGTGTACTATGTATGTCACATACATCAGAATGTATTAAGTCTAGCAACTTTGAATTTCTTTCAACATTAGGAAATGGATTTCTAGTTATTTTTGTTTTCATGCATGCATTGCAATTTCCTTCATATTTATCAAAATAAGACAGTAATTCCAGATTTACCATATCATATAATTTCCTGAAATGAACATGTTCTAATCTATGATGCCATAAAAATGAAGGAGACTCAACAAGATACGCAGAAATAACATTCTTATTAGATAAAGCGATTACATTGAGCTTAAACATGCCCTCATAAGCATAACCCTTCCCTACATATACCCCTCCCTTGGAGAGTACAAACTTATCAGCCTCAAATACAAGCCTAAAACCAAACTTATTTAAAAGACCACCCGACACTAGATTCTTCCTCACTTCTGGTGCATAATACACGTTAGTGAGTGTTACAATTTTGCCAGAAGTAAATTTTAGATCAACACTACCTATGCCTTTAACAGGGACAGTAGCATCATTTTCCATGTACAAGACAATATTTTCATCTACTGCCTCCATGGTCTTGAAGAGTCTTTTGTTCTTGCAGACATGTCGAGTAGCACCAGAATCAACCCACCAAGCCATATCATTTTCAACGTCGTTGATTTCAGATATCATAGCAATGAGATCATCATTGTCGTTACCTGCACCTTTTGCAGCGGTAGAGGAAGCATGATTTTTTCCTTGCTTCCTCTTCTAATGATAACATTCGGACTTGAGGTGGCCATCTTTCCCGCAGAACCAACAAGTGACTTTCTACTTCCTTTGATTCTGGTTTTGGTTGTTCGATTTTCCCGAACCAGTAGGCTTTTTGAAACCACCAAGTTTGTTAGGCCTGTTCAGCAGGGGCTTTTTGAACTTAGCCGCTTCTATCACATGCACCTTTGAAATCTCCTGAGCATTCTGTTCTTTTTCATTTTTCTGCATGCGACAATCCTCTTCTACGCGAAGATGGTTAGCAAGTTCATCAAGAGTTATGTCCTTTTTTTATACTTAAGAGTTCGTTTGAACTCCTTCCAGGATGGGGGCAGTTTATCAATAACAGAAGACACAACAATTATTTCATCAATGAAAAGATTGTGTTGAGAGAAATTATTTCTAATCCTCTCAATTTCAAGAAATTGTTCCATGACCGACCTTTCATCAACCATTTTAAAATTAATAAACTTTGATATAAGGAATTTCTTACTTGTCGCATTCTCTTTATGGTACCTTGCCTCCAATTTCTCCCACAGTTCCTTGGCAGAGGGGACGTCATGGTAGAGGTCGAATAGTGAGTCCTTCATGGCGTTCAAGTGTGGTCATCCGTCTCCCATTTCTGCCTCTTCTTGATCTGCTCGACAGTTTCATCGTCGGACTCCATAGGTTTTGGTGTATCCAGAACATACACCAGATGAAGCGCCACTAGCAGGAAATAAACTCGCTTCTGCCACCTCAGGAAATCGCTTCCATCGAAGCGATCCAGCTTCACAATGTTAGCCGACAGTTCTTTAATTGACGAAGCCATTGCAACGATAGAAAGACTTCCTTTAGATTGTTAGACCAGAGGGACTTGCAATGACTTCAAAGCGTGTAACACTGCCACTTTCCTAAAGGAAGTTTTGCTCTCTACACTACAAGAGTCAGCAAATATCCTAATGGATACGATGAAGTAAACCCACCTTTCACTTTGCAGTAGTGAAAGATGAAAACAAGAACAATTGCCGGTGAATTTCGAGACGATTTGTTTCTCCCCAAAACTCTCCTCTTATAGAGCATTGGTCATGACCAGTTAGAGTGAAAATGAGGTAGTGGAACAGTCAAGCATTGATGCAATGGAGTAGTGATGCAGTCAAGCATTGATGCAATGGAGTAGCGGAGCGGTAATGGAGAAATGGAGAGCAGTTTCAACTGCACCTACTCATCAACTCTAATAACTACGCAGTTTCAACTGCACCCACTCAGCCACTCTAATAACTACCCATTTATCTCGAAAATGGTAAAAATTAATGGTAAAAAGTTTTACCCATGGTTAACTTGCACACATATACACACACGCACGTGCCTCGTGCCAAGTGCTAAGTTCTCCCATAAAAGCGCCTAAAATGCGCCGCGCTGAGCGCGAGCGTGTGGCTCACCTTGCATAGCACTTGTATTTTATTTTACACACACTATGGTGCAAGAGTACATATATACTCTTTAAACTTGAAGTTCCTAACCAATGTGGGACTAAAAATTTATTTTGAAAATGTTTAACAAGTACTACAAGTACTAGGAACAAAAGTAATAGGTTACTCAGATCATGTCGCATTAAGAAATTTGATGGCAAAGAATGCTATTAAACCAAGATCAATAGGATGGATCTTATGATTACAAGAACTTGATCTTACTATAAAAGACGAGAAATGTGCCGAAACCTTAGTAGTACACCAGTCGAGTAGACTAGAAAATTGAGAAACCCTAATACCATTAAAAATGAATTTCTTAATGAATACTACTTGTTGGATTTTGGGGTTCATACGCAGCGAAAATTACAAAATAATTTTGACAAAAACCCCAACAGGATCCGAATCTAATTCCATTAAAAACGTTTAAACCATGAAAAACTTAATCATACCTCAGTCGTAATGTACCTTTCTGAAGGTTAATCGATCTCTTAGGCGCTGCCAACGACGAACGCCTCTATCAGCAGTCCACACACGAACGGCGGCCGAGATTTGAAGTGCTAGCTTCGAGAGAATACCAAACCTTTTGTTTCTCTCCAAAACGATTCGGAGCGTACCGAAAAACCCTAGTTTGTTTTAAAACGAAAATAGAGTTTCGGCCCTTAATCTTTCATACGTGTGTTCTAACTTAAAGCGTCTATTTATACAACCTTTGTATATAGACGGTTAAGTAAATTATACATATACCCCTACTTAAAGAAGTATAGGTGTAATACACCACAAGGACGTTTCCGTCATGAATTTTATCATATAAAATTCATTTTTCTGAACCATCTTAAAATCTCGCAAAACCATTCTTAGTGTGCGACCCAATAGGCTCATACAACGTTGGCAGTGTACCAAAACACATTTTGGTATACAAGTCATAAGCGGCCTCTAGCAAGACATTATGACTACCCAAGTTGTACGAATATCAAATCGATACAACCTAATCGATAGTGTATATAACATCCTTTTGTCACACGATATCCTTTTGATCAAACATAAGGCATGGAATTGTCATCCAACATGTTCAATCGTACTAGTCTCGATCTTTAGGTAGACTGAAAACATCCAAGTGACATTGATCAATATCAATTCACTTAGACTGGGCCATTTAACAGTCTAACACATCGAGGGATCCACTAGATATCTCTCTTTATATGAAAGGGAAAAATTCTATCTTGATTACACAACTTCATCACATTGCTCACACAGTAACCAATCACAACCTTTATTATCGTCCAGTTAAAGACAACGTTTGATTGTGTCAAATCACTGTATTCCTAATGTTGAAGTCTCTGGTAATCTCAAGTCAGAGGACTGAAAAATATACCTATCATGGGAAACTACTATGACTTAATCAATGTGATGTCTTCATAGCGGGTCGATCCAATACTTTGTTCCCTAACAAGTACTCGTGATCTTGATTCTCTCTATACGTATAATCATCATATGATCATCAATCAAGACTCACACTAGTCTTAATTCATTATAGTTCCCAGTATAATGATCGACTAGGGACATTTATGATATTTCTGTAAATACCCATGGATCTTATTATAATGTAAACATGCAAATTAATTATAATAAAAATAAAACGAAATCCTCTATTTTATTAACTAAAAGTATTCATAAAGACATTTATGGATTGACCTATGGCACATGCCCTAACATCTCCCACTTGCACTAGGGCCAATCATACATGCATCTAATGCCTAATGATCTAACATGACCATCATGTTTTGCTTGTGGAAGAGCTTTTGTCAATGGATCCACAACGTTGTCTTCAGTAGATACTCTGCAAATCTTTATGTCTCCCCTCTCAATGATTTCTCTGATTAGATGAAAACGCCTGAGTATATGTTTGGATCTGTGGTGTGATCTAGGTTCCTTGGCCTGTGCTATTGCCCCGTTATTGTCACAATACAAATGAATAGGGTTAGCAATACTTGGAACCACACCTAGTTCAGAAATGAACTTTTTGATCCAAAGCGCCTTTTCTTTGCATCGAACGCTGCAATATACTCAGCTTTTGTTGTAGAATCTGCCACAGTCTCTTACTTCGAACTTTTTAGCTTACCGCACCTCCATTCAAAGTAAACACATATCCAGATTGCGATCTAAAATCATCTTTATCAGTTTGAAAAGTTGCATCTGTTTAACCATTTACAACTAGATCATTTTCAAAACCTCCATAGACCAAGAACATTTCCTTAGTTCTTCTTAAGTATTTATGAATGGTCTTTACTGCTATCCAGTGACTCTCACTCATCATTTGTCCTAGGACATTGATTCTTGCTGAGACTTATGCCATGAGATATTGGCAACAATTCTCTTTTAGAGTCTTGCAAATTGAACATATTCAGCACCTTGTCTATGTAAGCACTCTGACTTAGACCGATTAGCCTCTTAGATCTATCCCTATAGATCCTAATCCCTAGGATATAGGCTGCATCTCCTAAGTCTTTCATTGAGAAACAATTTCCTAACCAAGACTTGACACTCTGCAATGTTGGGATGTCATTTCCAATGAGTAATATATCATCAACATACAGTACCAGAAAAACTACACTCCCACTGACCTTCTTGTATACACAAGGCTCATCTTCGTTCTTAATAAAATCAAAATCCTTGATTGCTTCATTAAAATGAAGATTCCAACTCCGAGAAGCTTGCTTTAATCCATAAATGGATCTTTGAAGCTTGCATACCATCCTAGAATTCCCAGGATGTACAAAACCTTCAGGTTGTGTCATATACACGTCCTCAAGCAGCTTTCCATTAAGAAATGCTATTTTTACATCCATTTGTCATATCTCATAGTCATAATAAGCAACAATGAAAATTAAAATTCTTATGGATTTAAGCATGGCTACCGGCGAAAACATTTCATCATAATCAACACCTTGAGTCTGGCTGAAACCTTTTGCTACAAGTCTTGCTTTAAACGTATGCACATTGCCATCCATGTCAGTTTTCTTCTTGAAAACCCATTTACATCCAATGGTCTTACCACCTTCAGGTAAATTAACCAAGTTTCAAACTTGGTTATCAAACATGGATTGCATCTCGGAGTTCATGGAACTTAGCCATTTATCTGAGTCTGGTCCAGACATAGCCTCCTGATAAGTGGTGGACTAATTTTGATCCATAAGCAACACATCACGACTATCAGTAATGAGAAATCCGAATCTCTCTGGCTCATGTCTTACCCTACCAGATTTACGTTGGTTTTGTGTCACTTGCGGAGGTTCAACTGGTTCAGAACGTTGTTGAACTTCTAGTAGCGGTTCAGTATTTATCTGTGATTCTTGAACTTTTTCAAGATTTATTTCTCTCCCACTACTGTCTTTTGAAATAGATTGTTTTTCCATAAAGGCACCATACCAAGCAACAAACACTTTCTTCTCAGCGGGATTATAAAAGTAATATCCTTTGTTTCCTTAGGATACCCCACAAATAAACACTTATCGGATTTAGGTGCTAGTTTTTCTGAGACTTGTCGCTTTACGTAAGCCTCACAACCCCAAATCTTAAGAAAAGACAAACTAGGTCTCTTCCCGTACCATATCTCATATGGTGTTTTATCAACCGCTTTAGAAAGAACTCAATTTAGAGTGAAATCTGCAGTTTGTAATGCATAACCCCAAAAGGATAATGGAAGATCTGCATGACTCATCATAGTTCGAACCATATCTAATAAGGTTCGATTTCTCCTTTCAGAAACTCCATTCCATTGTGGAGTTGCTGGTGGAGTCAATTGGGAGATAATCCCACAATTTCTAAGATGATCATCAAATTATTGGCTTAAATACTCACCACCTCGATCTGATCGAAGTGTTTTGATAGTTTTACCAAGTTGATTCTGCACTTCATTTTGAAACGTTCGAAACATCTCAAATGATTCAGCTTTATGTTTCATTAGATATACAAAACCATATCTGCTGAAATCATCATTAAATGTAATGAAGTACCGATAACCTCATGTAGCCATTGTGTTTATAGGACCGCATACATCAGTATGTATTAGTGTTGGGGCATGTGCCCTAGGTCAATCCATTAACTATCTTTATGAATACTTTTAGTTAATAAAATAGAGGATTTCATTTGTTGTTTATTATAATTAATTTGCATGTTTGTTTTATAATAAGATCCATGGGTATTTACAAAAATATCCTAAATGTCCCTAGTCGATCATTATACTGGGAACTATAATGAATTAAGACCAGTGTGAGTCTTGATTGATGATCATATGATGATTATACGTATAGGGATACGAATCAAGATCACGAGTGTTTGTTAGGGAACAAAGTACTAGATCGACCCGCTATGTGGACTTCACATGGATTAAGTCATAGTTGTTTCTCATGATAGGTATATTTTCTAGTCCTCTGACTTGAGATTATCAGAGACTTCAACATTAGGAACACAGTGATTTGACACAATCAAACGTTGTCTTTAACCGGACTATTATAAAGGTTGTGATTGGTTACTGTGTGAGCAATGTGATGAAGTTGTGTAATCAAGATAGAATTTGTCCCTCTCATATAAAAAGAGATATCCAGTGGATCCCTCGATGTGTTAGACTGTTAGATGGCATAGTCTAAGTGAATTGATATTCATCAATGTCACTTGGATGTTTTCAGTCTACATAGAGATCAAGACTAGTACGATTGAACATGTTGGATGACAATTCCATGCCTTATGTTTGATCAAAAGATATCATGTAACAAAAGGATGTTATATACACTATTATTAGGTTGTATCGATTTGATATTCATACGACTTGGGTAGTCATAATGTCTTGCTAGAGGCCGCTTATGACTTGTATACCAAAATGTGTTTTGGTACACTGCCAACGTTGTATGAGCCTATTGGGTTGCACACTAAGAATGGTTTTGCGAGATTTTAAGATGGTTTAGAAAAATGAATTTTATATAATAAAATTCATGACGGAAACGTCCTTGTGGTGTATTACACTTATACTTCTTTAAGTAGGGGTATATATGTAATTTACTTAACCGTTTATATACAAGGGTTGTATAAATTGAAGCTTTAAATTAGAATACACGTACAAAAGATCAAAAGGAGGAAACTCTTTTTTCGTTTAAGAAACGACTTAGGGTTTTTGGTATGCTCTGGATCGTTTTGGAGAGAAACAAAAAGATTTGGTATTCTCTCAAAATTAGCACTTCAAATCTCGGCCGTCGTTCGTGTGTGGACTGCTGATAGAGGCGTTCGTCGTTGGCAGCGCCTTAGAGATCGATTAACCTTCAGAAAGGTACATTGCGACTGAGGTATGATTAAGTTTTCATGGTTTAAACGTTTTTAATGGAATTAGATTCAGATCTTGTTGGGGTTTTTGGCAAAATTGTTTTGTAATTTCCGCTGCGTATGAACCCCAAAACCCAACAGTGGTATCAGAGCCATCGAGTTCGATTCCATTAAATTCATTGCATGTTTTCTTCTGATATATACATGATATATGATTACAAGCATGTTAATATCAAGAATCTTGTTATTGGTGATATACTAGGATTCAAATATCTTAAATCCAAAATAAATAATTAATTTTCGAAATTATATATTTATCTTGTTATATCTATTTTGTTATGAAGTTTCTATTTGATAAAGATAGATAACAAATTAGATTAGGAGATATAAGCAAAATCGATTCCGTTATCCCTATTGGATAGGAGATAAATATCAAGAATCTTGTTATTGGTGATATACTAGGATTCAAATATCTTAAATCCTCATTGGATTAGGATAAGATGATTAGTTAGATGTGGGTCAGGGTTAATTAAAATTGTTTTAATTGACTTAATTTCGGATAAATTAAGGGGTTAATTTATGATAATAAAATCAGCGAAAATTATGATTTTCTATATCGAATTTTAATTTTCGGAATTGAGATTCGTCTTCTAAAAAAAAAAAAAAAAAAACGGGGCGTTGCCCTGTATTCCGTCCGCTAACGATCAATGGAACCATCGCTTCATTGACCGGCCAATGGATCGCTAATCTAACTAATCCTAGTGCACGAAAACTCTTTTATTAGCGATCAGTATAAAAAAAAATTCAAATTGTTTAGTGATTGAACAAATCAATAAAATATATGATATTTCATTGTTTACATAAAATCACTAAAACTGAATAAAAATCCCTCTATTAAATTTTAAGTCTCGTGCGCTAATATAGTTTCAGCCATAGCTGGGTGTATTGTGTTATCTTGGTGAGACAAGTTGGGTAAGATTTACCTTAATGTTTAAAATGGTTCGACTTAATAAAGCCATCAAAATAGTTTTGAGCTTTAGGCAAATGATGAGATAAAAACATGCTAAGACATAAGATGTTCCATATCTCATAAAAGGATCTAAAAATTACATAAGATGTAATTGGTAACTGTTCCCTACCTAAATAATCTAGTTCTGTGTTTCATGCCATAGCTGTCATACAATTAGGTGAAATATGGATTTTAGTCCCCTAAATAAACAATACGTTTTAGGAGGGTTGTTAATTTAGTGGGAGTCTATTCCTCTATACTAAAATAAACTTTGCATAATCTTTATTGTAGATCAATGGCCTCTTCAAGTAACAATAATCCCCTGTCATCACTGCGATCCATCATTGAGAAGGATAAGCTATCGGGACTAACTTTCTTGATGGTTCGAAACTTGAGAATCGTTCTCAAGCATGAACGCAAGTTGTATGTCCTGGATGCTCCAATCCTGAGGACCCGCCAGCCAATGCTACGAAAGCTGTGAAGGATGCGCATAATAAGCATATCAACGATTCTACTGATGTTGCATGTATTATGCGGCAACTATAGTTCCTGAACTTCGAAGGACATGGAACTAATGGAAGCCTACGACATGGCTATAACGCTGAAGGAAATGTTCCAACAGCAAGCTAGGCAAGAAAGGTTCGAGACAGTCAAAAACCTACATTCTTGCAAGATGACTGAGGGTTCCTAATGTTCTAAAGATGAAGGGCTATATTGACCAGCTTGATAGACTCGGATTTCCCATAAGCCAAGAGTTGGCTACGGATTTGATCCTAAATTCATTACCGGAAAGTTACTCACAATTTGTGACGAACTACAATATGAATAATATGGAGAAATTAATTTCAGAGTTGCATTTGATGCTCAAAACTGCTGAACAAAATATCGAGAAACCCTCTAGTAATATGTTGATGGTTCAAAAGGGAAAGGGAATGAAGAAGAAAGGAAAAGGCAAGGCTAAAGTTGTCAAGGCTGCTGCTGCACCTGTCGCAAAGCCTGTGGAACAAGTCAAGCCCCAGCCTGTTCCTGCTTCAAAACACCCAAAAGAAAAGGAAGAAAATTGTCATTTCTGTCATGCACCTGGACATTGGTTCAGAAATTGCAAACTCTATCTAGAAGATCTAAAGAAGAAAAAGGGTAGCGCGACTACCACTACAGGTATTTATGTTATTGAAATTAATTTATCTACTAGTGATTCCTGGGTATTAGATACCGGATGTGGATCTCACATTTGTATAAATGTGCAAGGACTCACCAGAAGTAGAAAGTTGAAGAAAGGAGAAGTCATCCTCCGCGTAGGGAATGGAGCAAGAGTTGCTGCCCTGGTTGTTGGATCATATGACTTAGTCTTACCTAGTGGACTTATCTTAACTTTAAATAATTGTTATTTTGTGTCTGCCTTAAGCAGAAACATCATTCCTGTTTCATGCCTGGATATGGATGATTTTGATTTTATTATTGCGAATAATAGATGTTCCATTTCTCGTAAATGAATATTTTATGCAAATGTTGATTTGTGTGATGGTCTTTATATTCTAAGCATGAAAAGGTCCACTGATACTCCAGTCTTTAACATAAATACAAAGATATTTAAGTCAAATGGTTTGAATCAAACCTATTTTTGGCATTGTCGTCTCGGGCACATAAATGAGAAACGCATAACGAAGCTCCATAAAGATGGACTTCTAGATTCATTTGATTTAGAAACATATGAAACGTGCATATCTTGTTTACGAGGCAAGATTACTAAAAGTCCCTTTACTGGACACAGTGAAAGGGCAAGTGATTTATTGGGTCTAATCATACTAATGTATGCGGTCCTATAAACACAATGGCTAGAGGAGGTTATTAGTACTTCATTACATTTACTGATAATTTCAGCAGATATGGTTATGTATATCTAATGAAACATAAAGCTGAATCATTTGAGATGTTTCGAACGTTTCAAAATGAAGTGTGTAATCAACTTGGTAAAACTATCAAAACACTTCGATCAGATCGAGGTGGTGAGTATTTAAGCCAAGAATTTGATGATCATCTTAGAAGTTGTGGGATTATCTCCCAATTGACTCCACCAGCAACTCCACAATGGAATGAAGTTTCTGATAGGAGAAATCGAACCTTATTAGATATTGTTCGATCTATGATGAGTCATGCAGATCTTCCATTATCCTTTTGGGGTTATGCATTACAAACTGCAGCTTTCACTCTAAATCGAGTTCCTTCTAAAGCATTTGATAAAACACCACATGAGATATGGTACGGGAAGAGACCTAGTTTGTATTTTCTTAAGATTTAGGGTTGTGAGGCTTATGTAAAGCGCCAAGTATTAGAAAAACTAGCACCTAAATCTGATAAGTGTTTATTTGTGGGGTATTCTAAGGAAACAAAGGGATATTACTTTTATAATCCCGCTGAGAATAAACTGTTTGTTGCTCGGTATGGTGTCTTTATAGAAAAATAGTTTATTTCAAAAGAAACTAGTGGGAGAGAAATAAATCTTGAAAAAGTTCAAGAATCACAGATAAACACTGAACCGCTACTAGAAGTTCAACAACGTTCTGAACCAGTTGAACCTCCGCAAGTGACACAAGACCAACGTAAATCTGGTAGGGTAAGATATGAGCCAGAGAGATTCGGATTTCTCATTACTGATAGTCGTGATGTGTTGCTTATGGATCAAAATTAGTCCACCACTTATCAGGAGGCTATGTCTGGACCAGACTCTGATAAATGGTTAAGCGCCATGAACTCCGAGATGCAATCCATGTATGATAACCAAGTTTGGAACTTGGTTGATTTACCTGAAAGTGGTAAGACCATTGGATGTAAATGGGTTTTCAAGAAGAAAACTGACATGGATGGCAATGTGCATACGTTTAAAGCAAGACTTGTAGCAAAAGGTTTCAGGCGGACTCAAGGTGTTGATTATGATGAAACTTTTTTGCCAGTAGCCATGCTTAAATCCATAAGAATTTTAATTGCCATTCTTTGCATATTATGACTATGAAATATGGCAAATGGATGTAAAAACAACATTTCTTAATGGAAAGCTGCTTGAGGACGTGTATATGACACAACCTGAAGGTTTTGTACATCCTGAGAATTCTAGGAAGGTATGCAAGCTTCAAATATCCATTTATGGATTAAAACAAGCTTCTCGGAGTTGAAATCTTCGTTTCGATGAAGCAATCAAGGATTTTGGTTTTATTAAGAATGAAGATGAGCCTTGTGTATACAAGAAGGTCAGTGGGAGTGTAGTTGTTTTTCTGGTACTGTATGTATATGATATATTACTCATTGAAAATGACATCCCAACATTGCAAAGTGTCAAGTCTTGGTTAGGGAAGTGTTTCTCAATGAAAGACGTAGGAGATGCAGCCTATATCTTAGGGATAAGGATCTATAGGGATAGATCTAAGAGGCTAATCGGTCTAAGTCAGAGTGCTTACATAGACAAGGTGTTGAATAGGTTCAGTTTGCAAGACTCTAAAAGAGGATTGTTGCCAATGTCTCATGGCATAAGTCTCGACAAGAATCAATGTCCCGGGACAAATGATGAGCGATACCGTATGAATAAGATTCCATATGTATCGGCGATTGGATCTATCATGTATGCCATGTTATGCACTCGACCTGATGTATCATATGCTTTGAGCACTACAAGCAGATATCAGTCAGATCCTGGTGAGAGTCACTAGATAGCAGTAAAGAACATCCTTAAGTACTTAAGAAGGACTAAGGAAGTGTTCTTGGTTTATGGAGGTTTTGAAAATGATCTAGTTGTAAATGGTTACGCGGATGCAAGTTTTCAAACTGAAATAGATGATTTTAGATCGCAGTCTGTATATGTGTTTACTTTGAATAGGGGTGCAAAGAAGTGGAAAAGTTCGAAACAAGAGACGTGGCGGATTCTACAATGAAACCGAGTATATTGCGGCGTATCTCGATGCAAAGAAAGGAGCGATTTGGATCAAAAAGTTCATTTCGAACTAGGTGTGGTTCCAAGTATTGCTAACCCTGTTTGTTTGTATTGTGACAATAACGGGGCAATAGCACAGGCCAAGGAACCTAGATCACACCACAGATCCAAACATATACTCAGACGTTTTCATCTCATCAGTGAAATTATTGAGAGGGGAGACGTAAAGATTTAAAGAGTACCAACTGAAGACGAAGTTGCAGATCCATTGACAAAACCTCTTCCACAAGCAAACATGATGGTCATGTTAGATCATTAGGCATTGGATGCATGTATGATTAGCCCTAGTGCAAGTGGGAGATGTTGGGGCATGTGCCCTAGGTCAATCCATTAACTGTCTTTATGAATACTTTTAGTTAATAAAATAGAGGATTTCATTTGTTGTTTATTATAAGTAATTTGCATGTCTACATTATAATAAGATCCATAGGTATTTACAAAAATATCCTAAATGTCCCTAGTCGATCATTATACTGGGAACTATAATGAATTAAGACTAGTGTGAGTCTTGATTGATGATCATATGATGATTATACGTATAGAGATACGAATCAAGATCACGAGTGTTTATTAGGGAATAAAGTACTGGATCGACCCGCTATGTGGACATCACATGGATTAAGTCATAGTTTTTTCTCATGATAGGTATATTTTCTAGTCCTCTGACTTGAGATTACCAAAGACTTCAACATTAGGAACACAGTGATTTGACGCAATCAAACGTTGTCTTTAACCGGACGATTATAATGGTTGTGATTGGTTACTGTGTGAGCAATGTGATAAAGTTATGTAATCAAGATAGAATTTATCCCTCTCATATAAAAAGATATATCCAGTGGATCCCTCGATGTGTTAGACTGTTAAATGGCCTAGTCTAAGTGAATTGATATTGATCAATGTCACTTGGATGTCTTCAGTCTACATAGAGATCAAGACTAGTACGATTGAACATGTTGGATGACAATTCCATGCCTTATGTTTGATCAAAAGGATATCGTGTGACAAAATGATGTTATATACACTATTATTAGGTTGTATCGATTTAATATTCATACGACTTGGGTAGTCATAATGTCTTGCTAGAAGCCGCTTATGACTTGTATACCAAAATGTGTTTTGGTACACTGCCAACGTTGTATTAGCCTATTGGGTCGCAAACTAAAAATGATTTTGCGAGATTTTAAGATGGTTCAGAAAAATGAATTTTATATGATAAAATTCATGAAGAAAACGTCCTTGTGGTGTATTACACTTATACTTCTTTAAGTAGGGGTATATGTGTAATTTACTTAACCGTCTATATACAAGGGTTATATAAATAGACGCTTTAAGTTAGAATACACGTACAAAAGATCGAAAGGCCGAAACTCTTTTTTCGTTGAATAAACGACTTAGGGTTTTTGGTATGCTCTGGATCGTTTTGGAGAGAAACAAAAAGATTTGGTATTCTCTCAAAGCTAGCACTTCAAATCTCGGCCGCCGTTCGTGTGCGGACTGCTGATAGAGGGCGTTCGTCGTTGGCAGCGCCTTAGAGATCGATTAACCTTCAGAAAGGTACATTGCGACTGAGGTATGATTAAGTTTTCATGGTTTAAACATTTTTAATGGAATTAGATTCGGATCTTGTTGGGGTTTTTGGCAAAATTGTTTTATAATTTCCGCTGCGTATGAACCCCAAAGCCCAACAATTAGACCCAATAAATCACTTGCGCTTTCACTGTGTCCAGTAAGGGGACTTTTAGTCATCTTGCCTAGTAAACAAGATACGCACGTTTCATATGTTTCTAAATCAAATTAATCTAGAAGCCCATCTTTATGGAGCTTTGTAATGCTTTTCTCGTTTATGTGCCCGAGACGACAATGCCAAAAATAGGTTTGATTACTGAAATGACAATTTTCTTCCTTTTCTTTTGGGTGTTTTGAAGCGAGAGCAGTAGGGGCTTGACTTTTTGCGACAGTGAGCACTTGCCTTGGGCAACTCTAGCCTTGCCTTTGCTTTTCTTCTTCATTCTTTTTCCCTTTTAGACCATCAACATATTACTAGAGGGTTTCTTGATATTTTGTTCAGCAGTTTTGAGCATCAAATGCAACTCTGAAATTGATTTCTCCATATTATTCATATTGTAGTTCATCACAAATTGTGAGTAACTCTCCGGTAATGAATTTAGGATCAAATCCATTGCCAACTCTTGGCTTATGGGAAATCCGAGTCTATCAAGCTGGTAAACATAGCCCTTCATCTTCAGAACATGAGGACTAACTGACGCACCCTCAGTCATCTTGCAAAAATGAAGGTTTTTGACTGTCTCGAACCTTTCTTGCCTAGCTTGCTGTTGGAACATTTCCTTCAGCGTTATAGCCATGTCGTAGGCTTCCATTAGTTCCATGTCCTTCTAAAGTTCAGGAACCATAGTTGCTAGCATAATACATGCAACATCAGTAGAATCGTTGACATGCTTATTATGCGCATCCTTCACAGCTTTCGTAGCATTGGCAGGTGGGTCCTCAGGGATTGAAGCATCCAAGACATACAACTTGCGTTCATGCTTAAGAACAATTCTCAAGTTTCGAACCGAGTCAAGAAAGTTAGTCCCAGATAGCTTATCCTTCTCAAGGATGGATCGCGGTGACAAGGGATTATTGTTACTTAAAGAGGCCATTGATCTACAATAAAGATTATGCAAAGTTTATTTTAGTATAGAGGAATAGACTCCCACTAAATTAGCAACCCTCCTAAAACATACTGTTTATTTAGGGGACTAAAATTCATATTTCACCTAATTGTATGACAGCTATGGCATGAAACACAGAACTAGATTATTTAGGTAGGTAATAGTTACCAATTGCATCTTATGTAATTTTTAGATCCTTTTACGAGAAATGGGATATCTTATGTCTTAGCATGTTTTTATCTCATCATTTGCCTAAAGCTCAAAACTATTTTGATAGCTTTATTAAGTCAGACCATTTTAAACATTAAGGTAACTCTTACCCAACTTGTCTCACCAAGATAACACAATACACTCGGCTATGGCTGAAACTATATTAGTGTGATCGAGGCATTGACAAGTGTTTAAAATGGATGGCACGAAACTTAAAATTTAATGGAGGTATTTTATTCAGTTTTAGTGATTTTATGTAAACAATGAAATATCATATATTTTATTGATTTGTTCAATCACTAAACAATTTGAATTTTTTTTATACTGATCACTAATAAAAGAATTTTCGTGCGCTAAGATTAGTTAGACGGAGGTCCCATTGGCCGGTCAATGATGTGATTCCATTGACCTAGGTTAGCATGACAGGTACAAGAAGCGCGTGCCCCGTTTTTTTTTTTTAGAAGACGAATCTCAATTCGAAAATTAAAATTCGCTATAGAAAATCATAATTTTCGCTGATTTTATTATCATAAATTAACCCCTTAATTTATCCGAAATTAAGTCAATTAAAACATTTTAATTAACCCGGGCCCACATCTAACTAATCATCTTATCCTAATCCAATTAGGATTTAAGATATTTGAATCCTAGTATATCACCAATAACAAGATTCTTGATATTTATCTCCTATCCAATAGGGATAACGAAACCGATTTTGCTTATATCTTCTAATCTAATTTGTTATCTATCTTTATCAAATAGAAACTTCATAACAAAATAGATATAACAAGATAAATAAATAATTTTGAAAATTAATTATTTATTTTGGATTTAAGATATTTGAATCATAGTATATCACTAATAACAAGATTCTTGATATTTATCTCCTATTCTAATTTGTTATCTATCTTTATTAAATAAAAAACTTCATAAGAAAATAGATATAACAAGATAAATAAATAATTTCAAAAATTAATTAATTTATAAATAAATAATTTCGAAAATTAATTATTTGCAATTTCGGTCTTCATCCAAATAATCATAAACATGTAATTGAATTATGAACTACTATCCCAATCGAACATAATGGTGTCATGGATCATAGAACACGAAACTCAATTCATTAAAATTAGTTGAATTAACCTAACATGGTTACTAGCATGTACGAAACTAATTTCAATTAAATCACGAATATATGTATGATATACACAAAACATGATAATAAATCTCACAGAAAACTTATGTATATCACATATACATCGACTATTAACATGCTTTCAATCATATATCATGTATATATCGGAAGAAAACATGCAATGAATTTAATGGAATCGAACTCAATGGCTCTGATACCACTGTTGGGTTTTGGGGTTCATACGCAGCGAAAATTACAAAACAATTTTGACAAAAACCCCAACAAGATCTGAATCTAATTCCATTAAAAACGTTTAAACCATGAAAAACTTAATCATACCTCAGTCGCAATGTACCTTTCTGAAGGTTAATCGATCTCTAAGCGCTGCCAACGACGAACGCCCTCTATCAGCAGTCCACACATGAACGACGGCCGATATTTGAAGTGCTAGCTTCGAGAGAATACCAAACCTTTTGTTTCTCTCCAAAACGATTCAAAGCGTACCAGAAAACCCTAGTTCGTTTTAAAACGAAAATAGAGTTTCGGCCCTTAATCTTTCATATGTGTGTTCTAACTTAAAGCGTCTATTTATACAACCCTTGTATATAGACGGTTAAGTAAATTACACATATACCCATACTTAAAGAAGTATAAGTGTAATACACCACAAGAACGTTTCGTCATGAATTTTATCATATAAAATTCATTTTTCTGAACCATCTTAAAATCTCGCAAAATCATTCTTAGTGTGCGACCCAATAGGCTCATACAACGTTGGCAGTGTACCAAAACACATTTTGGTATACAAGTCATAAGTGGCCTCTAGCAAGACATTATGACTACCCAAGTTGTACGAATATCAAATCAATACAACCTAATCAATAGTGTATATAACATCCTTTTTTCAAACGATATCCTTTTGATCAAACATAAGACATGGAATTGTCATCCAACATGTTCAATCGTACTAGTCTCGATCTTTAGGTAGACTGAAAACATCCAAGTGACATTGATCAATATCAATTCACTTAGACCAGGCCATTTAACAGTCTAACACATCGAGGGATCCACTGGATATCTCTCTTTATATGAAAGGGACAACTTCATCACATTGCTCACACAACTTCATCACATTGCTCACACAGTAACCAATCACAACCTTTATTATCGTCTGGTTAAAGACAACGTTTGATTGTGTCAAATCATTGTATTCCTAATGTTGAAGTCTCTGGTAATCTCAAGTCAGAGGACTGAAAAATATACCTATCATGAGAAACAACTATGACTTAATCCATGTGATGTCCTCATAGCGGGTCAATCCAGTACTTTGTTCCCTAACAAGTACTCGTGATCTTAATTCATATCCCTATACGTATAATCATCATATGATCATCAATCAAGACTCGCACTAGTCTTAATTCATTATAGTTCCCAGTATAATGATCGACTAGGGACATTTATGATATTTCTGTAAATACCCATGGATCTTATTATAATCTAAACATACAAATTAATTATAATAAACAACAAATGAAATCCTATATTTTATTAACTAAAAGTATTCATAAAGACATTTATGGATTGACCTAGGGCACATGCCCCAATATTACTTACGGGGGGCCCAATAATTAATGCACGTTTAATTCGTTAATTAGGACACAATGACCCGTGACGTGGGACCCGCAGTGCGATACATGTCATTACCGAGGCACGGTGGCCGAGGTAAATGTTATATTTGTTGTGTTGTTTGCCTAGTGTCTTGTATATGTGTAGACTACTAAGTCATTTACGGGTACGTAGATACCGAGACGAGCGGGGACGCGCCTCGAATCGCGTGTCGATGTGGGCCCGAGGTAGCAGCTCGTGGGGTAAGTAGAATTTGTTCAATTATAAAAAAAACAAATGTGTAAAAGTGAGTGGTGGGGGTGAGGCCACATCACCTCACTTATCCATACACCGCATATATATATATATATATATCTCACTTTGATCTTTCAATCAAATAAAAAAAAAAAAAATTGAAACTGAGAGAACAAAAGAAGAGAGAGAAAGAAAGCAAAAGGAAAAGAGAAGAGAGGCGGGAGAGAAGAAAGAGAGACCGAGAGACACGAGATAGCTCGAGGAAGGTGAGTGATTTGTTGTTCTTGTTGATTAGTGTTGTTGGGACTGTCGTTGTTGGCCGCCATGTTCGGCCATGGAAGGCTCGCCCTCCATGGCCGAAAGGCGTGAGGAAGAAGATTGCAGGGGGTCTCCCATGCCATCAACTTCTGATGATTTGGGGATGGACGCCAAAGTCCCAACGCCTCAAAGACAAAAAAAAAAAAAAAAAAAAAAAAAGAGAAACCGAGCACGAATGCTCGAGTGAGGAAAAGAGGGAGTCGGGTCGACGCGAACCGTATGGGTCGGGTCGGGGACCGACCCCGACCCATGAGGACCGGGTCGACCGACCCGGATCGGGTTGGACCGGGTCGGGTTGACCCGGATCCACCGTAATATATATAATATATATATTTAATTATTTAATTAATTTAAACAATTTTTAATATATAATAAATTCCTAAAAATAGTTAAAAATATGTAAAAATTCAGGAAAAGTACAGAAAAATAGGAAACAAATATATTTGTGACCCAAATCAATAAAACTTTAATATTCCTATAAAAAGTGAAAAATTCAGGAGTCGGTCCAGGCGTTATATCGGGGTTTTACCTCGAAAAACGTGAAATCGGCAAATTGGTCTTGAACTCAATTTTGACCAATGTCGATCAAGTTAGGGATGTTAAATCATTAAATTGGAACTTAAATTGATACATTTTCAATTGTTAGGATCCTAGAGGAGCTATTTTGGGGTTTGGGTGCGTACATCGACGCGACGGAAGCCGAATAGCTTAGGAATTGATGTGTGTATGTAAGTAAACTGATTTGAGACATTTATTTACATTTCATTCCATTTATTTAATTTTTCTCAATTATTCGAACTGAATTGCCTTTGAAATCCATATGCTATGACTTGTTCAGTTGCTCATTTTATGATGTTCATAGCATACTCTGTTTTGTATATCATTGATTCTAATTCCTATACTTTGTCATATTGATAGTTGTGTGAGAGTCAGTGATATAGCATGCTATTAGAATAGTTTGTATACTTTGACTCGAATCCTTTGTGCAGTGATATGCTATTACATCTCTTGGATTCCAATACTGCATCGTTTTTGAATATGAAAGTGGTTCTTGTGGTTAGGGTCATTTGATGATAGAAATTCCGCTTTCATATGGGGGTCACTAGACTTGTCGGGATGTTAGGAAATTTCTCCACTACCTTGCATGACACACGAGGTAACGTGCCTCGAACGGGGTAACCGGACCTCGGGGTTTGTTGGCGCAAGAATAACTTGGTTGAACATGACGAGTTTTAAAACTCGGGTATGTTAGCAAGTATACATTCGGTGACAACAAATTCACTTGGAATAGAAAAGGCGTATCGTACATACGACCTTTTGACATTAGAGCTCAATTTGTGATGAAATGCTATGGAGCAGAGCTCAGATTGCAGTGGACAGGCTGATGTGATGAAGATCGCGGCCGGCCGACCGACCCTAATCCATTACTACTTAACCTGAAGTCAGTTTCATATGTGATTAACTCAAGTATCTCTTTGCATGATATTCCTTTCAGCATAAGTTTCTATTTAAATTATGCAATTTGATACTTGTTGCCTATTCGGGAATGTGGATCGATGTCTCTCAGTATTACTTAAATATATTCATGCACTCACCGTCTAGTTTGTGACGGTGGTGCAGATCTACCGAGTAGCAGACCATGCAAAGAGAAGATTGGTGACTACCTCTGAGCCGGTGGAGGACTGCTACGACCTATTTTTGTACGTTTTGTATGCTTTTGTATAACTTTTTGTTATATACATGCTCATTTGCTTTTTGGGTTGAGTGATAGGACTATAGAACTGGACACATGTTATATATATCACCATTTTTGTTTATATATGCATGTGATCACTATTTCCTGGTTTTTTCCACAATAGGTTAGGCCTTAGGATTTCATTTCCACTAGTAATTTAATAAAACTTCCGTTGAATAATTGGTTAGATAAAAACAAAAAATTAACTCTGATTTATAGACAACCATAGGTTAGTCACTAGAACAAGTAAGTAAACCGTAGGTGGTATCATAAATGGTAGGCATTTAAGTATTTAAATAAGGCTGACTAGTTCCTGGTTAGGTCCTATAGGGGAGATTAGGGCTTAATTAGGGATTAGGCCGGGCGGTGCCCTTATTTGTAGTTGGGGCCGTCACAGTTGGTATCGGAGCCAAGGTTTATAATGCTTGGATTACTTATATGGTGTAAGACTATATGATACTAACACAGTTAGTATCCGCGCCATGGTTTGAGAAAACATTGCTCTAAGATTGTAGAATATGTAGTTTCTACAATACGATACCATAACTACAATATGTAGTGAACGGCCTACATTGTTCAGCTAGAAACAACTAAAAGATGTAAATAAATTGTAGAAGTTAGAAAACTTTAGTTAGATGTGGAAAACCAGATGATCCTCGCTTAGAAACTATTAGTTGGGAAGTGAGTGAAAGTGAGTTGGGGATTTGATATATTTATTATATACATGTTAATTTTGTTATGTGTATATGTATGCGTTATCCACGTAGTAGCTGATTCGCGTTCGTTCTCCATTTACAGTCGGAGATGGCGGATTCACGTGATAGAGATGATGCCGGTGCGAGCGGTAGCCAGCCTTCGATACCATCAGCAGAGGATTTTCAGAGGCTTTCAGATCGAGTAGCTGCTCAGGGTCAGCAGCTGGCGGATTTCATTGCACTGGTGACTTCTCACCTTGCCCTACCAGCACCTCCAGCTCAGACAACAGTTCTTACGACTACTATACCGTTCGTAGTATCGACCGTACCTGCGACACCGATGATAGCAACTCCAGCAGCGGAGACAGTATCGATACCATTTTCCACACCCCCATCGGCTGGTTCGACAGCGGTAGTTCAGCTGGTGAAAGATTTCATCAGACTGAAACCTGTATATTTTGATGGTCATAGGGAGTTTGAGAAGGTTGAGAAGTGGGTCTCGTCGCAGGAGAAGTTACATAGAGTCTTGCAGATTGATGACAGACTTAGAGCGGAGATTTCGTCGTACACCTTGCAGCGAGATGTCGATGTGTGGTGGCGTGCGACGATAGCTGCTGAGGGAGAGTTTGAGTCTTGGGATGCATTCAAGACTAAGTTCTATCAGCAATACTTCCCACCCGCGGTGATGAAGTGGTTGAGGAAGGAGTTCATGAACATAAGACAGGGAGCCGACGAGACAGTTACGAGATACCGAGACAGATACGGCTATTTGAAGTAGTTTGCCGGAGATCTTGTGAAGGAGGATGTCGATGAGGTATATTATTTTGGCGATGGACTGAGGTCGGATATTGGTTTCTACTTGGCCAGTTCGGGTGCCAAGACATCGGGAGAAATTTCCGAGCGGGCATTGGCTCACGAGACTTATTATATGAGCTGCGTGGCTGACGAGACACCCTTAGTACCTGCGATGACACCTGATCAGATGGCAGAGTATGAGCGGAGGAGACAGAGAGGCAAAGGACCGAGGAGATGGGATAGGGGTGTTCAAGGGGCGATTGTGCCTTATGTAGCACCTCCTACACCTTTGCAGACTATTGTGGGTCGACCTCCTGTACCACCACCAGTCAGACCTGCATTGCCAGCTCCTACTACGTCTACTTTACCCGCTTTACCAGCACCACCAGCCTCGCGTCAGTAGCATGGTGGTAGAGGCAGAGGTAGAGGTAGAGGACGAGGACGAGATAGTTCCAGACAAGGCCAGAGACAGGCATCTCCACAGGCTCAGGATCGGACACACGTTCAGTCGAGAGCAGTCACTTGCTATCGATGTGGTCAGGAGGGACACATCAGTCGAGATCGTCCACAGCCAGCGACATCGATTCCGCCACAACGTCGAGAGGTCGTCCATACGATAGCACAGCCTGACACAGACGCTACGCGAAAACTTATTGAGGGTATGGTTTCTATTTGCGGGTATCGAGCTTATGTTTTATTTGATTCGGGTTCTACAGTTTCTTTCATTTCTGGTCGCATGGTCAGTTGAAACCAATTAGTGTCGAAGTCCATTTGATTTTGAGTACGGCAGCTGGAGATAGAGTGTACCCTAATTCTCTGGTGGAAAGATGTCCAGTAGAGATTGACAGGGTCGAGTTACCTGCAGATTTCAGGGTGCTAGAATTTTTGGAATTCGATGCGTTGCTAGGGATGGATTGGCTAGCATCATATCATGCTCATATCGACTGTTTTGCGAAAACAGTGAGATTTGAGATTCCAGGGCGTCCAGTGTTCGTGTATAGTGGTAGTACACCGAGAGCTGTGAGCACTCGAGGTCGGCTTGCGACTAATGGGGAGATGGAGACTTTGGTATCTGTATATACCGTTGCAGAGAGTCATGAATCGAAACTTGCAGAGATTCCGGTTGTGTGCGAGTTTCCGGACGTGTTTCAGGAAGACTTACCTGGATTACCACCACCGAGGGAGATTGATTTCATTATTGAGTTGGTGCCAGGGACGAAATCGATATCTATACCACCATACCGCATGGCTCCACGAGAGTTGGAAGAATTGAGGAAACAGTTGCAAGAATTGAGCGAAAAGGGATTCATCACACCTTCGATATCACCATGGGAAGCGTCGGTCCTGTTTGTGAAGAAGAAGGATGGTACCTTGAGACTGTGTATTGATTACAGACAGTTGAATAAGGTCACAGTCAAGAACAAGTATCCATTACCGCGTATTGACGACTTATTCGATCAGCTGAGAGGAGCGCAGTTTTTCTCCAAAATAGATCTACGATCAGGGTATCATCAGCCGAGGATCAGGGAGGATGATAGATACATAACAACGTTTAGTACGAGGTATGGACACTATCAGTTCACAGTCATGCCGTTTGGTTTGACTAATGCTCCTGCCATGTTTATGGATTTGATGCATCGAGTGATGAGACCATATCTTGACCGCTTTGTGATCGTATTTATTGATGATATATTGGTGTACTCGAATACTCGAGAAGATCACGAGCAGCACCTCAGGGAGACGTTGCAGACTTTGAGGGAGCACAAACTATATGCCAAATTCAGTAAGTGTGAATTTTGGTTGTCTGAGGTTAAATTTTTGGGTCATGTAGTTGGAGCAGCAGGTATTGTTGTAGATCCAGCAAAGATTCAGGTGATTTTGGATTGGCCGCGCGACGTCGAAATGGAGATTCGTAGTTTTACGGGGTTAGCGAGGCTATTACCAGAAGGTTCGTGAAGGATTTTTTGAAGATCGCTTCACCAATGACCAAGTTGACCAAAAAAGACGTGAAGTTTCATTGGTCGGATGAATGCGAGGAGTCATTTGCCAAATTGAAGAACTTGTTGACTACCGCACCAGTGTTGATATTGCCAGAGGCTGGAAAGGGTTTCATTGTGTACACAGATGCTTCTCGTATGGGGTTAGGTTGTGTGTTGATGCAAGAGAAAGGTACGGTAGCCTATGCATCAAGACAATTGAAGATACATGAGAAGAACTACCCAACTCATGACTTAGAGTTGGCGGCGGTAGTGTTTGCTTTGAAGATATGGAGACATCATCTGTATGGAGAGAAGTTCACACTCTATACTGACCATAAGAGTTTGAAATATCTCTTCACACAGAAAGAGCTGAATATGAGACAGCGCAGATGGTTAGAGTTTTTGAAAGACTATGACTTTTCTCTGGAATATCATCCAGGAAAAGCAAATGTCGTTGCTGATGCGCTGAGTAGAATTCCGATAGGAAATGCTGAGACTATTCGATGTCATATAACGGACGAGTATGGTTTACTCGAGGCGGCGGCGAGGCTTAGTCAGTCAGATATTGCAATTGACACAGAGGTACTGATTTGTGCTCAGGTGAGACTTCAGACAGTGTCGACTCAGAGAGTGTCAGAGGATCAGAAAGCCGACATACTGTATCCAAGATTCAGCGAGTTAGCGCAGAGTTCGAATGTCTTGTTCGGGCGAGAGACAACGAGATCGGTGTCTCGATTTCGAGGCCGATTGTGGATACCGGCAGTGGCAGAGCTAAGAGATGAGATTCTTCAGGATTCACATCGTTCCCGTTTCACTGTTCATCCAGGAAGGACCAAAATGTATCATGATATGAAAAAACATTTTTGGTGGGCTGGGATGAAAGCGGACATATCAGAGTATATCAAGAAGCGTGGGATCGTCGGCGGGTGAAGGCGAGCATCGTAGACTGCAGGATTACTACGACCACTTCCCATTCCACGATGGAAGTGGGAAGACATAGCTATGGATTTCGTTCGAGGACTCGCTAGAGGACGGTTCATAGACATGATTCCATCGGGTGATTGTGGATGATTGACGAAATCGCCCATTTCATACCGATTGCAACTCATTACACATTTGACCGGTGAGTGTATTGTTCGAGAGAGATTATCGTTTGCATGGAGTACCTTTGACTATTACGTCAGACAGAGATGCTATGTATACATCCAAGATGTGGCGGAGTATGCAGGAGCAATATGGTACACGTTTACAGTTTAACACAGCCTTTCACCCTCAGACTGATGGACAGACTGAGAGATTGATTCAAACTCTCAAAGATAAGCTCAGGGCGTGTGTACTTGAGTTTGGCGGATCGTGGGAAGAGTATTTACCTTTGTGTGAATTTGCATACAACAACGGTTATCAGGCGAGTATTGAAATGGCGCCATTTGAGGCGTTATATGGCAGACCATGTCGCTCACCATCTTGTTGGGCCGAGCCAGAAGATCGAAATTTGTTAGGGCCTGAAATTGTTGTCGATCACACAGAAAAGGTAAGGCAGATTCGCCGAAGCTTAAGGGAGCCCAGGAGAGGCAAAAGAAGTATGCAGACATGTATCGCAGCGATCTCACGTACGATGAGGGAGCTTTAGTGTATCTAAAGGTTTCTCCTCGTAAGGGTCATCATCGATTTGGTTTGAAAGGCAAATTAGCACCAAGATTCATCGGACCTTTCAAAATCAAGAAACGAGTTGGAAAGGTTGCTTATGAGTTAGAGTTGCCTCCACAAATGTCGGGTATTCATCCGGTGTTTCATATTTCGATGCTTCGACAAGCCAAGTCAAAGGCAAGCGAGAGACCGACAGTGGATTTGAGTCAGATTGATTTGAGTGAAGATATCTCATATGAAGAGCAACCTGTTCAAATTCTTGACCGAAAGGTACAACAGTTGAGAAACAAGTCTATCCCGAAGGTGTTAGTGAAGTGGCAGTTTCATGGAGATTCGGAACTCACTTGGGAACGGGAAGACTATATGCGCGACAGATTTTCGTACCTTTTTGAGTCAGGTATATTTTAAAATTCGTCTAGTTTAAGTTCGAGGACGAACTTCCTATTAGTTGGGAAGTATTGTCACGGTCCAATAATTAAGACACGCTTAATTCGTTAATTAGGACACAATGACCCGTGACGTGGGACCCGCAATGCGATACATGTCATTACCGAGGCACGGTGGCCGAGGTAAATGTTATATTTGTTGTGTTGTTTGCCTAGTGTCTTGTATATGTGTAGACTACTAAGTCATTTACGGGTATGCAGATACCGAGACGAGCGGGGACGCGCCTCGAATCGCGTGCCGATGTGGGCCCGAGGTAGTAGCTCGTGGGGTAAGTAGAATTTGTTCAATTATAAAAAAAAAAACAAATGTGTAGATGTGAGTGGTGGGGGTGAGGCCACATCACCTCGCTTATCCATACACCACACATATATATATATATATATATCAATCTCACTTTGATCTTTCAATCAAATAAAAACAAAAAAAAAAAAAAAAAAAAAATTGAACAGAGAGACAAAAAGAAAACAGAGAGAAAGAAAGAGAAGGAAGAAGAGAAGAGAGGCGGGAGAGAAGAAAGAGAGACCGAGAGACACGAGATAGCTCGAGGAAGGTGAGTGATTTGTTGTTCTTGTTGATTAGTTTTGTTGGGTCGTTGTTGTTTCGGTGTTCGGCCATGGAAGGCTCGACCTCATGGCCGAAAGGCGTGAGGAAGAAGATTGCGGGGGTCTCCCATGCCATCAACTTCGATGATTTGGGGATGGACGCCAAAGTCCCAACGCCTCAAAGACAAAAAAAAAAAAAAAAAAGAAACCGAGCACGAATGCTCTGGTGAGGAGAAAGAGAGTCGGGTCGGGGGCCGGGTATGGGTCGGGTCGGACCGACCCGACCGCGGAGGACCGGGTCAGACCGACCCGGATCGGGTTGGACCGGGTCGGGTAGACCCGGATCCACCCTAATATATATAATATATATATTTAATTATTTAATTAATTTAAACAGTTTTTAATATATAATAAATTCCTAAAAATAGTTAAAAATATGTAAAAATTCAGGAAAATTACAGAAAAATAGGAAAAAATATATTTGTGACCCAAATCAATAAAACTTTAATATTCCTATCAAAAGTGAAAAATTCGGGAGTCGGTCGAGGCGTTATATCGGGGTTTTACCTCGAAAAACGTGAAATCGGCAAATCGGTCTCGAACTCAATTTTGACCGATGTCGATCAAGTTAGGGATGTTAAATCATTAAATTGGAACTTAAATTGATACATTTTCAATTGTTAGGATCCTAGAGGAGCTATTACGGGGTTTGGGTGCGTACATCGACGCGACGGAAGCCGAATAGCTTAGGAATTACTGTGTGTATGTAAGTAAACTGATTTGAGACATTTATTTACATTTCATTCCATTTATTTAATTTTTCTCAATTATTCGAACTGAATTGCCTTTGAAATCCATATGCTATGACTTGTTCAGTTGCTCATTTTATGATGTTCATAGCATATTCTGTTTTGTATATCATTGATTCTAATTCCTATACTTTGTCATATTGATAGTTGTGTGAGAGTCAGTGATATAGCATGCTATTAGGATAGTTTGTATACTTTGACTCGAATCATTTGTGCAGTGATATGCTATTACATCTCTTGGATTCCAATACTGCGTCGTTTTTGAATGTGAAAGTGGTTCTTGTGGTTAGGGTCATTTGATGATAGAAATTCTGCTTTCATACGAGGGTCACTAGACTTGTCGGGATGTTAGGAAATTTCTCCACTACCTTGCATGACACACGAGGTAACGTGCCTCGAACGGGGTAACCGGACCTCGGGGTTTGTTGGCGCAAGAATAACTTGGTTGAACATGACGAGTTTTAAAACTCGGATATGTTAGCTAGTATACATTCCGGTGACAACAAATTCACTTGGAATAGAAAAGGCGTATCGTACGTACGACCTTTTGACATTAGAGCTCAATTTGTGATGAAATGCTATGGAGCAGAGCTCAGATTGTAGTGGACAGGCGATGTGATGAAGATCGCGCGGCCGGCCACCCTAATCCATTACTACTTAACTTTGAAGTCAGTTTCATATGTGATTAACTCAAGTATCTCTTTGCATGATATTCCTTTCAGCATAAGTTTCTATTTAAATTATGCAATTTGATACTTGTTGCCTATTCGGGAATGTGGATCGATGTCTCTCAGTATTACTTAAATATATTCATGCACTCACCGTCTAGTTTGTGACGGTGGTGCAGATCTACCGAGTAGCGAGACCGAGCAAAGAGAAGATTGGTGACTACCTCGAGCGAGCGGCGGAGGGCTGCTACGACCTACTTTTTGTACGTTTTGTATGCTTTTGTATAACTTTTTGTTATATACATGCTCATTTGCTTTTTGGGTTGAGTGATAGGACTATAAGCTGGACACATGTTATATATATCACCATTTTTGTTTATATATGCATGTGATCACTATTTCTGGTTTTTTCCACAATAGGTTAGGCCTTAGGATTTCATTTCCACTAGTAATTTAATAAAACTTCCGCTGAATAATTGGTTAGATAAAAACAAAAAATTAACTCTGATTTATAGACAACCATAGGTTAGTCACTAGAACAAGTAAGTAAACTGTAGGTGGTATCATAAATGGTAGGCATTTAAGTATTTAAATAAGGCTGACTAGTTCCTGGTTAGGTCCTATAGGGGAGATTAGGGCTTAATTAGGGATTAGGCCGGGCGGTGCCCTTATTTGTAGTTGGGGCCGTCACAGGGTCGTTCGTGCCTAATATAACCTGTACTCGAGTTACTAATCCCACAAGGGTGTAGTAGTGGTAAATATGAGGTCGAATCCCTATGACTTAGGTTTTACTTCAAGTTAACTAAAACATGAAATTTTTGGGGTTCTTATAGATAAGAAAACAATTAATTAACTAATTAAAACTACTTAGAAATTAAAGTTAGCAAAAATTAATTCAATATGAGAAAATACCTAAGTCTATGGCTCCACAAATCAAATTCAAAGTTCGATTATATGTCGTGGTCCTCAATTTTTCCTAAAGATTATTAATTCAATTTTTTCTAGATTAGCAATAGGAAATCGACATCCACCAAGAATCCCTAATTCCCCTAATCTCGATAGCTAGGACATTTGCCACTAACTACTTCGCTAATAAATACACAACCTTAGACATCCGCCAATCATGTTTAATGCATTAACTGCACAAAGTTCCATGGGAATACTAATCATAAATAATCAGATCAAGACCGCTTCACATTTAACCAAGATTTATCCGTCGCATACTCAATAACCGAGAGTTTTTGACAAAAAACGGGTGAGCGATATCACTTGTATCAGTCCAATCGTACAATTATGGATACGAGAGTCTCGATTAACTATAGGTCTTCCACCTAAAAGCATGCACTCGCCAGATACATACCCTAAGTTTGCACTTTAATCATGAAATCAATAACAAATAAAATAGAAGAAATTAAAATAATATAAATTATAAATAGATAGATCTCACATGACAATGCTATAAACCATGAATTTGACTTACTTCAACTTTGACCTAGGCCAAAATTGCTTAGCTAGATATCGTCTTGCTAAACTTCATTAAAATAAAATAAAAAGAGATTGCTTGGTCGAGAGAGAAGAGGATAATAAAGTAAACCTTAAAGTCTATATAAATAAAACCTTTGATTTTGGTCTCTGAACGAGAGAGAAGCTGTATTCCGTGGGTTTTTTATTATATCGTGTGCTAAGGAAGATCTGATGGCTATGATTGCTTGAGAGATGGAGCCTTGGATATGTGGCAAGCTTGGATTGGTCGTTTTGCTACTGTTTGCCAACGTGGCGTGCTCGTACGGCCTTTAATCATTGTGTTGACGTGGCTGGTGAACCAGGAGGCGACAGGTGGTGTGTGTGATGACGGGGATGAACGCTTAAGAGAGTCATGTGAATTAGTGGGAATTTGTGCGAACATGCATTCTGAAGGATATGAATGTATATTGTGAATAGATAGAAGGCATGGGAGACTTGGCAAAGATGTAGGATTATGTGCAAGCCGCATCTTGAGGACAATCAAAAGCTCCGAAGTGTAGAGAACACACATAGGAGATGGCAAAAATCTGGGAGTTAGTGCTTCATCGATCTTGAGGTAGATCATGTCCTTTATTTCTCATTTATTCTTATTTTGTCATGCTGATCTCGAGGCTTGATCGAAGGCTGCTGGAGACGATGTGTCACAACCGTGTCCCTGTTATATGTCATTTGGCTGCTTATATCTTCATATCAATTTGCAATGCATGTTTTGAGGCATATCTAATGGTAACTGTTCACACTATATGATTGACTTATACTTAATTTCATTAATGCTTTTCTCAACTAATGCACCACCAAAATTCTCCTAAACCATTATAGCATCAACACAGACCAATTTAGGTCCCACCGAACTGTCACGTGTGCAAGCTCGCTTATCAATGCCAAACACTGAGAACACTTCAAAAGACCCCGAATTATCTCTATTTCACAAAATTGTAACTGAAACACTGAATATGTAAGAAAAAGAGAATTGGTTAATTATACGAAGCATTGAGATCTAAAAACATATAAAATAAATACTTAGATATATTAATATTACTGACTTATCAAATACTTGTAGAGATAGCTATCACTTGTCCATGGTACGTTGATATAGTCAACTATCTCACTACTAATAGGCTATCACCCCATCTAACAAGAGCTTAAAAGAATAAGATAAAACACGATTCTAAACATTACTTTTAGGATGACCCCTACCTATGAAAATTTTATTCCAACCAAACCATTCAAAGATGTATTTCACAAACAGATATACCGGCCATTATGGCTCATTTCCATACTTATGCTTGCGGAGGACATTTTGGTCCACATCATACAACCCATAAGATATTAGACTTGGGATTCTTTTGGCCTACCTTATTCCACGATTGTTATGTTAATATGAAAGCTTATCCAGATTGTCAAAGAGCTGGAGATTTAGGACCCATGAACCAAATGTCTTTATGTCCTATACTTTTTTGCAAAGCATTTGATGTTTTGGGAATAGACTTTATGATACCTTTTCCACCATCTAATGAAATATTTAAATTTTACTAGTCGTAGATTATGTCTCCAATTAGGTAGAAGCTATAACCGCTAATTCTAATGATTCTAAAATAGTAATTATTTTCTTAAAATCAAGGATCTTTACTATTTTTTGAGCCCCTAGAGCATTAATTAGCGATAGAGGTTCACACTTTTGCAATATAATTATTGCTACTCTACTTCACATATATAATGTTACACATAAAACATCTACAACATATTACCCTCAAACTAGTAGACAAGCCGAAACCTCAAATAGAGAAATCAAGTTAGTTTTAGAGAAGACAACATGTCCAACATGTAAAGACTACAGTCTTCATCTAGCAGATGCATTATAGGTACATAGAACTGCATTTAAGAAACATATAGGTATGACACCTTATAGGCTAGTTTTCGGAAAAACATGTCATTTACCAGTAGAATTAGAATGTAAAGCATACTGGTAATTAAAACTTGTAATATAAATTATGAAAATGCCAAAAACAAAGTAAACTTTTTATTCAAAAGCTAGAAGGATTGAGAAATGACTTGATGATAGTGCTTCTATTTATAAAGATAAAACTAAAACATTTCATGACAATAAATTAAATATTAAGAATTTTAAAGTAGGACAAAAAGTGTTATTCTTTTGTTCACATCTTAAATTATTTCCTAAAAAACTTCTTTCACGATGAACGAGACCTTTTGTTATTACACACGTATTCCCCCCATAGCTCTGCAGAGATAGAAAGTAGAGAAATAGGGAGAACATTTAAAGTTAATGGTCATATATTGAAACCTTATCATGCAAATCTTGTCTCATGTGATATGGAGATCGTTAACTTAGACCCATTTGACAGCTCATCAATTAACTTGAACACTATGGTGGAGCATATTGTAACTATAAAGTCCAATGAAACAATCAAGCTATGGTTAGTTAATACATCGAGAAGAAAGAAGAATAAGAAATCACAAAAAGAACAACAACCGACCAGAGGCCAATTCGAGTGTGATAAGGATGAACTAGATTATGAGGAATATGATGAAAACATTGGTCTTTCAAAACTCTTGAAATAAGATCTAGGGCATATCTTCATCAACAAACAAATAAATGAAATGTCCTTTTACAGAGTTCAACTTTATACGGGAGCTGATATGAATCTTATGCCAAAATATTAGTTTCTTCAAACAAATTTGCAGATTCATAGCAAGCCTCCTATCAAGGTATACAAGCCAAATGTTACTTTCATAGTCCCATTAGTTATATCAAAGAATGTGTTAGTGGTAGTGGGATATTTCTTTCACTAGAGATTTCTTAGTCATGCCATCAAACAACCAAAATGATGAGGTATTATTAAGAAGACCACTCATATTAATCGTCGAAGCAATCATTGACATACGTGATCGTATAGTTACGCTTAGGTTGGATAATGAAAAGATAACACTACAAAATGGGATAAAAATTTGTAATGATATTGAAGGAGGAAAATTTAGTGAAGGTGATGAGAGTAAAAATGAAATACATTTTCAGATACTAAGGAAGATATATTCTCAATGAGGAACCACTTGAAGTGAAGATTGATTTACTCACACTCCATGAAGATTGATTCTTCCATATGTCGAGACAATGATAATAAATAACAATACTTTATGGGAGGCAGCCCATATTCCTTACTTCTTTAATTGTTTCAGTTTTTAGTAGGATATTTGTCATTAGTTTAGTTTGCTTTTATTCTCTCTCCTTTTTCATCTCTTTTGGAATTATTTTCAAAACTCTAGCTCTGGAGTAGCTTCAATAAGAGGGGGATGATCGAGTTGTTTTTGTTTTTAAGATCTTTATAAAAGTTTTCATTAGTCACTTGCTAATTTTTTGTTTGTTTATTTATTTATTTAATAAAATTATTAGTTAGTTACATATCCAGATCAAACTTTTGAATTTCTAGTCAATTCTACCTTCATATAAGTTTTAATGAATAATGTATATGTTAATTATGAAATAAATTGGAAAACAGTGAAGTAAGCCTAGTGAATCCTCAACAATTTGATATAACATTGTGAATCACTGGCTAAATTGGTGACAAAACTAGGAAAGTTATGTAAGAATTTGAGTCTGGCAAAATTCCCCGTGAGTCAACATTTCAACATGAATTGCTGCTCAGATCGGTGGGTCACTACACCTCATTTTCATTGATTTACATAGCGATTTCCCAGAGATTCCACTAAACACACGAATCACTAGGTATGATTTGGAGTTTTTAAAATAAAACCTCAAATCGCTAAACACAAACCCACATCCCAAATACAAACTGTTGCATCCTTTCATCCACACAATCAAATTTTTGTTTAGATTTAACCTTCCTAAGCTTAATTTTAGTATATTGAAGTGATTCCCACTTCATTCTAGTTTCATTCAACAAAAGTTTTTTAAAATTTAGAAAAGTAGAGCCGAACTAGGGTTTAAGGGATTTCGACTTAGAGCTTGAAAAACCAATCTAAAGGAGTTAGAGAGCACATATATAAAGAGATTCACTCTTATGAAGATAATCATGACGAACCCTAGCTCTTTATTTTAATGAAATTCTAGTTTGTTGAATTTTTGAAAAATCTTCAATTGATTTCAAAAATTATTATTGGAATTCATCTTTATATCGCAAATGAATGATTTCATTGATTCTAATAGATTAGGTATCGTAGTGGCAATGATAATTGACTTACAAATTGAATATTTTAAGTTTTATGTAGTTTTTATCAATTACATGAAAAGTGTTTGCAATGAATTTAAAAATGAGTTTTCAATGATTTGGAGGTGCATTTCTCAATTTTTTGAAAAATCAATTTGATAGATTTGATCTCATTTTATCGACTTTCATGATTTTTAAATAAGTTTTGTGAAATTTACCTTTTTACAAAATTGTTTCAAATTTATCGATAATAATTTGATTTCCCATAAACGACTCACCTTAAATCTGTTTGTATCAAATACATGATTTTGATTTACTGATTCATCATAGTTGATTTGTTCATTATGATGGGAAGATGTAGAGGACGAGGTAGAGGTAGTGCAGAAGAAAAAAGGAAAGGAATTTTGATAGAAAAACCTAAGAAGAACTATGCGGGCCAAAAAATGTTTATCCAACCCACGTGGATTAGTATTAGAGAATCGAGACTCATGAGGACTGAGTTGAAAACACCATCCCTACCTAGCTCTGACGAGGATTTTGACCAAATAGATCCGAACACATAAGCCCTTTATGATCTCATGAGATTCTTCAATACTAAAGTACAAAATAGATACTTTAGAGATATGAAAAGAGTTATCACAACCAAAAGATGATTTCAAATTCAAAATGTACATTAGTATGAAGACAAACTCGTGAGCATCATAAGAGAAAAGAAGTGGGAATGCCTTCTTAGGAACTATGAAGGAAAATTAGAAAGAGGATGCTCAAAATTAGTTCGCTAATTTTATGTAAAGGGATATCTGAGTGATAATTCAAATGAAGTGATTGTTCAAGGGAAGAAGATAAACATTTTGCCTATCGCACTGAACAAACATTATAGACTTCTCGATGTCGAAATTAGACGATAATCCGATTACTCTAATATCATATACGTTCATAAGGAATCTTACCCATTCATTATGATTCAAGAATCCTTAAAGGTAATTTTGAGATGAGGATTTGCAGTCGATGTAGAAGGTTACCCCCAAATTCATCAAAACTACCAGCTTTAGAAAAATCACCAAATGTTGGAGCTATATTATTGATGCTTGCTTATATCCCATTACATAACATTTTGAAGTAAAGAACCATAGAGCTGATTTACTTTATCACATTGTTATGAAGAGGGAGTATATCGATGTCAGGTATGCAATCCATGTTGCAATGAGATAAGCAATGAAGACCATGAAACGTTGACAAGTTAATAATTAGAAATATTTTATAGTACGTTGTAGGACAATTTTAGATGTAAAAGATTATATTACATATGGTTTTCTTTTATTTTTGATATTTCAGGTGATAATTGGAATATTTGAAGAAATGGATGAAAAATGAAAGAAAATGAAGGAATTGACCGAGTGAAAAGATTGCATGAAGATTCACCAAGGAATCAAGAAAAAAAATTGGATTTTATACCCATCGATTTCTAGCAATTCCTATAACACCCAGAATCTCTATGTAAAATGATAGAAACAAGGACTTTAGTTTCACAGATTTACCCAATGATTCATGCACACATGAATCGTTGAGGAATTATAGGCTATGAATTTGAGGAGTTTACAATAAGGATTTTGAGTCGATTTATGATATGTGTTACCTAATATACTATAAAGATAAACCCTGGACTATGAAATTAAAAGCCTTTTGATAGTTTTATACTTTTTGCTTTAGTTTGGAGGCCATTCTTTATTGTTTTGCTTTTGGAGAAGATTGGAGATTCAAGTTATCATTAAGGTATTTTAATTATGTCTTTTAATTCTACTTTTATTCCATTAAAAAGTAGAATCACAGTTAAATGTTTTTAGGTCTTACAAGTTTCGTCCATTGTGGACTTTAAGTAGTCCAATATTGCATTTTAAGTTGAGAAATTTACGCAAACTTTTGGTCATACCCCCTAACCCAGCGATTGATGCCTAATTCAATACCGTAAAATAGTGGGGGATTGCGGTGGGCGCTAAACCTAATGCCCCAATGCTAGGGTAAGCACCCACTACGGTCAGCACACCCATTTTATGAGTTTTTTTGGGATTTTAGTCCATTTTTCGGCTAAATTGCCCCCGAGGGTATAAAAAGACTTGAAAATTAGTTAGAGACAACTTCTGCTTGGGAGAAGCACTTGTGAATGCCGGAGATTTAAATCAAACTTGTGGGTTCAACTTCTAGGTTTGATTTCATGTTTTCTTTTGTTTCTACCAAACTTTATGTTGTTTCTTGCCGCAACATGGGGTAATACTCTTTATTCTAGGGTTCAATGGATCTTATGTTGTAAGAACTTTTATTGCTAGTGTTAATTTGATTTGTTCCTTCAAATTTTGTGTGTTGTGTTTACTTATGCCTATTGTTATTCTCACTTTGGCAAAGTGTGTATAGAATAGAGAGATTGGGAGTCACCATGACCATTTAGGCTTTCAATTGGGATTTTGGGAAAACATAACCTTAGAACATATGGCACATCGACCAATGGTGATTGACTAAGGATGTAATTGAATTGGGTGCTTAATGCAATTTCGCACTTGCGCTACTCATACTGACCGGTAGAGTTAATAAGTGATTATTTATATGTATATATAAGGTTATTTTAGTCATATATTTAATGTAAATACCCCAAATGTGCTCAATTCATGTTATACCTACATTTTTTTAGGGAATTAAGGTGTAATGGAAGGAATTGAGAAAAAATGAGAAGAAACGAAACAAAAACCCTAAAAACCAGAGTTTGTGCTATGGATACACGCAGTTTGTATACAAGGCACAACATGGGATGAAAGGCATGGCGTGGGAAAAAAGATAAATGAAGAAAATCACCTCTGGAGGTCCACGCAGTGGTGGCCCCTTGGCACACATAAGGGACGACTTTGGGACTAGCTAGGGGCAACGCTGAGACCCCAAGAGCTCAAAAATACATAATGAAGCAATGGCGGAATGGCGGCATCATGGCTTAACACACACGACACCGGGGCAATAAGTGACAACGCCAACCACGTAGGAAATAGAAAGTTGAGTTTTAATTTGAGTTAAATTGTAATTTAGGTTTTTTAATTGTTATTAAAGAGTATAAATAGGTATTAGGACATGGTAAACTCAAAAGTGATCACCACATAAAAAGGATATTAGCCACCATTAGAGTGATATCGCATTGATTTTGAGTATTAAGGAGTTTTTGTTAGAGAAAACATTGAAGACTCCATGTTTGCAATCAATATTTGGTTTCGTAGATTAAATAATATTTATATTCAACTCTGATTTGCAATGATTTCCATATTGAATCTTAGTATGTGTTTTTATAAGTCAGTATTTATATGTGTTTAGTACTTTATTTTAGTATATTTAATTATGTAAAGTCTCTAAAATATATATTTAATTATATTTATTAGTCATTTTCAGGTGAAATGGAGTGCGCAATTGAATTATTGGCGGAAGAATACTCAAAGTAGAATATTTATATGCCGTGAACAGTTACCTGAGGATATGCCTCAAGACACACATTGCACAACTGATTGGGTATAGAGAATGATCAAGTGACGCAGCTGGGGCACGCCTTCATGTACACAGTATACCAGAGACAGTTGATTATGCCTCAGGATGCATGTTGCCATACTTTCATGAAGTTCGTCATCTCTTCCGGATTTTTTCCTTGATTAGTACGATTGGGAGTAAAAATTATCAACCCAACACACCCACCAAACTATTTCCCCATCTAACACACCTCAGCCACGTAAGCGCCACGTATTTTTTTTTTTTTACCGTCAAAGTGAAGTCGTGAGATCGGGTCACGATTTCACTTTAATGGAAATCGTGACCCGAGATCACGATTTGCAGGAAATCGTGATCTCGGGTCACGACTTCCATTAAAGAGAAGTCGTGACCCGATCTCACGACTTCACTTCGAAGTCCAGAGAGCACAAATTAGATCCAGATGTAGATACAACCTTCTATTCTCACTTGCTTTCCTTCTTCCTTCTTCCTTCAACTCCCACGATTGATCCGAAGTTCTTCAACTCCCCCAACGAACAACTCCACTCTTCATTCCCTCAACTCTGTAAGATCTATTTGGTTGGAGTTTTTTTGTGTTTATGATTCATGTGGTTCTTCTTATGTTGTATGTTAAAATTTTTGTTTTTTTTGTTGTCTCCGGGAAATTTGTTTTTATGAATGTATAGACGGATTTGTGTTTAATAACAATGCCCATACTTGACTGTATGGGTGAGATTTCGATTAGATGAATTTTTTTGTTGTCTTTTCTCTTTCTAGCAACCCATACTTATTTGTTCTTCTTTTGGCGGAGTGTTTTTTTTTTTTTTTTTTTCAATTTGTGTATGATATATCATTCTTACTGATGCATTTCATATATATTCTTACTGATGCATTGCATATTTAAGTAAATAGCAAGAAAGTTTGATTTTAATATAGTACAATGTATACATTAATTAGTGTGGATATATGTCATTGACCCATATTGAGATGTAGAACATGTGGGGTACCCAAGGGGGAGTAGAAATTGTTTGATTTGGGGTGTAGGGGTGTATGGTATTAATCAAGCAAAAAATCCCATATACATGTCAATACTTTAGTAGAAAAATGTGGAAGAACATTAGGCGTGCGCTTAGGAGATGAGACATTGGCGGTGATAACTTTCTAAGGTTGGTTTAGGGGTTGTTATATTATAAGCTAGCTAGGGAAGTTGTTTATAATATATAATAGTAATTTGCATATAATAGTTTCTTTGTTGCAGAATAAGGTACTTAATTTGATCACTAGGCTATTTAGTTACCATATATATAGTTAGTACAAAGGTTATTTCTACTTCTCATATCAATTGCTTATATGCACATTGCTTGCATTTGCAACTACAAATCTTGCATTATATGCACATTGCTTGCATTTGCAACTACAAATCTTAAAATGTTTTATTGCATTTTTGCTTATTGTATTAATCCATCTCTTTATAGTTAGTACAAAGGTTATTTCTACTTCTCATATCAATTGCACAATGGAATTAATGACAACATTGGTAATGATTTTGGGTTTAACATGATATGGATCCCGGCCCTATAGATGACTCGGTTTTGACTATGCAAGCTCTCCATAGATCTACCGCGTTTGGAATGGCCGGTAATACTTCTTTTCGCATGTTTTCTACTTTTTTATTTCGCATAGCCACGTTGTAACTAATTTCACTTAAATCTCATATTTTCATAGGAGCCTGGTATATTGACTATCGGGCGGAATTCACGCACTTCACCGGTTGGTCCAATCTGGATCCACGCATAGTTGGTTATCTTCATGAATTTGGATTTTACGGATCGCTTGTGAGTAGGCTTCATTTCAATTGATTGGCATCTCATAATCGCGCCCTTGTAGAGAGGTGGAGGCCGAAACTCACACGTTCCATTTCCCCGTCGGCGAGATGACTATAACCCTCCAAGATGTACAAATCATATTGGGGTTGCTTGGTCGATGGATTATCAATTATCGGCGCGTCGACCAAGATTACGAGGCCTTGTGCTTGACACAACTCGGATTCCCTTTCCCCGAAAATAACAGGAATGGAGGGCGGATTCAAATCCGGCAACTTTCAAGGTGGTTTCCAAACCTCCCAGAGAATGCTAATGATGTGGAAGTGCAACGCTATGCTAGAGCATACATCCTGCAACTTCTAGGGGGAACACTGTTTGCAGACAAGTCGAACAACCTCGTTCACATCACATATTTGCAATTTTTGGAAGATTTCGAGGCGGCAGGACAATACAGTTGGGGTAGTGCAACTCTGGCTCACCTATACAGACAATTATGTCTTGCAGCCGACATTGATGGAGCTGAGATAGCAGGTCCAGTCATCTTATTGCAATTATGGGCATGGGATAGGTTGCCGTTTCTTGCACCAATAATGGGTAACGTTCTTCGAGACCCGGTATTAGAAAATGAAGAATTATTTCCACCTCCTCCATTTGGTCATAGGTAATTACTATTTTCTCACATTATAATTTCAATTTCTTCATATCTACGTACATGTGCCGACATACATGCATTGCGTTTTTCTTTTTCATTTGTGAAGGTGGAAACATGCTTTGGAGACAACGGGAGCATCAATGCACGTCCTAATAAACTACAGGTTCATGATTGACATGCAAGCACCCCATGAAGTAAGAGATATACATAATTATTTCTCCACGTAGTGCTTATGTCGACATCATGGAAAATGCATTTTTTATTCATTTCATGTTCTTTTTATTGACTACAGGTAATATGGGAACCGTATCCTGAGGAAGTGATAATGGACCTACCTACGTACTGTAGCAGTGGTCGTGCAATTTGGCGAACGAGGGCACCTTTAATTTTCTTCTGTGTAGTCGAAATGTATCATCCCGATAGAGTCATGCGACAATTCGGTCTCAGACAAATGATACCACTTTCACAGAGCACAAACATGCAGCTACATAAGATTGACTTGAGAGGGAAGACGGATAAGGATTGGAGCGCAGAACATAGTGCCTATGTCTGCATGTGGAACGAGCGTGCCTCCAATATTGCAACTGATGAAAGCTTAGAGGAGCCAATGGACTTTTACAACCCGTATATGATATGGTATCGTAACATTACACGACGATTCATGTCTCCCCGTGGAGCTATTGCCGATGTCTTGGTAAGTTCAATTTCATTTCTTTCAGTTATGAAGCCTTGCCAAATAGTTGTTCTCCTTGTACTTTCGCATATAACTTCATAAATATTTCATATGTAGGCACATGGAATTACTTCAATTCATCAGTTGACACTGGGTGATGATGTATCTATTGCACGTATTCGAGATGTAGCTGCATCGACTTTGACTGCAGTACACGCAGATTATCGGATGCAAAATATGCCCAGTGCTTTTCATCATTCTTCCCATGCTAATACACCTTCGAGGCATGATACTCCAATGTATGCTCCATCAGTGCCTCTCAACGAGTTTGGGACTCCACATACTCCATCAGTTCCTCCCAACATGACATTCGAGGCTATGGAATCATTTCCATTGGACAGGGCAGCTGCATCTTCTCGCCATTTTCATGCCAGTCCAGTAATGATGAATTTCTCTGGGAGTACAAGTACTCATGATGGCGGAATGCATGACAACGATGATATTCAAAGAGAGGATGCTCAAAATCCGGCAGATGTGGGCCATTCGGATATTCCACTAGCTTTAAACCGTAATGTCCGAGTCGTCAAGAGAGAACACGGTGTGGGGAATTTGGAAGTCATTATTTGGGGTCGACTAGGACTTTCTATACTTTTATAAGACATTTTCGCTTATTCATTTTTACTTTGTAGTTGATCACCTACCAATTTCATCATTTATATCAATTCAACTTTCAAGTTCTTCATTTTTAATGACTTTAACTTATTTTCTCTTGATGTGTTCAACCTCTTGTCTTGGAAAGTTGTGTATGCTATTATGTGTATGAAAAAGGTACTAAATTATTTGGATTCTCAATCTTTGTCATCTCATGAATCATAAATAGCTTTGTCATCATATTTCATGAATTAGTAGAGTGGGAGCACAAGAGCAAATTGGAGTGCTTTAACCTTTAATTTTTTTCTTCTTAAAAGGTAGAATGCTTTAACCTTTCATTTTATTTTCTTCGTAATGGATCATAACATATATAAAAGCATAGGAGATGCTTTTACATTGGTTGTAAGCAAAGAATCTGTCCATTAATTATGCTTTTAACCACACATTTACAAGTTTAAGCCAACATTTTGCTTGAGAATCAAAAATGCAATAGTGCTTGTAACTTTGTTTTCCTTTCAAACACATTTTTTTTCCATGAACTAAGTCATGACTTATAGAGTATACATATTTATGTATAGTACATACATGTCCTCATGCATCGCGCTCACTGATCATATATAGCATATATAATTATATGATAAGGGTACTAATCAATTACCATGATCACTTACTAAATTATTTGGATATTAGCTACATATATATAGATGGCTTGCAATAGTGAGAACCAAACATATTGAAAAGTCGTGAGACTTCCATTGCATGGAAGTCGTGATTTATAGTCACGACTTCCATGCACTGGAAAACGTGACTTGCAGTCACGTTTTCCAGTGACCAAAAAAATAAAAAATGTAGCGGGTGATTTGGCGCTGACGTGGCTATAGGTGTGTTAGATGGGGAAATAGTTTGGTGGGTGTGCTGGGTTGGTAATTTTTACTCCAAATCGTACTAATCAAGGAAAAGGTCCAACTTCTCTTCCTACGATTTTCTCTTCAAACAAGTGCCACATGGCAGAACCAGATTTGTCTAGCACACCAGCAGCACTACGTGTCTTCTGTCCATTGGTCCAGCTCATCGTCATAAACCAACCGCAGCTCATTCGTTCCATTGGCCATCACTTCTTCCTTAAGATTCATGCGCGTGCGGTCTCCTAGTTTTTCACTGATTCTGTGCGAGTTTCTTCCCCTGATGCGTAATCGACACGTGTAGTGCTCTCCCTTGTCCACCACATCGTGTAGCACTTCTTCAACCTACCAGAACGCGCCACGTCAGCCGCTCTACACCAAACGACCAATGATGTTGCGACATGTGGACAGAACATTATTTGAAGCCCAAAAATAGCCGTATGATGCTCTTCCGTGCATGAGTCACGAGACCAACCCGCAAAATTAGTTTCTCTCACCACCCGAGACCAATTTTTAATAGTTTTTATATACTATGAGCCTTAGGTATTATTTTAGGGGAATCACCGACTAATATATTTTTAGCATTGACTTCTCTCGACGATGATTACTTAGGTTGGCGGGAAAACAAGTCTGGATTATGGATTCATGGCATATTATGTGAGATCTTTTATTTTATTATTTAATTTAGTTTAAATTCTCCTATTTTATTGTTGTTGATTTTAAGGAATATGTTTTAGATCTAAGGTATGTATGTGGCTAGTGCATGTTTTTGGGGGGATAACCTATAGTTATTTGGATCGATAATATCTGTATAATTGTACTTTTGGACCAATAAAGTGAGAAACACTCACCCGTTTGAAGTAAAACCCTTTTGATTCTTGAGTGTGCAACAATTGAAGATAGGTTAAATCAGAAGCGAATTCGATCCGGAAGAGGATGCAATCCGGTCCCACATATCCATATTACTACGGTTAGTGTGTTAAATTGGATTGGTGGATGTCTAGGGTTATGCATTAATTAGAGAAGTAGTTAGTGGCGGACGTCTTGGCTATCGAGATTAGGGGAATGAGGAATTTCTGGCGGATGTCGATTTTCTATAGCTAATCTAGGAGAATTTAAATTAATAAATTTTTTGGAAAGATTGAAGACCATGATTTCCATTGAATCTTGATCCTGATTTGTGGAACTGTAAACCTAGGTGTTACTTATGTGTTCATTAATTGTTTTCAAAATTAGTTTCATTATTTTATTTATTTATTTTATTTAGTTTAGTTAGTTAAGTTATTTATTTTAAGACCCCCGATTTTTCCTTTTTGTTGTTTTTAACCATAGAAAGACCACCAATCTCTGTGGGATCGACCATTTCCCACTATTCTACAAAATAGCTGGTTTATGAATTTTATTTTATTGACACGTTCGGTGTGCTTCGATTTTTGGCGCCGTTGCCAGGGATTGATTTTCTTTCTTTGGTATTTTTATTTATTTATTTATTATTATTATTATTATTTATTTTAATAAATTGGTGCACCTTGTGAGTTTTGTTAGGTTTAACTATGGATTATATTTTTTAAGCATAATTTGAGCATCTTTTTGGAATTAACATGTTTATAGGATTTTTGATGTTTTGAGACTTGGTTGGGACACATCCAACTTAAGTCGCCGCATTAGTGGCGGGTCTTTGAGTAGACCCAAAACCCTAAACTTCATTCCATCATCTTGTTGATTTCACCCTTAGTTGAAAGACTTCGGGCTCGTAAGACTTGATAGGAATCTGTTGAGTTAACTCCTATGTTTACTAGTTCTTGCTCTTGTTATGATTGTTCTTTCATAGTTTCCTTAGTCACCTAGATATAAGAGATTTTGTGCATTAACTCATTTTTAGAGACTTTCCTCATGCATGCATTTGTATCATCTTCTTGTTTTTTCGCCATGTTCTATTTTTTTCTTTTTGTTAGATGGATTCCTTGACTTGTTTTGAAACTTGAGGACATGGTTCGGAATAAGTTTGGGGGTATTTTTGGGATTGTGGTTTGATTTTGGATAGATTTTTTGTAAAAGACTGCAAATGAGATCATTTATTTTTTATTTATGTGGTTATATGTGATTATCGGATGGTAATGGTAGTGTTTTATATCATTTCTTTCATTTCTTGTCCCTCTTTATTTCTTTCTCTTTTCATTAGGATATGATACACTTTCATGCATGTATTTAGTATAGTTTTTTAGTTTTTTATTTTTTATTTTTTTATTTAGAGTCACTCGAAACATTTTTAAATGCCTTTGGTTGTGGATGAGTACATTATGGTTGTCTTTTTTACTTGAGACTTAGGGAAAACTAGGAGAAACACTCGATCGAGTCCGTGGCCCTGCATTTTCATGATTTCATGATTAGGGACTTAGTTGATGGTTAAATTTTCTGCTAGATAATGAAAATGAGCAGACGGTCAAAACTATGCAAGTTATATTATTTTAACCCACATTGGGGAATTTTCTTGATTATAGTGAATGTGAGAAGGGCTAACAGGAGTTTTTTTTTTATTAATATAGAGAGTCTCAAGGTTTCAAAAGGAAATGGAGCAGGGAAACTTATGGTTGGAAAAATTGAGAAAATCGGTCCATAGGAAATGGAGCAGGGACCGTACTAATTGAAAAGAATTTGGAAAAAAAAATGGTCCAAGAAACTCCTCAGATAAAAGATTGAGGAGTTGATTAAGTGAGGTTTTTTAACTTGCGTACTTGAATGTATAGTCCAAGAAAACTCGTGAGTAGTTGATGGCCTTTGTTTTGACGAAATATATGTCTTCAAAGTGGGATCTTAATTATATTTGTGTTGTGAGTCTTGACATATTATAACTCTGAAATTTCTTGAGTGGTTTATTAACTTGGTGGCTAAACTCCATTAATTTTGAGTCGGGTGTAAGATTAGTGAGTCAATGCATTATTATATTAGGAGTGTATTACACCTTTGCTCGAGACAAGCAAAGTCTTAAGTTTAGGGGTATTTGATAAGTCAGTATTTATGTGTTTAATACTTTATTTTAGTATATTTAATTATGAAAAGTCTCTAAAATATATATTTAATTATATTTATTGGTCATTTTTAAGTGAAATAAAGTGCGCAATAGAATTCGTAGCGAAAAAAAAATTCAAAATGAAGTATTTATATGTAGTGAACAGCTACCTGAGGATATGCCTCGAGACACACATTGCAAAACTGATTGGGTGTAGAGGAAAGATCAAGTGATATAGCTGAATTACGCTTTTATGTACACAATGTACTAGAGACAGTTGATTATGCCTCGGGATGCATGTTGCCACATTTTCCTAGTGCCAGATTCGTCCAGCACGCCAGCAACGGTACGTGTCTTCCCTCAATTGGTCCAGCTCATCATCAGAAACCAATAGCAGCTCATTCGTTCCAGCAGCCATCAATTCTTCCTCAGGATTTGTGCCCGTGCGGTCTCTAACTTTTTCACCGATTTTGTGTGTGTTTCTTCTCCAGACGAGCAACTGACACGTGTCGCGCTCTCCATTGTCCACTATATCATGTAGCAGTTCTTCAACCAACCAGGACATGCCACGTCAGATGCTCTGCACAAAACGACCAATGCAGTTGCGACACATAGACAGAAAGTGATTTCAAGCCCAAAAACAACCATACGATGCTCCTCGACGCACGAGTCACGAGACTAAACCACAAAATTATTTTCTCACTTTTCGGGACCAATTTTTAGTAGTTTTATATATTAGGAACCTTAGGTATTATTTTATGGGAATCACCGACTAATATCCTTTTAGCATCGACTTCTCTCAATGATGATTGCCTAGGTCGGCGGGGAAACAAGTCAGGATTATGGATTCATGGCATATTATATGAGAACTTTTATTTTATTATTTAATTTAGTTTAAATTCTCCTATTTCATTATTGTTAGTTTTAGGGAATATAGTTTAGATCTAGGGTGTGTATGTGGCTAGTGCATACTTTTAGGGGGACAATCTATAGTTGTTTGGACCGATAGTATTCGTGTAATTGTACTTTTGGACCAATAAAGTGACAAACACTCACCCATTTGCTGTAAAACCTTTTCGATTCTTGAGTGTGCAATGATTGAATCGAGGTTAAATCGAAAGCGGATGCAATCTGGATCGGATGTGATCCACTTATTTAGGATTAGTGTACCCGCATATCCATATTACTATGGTTAGTGTGTTAAACCCGATTGGCGGATGTCTAGGTTATGTGTTAATTAGGGAAATAGTTAGTGGCGGACGTCCTGGATATCGAGATTAGGGAAATATGAAATTTCTGGTAGATGTAGATTTTTTATAGCTAATCTAGGAGAATTTAAATTAATAACTTTTTAGGAAAGATTGAAGACAATGATTGTCATTGAATCTCGATCCTGATTTGTGGTACTGTAGACCTAGGTGTTACTTAGGTGTTTATTAATTATTTTCAAAATTAGTTTTGTTATTTTATTTATTTATTTTATCTAGTTTAGTTAGTTAAATTATTTATTTTAAAACCCCTGATTTTTCCTTTTCGTTGTTTTTAACCATAAAAGGACCACCAATATCTGTGGGATTGACCCTTTGCCACTATTCTACGAAATAGTTGATTTAGAGATTTTATTTTATTGATGCGTTCAATGCGCGTTAGTGTTTCAATGATGTGTGAGTAGACTATTTATTTTATAGATCAATGGATCCTATGATACGAATGATATGGTTTGAATAGGAATAAAAAGTGCAATGGTTAGAATTTGTGTCAATTCCAAGCATAATGCATTAGACATCTTGATCACATGTTCAATGAAGTTAGGCTTTAGGAGTTATCATGGCCATTGAAGCTTTTAATCCAGATATGAACTGTACAAGTGTAAAATACACAACATCGAGCGATTGTTGTTGATTAGAGAGGCACGTATAGTAAACTTAGTTGGTTATGAATCCAATTATTTGAGACTTAAAGCAATGTAGAGCTTATGTGCCACTAGCTCTACATTCCTACTTAAGGCATCCACGACCTGGTTGGTCCGTCCAAGTTTATACTCTAGCTGCATATCAGTCAAACTTAGCAAGTTCGTCTTGCTTGCCATCGGCCCGTTTTGGCATTCGTTGGGTCAAGAAATCACTCATCACCGCATTATCTATCTTGACCATTCACTCAGATAAGTGGAGTTCTAGTTTGCATAGTAGAATGTTCTCCGTCACGATAGTGGGTTGAAATGGATTTCAAGAAAATTTGTTTATTCCAATTAGGCAGTACACTATATATTAAGATGTAAAAGTGATATAAAGCATTGACATGCACCGAACGCGTAAATAAAATAAAGTTTCCTAAACCAACCATTTTGTAGAATAGTGGCAAAGGGTCGATCCCACATAGATTGGTAGTATTTCTTAAGTTAAAAACAACAAAAAAGGAAAATCGGGGATTTTAAAATAATTTAATTTAATTAACTAATCTAACTAAACTAAATAAAATAAAACAACTAAACTAATTTTGAAAACAATTAATTAACACCTAAGTAACACCTAAGTCTATAATTCCACAAATCAGGATCAAGATTCAATGGCAATCATGGTCTTCAATCTTTCCCAAGAAGTCATTAATTTAAATTCTCCTACATTAGCTATAGAAAATCAACATCCGCTAGAAATTTCTTGTTCCCCTAATCTCGATAATCAAGACGTCTGCGACTAATTACTTCCCTAATTAATGTATAACCCTAGTCATCTGCCAATCAGGTTTAACACACTAATCGCAGTAATTTGGGTCTTTAGGAACACTAATCCCAAATAACTGGATCGCATCCGCTTCCGATTTAACCTAGATTCAATTATTGCACACTCAAGAACTGAAAGGGTTGGACGGTAAATGGGTAAGTATTTGTCACTTTATTGGTCCAAAAGCACAATTACACAGATATTAAAAGTCCAAATAACTATAGATTGTCTATCTAAAAGCATGCACTGGCCACATACGTACCTTAGATCTAAGCCATATTCATTAAAATCAACAACAATGAAATATGAGAATTTAAACTAAATTAAATAATAAAATAAAAGATCTCACATAATATGACATGAATCCATAATCCTAACTTGTTTCCCCTCCAACAACGGCAAGGAGTTGATTAGCCGAACATCGTTGTCGAAGAAAACAATAATAGTTGGTCTCCTTAAAAGATAAAACCTAAGTTCTTAATATATAAAACTACTAAAAATTGGTCTCGGGAGGTGAGAGAAACTAATTTTGGGGTTTGGGGAGGTGACTCGTGCACTGAGGAGCATCGTAAGGCTGTTTTTGGCTTGAAAATAGGCGTCTGCCACGTGTCGCATTTCGATTGATCTGCCTGCTGCTGTCCCGCTGAGGTGGCAGTGTCTGATTGGCCGAAATAGCTCGTGATGACATTGTGAAAGTGCACTACGTGGCGCGCATAAAATTCAGAGTGAAGTCGCGAGTTCGACAAAGATGTGGGAGCTTGTGTGGATACGCATCCCGAGGCAGATCAACAACTACTATGCGAGGAGAAGAAACGGTGGACACGTAATGTTATGTTGATGACGCCTGGCGCTGATGTGGCGGCATGTGATTGGAGGAGAGAAAAGGGGTGACGTCCTTGGAGAGGGTAGGAATACGCCACGTGTTAGCTTCTGTAATGAGAACCGCTGACGTGGCAGCCTGTAATTGGTTGACATATGTCGTCTCCTATTCTACCCACCGCATAATGGGTAACTCGAGGCAAACTGTCCGACATCCGATCACTACATGTAAATACTCCATTTTGTGAGTTTTTCTGCCATAAATTGAACCGCGCACTCCGTTTCACCTAAGAACGATCGAAAAATATAATTAAATATATATTTTAGATACTTTGCATAATCAAATATACTAAATGAAACTACTAAATATATATAAATACTAACTTATTAAGCATAGTACTAAATTACCTAGGTAAATTTGAGAACTAACATATCCTTAATATAAGTAGTCAAGTAAAGTTAAAGTGATTTGTTATAATAGTTTTGGATAAAACCAATTAAAAGCGAATCCTTTAGAAATAGGTCAAGTTAAGTAGTTAATATACAACTAGTGCAAAAACCTTTCCCTAAGGGCGATATCCATAGTCAAAGTAAGTTGGTTACACTATTACTACAAGCTACCCATTATACTTACCGAACACATCAAGTTTTTGGCATCATTACAGGGGATAGGTAGCCATTAGATTTACTTAGTTAGTTTGAGAATTTGCTAAGTCTTATTTCGGTACTTTAGCTTTCAGTCTATAAAAACAAAAAAGGCTTAAGTTTCAGTTTGACTTTCTGCACTTGTTCTTTTTGTGTTTTCTTTGTAGGGATACTTAGTGTATTCATAACAACGGAGAGAATGACCTAGTGCCTTATGATCCAGAGATTGATAGAATGAACAAAGTAAAGAAAAAGAAAGGAGTCAAGATGGTTGAGTAGCAAGCAAGAAACCAACAACAGGGCCGCGGGAATAACCAACCCGCAAGTGATCTGGTACTGTGGGAGAGAGTGCAAGGACAGAGTGCCTTCATAACTACTTTAAGCTAGAAGTTCAAGAGACTTGCAACAGAGTGATTATGCTTCCAATCAACACCACCAAGTTCGAATAGAGATCATTCTTATTAAATAGGTGCAAAATAGCCTCATCAACAGGCTATCCAATGAAGATCCAGTTGCACATGTTGCGAATCTCTTGGCGAAGTGGAACACCATGCACGTCACTAGAGTTGCGAAAGAGGTGATCAGGATGCGACATTTCCCATTCTCATTGGGTGGAAAATCCAAATCCTAGTTCCATGGCCTTAATGCAGGGAGTATGATCTCATGGGCGGAAATCGACGAAAAATTTCTCGACAAGTTCTTTCCTTTAATGAAGGTCGGCGAAAGGAAACTTAAGATTAACAAGTTCAATTAAGAAGATACGTCTCTTGGTAAGGCTTGAGAAAGATCTAAAGAGATGTTGAAGAGATTTCCAGGACATAGATATGTGACAACTCTAGATTTTCTACTATTATGGGATGAACTACAACACATGAACAATAATAAATGTTGCATCAAGTGGCTCTCTACTTACCAAGGATGAGGATGGAGCGTTAGATATCCTTGATCTTATGTCTCAGAATTCTACCACCGGTAATTGTTAAACAGTCAGGAAATCTGCAAGCGTCTATGAGATTGACTCACAAGCAGTAATTATGGCACAACTATCAAATCTAAGTAGTCAGATGGCAAAACTACAGATGGGACACCAAGGTCCACAAGTCACACAACAACCCATGAATCACCAAGGCATGGTGGTTAACCAATTGGACATAAAGCAGGGAATAAAGCATGACAACATCAATTTAATGAACAACCAAGGCTAGGGAACAATTTCAAGCCAAGAGGAGTGCCTCATCAACATTTTTATTAAGGATACAACAACAACAACAACCCAGAATTTCCTTATGGAAATTCTGATAATGCATTGAAGTTACCTCAAGGCTTCGATTAACAAGTCCAATAGGGGAAGCTGGGGCAGAGTGAAAAGTTGAATTCATTGAACTCAATAGAGAAGTACTTACAAGCCATGGAAGTGAGAAATAGGGAGCGCCATGAAAAGCACGAGAAAGAGCTGAAAAAATTAAAGCAAGGCATGAAGAGGATGGATAGTTAGCAGTCCCAATCCATCAAGAACCTATAAAGGCAAATTGGTCAACTTGGTATAGCATTGAACTCGAGGAAAAATGACTTTTTCCTAGCAACACTGTCACAAATCCTAAGGAGAATGTAAGTTCCATTCATATGATGAGCACTATGGCAATAAATGAGCTAAGACAAGACCAAGTAATGTACAAGCATGAAGATATGCATTAGCATAATATGGAGGTGAGGCAAGATGAGCTCAACGGTTTTAAGAAATAAAAAATTAATGCGTTGAAGAAAAAGAAATGGAAGCAGCAATGGGAAGCGAATAAAAAAATGGAGGACCTCCCAAATTAGACCCATGAGGCAATGACATTAAGTTGGTTTCGAAGAAATCGGAACCAAAGCTCAAGTTTATCCTACAGCTTCAAAAAAATTAAAAGGAAAGATCTTAGAGAGATAAGAATACCTGTAAACATTGACGAGCACTATTTTAGAAACGTTTTGTGTGATACTGGAGCCTCAATCAATGTCGTGCCATTGATCGACATGCTGCATGCCAACTTGAATATCAATTGTTTGGATACCACGAATTTGCAAGTAACATATAGCAATTTGAGACTTACTATAGGAATAATCTTAAATGTGCATGTGAAAGTAAGTAGATTAACATTCATCACGGATTTCAAGTTCATGAACCACAACATCGACGATGATGTGTCTATCACACTTGGGCAGCCATTCTTGAACATGGCTAAAGAAGATTTAGACATAAAAGATAGGAAGATCACGATAAGTATAAATGAGGCCAATGATTTTGAAAAGGTTATCTTTGTCAATGATGAAGAAGTGCATTTGAATGGAAATGACATCAAAATCTCAGATTTGCAGATGGAGCTTCTCGATTTAGACTCGAACTAAATGAGTGAAAAGGTGTCAAGCTGATGAGGTTAAATTAAGCGGTACTGGGAAGTAGCCCAAGGTTTTAAATTTGAGTTATAAAATTTTAAGTTTTGAAATTTCAATTAGTAGTTAATTATTTAGTTTAATAATTACAATTAACAAGTTTTAGTTCTAACTTTTGAGAAAAATTTTGTTTAACATGCATGAAAGACCATTTGACAGTGATGATTCAACGGAATAGAAATGTCTCATTAACTCATTAAAAGAGCAAAAATGAGCGAAAAGTTCAAAATAGTGAAGGGAAGGTGCATTGGAAAATCGAAAGGAAGAATTTATTATTTTTTATATTTTCCAGAATTTTGTGCGATAACGACACTTTGTGTAAGTAGTACAAAAATTTGGAGGAGTGGCAAAGGAGAATTAGTAAAAAATCATATGCGAAGATTTGGGTTATAGAGTCAACGCCGTGGGTAGTACCCATGGCACTAAGAGTGCATGCCAAAGCGTCAAGGTAGCAGAAGGAAAAAGTAGAAAAATGCCCTACTGCATTGTTGATGTAGTGGCAGAGCTGTCACGCCATCGTGCTTATAAGGCATTGCGTCGAGGTCAAAGTAAGGGTTTTTAACCCATTTTCCCACCATTCTATACACCTGCACTAAACCCTACCATAACCACCAAGCATACATCTCTCTAAAGCCAAAATTTGATCATTTGCAAGTGAGATTAGCAAGTTCCTAGTAATTTAGAGTGATGAAACTAGTATATTGTAGATTTTCACAATTTGGAAAGCTAGGGTTTAGATTTATGGATTTTGATTCCAAGGAGAGCTATGATCCTTTTTGGCGAGAAAAAATAGAGAGCTTGGATTAGAAAAGAGTCGGAGGAGTGATCTACACAAGAAAGTAATCCAACATTAAGGTACATTTACAATTTCATCTAGTTATGCTTTGAATTTCAAAAATTTTGATGATATTGTATGAAATTAAGATTTGAGGTTGTAGGATAGGTTTTGCAAAATTATGTGAATGTGAGCATTAATATTACCCATAGAGACTATTGGGGTATGCGCCCTAGGCCAATTCTGTAAACGTTGTTTAACTATTATAAGTAGATGCATGTTTCTTTTATAATAGTAACCATTGACAATTATTATATTATTCTAAATGTCCCTAGTCAGTTATTATTATGGGAACAATAATAAATTAAAACTAGTATGAGTCTTGATTGATAATCATGTGATGATTATGCGTATATGGATACGGATCAAGATAATGGGTATCTGTTAGGAACAGATGTTAGACCGACTCGCTACGAGGACACTACATGGTCAGTTTCATAAGTGATTCTCATGAGAGTTATATCATTTAGTCATTTGGCTTGAGATCACCAGAGACACCATCATTAAGAGCACAATGATTTGATACCATCTACCATTGTCTTTAACCAGATGATTATAAAAATCGTGATTGGTCATTAGTCGACTAATATGTGGATGTTGTGTGATCAAGATGGAATTTGTCCCTCTCTTTTAGAGAGAGATATCTATTGGACCCCTCGATATGTTAAATTGATAAATGACCATGTCTAGTGAATTGATTGGATCAATGTCACTTAACAATTTCAGTCTACTCGGAGATCGAGACTAGTAGATTGAAATATAAGGGTGACATTCCATGTCTTATGTTAAATCAAAAGATATCGTGTGACAAAGAGATATGATATACATTGTCTATTAGGTTGTATCGATTTATTGATCTTCATGCTACTTGGGTAGTCATAATGCATTGCTAGAGACCGCTTATGATTTGTGTACCAAAATGGTTTTGGTTCACTACCAACATTGTATGAACCTATCGGGTCGCACACAAAGAACGGATTTGCGCGATTTAGTATTTTCTGGGTTAATGAATTTTTTTTGATAAAATTCATTTTGAAGATTCTCATTAAATATCCTAGTTTGAGTAGGATTCAAGATTCTCATACATTTCTAGTGTGACTAGAAATTTTATCACTTCGTAAATCCCATTTTGAATAAGATTCTAATTGGAATTATAGTATGACTTTAATTCTTATTTGAGTTTAGATAAATTACAACTCTTATTGGATTAGTAATTGTTGATTCTCTATGACTCTATCATTTTTAGAATTGGACGTTATCTAGGACTCTATTTGGAGTGTGACTAGGAGATGGAGTTCTTCTACAACCTATTGTACTATAAATAAGACATTAAGGTCACAGTTGTGATGTGATTTTTCTCAAGAGAGAATTCTCGAGAGAGATTTTTTCTAGAGAATTTTTGTGAGAATTTTCATTATAGGATTTTTGGGGCTAGCACTTTGGATCGTGAACGTCCATTCACGTGTGCATTTCTGATAGTGGATGTTCGTCTCTTGCAGTGTCTTAAAGGAATCGATCAACACCAAAGAAAGAAGACAAGGAGTTATTCTTGCTATGGCATGATTTTTATTGGCACATCAATTTAATGGAATCAATTGGATCTTGGTTATGGGATGTTCGAAAAGGTTTCAAATATTTTCGCTGCGCATGATCCCCAAAACCCAATAGATACTTAGTTGATGTTTTCGTATTATTTGGCATATGCATGATCCATGTTATATGAATTTTGATTTTTAGGGGATTTGAAGACCAAGTTGTGTTGGATTGTTGTGTTAGTTGCTTGAAATTGGAAGAATAATGAAACAAGTTATCCGAACTAGAGCAAATGATTTTGAAGCATCTACCTCTAAAAATCATAATGATGAAGAGCCTAGACTTTTTAAATCCAAGTTTTTCATTTGTAAAGAGACTAAGGACCGATATGAAAAAGTTTTATGTAAGGAGTTCATTTGCGAGAGGGAGATTAATTTGCTAACCAAATACAAGAAAAGAGTGAATAATTTCATTAGGCACCAAATTGAGATCAACTCACTTAAGATCGTAGAGAAAATAAAATTAAAGGAGTGAGTGGGATTATTTTTTAATTCTATGCTAATGTGAAGTTCATGGCTAAGAATAAGCAAGTGAAAGTGAGAGGGGATTTAGTTCCCTTTAATAGACTTGAGATCGATAATTTTTACGAAGGAATTAATCTTGTATGAATCCGCACTGACTTTCCTGGCTAAATTATGTGAGAGATCCTATAACCTATACTAATTTAGAGCCATAGAAAATGCATTGATTGTCCCAAAACAACAAGGATGGGTAAGGGGAGCTGAGAATGTGTCGAAGCATGTTAAGAAGGGGAGCGTTATAAAGGGTTACAAAATGTGGCAACATTTTCTTGTTACATCACTATACCCTACTTCTCACCAGGGCGCGATTAACAAGCCGAAAAGCAGCTTATCTTTATGAGATTACATAGTACAGAGAGATCAACATCAGGGAGATCATACACATCTATCTGAGGGAGTCCATCCCGTTGAAAAAGTTGATTTTTCCCATCTTGATTACTCAAATATACTTGAGGGTCGGAGTGAGAATTAAAAATGATGAATAATTTGAAATATATGCCCAACCAACCATGGATGAAGCTTTCGTGCTTAGGTTAAAATCACCTTTGGGTTACCCAGACTCCGGGGACGAGAGAGAAAAGGTTTAGGGTTCTAGACTTGAGGCTGAGTTGTCTAAAAGGTAGCAAGATTAGGGAGCAATAGAAGCAATAGTAGTACAACTAGCCTAAGAACTCAAAGATGAGGAAAATGAAGAAGAGGAGGAGCAGGAGCAACAAGGATTTGTTGAGAACTACGAGTTTGTAGACCCAAAGATAAGAGAGCTGGACTTGGACGGTCTTAAAGTCTTTCCACCATATCCTTTGCTATAGGTACCCATACTACCACCTAAGGATTTTACTCCACGATAGCAGAGACTGTGGATAGTAGAGATGAGGAGGTAGTACCAGGAGGATAGGGCGCAATACTAGGAAGTCATGATAAGTTATGAGTAGGATATGAAGAGGAGAGAGCAACACCGAAGGAATGGGCAGCGCAATTTCATGTTGATTGTTGATCATCACAGAGCCATAGCTAAATATGAGAGGCATGCAGATAAGACCTACAGATAGGTTATTAGGCTATCTAATAGCACTAGCATATATGTTTGATTCGGATTTGGTACAGAGCGGAATGGTGGAACGTCCGTTGACACCATTGCACACTGGAGTTGATGGTGTAGATGACGATGATGACGCACAGTCCTGAAGTCAGTGTAATATGAATTCTACATAATTAGCGAGTTGACAGTGTTTTTTATACCATTTTTTAACATTTTGGATATTTTTTTACTTATTTACTTGTTTTAATTATATGTTTAGTTTATTATAACTTGTGTTTTTACATATATTTATGTGTTTTAGTGTTATCACGTTTCAATCTTACTTTTAAGCCTTGAGGATAAGGTTTGGTTTGAGTTTGGGAGCATCAACACTACACCACACTATGGGAAGTGGTAAGATAGGCTGAGAAGTTAGGATAAACATTGCAGGTATGATTGTTTAAATTTTAATTTGAAGCAGTTAAATAGGAAAACATGGTAGTGTATAAATTTTTCATTTTACTTATTATATGAATGTTTAAGTGGTATACATTAGGTTATATATAGTAATATGTAATGAATAGGTAGTTCATTTACTTGTGCATACCTTTAATTGTAGATGAGTAGATTATAAGTATCTTGTTGATATGACTCAATAAAGTATTTTAAGTTTTGATGAAAAAGAAATAATGAAATGTAGCAAACAACGATGTGATTTCATGATTAGAAACTTAGAGTTAAAGAAGACCTTGAACTTGAAACAAAAGCAAGGACCCATAACATTTCTTATGAAAAAAGTTAGATCTTTAAGGATTTTATAGTAAGTGTTAATCTGACTTGCAAATGCAAAGCAAATAAAGACTTAGTACCAAGAGGGGAAGAAATATGCATTGTATAGTATAAGTTGGAGTTAACTTACTTGATTTAGTGAAAGCAAGAAGTACTAACAAGAGTTTTAGAAAGAAAGAAAAAATGAGAGAATCCCACAAGTTCTACAGGAAATAGAGCAAAGAACTTGATGGTTAAAAAAGTAAGGAAGAATAAATTCTGTAGGAAAAGAAGCAGAGACTGTTAAAATATTGAAATGAAAATAAGAAGAAAGAATGGGAGAAAAATAAATTTAGAGAAAATAATGTAGAAGTAAACTAAAACTCTTCGAATGAAAGATTTAGCTTGAGTACAAGTAACTATTTGAGTTAAGTTTCCATTCCAATGATGTTAAGCCCTATAAACTCTTGAAGTGCTAAAGTCTACAAAAGATGAGTTTAATCTATGCTTATTCATGAATTTCTGAATGTAATAAGAAATCATGAGATTTTATACTTGCTACTTGAGTGTTGAGATAAAATAAACTTGTGAGTAGTGATGGTTTTTGGTTGTGATCTACTTTAGTGTTTTGAAAGTGAAGTTACATGTGTTATTAAAGCTACATGTCTAAAAAAGATAATGTTTTGCAAAAAGAAACTCTTGAGTGGATTATTGACTTGAAACTTAGTGAAATAATGGATACTCCATAAACAATATAAATTGAATGAGAATTAGTATTAGGAGTCTTAGTAGAATACCCCTAATTAAGTTGGGACTGAGGCTATCTTGTTGTTGTTGTCAGTCTTAGTAGAATACATCTTTGCTTAGGACGTATATATAAGGTTAGTTTAGTCATATATTTAGTATAAATATCCCTAAATGAGTTATAATTCATGGTATTATTACATTTTCAAGGAATTACGGTGTAAAGGAAGGAATTGAGGAAATATGAGAAGAAAATGAGCAAAAACCCACAAAATCAGAGTTGGCATTGTGCATACATGTGTTTAGTATAAATATCCCTAAATGAGTTCTAATTCATGTTATTATTGCCTTTTTAGGGAATTATGGTGTAAAGGAAGGAATTGAGGAAATACGAGAAGAAAGGCAGCAAAAACCTACAAAATCAGAGTTCGCGCTTTGCGTACATGTGTTAAGGCTATGGGAATACAAGGCACGGTGTGGGGATGAAAGGCACGACGTAGGAAAGAAGATAAAATGAAGAAATTCAACTGTGGAGGTCCGACGCAGTGGCAACTCCATAGCATACAAGGGACTGCGCCGAGATAAGCTAGGGATGGCAGCGAGACTCCATAGTGAGTATATCATTAAACACATCAATCTTGGTGTGACACGGTTTCAAAAATGAAAGACCAAAAAGAAAAGATGAACCATTAATGCAAGTTTCATCCTTCATATCAACAATAAAGAATCCGCCGAAAAAACAAATTCACTAACACTTACTAAGACATCTTCAAGAAGACCAAAGGGGTGAACAACAGACCGGTCCTCCTATTGAATGATTACGTCAGGTTTTTTAAAGTACCAGCATTGAGTGTTTCAAAGATAGAAAACGGCATGACATTGATTGAAGCTCCAAGGTCACATATGACATTTTGGAAGGTAACCTCTTCAATGGTGCAAGGCATCGAAAACAAGTCGGGATCATTATACTATGGAGGCAATTTCTTTTGTAAGATTGTGCATACATTCTCTCCAACACTAATCTTCTCATTGCCTTTCAACTTCCCTTTGTTAATACAAAGATCCTCAAGGAACTTGGCATAATGGAAACATGTTTTAAAGCATTGATAAGTGAGATATTGATCTCCACTTTCTTGAAGACCTCCAAAATCTCTTGCTCCTCTTCTTGCTTTTTGTTAAGCATTGAGTGTTGAGGGAAAGGAGGCTTGATTTAGAGAGGAGGTGGGGAAACCTCATTCTTTCTAGAAGTAGACTCTTTTGAAGGCTTAGGAAGTATTTCAATCTCTTGCTCTACCTTATCAACTTAAAGTTTTGCACTTGATTTCCCTTCCTTTGGTGGAGTCATTTCCAACTCTTTACCACTCCTAAGAGTGATCACATGGGCTCCCATATTTGAATTTGGGTATGGAAAAGTCGGCAACTTACCCTTATCATTTATCATCCCCAATTTGGTTGCCATTTGCCCCATTTGGGCTTCTAGATTCCAAATGCTAGCACGAGTCTCTTGAAGTTGCCTATCTGTGTCGAATTGGTACTTCTCTACATTCTTTTAGAATCTATCTTGAAATGCAACCAAAGCCTAAACCATGTCCTCTAAAGATGAAGTGGTGGAAGCTTGTGGTAGAGGATTAGGTTGAGGCAAAGGTTGACCTCTTGGAACAAAGGATTGGTAATTAGGATTGGAAGAACCATAGCTAAGAAAAGGACTCCTAATTTTGGGTTGATAAGTATTAGTGAATTGACCATGTCCTTGCCCTTGGAATTGGTTGCCTAAAGCATTTACTTCTTACATATCATCAAAGAGAAGTGGACAAGTATCAGTAGGATGGGAGGGATCAGTGAAAAGGCCATAAACTTTAGCTTGTGTTGGATAGGACTTAACAAGCTTCTTAACTAAAGTGGTGAGCCTATCAATCTTTTTCAAATTCCTATATGAACCAATTTTCCCCATGGCTCATTGCTAGGACTCATCAATTCGGTCACCATATTGATGGGATTGGCTTGCTATGTCCTCAAAAGATTCATTAACTCTTTGGAGTTCCTTCCTCTAATATGGCCACAACAAAGATTATCAAACATTATACGCTCAAAAGGAGTCATGCCATCATAGAAGAAATGTGCAACGGAGAGATCGGTTTGTTGGTGATTGGGGCAACCAGCAAGTAGATGCTTGTATTTCCCCCAATATTCACTCGTTATCTCATTTTCTCCTATTTTGATGGCACATATCTCTATCCTAAGTGTGGAAGCTCGAGATTCAAAAAAATAGGTGCTCAAGAACGCGACAAGCATTTTGGTCCAAGATGTAATGGAGCCCAAAGAGAAGTAGTAAAGCAATTCCTTGTCTTTGTCCTTTGGACAAAATGGAGAAGCGCGAAGCTTAACCATGTCTTCTCCAGCATTTGGAGGCTTAATCGAAGGGCATGTGAGGTGAAAATCCTTGAGGAATGCAAAAGGTCTACATCCTTTTTATTATAGAAGTGTGGTGAAATTTGGATGAGACCAGGCCTAAGCTCGAATGCACCACCTTGATGAGTATATATAATGCAAAAGGGTTGTTGCACTAAATGTGTTTGACAGTGGCATCGGCTTACCCAATAGTCAATTGATGAGGAGGAGGTTGGTTAGGAGCTACCATGGTAGCCAAAGAAGGGAATGTAGAAGCCTTAAGTTTTGACGTCCTTAAACAAGTCTTCTTCCTCAACTTATGACAAGTACTTTCGGTTTCAGGGTTAATAGGGTTTAAAGAACCAGTAGACTTGGATCGATGAAGATAATATGACATAAAAAGATAAAAAAGAACAACCTAAAGAAAAAAAAAAAAAAAAAAAACTCCTTAGCAACAACGCATAAATTTGATGATTGCTGAGAGTAAGAAAAATAATATAACACTTATTAGGTTACTATTTTTTACATTATTTTGTAGTAGTGGTACGTCAAAGGGTTGAACCACAAGGAATTGGTTTACTTTAGGTAACAAAAATAAGGAAAAAACCAATTTTAATAAGGGATGTATCAACCTAAACTAATGTATGAAAATTAAACACAAAAAAGCAACAAAAATAAATACGTAAGTATGCCAACAAAGAAATGTAAACGGAGTGATGAAACCAATTATAAAAGACTAACTTAGGCCATGAATTCACAAGATCAACTCAAAATTAACAAGTAATGATCATCAATTTTCACATTAAAATATATTTCAAATGCATATTTTTAGGCTAGCTATAGAGCTTCGGAGAACCCCTAACACTCCTCAATTCCCTAAATTCTGTAAAAGACTCTCTAACAAACGTATGAACCTATGTAGAGCAACCAAAAACTCATCAAATTTATTGCATTAAGCTTAATGGAATAACTAGCCCTAGACAATCAAAATAATAAGCGTGTTTGATTTAATCTAGATCTTCTTATTATGCGAGATAGACCAAAAGGGAGCGAACCAATTAGGCCATCCACTTGCTACATGTTGCTCAATGATCTACATAATTATGGATGCAAATAAATAAACTAGCAATAGGTTCTAACCAAGACAAGTGTATTCATGACTACAAACACTCTAGCTTAAACCATATGAATCAACACAATAACATAAGAATATAAGAAATCACTGAAAATTTGTAGAAAATCAAGAAAATCTCACATTGCTTTGTTGTATTTGAGTCTCCCTTACTCCTCCCTAAACCTAGGTTAGTAGAGTTCTTTAACTTCTTATGGCTTTGAAATCCAAGTCTTATTTCCATTAAAAAATTAAATTATAATAATGAAAAGAGAGATAGAAAAGTTGGTAATGGAATAGTGAAAAATGGGTGAGAAAGGGAGAGAAGATGAAAATAGGGTTTAAGGTTTTGTTTTTTGGTGTCTAGTGTGTGAGTTCTTGCTACCCAATCGTGTTTCCCCTCAATTTCATTCATACTTGATTGTTAGAGACCGTTTGCCACGTGTCGAGTAGAGAGGATTTTGTTTTTGGTTTGTCGTAGAAATATCAGGCAACATGTGCACCGAGGATCATCTATAGTGGCTGATCGCGGGAGTATAAACCTGTACGTCGTTCGAGGATAATCAAGAGACTATGAAAGATGCATGGGAATTGATGCAAGATCATGATTAGTCTACCTAGGATCATTTGTGGCTATAGATGCTTGAAGTGAGTTTGATGCGTGACTCGAGGTAGGATCCAAGGGATGGTGGCGATGGTTCGTTGATGGAGATAGTGCACGAGTGAGTGTTTTCATGTCTCCAAGATTTGTCTAAGCTTCAATGTATAGGCCATAACTCTCTCATTTCCAATCCAAATGACTCGCCAGTTCTTCCGTTAGGAAGTAAAGTCACAAATGAACGTTTTCATGTCTCCAAGATTTGTCCAATGTAGATTCTAAGCAGTCTAGAATCGCGTTACAAGTCGAGAAATATGTGCAGAATTTTAGCCTGGCGCCCCGACGCCGCACCCAACACTCGACCCCAACTCAGCGCCCCGAAATAGTGGGGAATTGTAGTGGGCACTGAATCTGATGCCTTAACATCATGGTAGGTGCCCACTGCGTCTAGCATACCCATATTACAAGTTTTTTGAGATTTTAGGCCATTTTGACCAAATTACCCCAAGTATAAATAGATTTGAAAATTAGGTTAGAGACAACTTTTACTTGGGAGAAACACTTGTAGAGGCTAGAGATTTGGATCAAACTTGTGGATTCAACTTTAATATCTAGGTTTGATTTCATGTTTTGTTTAGTTTCTACTATGTTTGATGTTGTTACTTTCCCTAATATGGGATAATACTCTTCGTCCTAAGGATCGATGGATCCTGGGTTGGAAAACCATCATTTTAGATTTTTGTTCTCTCAATTTGTTGTGTTGATTTGTATTTTCTTGTGCTTAATGTTATTCTCATATAGCCCAAATGTGTATAGAACATAGGGTTTAGGAGTCACCATGACTGTGACGACCCCTCCCTTAATCTAGGACACCGCCCAACCTAATCCCATTATTAAGCCCTAATCTCAGCTACGTAGAACTTAATAATGTATTAGTCAGCCTTTTCATCTTATTTTCCATGTTTTCTGTGTTCAAAATAACCATTACACAACTCACATTATTGTTGAGTTAATTAAAACTTTAAAACATTTTAATACTATTAGCGGAAGATTTAACAAAATCTGCGGAAAGCATTATATAACACCTAATGTGGAAACCAGGAAATAACGACCACATGCATATAACCGACATAACGGTGATAATTAGTGTACTAAATTTTCTAGTTGGATACTATCACTCAACCCTAATATATACAACCTAAAATTATGTACATATATAAATAACTCATACAACCAAACATCGAAACCTAAAAAATTTGATATAGCAGCACTTTAATGGCTCGGAGGTAGTCGTCGATCTTCTCCTTGCCTATTATGCTACTCGATGAATCTACACCCACAGTCATAAAAATGACGGTGAGTACAGTAGTGTAGAAAGTAACATTAAAAGACATTTATCCACATTTCCAAACACAATAAGATACATCTAAGAACACTTACATTCACAATATAACAATACTAGTGAAACACAACCAAGTTACAAAACATCACGGCTGAATAAAATGATATCAAGAAAAAATTAAGATTGAACTAAATACGGTTAGCTGTGTGTCCAACACACTAGTCTAGACATTATCATTTCGATCACATAGATCTCATGGAATAACTTAATTTAGTAGTGCACATAGATACTATCCTTATTGATCCCATGTAATAGGTCATCACACATAACGCTTTAGTATTACCTAAATTGGTCTCCGCTTAATCATTTCATCAACTTCATATAATAGGCATGTGACACTCATACCCTGTGTGCTGCATACACCCCAAATCAACTCACAAATCCTAAGCACATGTTCTAACTTAACAACAATCATATATTAAGACATGGCACACAATTCATGGCACCAAGAATACAACAAGCATAGCATTACAATCATTGTAAACATGAAGCAACATTAATGAATGAAATGGAAAAAAAATATCTCAATCCGTTTACTTACACAAACACTCAAATTTCCTAGCTTAATGCGTCATCTCGACACCCCAAAACACGTACCTAGACTTCAAAACTATTCCGTAGGTTCCTGGTATGTTTATATATATACTTTAAGGTGTATTAAACCAATAAATATGGTATTATTCTTAGTTTAGGTGTTAAATCAATTAAATTTAACGTGCAAAAATTCTGATGTTCAGGGCCAGTAACACATTGTGCATAGAGCGCTATAGAAGTTGGGTAGCACGTTACCTACAGGTTGCCCGTTATTGAACCTACCTAGCACGCTAGCTGCGTTGGAACCCAAAGTTCTGCAATAGAATTATGGGTTTCCACTCATGAACTGGCCTTCTTCTTCGCCTCAAATCCACGTTCTCCACCACCAAGGACTCGATACATCCAGAACAATAACAAAAACAACCTACACTTTATGTATAATTCATCAAATCATCAAGTTTTCGAAAAGTAATGGTGTAGTGTGGATTACCTAATTGTAGAACTCTCCCATTTGATCAAGAACCTCCAATTCCCCATAATTTCCACAACAACCATTTCAGATCAATCTTTCCAGATCATCCTCTTCTCTGTATGCATGTATTTTAGTTGATTAAAATGAACATCCCACTATCCTTTATATATAGTGGTGAGAGTCATTTGTGACACTTGATATCATTTACCCAACATTTCTAGGATAATCTAATGACTTATAGCTTGGTCCTCAACCTATTATCCATCCACTACCTCCTCCTGGATAACACATAATTTAACTCAATTAGTTTTTTGATGTTGTCCCCTCGTATCTCGAGGTTCATCAATGCCTATTATTTTATTTTTCTAACATAGATCACATTAATGTAAATTGAGTTATAGGCAAATTGAATCAATTACTCTAATCACATTTAACCTAATTATGACCAATCATATCACTATTTACCTCAGTCCCATGCTGGCACATATCTCGAGGCACATCCTCGGTCATGTCTCCATGTCTATATACTAATAGAAATGACTTAATAAGTCTACACATATATAATGAACTAAGCATCAATCGTACCAAAAAATAATAAATTACTCGATCTCCGTGATGAGTGTCAGGACCGTATACCAGTTCTCTAGCAACATCACGGGTCGATGACCCTTAATTACAAACCAAATCTACTATTTAGAAATTTCGCCATTACAATGACCATTAGGACTTTCAATTTGGATTTGGGGAAAACACAACCTTAGAACATATGGCGCATCGATCGATGGTCATTGACTAGGGAGGTAATTGAATTTGGTGCTTAATGTAGTTTCACACTTACACTACTCGCACTGGCCAATGGAGTTCAAATGTTATACTAGAATCCTCACAACCAAAACCTTGCGATAAGGTGAATTTTAGGAATACAACCTTTGTGACATTGATTTCCTAGGAGTTTGTCCAATTTGAAAAATCTCAATTTACATTACATGCAATTAGATAGTTAGATTAATTTAGTTTTTTTAATCTCCATTTCAAAATCAAAATCAAAGTTGCCTTACTTTATTTCCTAATTAGATTACAAATTAGTATTTACACCATCCTTATGGTTCGATATCTGACGCCAACACTAGTTTCGTGTCACTACCACTTGCAACAAAGTCATGCACTTGCGACTCATGTCAATGTGTTCTCAGTAGGAGGTGTTCTTGATAATTCTATGGTTACTTTGTCAAGTTGCACAATCAAGTTACAGGGAAAACAGATTAAGAAATGAAGAAAATGTTCATTTTAGGGGGGAGCATCTTATTATTTGAGGGCCGCTAAGGACACCCCACCATTTAATGAAGGCACCCAGTTAATGTGGGCACAAATCGATTTACCTGGGGCACCCAAAAATTAAACCCAAAATACCGAAAATGCCCCTCGTGCAAAAAACCCTCTCACCCACCCTCGTGCAAACCCCTGGGCACCCCACCACCACCACCACCACCACCACCCTCGTTCACCGAATTCCTGGTGGAAGAATTCATTTGTTTTGAACCGACCAGTGAGAGGAATCCCCGAAATCGTGTTCTCCGTCCCTCGCCGTGTGTTTCTCCTTCGTTGTTCTAGGTTTCTGCATTTTGTAGGGTCCGTTGTGCGAGCCGATTTCGTCTCCAAATTAGGGCTCGATTGAAGATTGACGAATTAAGTTACATTTGGTAGAGTAGATGTAATGTGTGGTAGAGTAGATATAATGTGTGTGTGGCGGTTTGTTAAAATGTAAAAAAATTGGGAAATCGTGGTTCTCGGCCACACAGGCCAGAGACTGTGTCAACCGTCTCGGCCAAGGCCGAGACATAAGCTAATATTTTTGGGAAGTCGCAGTCTCGGCCACGAAGACCGGAAGAGTATACTGAGTATCGGTTGTCCACTTCCGAGAGGTCTCAGTAGGCTCGGTCGTCATAGGACGAGAGTCAGGCGAATTGAAATGGTCAATCCAGACTCGGTGGTGTACAACCGAGAAATTGAAATAGGACTCGGTCATGCACAGCCGATATATTGGAATACTTGTCGGTCATGGGTGACCGAAAATATGGGTTGTTTCACGAACCTGTTTGACCGCGACATCAGGAATGGATGAATTACAGATTCAAAAAAATCTCCGTAGTCGTCAAAGTAACAATAGAAGATTGAAAATCCAGCACGAAAATTTGCACCGAACCTTAATTAATTATAAATCTCCGTAACATTCAAAACAATCAAAACACAACACCAATAAAAACACATCATAACATTTGCATATACATAGAACATTCGGACGAATTGGCAAAATTTATAAATGTTTAGCCGTCTAGGTACAAGCTTTAACCTACGGTGTATCTAAATCTACAACATGTATGGTGGCTTCATGATCAGCAGTTGCAATGGGCTCGATGTCTCGAAAAATGAATCCATCTCGCCAACCTTTGGCGTCGTCCTCAACGTACCGATCCCACGATGGATATAAGGCTGACAGCGGTGCATTCACACGCAAATGTACCTGTCAAAGTGAACAGTAGAACATAGAAGATATTGTCACAAACCCGATTAAGGGGGAAACAAACCAATTCACAAAAAAATCATAGAACTTACCCTAACCCAATGGATATTCCTTTCATTCGCCATTGCAATGATAAGTCAGTTGTGCAATGACGACGTTGGAGTACTACGTAGAGGTAGGAATGTGGAGGCACTCCCATGCGAGAGGTTGACGAGAATGACATTGAATGCGGTGGATACTAACAATCCCATGTCTGGAAGTGTCAACCATTCTTTGAAAGATGCCCCCTCTTGATTCTCTAGGCAATGCACCGCATTCTTGACAGACTCGAAACTCGAGCCAAGCACTTCCCGCCATAGGTATTCATACCCGATAATCTCATCATACATCCGTCTACGCACAATCCTCCACCCGTCTATGTCGGCAAGTCCAAGCCCAGAGGCTATACACCTATATCCACAGTTCCCATCGGAAACCACATCGATAATGGCATCAACATGTGGCAACCAATCCGGTTCTAAGCAATGACTATAAGCCATGTTAGATCCACTTTGCGTGCGTCGACTGGCACGACGCATTTGTGGAACCTTGCATTTTTCTCGCCTAGAAGCTTTTGTGGAGTTGGAGGACTCAAATCCGATTGGAGATTGGGGTGCCTCCGACACTGGGGTGCCTCCGGTTGGAGACCCCGGTGTCCTCACACCCGCATCCTCAACTTCCCGCTCGCACTCCACAAAAGACGAAGGTGGACTAATCTCCCTGAGCTGCTCACTTTCACTCCTCCCCCGCATCCTCAACTTCCTCCTCCCTCTTATCCAATCTTCCCGTGTGTCGTGATTGTGCCTCCCACAAATCACAGTGACATACCGTAAGGAGTCAGCATTCTCCTTGACGTTAATTTGGAAAGGGCATCCACATTTCTTCGTACTAGTGTGAGTCCTCGCCTTTTCATCATTCCTTGATTTCTTTAAAATTTTGCCGCTTTCCCCTTCCCAACTCTCTGAGCCAGCCCCCTATATGTCCCAGACCTGTCACAGGCAATTTTCACCCTTCCCCTTCGCTTAATGCCCCCGGCATCCAAGCGTTTTGTTACTAACACAAACTTGTTCTCGCCACCAATCAGTCGAAGCCATGAAATTGCCGCTTCTCGAGAGGGGAATGGCTTAGAAGGTGTAAAAGTGTCCTTGTAGTCTGGAAAATTACAAGATAACAGCATTACCTGCAATACAAACGGTGTAACATTATAATCAACCAAAATGTACAGCACAATCACAAAAAAACCCAAAAAAATAGGTTCTCGGTTGTACAGTTCTGAAACTTTCTTCATAGTCTCGTTTACGTGAGACCGAGAGTTACCAGTACCCTCGGTCGTTCCAGACCGTGACCTACGTGAAACCTCTCGGTCCTCTGCGACCGAGACGTTATCATACATCTCGGTCCTGCGAGGCCGAAACAATCGCGCACCCAGACAGATACTTCGGATAACCGCAAAAAAAAACACAAAAAAATTGCAAAATTACCTCAAGGACGACCTCCTGTGGCACCGAAGCATTACAATCCTCCATTATACCCTGGAAACAACTTCGGATTTGAAGAAATTACCAAACCCTACGTTGACAAACAAATCATCATTTTCATTGTTATACACAACTAAACAGGTCTAAAAAACCCGAATATGGTTGTCAAACATTGTTACCTCGCTGTCGGACGAGCAAGAATCGATCAGCTCTTCGCCAAATGCAATGTGGCTGTGGCTTTGTGGTTCAAGCTTGCTGGTGGGGCGCCCTAACTCTTTGTCGAAATGGTTTGTGGGGTTTGAACCATTATATATATACAGGGGCAAAATGGTCTTTTCCAGTTTTGCTGGAATTTTTACGAATAAGTTGGGTGCCCTCATTAAATGGTGGGGTGCCCTTAGCGGCCCTCTATTATTTCTATTACTTCATGGTTATTTATTACGACTACACCATTTCATAATAATTCGGAAAATGTTAAGTCTAGTTCAACCATAGGGTTAGATTATACTGCTATAGTTTGTGATTACTGTAATATTCTGACTACTAGATTTATTGAAGACTGCTGGTGTAGATAATTATTATTCTTTCTATTTTAGTAGTAGTTTGAACAAAAGGAGGAGTGATGAAGGTATGTTTGAGGAAATCGTAATGTAAGTATTATCATGAGAGTAGTTTACCCATAACAATGCATTTTATTTTGATATTCCTCAATATTATGTTGTTGGTTGTGTTTTGACCAATCTACGCCAAAGGGGGAGATTGTTAGACCCTTAGTTACTACATTTGGGTCTTTCTATTCTAGTTAGCACATGATTGTCAAATTGGATTTAATATAAGACTCTAACTATTAAAGAGCTTGAGATAATAATAATAATAATAATAATAATAATAATAATAATAATAATAATAATAATAATAATAATAATAATAATAATAATAATAATAATAAGTGTCATCCTTATCCAAACATCAAGATAAGATATAGATATAACTTATTTGGGTACAAAACATAATCCTTGTCAGAGATGGTCGCAAAATCTTATACGATGATGAAATGGAGTGGGAGTCGAAGTAGGATACTGTATACGAGTTGGATACTGCAACGAGTCAAAATGTAGTGTTTATCTACAACTACAACGGGACGTTCAAAACTAATAAGGTGAAGGACTTTGAGGTGGACTATAGAAACAAATCCTACAAAAATGTGCATAAAGAACTGTAGAGCTTTATGGAGACAACGAGTCAATTTTCAATAAGAACTTGAAGGCTTAGGTGTCAATCATTGGTTGAATCCAATAAAAATAGAATTGGAGGCTGAGGAGGTTTTTCGAGTTGTATTCTAGTTGGGATTGAATTCCCAGTTTTAGAAAATGTAGGAATGTGTTCCTATAAATACCTAATGTACACCATTTTGTGGGCATCAATTTGTGTCGCAAAGTTCTTGTTGATGGAAAATGAGGTTCATTAGATAGGTTGTATATGTTATTCATATAGTGAATTATTTGGAGATTTAGGCGTATTAGCCGAACTGCATCACCAATTCTTGTATTCATTGGTGTTGTTTTTCTTCTCTATTTATTGTATTTATGTTCTAGTTATTGCATGCTCGTTTATGCAGTATCCATTATTACATCATTGCATTATTGTTCTTGCAGTATATGTTATAGTTTGTTGTGACAGATTTGTCGGTGATATGGACTCACGGTTAGCGAAACTTTAACACAGTGATTTGGTGCGACAATTTGAGTGATGCAGCTCTTGCATTTTTTCTTTTTCTTTTTTTTGTCAAACACTCATCTTGTGTTTCTTTTTTGTGCAAAGCATGTTGAGCTCAATATACATTCCATGCAAGAGCAAGTGTTTTTTTTTTATCAGCAGGCAAGTGCAAGTGTTGAAAGAGTTACTAATTGTTCAATTACGTGTTCCTGCTGCACATCAGTTACCAGATCGCATGACTATTTCTCTCTAAGGAAAATACTAGAATGAAAATAACAATGCCATAGCGCAAAACACATTGGCTCACAAGATCCTTCTATGGTACCTCGACCTGCATGTTATGCATCGGGATCTGTATATGCATGCTTCCCAAGATGCACATGGATGGCTCTTATGAGCCAATATGTCTTGTGATGTAACACGATATTGTCATTCTAGCACTTTTCTCTAATGGTCAGTGTTTTCCACTTAATTAAATTATGGGTGGCGCTATGTGCACCCCATTCATTACTCTAGGCACCCTATTTAATTCCGACACCATATGCAATAACTAATATGCCCTCCTACACAATAGAAGAAGAAAAATAGTTTGTTTGGGCACCCACCACATTTTTCATTGTAGAATAACAACTCCAACCGTTTCGTTAACTTCGACGACGATTGGACGCGACGTGCTTCGGTCAAAAAATCCATGCAAGGTTTGTATGTACTTATTTGTTGTTATTTTTCAATGGTTTTAGGTATGGGTATGTTGTGTGTGTTGGTGGGAAGGAAATGGTTTTTGATTGATGCATTCGTGCCTCTTGATATGTAAGTTTTTGCGCGATTCGTGTATGTTTAGTGTACAATGGATGCCCAAGATGTAACTGGAGACGATGGGAGACATTTGGAGGTGAGTTTCGTGCATTCGAATGTGTTAGGGTTTCAAATCATAGATGAATAGAGGTAGCACGATTGTTTCAGCTACACTGTACCGAGACTTTTCAATAAGTTTCGAAGATTGGCAACCGAGCCTGAATATGTAGTCTCAGGTAGTATAAATCGATAAATAGTGATAAGTTATGGTTGACATTGGTCTGAGACTTTTTGTTAAGTCTCGTTCACCCCATTCCGAGACTTTGCATTATGTATCAGACCTACATAACCGAAACTTATTAATTTCAAGTATTTTTCGTTATGATTATGAATTCTTACGAATTTTGCCATGTCTTCTACAAGAATTACCTTCGATAAGTGTACCGTAGCTAGGTGCGCCATCAAGAAGTGTACCATTTGTAAGTGGCTTCGAAGACTACTCTAATCTTTTTACACGGAAAGTACATTTTAAAACTAGAGTCGAGGCTGTCGTTTGGGTTCAAGCTACAGGTCATGCTAGGAAGTTTGTATTGGTTACAAAGAAATTCGATGCCATAGGGAATGTTTGTAGGGGAAGAGAAACAATTGCATGTGAGACATCCGAGACATATATGGGTGATTCCCAAAGAGTTGGGGTTGCTAAAGCAAAATTACTTGGTAAAATATCACAAAGAGGAAGAGGATGACAACACAAGGCCCAACACCTGTACCAAAAAATGTCAGTGCCTTTTTCTTATCGAGATCAAGGAATTCCCGGACTCAAATTGATATGTGAGGGTTGCAAGTGGCAAGCACAACCATGACACTACGAAATACTTGGAAGGTCACTCATTCGCAAGAAAATTGAATGAAGATGAGGTTGTTATTTTAGATCATATGAGTAAATGCAATGTTAAGCCTCGTCAGATCTTGAATACTTTGAGGCAAAGGGATGCGAACAATGTTTTAACATTGCGGACAATATGCGATGCATGACAAAGGAATCGGATTAAAGATGCCGGTGGGAGAAGTCAAATGCAACAACTCTTACACTTATTGGAGAACAATATGTATTTATTGTGGCATAGGAGGGACACTGAAACGAATGTTGTGATAGATTTATTTTGGGCACATCTGGACTCCATCAACTTGTTGAGGTGTTTCTCGTAAAACTACTCTCATAGATTGCACATATAAGACGAATAGGTATCGAATGTCGTTACTAGAGATTGTTGGGGTTACTTCCACAAATATTACATTTTTATTGGGTTTTGTTTCATATCATCAGAGACTACGGTCAACTATATTTGGGCATTGAGAATTTTAAAAGGCTTATTGAACGGGCGGTCTACACCCAAACTTTTTGTCATCGATAAAGAATTGGGCCTTATTAATGCAATTGAATATGTTTTTCCCTAATCTTCTCACTTCTTTGCATGTGGCACGTCGAGAAGATGGTGTTGAGCAACACTAAAAAGATGTTTGGAGAAAATGAAGGCTTCAAACTCTTCAGTGATAGGTGGACTGCTTTAAGACAAAAGCATCATTCAAGCTTAGGTGGAGTACCATGCGTAATGAGTACCAAAATGCTAAAGGATTGATCATTTATTTGGAGAATACTTAGTTGTAGGATTACATGTACAAATTTATATGTGCATGGACCGATTCAGTGTTTTATCTTGGAGAAACCACGACTCAGAGAGTTGAATCTGCGCATTCCACTCTCAACTAATATGTTGGCACTTGTACTGCAAACTTTGAGTTTATTTGGTGTGTCATACATGGAATGCTTGACATACAACATACCAAGATTAAAGCCTCATTTGAGATTAGTCTGAATGTTGTCCAGTATAGATATATAGATGGCTTGTATCACCATTTGTGGGTTTGTGTCTCTCACAAAGCATTGAAGTTGATTCGCGATAAGGTTACACGTGCCGAGGATGTAGGGAAAGACCTGATCTTATGTGATTGCGTGATACGTACTAATCGTGGTCTTCCTTGCGTGCATGAGCTTAATGAGCATATTTTGGTCAGATCACCTATACCAGTTGAGGACATTCATATTTTTCCGAAGAAGTTGAGTACGATAACCGAGAAATCTGTAAATCAGATTGGCTATAACTTCAATGATGAGATTCAAAGGGTTATGGCTAAGTGTGAATCATGCATTGACGAGGAAACCCATCTTAGGGTTATTCAACAACTAAGAGAGATTAGTTGTCCTTCATCGACAACAGACGTAGCACCAAAGGCAAAGGTTAGGACAATAAGGAGACCAACACTAGGAAGTTACGAGAAAAAAAATAATAACTCAAATAAGAGGAAAGCCGAGGAAGATGACATGTCTATGACGAGAAATCTTAATGGCTTTAAGTTTGTACTCACAAGCGAGGAGGCGGCCAGTGCACGAAGGAAAGGAAAAGAAGTTAAGCATAAAGTTCATCAAACACACGGGGCATCTGTGGGAACATTTGAGATTGGATTCATTCATACCATTCAGTCGGATTGGGTTCAACATGTTGAACATACTACAAAAATGGATAGTGATGGTCATTGCGGATTCCGTTGTGTTGCATCCGGCCTTGGATTGTCAGATGTGGACGGTTAGATAAAGGTTCGAGAAGGTATTGTTAGGAAATTGGAAAATCACAATGAGTTTTAGAGGGATTCTCTTGGAGGTTTTTACATAACAGTGAAACTGGCCTTAAAATCTCGTGAAGGTACGGAAATGAGTTTCGACAAGTGGATGACCCTTTCGAATATGGGCTTGTAATGCAACAACATTTAACGTTGTGTTAGTGAACGTGTCAAAGGGTAGTTGCATGTCATTTCTTACCGTACGTGATGCCCCTCCGCCAACGAAGGATCATGTAGTCATTGGCGTTACAAATGTGAACGACATTCATTGGGTTATAATAAGTTACTCATTTCTTATTGTTTGTTAACTTGCATTATGGTGGGTTACTAATTCATTATTGACAACATTATTTCTTTTGGACTTTTAATTATCAGGTCATATTGAAGCCTAATCCACCAGTGCCTCATGTATTTGTTGGATGGAGGACATTCGCGGATGTTGATGCTCAAGGCTAGGGTATTGGTATTGACATCCAACCACGAGTTTCAGTTCCATCCTCGCAGCTAGGCACGCCCACAGTTATAGACTTAATGGAACCTTAACACATTAACACTTCATTATTTTTTGTTGGAGAAAAACCCATTTTGTATTCACTACACATTATTATTGGTTATCTCCTCTTAGTTGTAACAACTTTAGGTTGTTTTTTTTGTCAAATCCATGAAGTTGTAACAACTTATCATTTCATGTGAAATATATCAAGTTGCCAATTTTTTTATTCTATTGCTTTGTGTACCAAGTCCAAAACCAAAACTTAGTTTATACAATTGTGTACCAAGTCCAAAAAACGTAACACAACAATATATTCCTTGAGGTTCTCTTTTTATATCATAATAGGAAGTCCCTACAGTTCAGCTGATCCCAATATTCATGTGAAAATATTATCTCGGACAACCAAGTCCGAAAAGCATGCATTAGTATTGGATATGCCCAACCAAAAGTAATAGTCAAGTCTCGCTCACCTTATACCAAGATTGGTAGCAAAATAATGTTCATAGGTTGCCGAGACCCCTTACAATCAGAATAAATTGCTGTTCCTTAATCAAATCAGTTAGGGTGCCCAGATCATCTCAGTACCATATATCCAAAATAGTGTACAACGTTTCGACCAAGGGGTACTATAATTTGGCACAATTATCGGATGTGCGTATCCGAGAACCTGAGTATGTACTATACGAAGACACATTTCGGTGGGCTGTAACCGAAACAAATTTACTTCTTTCGGCCATGCCTGACCGAGATGTTATGATGAATCACGAACCTACCTGGTCGAGACTTAGTCAGCAAAATGATTGACTTAATAAACTTCCAATTCTCAACAAATTAAACAAATAAAGTGGGACCACCACCACTCCAAGACCATCGCAACAAAAGAAAAATGCATTAAAATCCACAACAAATTGTACCAAAACAACATCTCATTCAATAACAAATCCAACAAGTACTTAACCAAATTCATAAATCCAACAAGTACTTAACCAAATTTAGTCTTTTTCCTATCTTTTTCCCTAATGTATGTACGTTGTGACTTGGGTGGCTGTAAGGAACTTGGCATGGTAGCGTTGTCACACTGGGAATCCTTAGTAGGCGCAATCAATGTTGTGGTGGTTGTGGTGGTGGTGGTAGCAGTGCCAAGAGCCCTACCCGTCAGATAGTCCACCCATCATTTGTCATTTTCTCCGCCGCCTCCATCTTGACCGTTCTCGCCGGCAAGTGTAGCCATGCCAACGCAGTGTTTAAGGCAGGCTTATTTCGCTTTTCAATAGAAAATCCAAAATGTCAATAAAAATAATACATAACACAAGAGTCACAAGTTAATCTTAAATCTAAGCATTTTACCTCTAACAACTCATGGTCCGCTACTATGTTGTTGTCTCCTTCGCCAATCTCTGGGTTCTCAACGATAGGATGCGAGACTTGAAGGAACTATGGCAGATACTCTAGTGTGTCCATGAAGTCGAACCTTGCTTTCTCGCCTCGGTCTTCAATTGCAAGTGAATGGGAACATAACCTTTCCCAATTCTCGGGTATGAACTCGTACTTCACCGAGTACTTCAATGTAGTGCGGCCTCGGCTCAGTTCGAGACGACAATATGGAGCCGATGGTATCCTTTGAACGAGACCAAGCTACCGAAGGATCCTCTCCAGATGGTGCGGCTCCACCACATCCATGTAATCAAACGTACCATAGTAGAAAGCGATGGGTAGAACGACACTGTCAAACCCAACATCGGAGTATGGATCCCAAGTCACCTAAACCAATAAAGTCAACAACATCATTAAAACATACTCGTCATAAATTAGAATACCAAAAATAACCAAATCAATCACACTCCTCACTCAACCGCAACATATCAAAAGTCATGTGAATGGCACTAACCATGTCCACATTCTTTACTATCTCATGCTTCTGTATCCAGCTCGAGACCCGTGGGTGTATGGGTTTGAAATATTTCGCATTAGACGATGTGAGCTGGATAGGGAAAAGCTCATATATCCATCCCTAAATACGAATGACCAAATTTAAGTTAAGTTAATTAAGTAGTAAAAACACAATTACAAGACCAATTCAAAACATAACAAAGCCATAATGACCATAAAATATGTACCTCAAGTAAAGTTAGATATCCTGTAATCTATGAGAACTCTGCTCTACAGGCTGACCCGAGATGACGGTGGAGGTAAACTAGGGCGGCAACACCCCAAGCATAGGTTTTGACCTCATCCAAGTTCTCCGGAACCTTCAGGAATGAAATTGAGACTCTTGACCCACTCTTATCATCGAATAGAGTGCACACAATCAAATACAATAAGTATGCCCATGGAGTGCACTCCACTCTAGGGTACGTACAAGAAGTGGAACTACTACTTGACTTGGGTGGTCAAAAATGACTCTTTAGCCAAGCTAGTTGCACAATCAGACCTTTTATGTAGTTAACCTCGTCCTCAGCCTCCTCAATTCAAAGTCCAAGCAAGTTGGAAACAATCTTGATTTCCCCCATACGAGACTCCTCTGTGTATCGGCTAAAATTCTCGACCGCTACAACCTTGCCAACCACGGGGATGTCCAAAAGCGTGCTAACATCCTCGAGCGTGATGGACATTTTACTAAAGGGTAGGTGAAATACATTAGTCTCTAGATGTCTCCGCTCCACGAATGCTTAAATGACCTCCTTATTCCCCATCCTATAGGAACAGTCTAAGAGTGGAGCCAAACCAGACCTCTAAATGAATCTCTGTAGTGCCTGGGTGTCGGGTTGGCAAGACTAGAGATCCTACTCAGCTATTTGGGCCTCATGGTTTATGCACTTAAGCATCGAACGATACCGCAACAAAAAACAAGTCATTAGTAAATAATTTATCATTTATGAATTGAGAGAATTGTTGCAAAATCAAATGAAAGCAAACACCGAGAACATACATCACCATCCCAAATTGATTCCGCAACATGATCCTTGTAGCTCTTCAGTAAAGACCCGTCAATGGGGCCACCGGGGAATAGAGCACATTGGTCATGCTCGGGCTCCACAACATTCTTGCCACCACCACTACTAGCTAGCCTTTGGGATGTAGTGGTTTCTGCCCCGCTACTACTCCTGCTCCCCACGGGGACATTAGATGCCTTAGCCTCCACCGCATCCCCTGAAGATGGGCATCCACATACACTAGAAGTCTGAGTAGCCTATTGCTTCTCCTTCAGGTAAGAAGCAGTCTGTGGCCTCCTCTTGCCACGGTCAGCGGGGGCCAAAGGACTAGCAGATGTCGTCGCCACCTCGACCTAACGTTGTGCTCTTGTCGGCTCACCATCTACGTCCTACCTCGATATTGCTACTTTCCCTCTGGTCATATCTAATTAGAAAATGAATGTTAAGCATATTTCATTAATATTCAAAAAAAATTAATTAAAAATAAAAAAAACACAATGTCTTGGTCAAGCAGGTTCAAGACAAAAAATTAAGTCACAGTGAAGTGTAACAGAGAGCATTATTACGGTCTCGGTGTAACATAACCGAGACATATAGGGTAACCTCCGATTGTAGGTTTCGAGACCATAACAACACAATCTCAATACAATATTGTCTTTGTAAAGGCTCACCGAGACCACTTCAAGCAGTCTAGGTGGATACTAAACGATACGAGACTGATATGTCTCAATTACCTTATGTCCATGACAAGGATTTTAGTATCGGCACCGTGGCCGAGACTTCATATGAACTAACGGTCCTGTGTAGCCGAAGACCACGGGATTCGAGAAAAAACACTTATTTCTCAAATTTCGATGGCAGCCAACAATAATAACACACCTAATCTAGGTAAAAATGAACTACAACACATATATAGCTCGAGTTTCCCCTTGATTACATGCAATCGCTGAATCCAAACACTAACAACGTCGAGCACAAAAATTGCCCAGTTAACACCCGCACTACTCGCTAAATAGACCGCGCAAATGGGAACGAGGTAGAAGACTAAGAAAATTTGAAGATGGAGAAATGAAAATGTGAGAATGCTTAGGTTTTCCAAAGGTTTTTGTTCAATCCAACTGGGGTGCTCGATGTTTACATCCAAAGGTATTTTGATCAAAATTGAAGGTGCCCTGACAAGTTTCTTGGGTGCCCTTGTAAATAAGGTGCCCTAAGTAATGACCAGGGTGCACATAGCGCCTCCTTAAATTATTTGTTGTTGTTAGTAATGGACGGTGGAACTAAATTCCCACTAACCTCGAATTTTGTTACATTGTGGCAACTACGATAGCTGCGCAAGTGAAAATCAGACGTTCACTGAGTTGCTTCTTGTTGGGCTCCCATGCACCTTGATCCGCAGGTTTATGGATCTCACTAATACTAATATTGTCTCCAACTTAACCATCGTTAGCTCACAGGTGCAAAGTTTTACTTCGAAATGACTCGGTACTATTTGGAAAGAGAAAACACAACTTGAGTACTTCTTTATAAAATCACATTTAACAAATGTGAAACTATATTTTACGGAAGTGGCTAAATGGACTCCAGTTAATGCTTAGAGGACCACATGTAAATTTTTTTATGAGTTCCAATCCTACCCACAGAGGAAATGACCAAGTTACGCTACACATAAATACCCCACCCTCTATTATCCTTCATCGACTTAACTCCATTTGAAGCCCCAAAACCAACTCCACACTCTCATCTCTGACCGACCAAAAACCATGAATCCACACGGAATCGATTAGGTAAGTCCGTTCTCTCCTTGCTTCCGCTCATTTGGTCGATTTTTTCTAATTATTTGGCCATCATTTTCACTGTTATTGATGTTGATTGTTGTTTGGTTTTTAGGGCTTTTGATTTGTTCATGATTTCAACACTTTTAGTACGAAAATGTCGAATGAATCGTCAAAACAAAGGCACCTTGACAATGACGAGCCATTTTATGATTTTTTATTGAGTTTTTCATCAAGGAAGAACCTTCATTTTTGGTTGCTAGTCTTCGTTTTGTGCGGTGTAAAAAAGTTGAAACACATAATTACATATCAATTTTGTTTGGCCAACATACTATACATACCCCTACGTAGTTGCTACTTGGACCCCATCTGATCAGATATTTGAGTTTTTAACTTAAGTGTCAAGCACATTTGTTCGCGATATTACCAACATTATCATCTACTATAGACCGTAAAGCCTGTCAAGGTTTCAGTTAGTATATATTATAATCATACATATACCTCACCATATTATTTCACTGACCCCACCCGATTGTATATTGAAATTTTACGTAGCTGTTAGAGTTACAAGTTCGTGATATTACCTACAATATCGATTAACAAAGACTGTTACGCCTGTAAAGGTTTCGATTTTTCTAGATCGTAATCTTACTCATACCCCACCAAATTACTACACGAACCCCACCAGACTGTATCTTTGAATCTTAGTACTCGAACGACAGATTCGCCGAGTTCGACTAAAATAGACCCTCCCATGACCTCAGTGACCGTGAAAGACTATGATGAGTTTTTTGGGTTTCATGAAAGTTTCGATTTTGGGTATGAAAGTTGGAAACAAGTTGGGAGTGATTTTTTGTTTGTTGAAGACGAGAGTATTCTGAGCATTTTTTTTTTTTAAAAAAAGTGAGGTCTATTTAGTAAAAAAAAATTCAAAAATAGGATACGTTGAAGTAATAGGGTCCTCTAAGAAAAAATTGAAGTCCATTTAGCCGCTCCCTATTTTGATCCACGCAACTCCAACACTTCTCTATGCAAAATATAAAGTAGACGACCTTCCATAGGTTACTCATTCATGACTCTCAATATGGACTAAAACTTATTACTGCCTAAATGGGCAAAAGCCAACTTTATGGAACTATTTGAAAAAGACCTTTCATTTTCCCTTTTTTTTTATCAGAAGTTGCTGCTACAACAATGAAATCGGGAGAAAGAGAATGCAAAATCTACAAGACTACAAGACTATGGGCTGTTCCCCTTCAAGTTCAGATATTACAATTAGAGAGTCCGTCGTTTCAAGGGATAGCGGTTCTGATTTTGGATTTGGATTTATAACCTGCAAATAAGAGAGAGTGAATTAGAATACAAGATAGCTTCCAAATGTTCAGACGAGTTTTACCTTCTTATTGTTTTTTACATAGCCGATGGCAACTTCGCATCGTAAGTGCGCCCTTTCAGACAACTCAAAAAATGATGGATTTTCCCCTTCTTTCTTATAGAGGCTGATATCCTGTGAGCAATAAGGAGCTTTATTATGAGAAAGTTCAAACTTGCAGCAACACCAGAACAGCTATTCAATGTATTGAACTAATAGCAAGCTTAGAACATGGAAAATCTTTTGATAGAGTTCAGAGTCTAGCGGCATTCAATGGTTTGACATAGTAAGCCAGCCAACATCTGAGTCTTGGACCTCTTGGTTTCAATCTCTAAAAATCGCTTTTTTAAAAGGAAGATTCTTGCACTTATATTTAAAAGAAGCTTCCGATTCAGTCTTACATCCGTTCACTCTTATGTGAGTAGTGAGTACATATTAGTCGATCATATCCAAGCTATTTTGGTCGTTGGACTATGCAGATGATAGTGTTTCCTTTGATGATCGAACAAGCTAACTGAAATAACAAGTGAAAATGAAGCGGCCTACTGAGGCACCTATAGAGTACATATTCAGTGCTAATAGCGGCTTCAAATAGTGTATTATGAACTTGGGATCTAACCCAATTTGATAGTCGTCGAGTTCCAGAACTCGGTACCGAAAATTGTAAGCCTTCACCTGTGACTTTGTTCAATGTTATTTCTCCATTCATTCTATTGGGAGTTAATTTCAACCTGTAAAACACACAAATTAAATATCGACCATTTTCCTATAGAAATATTTCTTCAGTGCCACACTTAATGCGAAAACCAAATGGCTGGTATGTTATTCAACAAGTAACATTTTTCCACTGCCAACTCGCATCCAGAGATATGTTTTGATCTCCATCAGAGGCCAACTAATCACAAGATTCACAATAAACATCTTACCTTTACATAAATTTCATCTCCTTCTGCATTAAGAATGTCCTTCCAAACCTCGTTTAATTCACCATTCTCTGCCACTGACAACAAATAAAGAAGACTTAGATAAAGAACAAAACTACAAGAAGCCAGCATAATAACAAAAAAATTCACATAAATTCAACACCTTGAGCTGTTACAAGGCCCATTACTTCCTCAGTTGCAATGCACGTCAATGATGGCTTAATTCTTGAGATCTATGGGGAGAACAATGGGCAAAATTAGGTTCTGAAATTCATGGACATGTCAACTACAATAGAGCAAAATAATTTCTAGGAAGTTACTTGTTTTCCCAGTTTTGTGTCAACAACTTCAGCAACCAGATTTTCTACCTGCAAGAAACTCAACACCATCAATATATTATAGGCGGCATATTATCATCCAAAGGCTGACTCTCTCGGAGTACAGTTCGAGCAAGGATCGAAACTTTGGTTTTGCCTTATAATTTGCCCTCTTGATGATTGGAATTAAGTTAGAGAAGTTTAATTTGACGTGGAGAATTTTGATAAAAATTCGCTAACTTAGTTAAGTTTAAGAAATTTTTATTTAAATGGTCAATAAACTAAAACCCATTTTATGGGATGTCAAAACAAGCACAATTATGCATTTATACCTAAAAAATTTACAATTTAATGGTTTCAAGTCAATTTTATTGTCACTAGTCATGCGTACTGTGTATGGTAGATCACTTTTAAGTGATAATAATCACACTTAATTTGATTCTCTAACCATTTAGTAATTGCACATTCACAAAAGTAAAATTAAAATTATGAAACATGTTTTTTTATATGGGTCGATATTTAAAGCAAAAGAAAATATCTACTTTTTGACATGATGCATCGATTAAAAAACTACGAAGCGTTGTAGAGATGTGTGCAAAAGTGAATCTCGATGCATAAATTAAATCTTCATGCAAAATCAAGGGATCACATGATTGGTGTAGAAATATGTGTACAAAAGTGAGCCACTCTCAAATTCTCAATAACCCCCAAAAGCCACCATCAATTACAACCCTCAACCCTTCCGTCTCCTGCACAATTATTTGGTTTTTTTTACCGAAAAGTTCGCATTTTCTCCTTGTTTTAAGCAATCCATATATATCAATGTTGTCGATTTTTAACATAAACTATGGAGAAGTTTTACAATTTTTAAACTATCTATGAACTTCACTTCGATCCCTTCAACTTTGATAAACTTCACCTAAACATCGGCTGATTTTATTGAATTTTCGTTCCTTAAGTTCGAGACATAAGTAATTGCAATTAAAAGGTTACAAAGCTCCGGTTCATTACCTAGAGGATAAGAACCATTTCACTCGAGAGTCCATAATTAGAAAAATAGGTATATAGTGTGTGAGTTTAGGAATCAACTCACTTGAAAATTATAAACCAAATTTATTGGTAGTTAGGCACATAGGCCTTTCATGAAATAGATAGACTTAGACAAATTAACTAAGTCAAAAACAAGACACATGGATCTTTGGATCCAAAATTGGTGCCTATATTTACTTGTCTTGACATGGACAACGTTGTGGTTCTAAGATCAGGACCTTGTCAACCTGTTAGAAGAAATGCAGCTTGCTAGATAAGCGAATATGCCTATGGGTCATTGCTAGGACAAAATATGATCAAAATATTTTTAATGAAATTTACAATCTTAGGAGTTCCAGGTGTGAACAATGGCTGACCTTCACACCATGCTTGTTGCAGATATTTTCAGCAAGGAGAAGGGAGTATGCAGCATGCTTGTCCGCTTTAGAAGGATCTGAAAAAAAAAAAAAATTATTAGTAAAAGGTAATTTGCAAACATTAGATCTTCGAAATGATTACCTCCAAGTAGCCACTCTCTGTCTGAGATGACGGCAATTGAAAATGGAAGCTCTTCTGCTTTATGGAAAGAATTTTGAATATCCAAAATAGCTTCTTTCAAGATGTCATAGTCCATTGGATTTCCTATCTGCAACATAAGGAATCAATATTAGCATTGGAAGAAACGATTGCCATTTCACCAAACATAAAAAGTAAAACCAAATAAAGGGAAAATACCCTATGAGAAATACGGATGTTTTTCAGATTATCTTGACCTTCTAGGAGTGCTGCCTTATTTCTGTCAGACAGAGGCACATCTGATAAAATAACCTGCAAATATGTGTTGGTAAATTAACAAACATCTTAGAAACAATACAATCTGTACTTCAAAGAATATCGATTTCATCTATTTTTTGCAGTTGAATATCATTATTACTACTATGTGAGTAACCAGAAGCATTGTCTTTCAGGAATATGCCTTCTTTATTTATGCTGTTTTAATTGGACCTACTTGTAGCAGAAATTGGTGAATATTGCCAATCTAAGCTTCCATCAATCTCAACCATTTTTTCCATGCTTGCCTTTCACCTTTTTAAAGCAATGCCTACATATTAATTTTTCTTAGTATAATAATAACGTAATACTCATTCTTGGGCATGAAATTGTCATGACTCTTGATCAAGTAATAACCTATGTTACCTATCTGATAACAGAGATTAGGTTTAAGAGATCTTGGGTTCTAGTCCTCCTACTAGTATTTTCAAATTCCCTACACGCATATTATCTGCCTTTTAGATAATGTTTAATCATCTTGAAGTTGAGGTTTCATTTGAACGGACATTCAACAACAATAGCTTGATATTGTTGGTTTTGAAGACCAGGGAGAGAATCAACAATGGAGTCCCAAAATTCTTTGTTTAAGGCTCTAAAAAATTCTCACATAAAAAACTGATTTTCAATTCTCTTATTGTCCACAAAACTGCCCAACACATTAATAGCAAAAATTAAACTGAAATTAAGAAAGTTCTAATAACGAAAACTTCTAATCTAGGATAGCTGAATAAGAGCAACTAAAAGATCTCCTAAAAAATAGACCTGCCACATAACTAAACAAAAAAATCCTAAAATCTAGGACTTATGTGTGCGCACTTAATTAGTAAAAGAAATCATATAACGAAATTAGAAACAATTGGGTAAAGACGTAAAGAACTAATTTTAACACTCATCCTTGATTTAGGATCTTCGAAGTTTAATCTTCTAAATAGGAGCTTGAACTTGTTGACTTGAAATGATATCAGAACGACGACGCAACCAATTTGAATACACTATTGTTTCTTCCACATTGATTTGTGGAGAATGTAAGCCACTTTGATCATTACAAACTGAACTTTCAGCCAATGATTCTTGAAATTCACAAAAACCGCCAATTCTTATATCTCCTCCTTTAATTGAACAATCAATCATTTTTTTAGAAGAAATATTCAATCGGGTGGTTTTTCCAACTCCATTAACACTTGTTGTAAGAACATTGGGTACAAAAGAACCGGTAACATCATGCAGAAATTGAGAATTGCCTTGGTTGAAATTAAGCTTCTTTATTTTCAGTGAAGTATCAACAAAGTACCTCGCATTCTGAAATATCTTCGGTTGGAACTTAAATAATAATGACCTTCCATGCAATGATGGTTAAATAATAATGACCTTCCATGCAATGATGGCCTTCTTTGAGGTCTTGCAACATCTTTCTTCTTCATATTCAAAATTTTTGGAAGTTGACATGGTCCAAGTTTCTTATCCTTAATTTCTGGAATGTTGACTTCATTGTTTTCGGTCTTCTTCTTCACTTCTATTGGATCAAATGAGAAGCTTTTACCTCTCATTTTGACCCTCAAAATCTTATAACCAATAGCATCAAAAATAGCACAATGCAAATCTTCAAAGGATCCTTTATATCCTTTTTCCATCAATTGACCCACACTAAGTACATTCTTATCAATATCGAGTACGTGAAGAACATCCAAAATTAGTTTTGTACCCGAACTTGTTGTGATTGCAACGGTGCCTTTACCTTTTGCAAGGATATAACCACCGTTTCCAATTCTGACTTTCTTGACTTAAACTGGCTTCAAGTCTCTAAACAAGGTTTTGTCGTGACACGTGGTTTGTGCAACCACTATCAGTCAACTAACTTTTGTTGGAATCTTCAATTAAATCACAACTTGCAACAAAAATTAGATCTTCATCGTATCGATCAACTTTAGCCTCAGCTTCATTATTTTGAGATTTACTTTTGCAAATCACAACTTCATGTCCAAGCTTATCACACTTGGTGCACTTTGCATCGGGTCTCTTTCAATGCTTATATGGGGGATGACCTTTTTTCTCAAAATGGCTACATGGTGGATAGTTTTTCCTAGAGTTTCTACACATGTTTTCTCCACTTGTTGTTGACCTTTTTGGTAAGATTTCTTGTGATCTTCATGCATGGCTTATAGAGCACCTTCAACAACATGATCTTCCCTCTTAAATCTTCGATGGTCTTGTGCTTGCATGGCATTCAACAACTCTGCCAACGTGATCTTGTAAAGTTCTTTCGTGTTCTCTAATGCAGTGATAGATGTTCCATATCTTTATGGCACAGTGACGAGTATCTTTTCTACAATTCTTGAATCGAGAAAATCCATGCCAAGAAGCTACACCTTGTTGACAATAACTAGTAATCTATCTGAGTACTTTTTGACAATCTCATATTCTTTCATATTTTCCAAATGGAATTCTTTAATTAGATTGAGAACTTGCACACCTCGAATCTTTTCATCTCCTTCATACTCTTTTATAAGTAATCCCAAATCTCCATTACGGATTTGAGAGACATAATTCTGGTAAAAAGGGAGATGGCAACAAACAAATAAGCTTCTACCCTTGACTTCTTGATTTTTCTTTCTTTATGGCTTTTGGTTTGTGTTGCTGTAGGATTGTGTGGCAACGGAGGAATTTCATAATCTTCTTCTACTTTCCCACAAATCCAAAGCATCAAAGTAAGTCTCCTTTTCACCGACCAAAGTTGGTACTTTTCTCCATCAAAGATTGGAGGAGCAAATTTGTCGAAACTCTTTTCAGAATCCATTCCACAGATCCCTTAAGATATAAGCTTTAATACCAATTGTCGATTTTGAAGACCAATAAAAGATAGGAATAAAGATTGATAAGTTTTTCACAAGGAGAGAATCAACAATGAAGTCCCAAAAATCTTTATTTTGGGCTCTAAAAAATTCAACACAAATGACAGAACATAAAAAACTTATTATCAATTCTCTTACTGTCCACAAAATTGTTGTACATATTAATAGCAAAAATAAAACTGAAATTAAGAAAGTTCTAATAATGAAAACTTCTAATCTAGGATTACTAAATAATACCAACTAAAAAATATCCTAAAAAATAGGAAATTCCTAATTATATCCTGCCACATAACTAAACAAAAAAATTCCTAAAATCTAGGACTTATGTGTGCGCACTTAATTAGTAAAAAAATCATATAATGAAAAAAGAAACAATTGGGTAAATACCTAAAGCACTAATTTTATCATTTGACCACCACCTGCAAACCATAGCTTTAGGCAAGGATCGAAACTTTAGTTTTGCCTTATAATTCGCCCTCTTCATAATCAGAATTAATTCGGAGAAGTTTAATTCGACGTGGAGACTTTTGACGAAAATTTGTTAACTTAGAGAAGTTACAACAACAATAACATAGCCTCAGTCCCAAATTAACTGGGGTCGGCTACATGGATCAAACTTTTCCATTGTTCTCGATTAAGTGCAATTGATGGTGAGCTTTGCAAACCATTCAAACCCCTCCTAATTAATACATCCCATGTTAACTTTGGTCTGCCCCTACCTCGTCGAATTTCTATAGTTTCTATTGAGTCAAGTTTTCTAGTTGGAGCATTTGTAGGCCGTCTTTGCAGGTGACCAAACCATCACAACCGCCCTTCCCTAATCTTTGTATCAATTGGTGCTACTCCTACTTGTCTTTGAGTTTACATATTTCTTATTCTATCTTTCAAGTTTTACCACACATCCACCTAAGCATCCTCATTTCTACTACATTCATTTTATGTAATTGTTGTTGCTTTACCGCCCAACATTCACTTCCATAGAGCATAGCTGGTCTAATTGCGGTCTTATAAAATTTTCCTTTTAACTTAGTAGGAACATTTCGATCACAAATCACCCATGTTGCACTCCGCCATTTTTTTCATCCAGCTTGAATTCTATGTGTGACATCATTCTCAATGTTACCATCATTTTGTATGATTGATCCTAGGTATCTAAAGTGGTTTACCTTAGGAACTTCTATTTCCTCTAATTTTACCACTCCGTCATCTCGATGTCTAGTGTTTCTAAACTCACAGTGCATGTATTCAGTTTTGGTCCTACTCAACTTAAAGCATTTAGATTCTAATGTATTCCTCCAGAGTTTTAATTTCCTATTCACTCCATCTTTAGTTTCATCCACTAAGACAATATCATCTGCAAATAGCATACATCATGGTATATCCTCTTGAATATGTCTAGTTAGTTCATCCATAACTAAAGTAAATAGATATGGGCTTAAAGCCGACCCTTGATGTAGTCCTATCGTAATGGGAAATTCTTTTGTACCTCCTTCAATTGTCTTTATACTCGTTACTACTCCATCATACATATCCTTAATAGTGTCTATGTATCTAGCATGCACTCTTTTTCTTTCTAGAACCCACCAAAGAACATCTCTAGGGACCTTATCATATGCTTTTTCTAAATCTACGAATACCATATGAAGATCTTTTTTCTTTTCTCTATATTTTTCTAACAATCGTCTTACAAGGAAAATTGCCTCCATAGTTGACCTCCCAAGCATGAAACCAAATTGGTTCTCTGATATTGTTGTTTCTCTCCTTAGCCTATTGTCAATTATCCTCTCCCAAAGTTTCATAGTGTGACTCATAAGTTTAATTCCCCGGTAGTTTGAGCAACTTTGAATGTCTCCTTTGTTTTTGAAGATTGGCACAAGCGTGCTTCTTCTCAAATCCATTGGCATCCGTTTTGATTTTAAAATTTTATTGAGAAGTTTTGTTAACCAAGTCAACTTAGAGAAGCTAAAGAAAAATTTATTTAAATGGTCAATAAACTAAAACTCATTTTATGGGATATCAAAACAAGCACAATTATGCATTTATAGCTAAAAAAATTACAATTTAATGGTTTCAAGTCAATTTTATTGGCACTAGTCATGCATACTGTGTATGGTAGATCATTTTTTAGTGATAATAATTACACTTGATTCTCTAACAATTTATTAATTGCACATTCACATAAGTAAAATTAAAATTATGAAACATGTTTTTTTTATATGGGTCAGCATTTAAAGCAAAAGAAAATATCCACTTTTTGACATTACGCATCGATTAAAAAAACTACAAATCGTTGTAGAGATGAGTATGCAAAAGTGAATCTCGATGCATGCATTGAATCTTGATGCAAAATCAAGGGATCACATGATCGGTGTAGAGATGTGTCTACTAAAGTGAGCCACTCTCAAATTCTAATAACCTCCAAAAGCCACCATCAATTACGACCCTCAACTCTTCTGTCTCCTACACAATTATTTAGTTTTTTTTTTACCAAAAAGTTTGCAATTTATCCTTTTTTTACTAATCCATATCAATTTGTATCAATGTTGTCGATTTTTGATATAAACTTCGGAGAAGTTTTGTAATTTTTAAACTACCCTTGAACTTCGTTTCGATCCTTTCAACTTCGATAAACTTCGTAAACTTCGGCTAATTTTATCGAATTTTCGTTCCTTGGCTTTAGGATAAGTGCACAAGTGGTAACATATAATATACCAAAATTTTGGTCTTAATAAGTCTTGGTTTAAGCGTCGTCAAAAGGAACATAGAGGAATTCCCTTATACATACAATTGAATTAAGAATTAAATGCACCGAACAAACCTAAATCGAATTCAGATTCATCGTTAGCAAAGAGAAGATGATCTGCAAACTAGACTATTGCAGCAAATCCTTCTGAAGACATGGACTTCAACAGTAATAAGATAGAAAAGCTACCCACCTTACTTGTCTATTTTGATAAATCCTCAAGTATCAGCTCATTGGTTCATTTAGGTGAGTTTCCTATTTCCATTGGGTTTAAAGTCTCATATATATCATTTTCAAATTCTTCGATTCTAAATTCTAGAGCAAGTTATCACATGAGTAACTCTCCTTATGCCTTTTACTCCTAAAAGCCTTGTCCAAGTAATAGGAAAATAGCATTGCAAATGGCTCATTACCCATAGTTGCAGGCAGGTGAGACATTCACCTAACTCCAACATTTATACTTAAAGATGTCCTTCATGTTCTGAAGATATCAACGAATCTCATCTCTATACACAAACTTACCCAAGATTCACATTTAACTGTGTTGTTTTACCCTACTCATTGTGTATTTCAAGATTAGGCTTAGGAAAGACAATTGGACTTGCTAAGGAACGGAATGGGCTTTATTACCTTGAGTTACCAACACATTCTACAAGAAACACCTACTCATTTCTTTTAGATCATAACCTTTCCAGTAACGATCTGTTATGGCTTCATCATCGTCGACTCGAGCATCCCACTTTTAGCACCCTTAAGGTCATGTTGCCTCTCTTGTTTCAGTCATTTAGTGTTAGTGATTTTCATGGTGAAGCATGTGAACTTGCAAAACACAAACGTGTATCTTTTCTGTTGAGCAATAATAGAAGCTCCACTCCATTTGACCTAATTCATAATGATATTTTGGGGATCTACACCTATTCCAAATATTTCTAGTGCACATTGGTTTATATCCTTTATTGATGATTGCACTAGAGTCACTTGAATTTTCTTACTCAAAAACAAATCGAATGTGGGTCTCATTCTCCAACAATTCCATATGATGGTGTAGACTCAATTTTGCACTAAGATTAAGAAGTTTCACTCTGATAATACTAGAGACTATTTTAGTCAAACTTTCAAATCATACTTTCAAAAAGAAGGAATCATTCACAAATTCTCCTATGTTCATACCTCACTAAAGAACGTTGTGGCTGAAAGAAAGAACAGTCACTTACTAGATACAACCTGCCCCTTCCTATTTAATCACCACGTACCTAAGTCATATCGGGGGAAAGCAATCCTAGCAGTTGCACATCTTATAAATAGATTACCTTCTTGTGTCCTTGGCCTTCAAAGTTTAGTGGAAGTATTATCCCAATTTTATCGTAACCTTAAGACCTCAAACAATTTGGTTCCTAAAATATTCAAATGCGTCGCCTTTGGTTATATCCACCATTTGCATAGACGGAAGTTAGATCCAAGAACTCTCAAGTGTTTTCTCATAGGGTATTCCTCCACTCAAAAAGGGTATGAACGTTACCACCCACCTTCTTAAAAATTCTTCGTCTCAAAAGATGTAACCGTCAATGAGCATGAGTCATAGTTCCCCACTCCTCTTCAGGGAGAGAATTCCAAAATAGAAGATAAGGATCAAGATGATTTATCCTTTGCTCCTTTAGACCTGGATTTATCACTTTACTATCGATTGGGTCAAAAATCTCAAAGCCTAACACCTCCGAGCCCAAGGCCAATAAAATAGAACCCAACTACTCCTGAGGATCGCATGACATGTCAGATCTACTCCAGAAAAAAAGCCACCCACCTAAATTAATGCAAGTCCACGAATCTGAACCAACTCTTGAAAATGAAGTATTGATTCTTAAATCACAACCTAGTGAAATAGTGCAAGTCCAACAATTTGGAAAAATTCATGAAAACAAGGTACCGATCTTCGAGTCTAAACTTGACAAATATGTTGATTTGTATCTCCATATTGCCAAAATAAAAAGAACTCGAGCATACACAAAACGTCCCATGTAACATCTCTCCTATGTTGTGTCATTCGAGAAATTTTCTCACATACACAAGAGTTTTCTCATAAGCTTAAACAGTGTTCAAATCCCAACCACCTTACCTGAGCTCATATCTAATGAACACTAGAAAATAGCCATGAACGTGGAAATGGAGGCCTTAGAGAAGAATGGAACACCAAAATTAGTTGATCCACCTGCAGGTAAGAAACCAATTGGATGTAAAATACAAGGCGGATGAATCACTAGAGCGATAAAAGCAAGATTAGTACTCAAACATATGGTGTGGACTTCCAAGAGACATTTACTCCATTTGCGAAGATGAATACAATAAGAATTTGGTGGCCTGAAAGCTAATTATGATTGGGATTGCAACAATTTGATGTCAAGGATGTGTTTCTTTATGGTGATTTAAAAGAAAAAATTTATATGGAAATGCCCCATAGGTATCACACATTTCTACGAAGAAGGCGTCGTGCGGACATAAGCAATTTTCAAAGGCATGGTTTAGTAGATTCACTAAAGTGATGCCCGATATCGGATATAAACAAAGTCAAAGAGAACATACTTTGTATACCAAACACTTGTCTTCAAGGGGAGTTACAACTCTTCTAGTTTATGTGGATGACTTCATTGTAATTGGGGATGATGAGGTTGAGCAATAGAAATCAAAACAGACTTTGGCCAAGGAATTTGAAATCAAAGAATAGGAAGGTTGAAATATTTTATGGGAATCAAGGTAGCATGTTAGACAAGGGTATCTTCATATCTCGACGGAAATACATTACAGATCTTCATCCAAAGATAAGGAAGCTAGCATGTAGATTGGCCAACACACCCATTGATCTAAATCACAAACTTGGAGAGGCGGAAGAACTAGGGTCGTGGATCAAAATATGTGTCAAAGATTGGTTGAAAAACAAATTTGCCTCTTACACACTAGACCTGACATTACGTATCCAGTGTGATTAGTCAATTCATTCATAATCCTAAAGAAATCCATTATAGGTGCGTATTGAGTGTCGCACTACTAAAGGGGACTCCAGGACAGGGTCTTTTGTCTAAAAGACATATAAGAATAGTATTGAAAGCTTACATAGACGTTGACCATGACGGCTTAGTGGTTGACAGAAGATCAACTGTCGGATACTGCACATTTATTGATGGAGACTTAATGGCTTGCTAGGATACCTGTACTCGGCATTTTTGGTTCAAGTGCCCATGTCGACACGATACAACACGGAAACCGATATGAAATATGTGTCGGATAATTGAAGATCAAACACAGACGCAGCTGACTCGGGGTGGAAGGAAAAGGAGAAAAAGGAAAAAGACAAACGACAGAGAAAAACGAAGACTTTGGCTGCTACTCATTTTTAATTCTTGAAGAAACCCTAAATCTGCAAAAGAAGAATCGAGAGAGAGATACAGATGAGTAAGAAAGATGAAGGGTTGGGATAGAGAAACAGAGGAAGACAAAATAAGAAGTTTCGTTACGGCCGTTGTCTTCAATTCCTTCATCGTCCCACTCTTGCTCTTGACGTAGCTTATAATTCGGTGCAGCATGATTGAACCAAGCACATCGAGATTGATCGACATTTTATTAAAGATAAATTGAATAGTGGGCTTATATGTATTCCTTATGTCTCAAGTCAAAATCAGCTTGCTGGTGTGCTTACAAAAGGTCTAAACGGTTCTTCATTAGTAATAAATGCTTTCAAGCTGGAAATGGTGAGCCTTTATTCACTAGATTGAGGGGGAGTTTTGCAAACAAGGGAAAAAATAAATTGATTGATTGGTGGGTCGCTTGGTTGATTGATTGGAAGATCTTTTTGGAAATTTCCATAATTGTGAATATTCCTATAACTATATAAATATGAGGCTATTGTAATTTGTAACTAAAGAAACATGAATGAATCTTCCATGTACTTTCTCCTATGGATGTAGGTCATAGAATAGAACCGCGTAAATTATCGTATCCATTTTTTTATTTTTCTACTTTTATTACTTTTGTCGGTTTTGATATCATTTTGTGGCCTACTTGACAAATACGAATGAAAGCACAATAATTAGTTGATATGGGAGATAGCCGTTGATACAAGATGAAATGCTCAAATAAACACCCTTACACTTCAGTATTATACAAAACTCAAGAATTTCATTACTCAAATAATTATCACATGATAGTATCTGCAGGCTGCATCCTAGAAAATTACTAGTGCTGAGGCTTAGGAAGAATTGTAATACCAAAAAGACAAAAAATGCTCCCTGCAATGATTTTATCGATATCCATTCTACAAAAGAACATCCCTCACTCTGTACGTTGATTGATCTTGATATTAACATTATAAAGAGCGTAGAAATATAAAAAATAAAAATTCAAGACAATTGGTAACTAACACAATTAATTAAATGAGATGATCATTGAGGCAATTTGAACATTACCACCATGCTTCCTGGTCCAAGATAATTATCGTACTCTTGAACCATTTCATTAACATCTGGGCGCCAACCAAGCATAAGTACACATTCTTTTGGACCTAGACTCAGTTCAGATGCCTGCAAAGATCTATTTTTAGATGAATTCCTATACGAACATTTGTTTTCTTGATGAAAATTATACCTTCGAGCCAGCTTTTGGAGGGCGCCTGACGGTATTATCCAGTCGTGTCTTCTTCAATTCAATAGTATTTTCGCAAGAGTGATCTTTTTCTATAGCTTCTGAATTTGAAATTGCATCAACTTCTTGACCAACGCTTGAAGACACATGTTGCAGTGGCTTTCTTTCAATATCAATTTGTGCTATATATAATACCTACAAAAAGAAGTTCCGAATAATCTCGTGAAGGACATTGGTGAAGCTAACAAGTAACAGATCGACAATAACTGCTCATATGAAAATTACACCATTGTAGGAAAACAAAAACTAGAGCTAATGACCAATATTTGATGAATAGAAGCCAAAATAGATCAAATTAGAGTAAAAAATTGTTAAAATCCCTAATGAGAAATTTTAAGGCTGGAAGTAATCTCAGCATCATCATGATTTTCATAATTTATAGTCATGTGGATGAGGTTATAAAACAGAGACACATCTATGAATGTCTTGAATGACTTTATTTGTTATTTTCTGAATTTCCGAAGAACAGATTGCAAAGAGTGTGATCTGCGTATTAAATAAAATAGAGATTGTCGTTGGAGTATGTAAAATACCATTTTGCAAATATAATAAGAGTTGGTGTGATATTGATAAGTCTTTATTTATGCATATTTTTTAGTATGAATAATGGATCAAAACTCCCATTATATTGCTTTGTACACTCACTTATGGTATTTTCATGGTCTACAAAGGATTAAGAGCGAATAGGATGAATTCGGGATAGAAGTCAAAGTGGAGTCAAAATGGCAGTAGACTAGGTGTCGTGGAGTTCTGCAGGCGGCGCCACCAATGACGCGGGACAGATTTCACAACCCCATCAGTGACTGATGGTTTGAATGATGGCTTGAAGGTTTACAATAGACGACGTCAAAATGAACTGACAGCGTCAAAATGAACAAATGGCGCCAACCACGGCAAGAATTCACTGAACCGAGTTCTCTGCTTCTCGGCCACGCCGTGACCCACGCTGTCTGTAAATATACCTACGGCGCCATGGACGACGACGCAATTGTGAATTAGAAACTACAAGCTAAATTTTTACGATTTTGATTTTGTTTCCAATTGTGAGTGTCTATCTCCACTTAGTATAAATAGATAGCTCGTTTTTAGGTTAAAAACATTGTAATTGAGTTTGAGAGAAGAAAAACCTTGGAATCGCTCTACCATGTTCGGCTAAGTTCTTCCATACCTAGGTAAGAGGTGAAGCAAACTCACTAGTTTGGTTATAGTTCATTTACGTGTGAGATCTTTAGGTAATTTAATGCATTGATTCAATTCTAATTATTTCGTTTGTTATTGTTTTATTGATTAAGGTTCAAGTCGAGGGTGTATAAGTGGTCATTGCATGTGCTTAGGTGAAAAACCGAAAGGCATCGACTCGGTTGAGTCTGTGATACCAACCGAGTTGACTTAGTGACAATCACTCACCCGTTTGATGTAAAACATCTTTTGGTTCTTGAGTGAATAACTTATAGATCTAAGTTAAGTCAGGAGCGATTGCGATACGATTTCCCAAAGATTTTAATGCGGTTAGCGTGTTAAACTATATTGGTGGTTATTAAGGGTTATACACTAGTTAGGAAGTATTTAGAGGCAGTTGCCCTATCTATCGAGAATAGGGGGCCTAGAGGTTTGCTGCAGTTCTCGGTTTCCCATAGCCAATCTAGAGGGATTGTGTTAATAATCATGTTTTAAAAGATCGACGACCATGACAAGATTTTGACCGTTTATGTAAGTTTGCGGATTCGTAGACCCATGTAATTCTCTCTATTGTATTTTTACAAGAATTTACGTTTCAGTTGTTTTGTTCATTTTGTAGCTCAAAGTTCTTGAAAACCCCCAATAATCCATTTTTAGTTTGGCTAAACTCAAATTAACCCAAGTCCTCGGTATCAACCCATACTTACTGCTACTACAAGTTATTATAGGAATCGAAAACCATACGGATTATCTTTGAAACGCTTGACACTTAAAATTTTGGCGACGTTGCCAGGGATTTGGTCTTTACTCGAGTTTAGTCTCTCATTCTAATTATTTTACTTATATTGTATATTTAGACCCTTGTCTCTAGTTTATGTTGGCAAGTGACTCCTCAATGGCCTCGTACTCCTACAATTATGGTCAATCCTAAGACTCATACTATCGTAGTATGAATGGGGTAGGTACGTCAAATTTTGGACATGAATTTTTTAATTGGCATTCTATTGTGCAACAAGATTGTGTAAAAACTTTTGGAATTTGTGGAAATTTCTATCATCCCACTGATGCTTGTCCTTGCCATCGAAAGTATGAAAATTATCCCGAGTGGAGCTATGCGTCGCCATAACCCAATTTCTATGATTTAATGTCAAGTCCGCCAATTCTTCAACAAGAAGAGCATTCTCTTGAAGAAATGATTAGAGACAATCTCCAACACAGAACAGTTCCATCAAGACAAGCTACTGTATCAAGAACAAATGGAACAACAGAGGCAACAGGTGAACTTAAGTTTTCAAAATATGAGAACTCTAATTAGTGAAATGAGTGTTAGATTTGAGAATTTAATCAAAGAAGAAGAACTTCCAATGCCTCTAAGTTGTGATCGAGAAAAGATTGAGACTGATGTCACAATGAAGAATGTTGACTTGAGATGAACGAGTATGCATTGGATGAGCACTTTGCAATAAATGGGATCACACCATGTATTTATGAACATTAGAGCGATGAAGAGGAATCGGATGAGGAACTTGAAATTTCTCCATCGGAACCGGATGTTATTATGGCACAAGTTCACAAAAAAGAAGCTAAAAAAGAAATTGGAGCCACTTTGGAAAGGCCGAAGAGCCAGAAAAAGAGAGCAAGGTAGACCAACCTCTTGTGTTGGTGAAACCACCCACCCTCCTACAAATATTGGTTGAGTTTGAAACGGGGGTGGAAGAGAAGGGGCATTTGGAGATCTTTTACACTGTTGACACCTTTGTGTTAGACAGTCGCGACGAGATGAAATCTCTCTGTTAGAGGTTTCGAATGAGTCCAAAACTATGAAGGAGGGCATGCATATCTCATTGCCCAAGGAAACGCAGACGCCATTTATTTGCGACTTCTCCAAATTAGTGGGTGTCACATGATTTATCATGTCAAGTCGGGCCATCGACGGTAAATAAAAGCGCTGCTAGGAGGCAACCGATGGTATTTTGTTTTTAAGTATTTTTAGTACAATTAACTTGTTATAACTCTACTATGCATGAACTTGGCTCATTTTTTATTTATATATATCCATGTTTCTTTCACTATTCTTCTTTTTCTTTTGTGATTGTTGTTACCCAGCTTGTCTTGAACCTACAGGACAAGGTTCGAAAAAAGTTTAGGGGTGCTAGTGATTGTGGACCGTTTTGGATGGAATTCAGTGGTAAAGACCGCACGTATGATCGTAAAATTTTTCATTTTATGCTGTTAATGGCTGTTATATGGTTTGGGACTAAGGCTATGTTGTTGTAATCGATGTTATATGGTGTTGTTTTTCATTCTTTTCTCTCCATTTCTAGTCTTTCCATATTTCTATCTTTCATTCCATTGAAAATGATACCATCTCATGCATGCATATAGAGTCGCCCGGAAACAAACGATTTTTGGTTGTGGATGAGTGCATAATGGTCAACTTTTTACCTTGAGACTCAACAAAATTAAGAGAAATATCCATTCCGACCCGTCGTCCGATGCTTTCTTGATTGCGTAATTAGGGACTTGGTACGAGGGATAATCTATGTGCTTGATACCAAAGTGGGCAGACGGTCGGAACACTACTTGTGGAAAATTTTAGAACTCTAGGACTCTAGAACAAGGATGTAGCCCACTCAAGGCAATACTTGATAAGACAGACACACCAAAAAGGGAAAGATATAGGCTTTCTCTTACTTAGCCATTAGCATTTAGCCCACCTATCATTATTCCCAAGTTAGACACTATGAGCCAACTCAACCTTAATTTTCTTGACCACCTACAATTAAACCCTTAGCCAATTTTCCTTTTTAACCATATAACCCAGTTGGAGAACTTGCTTGATCATAGTGAAAGTGAGAAAGAGCTGATAGGAGTAGATCATGAAAAACCTCAAATTTGGGGGGAAATGCGCGAAAAAAGTCCCACCTCAAACGATTCCTAGGAAATGCAAAATTTCTTCCAAAAATAGAGAAGGGAATTGGGTAGTTGGAAAAAGGGGAGGATCATGATACAAGTGAAAAAGAAAAATTTTATGAACTCGAAAAGAACAAAAAACCAGTTCTCAGAACTTATAGCTAGGTTAAGTCAAGTTTATCGAATGTTTTGAATCCTTATTTAACATTTCCTAGATACCCCACCCCAACTAAAATGACCTCCGAAACCAAGTCCCTAAGACACTGAATTTTGGAATATACTTTTCTGCTTATTTCGTTGACCGGTTTGTGCATAAATATATATATATACAACTAGAATATGGAACAACTATGGAAATATACAAAAAATTATCCTAGAAATCAGGATCTAAAATACAAAAGAAACAAATCAAGACAAAAGGAAACAAATCAAGAATAACTGAAAATCAGAAACTAATCTAAATCCCACTGATTTAGGTAATTCTTTCTTACTTTCCAACACTCCCTCTCAAGCTGGCAAATGTATGTCAAACATTCCTAGCTTGCATAGATTTGACTCAAAACCAGCCTTAAGTAGTGCTTTCGTGAGAATATCAACTTCTTGTGATCCAGTTGGCACATATGATAAACTAATCTTCCCATTTTCTAGCTCATTCTTGATGAAGTGCCTATCAATTCGAACATGCTTCATTTGATCATGTTGTATGGGGTTATGAACAATTGCAATAGCAGGCTTACTATCACTATATAACTTCATAGGATGTTGCAATTGAATATTCAAATCTGATAGTAGTCTTACAAGCCAAATTAACTCACAAATACCTTGAAATTGGATTTCAGCAAGTTCTTGAGATTGGCCATCTCTTCATTGTCATCACCTATGATAACAATATCATCAACGTACACTATTAAGATCGACTTCTTCCCATCCTTGGACTGTTTTATGAACAAAGTATGGTCAGCTTTCCCATGCTTGTAACCAAATTGTTTCATAACTGTGCTGAATCAGGTAAACCAAGCTTTAGGAGATTGTTTTAATTCATAGAGACATTTTTAGTTTACATACAGAACTGGGTCTACTTGCCTCCTCAAAACCTGGCGGTAGCTTCATGTAAACTTCTTCTTCAAGTGTCCATTCAAGAAGGGATTAGATATGTCCATTTGGTGTAGTTCCCAATCTAGATTAGCTGCCATAGATAAGAGAACTTGGATAGAATTCAGCTTTGCAACTGGTGCAAAAGTCTCCTCATAATCAAGGCCATAAGTTTTTGTATATCATCGAGCAACCAAACGAGCTTTGTATCTCTCTATGCTCCCATCTGAGGCAACTATCACAGTGAAAATCCATTTGCAGCCTACTAATTTCTTTCCTTCTGGCATGTCAACAATTTCCCATGTGTCATTTTCTTTTAGGGCCTTGATTTCCTCCATGACTGCAGCTTTCCATCTTGAGTCCTTCAAGGCTTCGTGTATATTGGTAGGGATTATCACATTATCAAGTTTAGAGATGAATGCCCTGTACTTGTTAGATAAATGACAATATGACAAATGATAGGAAATTGGATGTTGAGTACACAATCTAACCACTTTTCTGAGAGCAATGGGAATGTCTGAATCATCTATTTGACCTGCACCTTCAACCAAACCTTGCGTTAGTAGATCCTATTCTAGTTCAGAGCTTGGTTTTGATGAGCAACTTGTGGTCTCCTTGAGTAAACAAGTAATTCACCCTGTTGAGTTTTCTGATTTGGTTCTCCCCCCTTGGCCTAAGTCACTTACAGATGTGTGTTGTAAGGACGATGGGGGAGATGAAGATGATGAAATGGGCAAGGAAATTGGAAGGGAGATAGAAGTGTCCCAATAGTTACCTCCTCCTAGATCCTCCCTAATAAAACTATCATGAGAGTAAAAAGGTTGATTTTCAAGGAAGGTGACATCATAAGACATGTAGAATTTTTTAAAGTGTGGATTATAACATTTATAGCCCTTTCGAGTAGGAGAATATCCTATGAAAATGCATTTAACCCCAATAATTTAACTAGACACCGTTGATACTCTGAGGAAATCACTCATTGCTCTAAGAGAAATTTGAGACTTTGTTGGTCAGTGCGCAGCAGAAAATGTCGCCCTAACAAGTAATGGCGTAACTTTTGTACAGCAAACACGATGGCCATAAGCTCGCGCTCGTAAGCAGACTTCGCACAGGACCGAAGAGACGGGGCATGTCTAAAGAATGCAATGGGGCGATCTGCCTGTGAAAGTATAGCCCCCACACCCATGGTCGAGGCATGTGTTTCAATCACAAACGATGCGTCAAAATCTAGTAGAGCAAGGGTTGGGACACCTTTCATCGCTTGCTTCAGTTGCTGAACTACTAGAGTCGTTGTGTCATTCCAAATAAAAGCCTCTTTGCGTAACAACTGTGTCAACGGTGCCACGAGTTTACCATAATCACGGGCAAAGTGGCAGCCGACAGAAATACCCGGTCAGCCTAAGAAACCTCGTAGTTCTTTAGGCAAAGATGGCACAGGCCACGTATCCATAGCGTTAGCCTTGTCATGATCAGCGTGAACCCCATCACCCCATCACATGAAATGATGTGACCCAAATACTCTAAGCAGGACCTTGCAAAACAACATTTCTTAAGGTTAACAAAAAGAGAATTTGTTTGAGGATCGAAAGGACCTGATCGAGATGAGCATAGTGATCGACCTTGGTTGTGTTGTACGCCAATATATCATCAAAAAAACGCCTGTACAAAACAGCAAATGAGGCCCTTCAAAATAGAGTTCATCAAAGATTGGAAAGGCGTGTGTGCATTAGAGAGGTCGAATGGCATTACCAAAAACTAGTACTGCCCTTCGTGTCTTCGTAAAGCTGTCTTGTGGACATCCCTCGGTCGATCCTTGATTTGGTGGTATCCTGAACGCCGATTCAACTTAGAAAAAAATACACGCCCCGTGCAGCTCATCCAGCAGCTCATCAATATGAGGGATAGGAAAACGATCGGGACAGTGACCTTATTTAAGGCCCAATACTCCACACAAAAATGTCAACTACCATCTTTTTTCTTAACTAATAACGCCGGGCTGGAAAAGGACTAGTGCTCAGCTAGATAATACGGGATTGCGGCATTTCTCAAACCGTCTTCTCGATTTCTGTCTTCTGAATGTGTGGGTAGCAATAAGGTAGAACACAGACCAAATCCACACCTTCCATCAGGTCAATAACATGGTCGCAGTCACGTGAAGGGGTAAGACCAGCGGGCACCTAAAAAATGGAAGGAAAACGGTCCAAGACCTCTTGAATACACTGCTCCACAATAGGGGCTAATCCCTCGACCTCAGTGGTTGCCAGATTAAAACACTATAAAAAAAACACCCCAAATTTGAATCTAGAGATCTTTGTGCTAACTTGCAAGACATCAAGGTACGGTGCAAGGTAGGGTTGGTCGTAAATGAATGCCACACTCGCTTATAGAGGAACGTTAAAGATAAGATCGGCCAATCAGTAGTAGTCACTCCCAAAGAACTCAACCATGCCATCCCCAAAATCAAGTCATGACCCACATGCCAATTTGATAAAAAAATCTACATGCACCTGATAGCCCCTGAAATTCCACCCGTACACCTTTGCACACCCTCGAGCCAGCAAGGCGAGTCCCACCTCCAACAAACACTCCATAAGCTGGCGTAAGAGATAAAGGAATATTGAGCACTCGCACCAAGGCGTGAGAGATGTAATTATGTGAAGCACCACAGTCAATAAGAATAACAATCTCCTTTCCTTGCAACTGACCCTTAACCTTAATGGTGTGGGGGGCGGGGGGGCGGGAGACCCATCAACTGCGTGAGTAGATAGCTCCATGGTCGCCATTTCCACCTGGTCCTCTGCAGATTCGGGTTGGGAGTCTGAGGACTACACCCCCTAAACATCATCGACCAATAACACATTGAGTACCTTTTCGCAAAGCGATGGCCAACGAACCACTTCTCGTCGCAGCGGTAGCATAGACCTTGCTTCCTTCAGACCTGGGCTTCGGCGCCGATCAACCGTATTTGTTTTGGGGAAGAAATGTTGGGCGTCATTATGTTAGACGATGGACTCGAGGAACCCGAAGAACTTGGGTTGGGCTTCCCAATCGAAGCTACTAGAGTTGGTTCTTGGATTGGGCTCTAAAGGGTTCCTTGTTGGGACCAGCGAGCGTGTTCGAGACCTAAGTAGGTAGTCTAGACTCGCTCCTGTGGATGGGCCCAGAACTGATGAATTGGGCCTTGAGCCCCCGAAACCCAATCGTCTCCTTTGCGCCAAGCTTCTTCTCCTGACAAACAGCTCTGAAGATGGCGGCCTTCACCGTCGCCCGTGGATCGACCATTATCTCCAATCTGATCCAATCGATAAGGCAGTTGATAAAAACACCGATCTTATGCCTTTTCCGAGAGACCCTGCTAATGCAAAAACAACAACTCATAGCGCTAGCGATACTCACAAGGTTTAAAAAATCGACAAACTTCGGCGAAGTTCAGGTGAAGTTTATCGATTTTGAGGTGAGCAAAGCGAAGTTCATAGGCAGTAGAAAAATTGCAAAACTTCGACTTAACTTCGGCTAACTTCGACCGAACTTCGAAAACATCGATGGAAGTTAATAAAACATGAAGTAAAATTGTCATGTTTCGTGGAAGTTCAGCAAACTTCGACTGAAACATCGACCGAAACTTCGACTATGCTAGAAATATACTTAAACTTCGGCTAAATTCAAATAAAACATAGTTCTAGCATCTCTACGAAGAAACTTCAGTTTTCTAGCATTTAAAATGAAATTCCATAAACTTCCGTAAACCGGCGAAGTTTTGTCAAACTTCTATAGTTGAAGTTAACTTCCTCGAATTAATTCCAAAGTTTAAGTGAGCGAAGTCATAGGCGAAGTTGAAGTTTCAAACCTTGGATACTCGTTTACCATTGTTTCTTGTCAAATCGAGAAAAATTCTTGACAAAGATGAAACAAATTTGCCTCCGTGAACCTCAGAACTAGTTGTGCCTTGAGTTCATCCCAGCTCTTAAACGGATAAATATTTTCCTCAGTGTGCAACCAAATTTGTGCCACTCCTACCAAGTTGATCTGGGCCGCTCGAAACCTCGAAATCTCTGGCACCTCATGCAAGGCGAAGTACTGCTCGGCTTGATTAAGTCAGACGAGGAGATTCATGCCATCGCAGGGTCAACATCTTGATGTTCCTAACCTCATGCCCTGCCCGATACGAGGTTCAGCTCGATTTGGCTGATCCACCATCAAAACTCCCTTCCCGATGCCTAAATATGGCGGATCTGCAATCTCCGTGCCATTGGATGAACTGATCTAAGGATTTGGAGAGTTCCTCACGCTAGAGGCGGAACAGTTCCACCATACGGTTAAAGAGGGACTGGATCTATGTCTGTAGCGAGCTTTGGAACTCCTAGCGTAACCCCTCAATAGTTCTATCCAACTCATGCACCTTCCCCAACTCCGACTCCAACGCTTCCAAACACACATCAACTTTCGGTCCCATGGCTCCGACTCGCTCTGATACCACCGATAGAACTCTTGCTCTCCAAAAAGGAAACGAGGACGATGCCTCGACAATTTTATTGATAGTTGGGCCAAACCCCAAGGAAATACGACAAGAGAGGGGGAGATAGAGCTCACTGGACTCACCAGAAAAAAATGATCTACTCTCACCAAACTTACGTTAACCCACACGAATAATCCAGAATGCCCCCTGACTGGTGAACAGTCCTATTTATAATAACTGAGACAAGCAAGCCCATGCCCATCCCTTCTCTTGCACACTTACGTCACACACTATACATAAACCTACTACACCATACACACACCACTACTTACCCGTAAAACCCACTCCGACAGCTTCTAGAGCTTGCTCAATAATACCCTTCTTTGACCTTCTTGTATACATCTTCACTACAGGGCCCCCACCACCTCTTGTAACATAAAGTTTCCCTTGTGTCTCGCTTCGTCTCTTGTGAGTACCCAGTGCAGTATAGTAACAGAATTATGCATATATTACCATACTATATAGGTAAGAAGAGATTTTTTATGTTCAGTTATATCTCTAACAAGTCTATCTTCCTTCAATTGATCCAAGGGTATCTAGATCTTGTTAATAGGTAAACTAATGACTAGTGTCTTAAACAAAGAGTAAGTGCGAGGAGTGGGATCAAGCTCCAAAAGGCAAAACTATGGTGTTTTACAACGCTTAATGTATCAGAACTCGTTTCTTCAGATAATTTTAACTTAGCATATGACTAATATACCTTGTATAAGCTCAACTTGTATCATCAAATTTTGATACACCTATTTGGCATAGTTTACCTTTTTTTGTTAAAAAAATAAGTCTAAAATAAAGGCTTTTTTTGCAAGCTAAGTCTAAAGAAAAGTTTTTCATGATCCAATCGGACAACTATTGTAAGTTTTTTTTTTTTTCCCAATAGTTGAAGAGTGTGATCATTGGTTGAGTGATTGTTTCCATATTATTTAATTGAAGTCCAGTAGTACAGATGTACTGGGCATTTGATTTCAAGTTATCTACTTATCTTTCGAGTATTAACATCTAATAGTTAGTTTTGATTTGAACATATAAGAGCCTCAGTTTAAGGCAAAATTTCTTGTATGCATTTATGCATATTTGTGTGATTTATTTGCTACGATTTTGATGGATAAATGCTTTAATAAGAGCATGCAGGCAACTACATGGAATTTGGGACAGTGAAATAAAAGATTACTATAAACTGCATGTATAGATTTTAAAAGATCTTTAAAATTGCAACTATTTTCCAATTGTTTGAAAGTTTGTGGTACTAACAAAAGTCAAATAAACACTTCATTTCCAACTTGCCTTTATGTAAGGTTTTGTGAAAAACGAATTTTCTTAAAGTTAATTTTTTCAATATCAGCATTAATACAGAATCTTGTGATTAATCATGTCTTCGGCCAGGGATTCAAGCATTCACAAATATTCCAGGATTTCAAGATGAAGGCGAATTTATTTATTTATTTATTGGTCGAGGGAACTCTCTTAGACATTAGGAAGCAACCAGGTTGGACAAGGCTAACAATATGAAATCCCACACTTGAACTCAAAATCACACATAATCCTTAGTGTTGACAGTTGTCCTTTTATGAAATAATATGTCTACTTTTTAAGGCTAGAGAAATTCCTGATAAAAACCCGTTGTCTACGAATTAATGAAATTCAAGAATTAATGAGATTCATACTTTGTCACTGGACAAAAGGATTTCATGATCATTTGGATGGAAATATATCTTCCCGTTTCTATAAAGACCACAAACAACTGCCTGCAAGGAAATATATGCATAGAAATTAATCAGAACAAGCAAAGAAATCAATTCAAAGAAAAAAACACTCTTTGCAAATCATAACAAGAATTTGAGAAGACTCACCCCCTGAAATCTATGTCGGATGTTCTTATAATTTAGCCCCACAAAATTTGGAAAGCTCCTCAAATTAAAAACATTTTCTGCAACAAGAATCATTTAATATTAAAAAGTCAAGAGTCAAAGTTTGGTGATGCAGTTAGTACATAAGCATTTTAATTTGAAGATTTGCACCAAAGGACATCACTAACGATTGCTTAAAAGATAGTATAATGACACAACAATAACGCGAAGGAAAAAGGAAAATTTAAAAACTGGAAACTTTATTCACATCTCGTATCATGTGATTAAATATGCTTGATTTTTCTGAAAGTATTCGATAACAACTGTCAGTACTTCTAATACTACAAACACTATGTTGATGATTGCATCCTTGTTTCGAAAAGACAGAGGTAGACATATCGTGTGACAGGCATACACATCCACGTGACTGTACTAAAGAAGTCAAGCATTTTCTTTTAAGTATGAAAAAGAAAGAACATTGCACAAAGAAGCTCAAGCTGCTCAACTGGAAGATCTCAATTTCATAAGTGTAGGCCAAGCCAGGAACTATGTAAGACCAATTAAGATACTGGAACTTTTTCAATTTCACATTATCGTGTATGATACCTATTACCTAAGTAGATAAACACAGGAAATACTAGTAAAGGAGTTATCATCAATTCATTTATTTACAAGGCGGGGTTATGCATTAATACAGTGAGAAAGGACTAAGGAGAGAAGGATACATAGTACGTTAAAGCTACAAACTAGCCATCGTTACAAGAATTAGGTTGCCATTTAGGATGCAGATTATTCTGCCTTGTACAGCTTTGGTAGTTTTTTTCTACTATTGTAAATCTTTTATTATTTCTTTGATTAAGATATGCAAGATGTAGGCTGTTTTGACAGGGACAAGATATGCTACAATTTCTATTTGTAAAGCAATTGCAGCTAAACACTTGACACATTCTCATTACGCCATGTGTTATTAACTACACCTAAAATCACGTCATGTATGTTCATTTAAGAATGCTACAGAACTATAAAGGAAATGGCATGACATTAGGTATAATAACTATAGTTCACAAGACATGGCACAATCAGAATGTGACACATATTAAACTACGCCAACTTAACAAATTGGAACTTTTAACGGCTCGATTTTTATTTTTTTTTGTCTGATTGGTTGTATTATCTATCTATCTAAAATACACTAGTTATTTATTTTATTTCTTCGATTTTGCTAGCGAGACTGTTCAGGATGGGTGCGACACGTGGGTGTATGTGATGAGTCAGTATCTTGACTAGACTTGAGATTTATTTATAGGATTCAGTAAAACTTAATAAGTTATGTTAACTCATGACTTATAAAGTTATTATGCATGAAATATATCATAAGCCTAAGCTAGATTAAATCTCCTAAGCTAATAAAAATAACCTAAGCCAAGTATTATTGAGACTTAAGCCTAAGTCATGCTAAATGCCATCATAAAGCCTAAGTATGGAATTATTTTATGAGCCCATGTTCAACAAAATTATTTTAGTGACTATGAGGAATCCTATGATAAATTAGTGGGCATCAAGGGAAGTAGTGCGAAGAGATAAATAACCTAGGATTTGTCTAGAGATCCAACATCCAAAGTGATTAAATGGTGGAAAATAAAAGACATGAGCTACAAAAGGGGTTTCTGCTCTACAGCATGCAAAAAAGAGAACATTGAACATAGAAGAGAAGAAGGGTTTGTACATGAAGTGTTGTCCATGAAGGATTGAAGGCTTAATAGGGTTCTAGAACTAAATCTCTACAAGGAGAAACAAGCAAGAACAAGAGAGCAACTAGGGTATGCATTTTTTACCTTCTTTTCATTGTTCTAAATTTGACAAATTGTGGTTTCTATGTGAATGCTTTGAGATTATGGGATTTTAGACTTGTTTTACTCTCAAAATAATGTTCAAATCTGAAATTCAAGTTAGCTTGGTGATTTAAACTTTGTCGTTGAGTTTCAATTTGAGTTCTTTCTTGTTATGCCAAACTTTGGTCAAATTTGGGGTTTTTTGTACACATAAACATACGAGGATGAATTATTGTTAAAAGGACCTTAAAACTCTTATTTTTGCACTCTTAAATCATGATTTATAGTGGACTTTAATGTTGGACAAGATTAAGTATAATTGGGTACATGACAATGATGTTTAAGTTCTTGAAGTTTTAAGGTTTTTGAATGACTTTGATCAATGTCAAATTAATATTTGTTGATGATGTACTTTGATGTTAACAAAGGTATTAGGCCTAGATTTTCATGTTTTGAAGTGTCCTAAAGGGTTTTACAAGGTTCCATGGAAAAACAAGAAAAATGGAATACGAACTAAATTTTTTTCAGGTTTATGCACAATCCTGCATAGGCAGCACACTGCGCGTAGTCTTGGTAACTTAAGTGTAACTTTCCCCTTTTAAGTCTGTTTTCTACGTTCTTTATATCGTTGGAAAGTTAAGACATATATCTAACAACTAAAATCATTAGTTTACAAAAATTAGATCATTTTATTTACTGAAAATGGACTGAAAGACAAGGTTTATCTGTAAGAATTTCTTTTCTACGTGTTTGGGTGTCAAGACCTTTTCCGGGGGTCTTCACTAGTACAAAAATGACCAAACCCTCTAGAATAACTTGAAATACTATAAATAAAGTTCCCCAAGATTTTCAAGTTATTCCGCGGTGTTTTGAATAGCTTTCCAAATGAGTTTTCAAATGGGCGAAATTTACTTAGTAAATGAACTGATTTTTACTTGAGGTGTTCCGGGCATCAAATGATGTCGGAACTAAACCAAAATTTCAAGAACGTGTTATTGGATAATAGAAAAGGTGTCCACCGAGTTTCGTGATTTTCCGGCATATCTAACTCAATTTTCAAGTCATGCTTCGAATAAGAGATCAACACTTACAAATAAGGACTTAAAGTTTTATTTAGAGTCTCAAATTTCCTTTTTGATCATATTAATGAGATTTTATCACTCAACAACCTTGATTTTAAGTTAATATCACGGAACCAACCTCGAGAATTTTAGAAATTTCTATTACGTATTAAGCAATTTTTCAAATTGAAGAAAAACTAACTTTCGAATATTTATTTAAAGGTCACTAAGGGGTTGTTTCGCAAACTAGCATTGTACAAAAACTTGAAATGAGTTCTAATGATCCTAATTAGTTCAATAACATCTTAAAACAATAGATAAAGTGTGTTGAACAATGTTAAGCAAGCCGAGTACTTTTAGCCGATCTAAGTACCCGATGAGGACTTAAAATAATAAAAATGAACCATTAGACACCAAACTGACTTGGAATGAATTGTGGGGCTCTTTTTATGGAATTGTTAAGCATCAATATGTCAAATTACATTGCTCACACAATAACAACCATTAGTGGCTAATAACAAGAGCACAATAGAGTATTTAAGTTATAAATAGTCAAGTCAACTACAAATTGAACTATATGAGACACAATGATTGTAAATGTAATTCAATAAGCTCTAACGCACATAAAACAAAAATTATACCGAGGATTTAGGAAACAAGTGGTGGGTATCGAAAGAGTGTTGCAAAGCGTGAGGGAACCGTTGTAGCACGACTTTTATTGCATTTTGAGGTAAGTAAACTAACAGGGGCCTCCATAGTAATTCATTACTTGTTTGACTTATTTCTTTGTAAGAAAATCAGTAGGATGCTCAATTTGATTTCATAACCTTTTCATTGTGATAAATTCTTGAATTAAACTATGTTTGAATTTCCATTCTCATTATGCAAGTGTCTTGGGATCTAAGTGTGTCAGGAAGGTACTCACAGGTGTTGTGTTCGGCTTGTTATCGTTTACACCCCTGTGTTTACTAGATCTTTGAGTGTAGTCGCGGGTGCAGTGTTCGGGTCTACCGTCTATACTCCGATGGACTACTCTCCATTTTGAACTCGCGGACTTGGTCCACAGTTCTAGGAAGTCAAGTTTGCAGCAGCGGGCTCCCAGCTTGATGGATTTTAGCAGTTTAGACACCCTTCCTCTCATTTATTTGGCACTTATTCATCATAGTTATTTATGTAGTCTATTTATCATACACTTACTTTATTTCATGTTTATTTACAGTCCCGCATGATCTTTCGACTTATTTATTGGAATTCATGAAATACAGTTGAGACTCCTCTGACTTTACTCATTGGAATTGTCTCCATTTTTTGTGACAATTGCAGGTCCCTCGAGTAGTAAGGGAAAGGAGCTCGTACTTAGTGATTACCTCTGAAGTACTTTCAAAGTCGGCTTCCTCTCTTTTACGTCGTAGGTTATTTTGTTGTTTTGTATATAATTATGAACTATATACTGATGTTTATGTACTTTTGGTTATGGGATTGATAGATACACTGGATACATGTATATGATTTTTATTTTTTTTTTGTCGCATGATATACATGAGATCACTTTTGTAGGATTTCAACAATTAGGCTTGTCCCGACTTTAACAACAACAACAACAACAACAACAACAACAACAACATAGCCTCAGTCCCAAATTAACTGGGGTTGTCCCGACTTTAAATTGTTTAAAATTAGTTGCTTTAATTATTTCCCTGCTTCCGCTGCACCATACTAAATTAAGACTTTCGAATCTTAATAACTCTAATAAGCGATCAAATAATACTTAATAAAAAAAAGGCTGACTAGGCTTGCATTGACCTTGCGGGGGTTGAACGGCGGTCCTCGTAGGTCTAGGCCTGGCGGAGACTAGTTTGTGGGAAATGGGGCCGTCACAGAACTCCACCAAATACCAATCTGATAGCAACGCTTGACGGAAAAGGGGGACGCCCGTGAACTTTATCGATAGAAAGGGAAGGATTACATACTCGAGAGTGAGGAAGACCTTAAACCTACAGAAGGAGAGACTCTCTCCTCTTAAACCCTATTCCCAAATACAATATACTCACCAAATAACCCTGAAAATGACTCACTATGCCTACTAATAACCAACTATTCCCTCACTCTGAGCACACGTACTAACCACTTACACATACATGCTAGGACTACCTTACACATCACGCCTGTCCAAAGCCATGCTTGCTATTCTATTTTGGTGGGCCCACCTTGCACTGGAATGGATCCAGTGTTCATGAGGTTCTTTCTCTTATACACATTTCGGATAGGTGGACGACCCGGAATGCTATCAGTACTTTCCCCATGAAGATCCACCTTGTCGTCAAGGTGGAATGCAAGGAATTGTTTCTGCACATGACAGACAAGTTCCCAAGATGCTTCTGAGGGAGAGAGATTCAGCCACTAGATCAAGACTTCAAGCCCTGCTAAAGAGGAACGATAAGCTAGCACAGCCACTGGTTGTAAAGGAGCAGTAACTGAATCAGGTGGGAATGGCAGAAGGTAGGAGACATAGACACATCCCCCACGGCACGACGAAGCTGCGAAACGTGAAAGACAGGGTGATCGAGGAAGTAGGAGGCAACTCCAACTTGTACGAAACAAGGCCGATGAGAGAGAGGACCTTAAAATGACCATAAAAGAGTGGACTCGGCTTCGTATTCGACCTACGAGCCACTGTGGTCTGGCGATATGGCCAGAGGTTTCAAGTACACCAAATCGCCAACATTGAAACACAATTCACAATGCCCCCGATCAGCTTGTTTCTGTTGGGGCATGTGCCCTAGGTCAATCCATTAACTGTCTTTATGAATACTTTTAGTTAATAAAATAGAGGATTTCATTTGCTGTTTATTATAATTAATTTGCATGTTTACATTATAATAAGATCCATGGGTATTTAAAGAAATATCCTAAATATCCCTAGTCGATCATTATACTGGGAAATATAATGAATTAAGACTAGTGTGAGTCTTGATTGATGATCATATGATGATTATACGTATACGGATACGAATCAAGATCACGAGTACTTGTTAGGGAACAAAGTATTGGACTGACCCGCTATGAGAACATCACATGGATTAAGTCATAGTTGTTTCTCATGATAGGTATACTTTTCAGTCCTCTGACTTGAGATTACCAGAGACTTCAACATTAGGAACAAAGTGATTTGACATTATCAAACGTTGTCTTTAACCGGACGATTATAAAGGTTGTGATTGGTTACTGTGCGAGCAATGTGATGAAGTTGTGTAATAGAGATAGAATTTGTCCCTCTCATATAAAGAGAGATATCTAGTGGATCCCTCGATGTGTTAGACTGTTAAAAGGCCTAGTCTAAGTGAATTGTTATTGATCAATATCACTTGGATGTTTTCAGTCTACCTAGAGATCGAGACTAGTACGATTGAACATATTGGATGACAATTCCATGCCTTATGATTGATCAAAAGGATATCGTGTGACAAAATGATGTTATATACACAATTGATTAGGTTGTATCGATTTGATATTCGTACGACTTGGATAGCCATAATGTCATGCTAGAGGCCGCTTATGACTTGTATACCAAAATGTGTTTTAGTTCACTGCCAACGTTGTATAAGCCTATTGGGTCGCACACTAAGAATGGTTTTGCGAGATTTTAAGATGGTTTAGAAAAATGAATTTTATATGATAAAATTCAGAACAGAAACGTCCATGTGCTGTATTACACTTATACTTCTTTAAGTAGGGGTATATGTGTAATTTACTTAACCGTCTATATACAAGGGTTGTATAAATAGACGCTTTAAGTTAGAACACACGGAAAAAAGATTAAGGGCCGAAACTCTATTTTCGTTTTCGAAACGACTTAGGGTTTTCTAGTACGCTCTGGATCGTTTTGAAGAGAAACAAAAGGTTTGGTATTCTCTTGAAGCTACTTTGAATCTCGACTGCCGTTCGTGTGTAGACTGCTGGTAGAGGGCGTTCGTCGTTGGCAGCGCCTTAGAGATCGATCAACCTTAAAAAAGGTATTTTGCGAATGAGGTATGATTAAACTTTCTTGGTCTAAACGTTTTAATGGAATTATATTCGGATCCTTTTGGGGTTTTTGTGAAAATTGTTTTGTAATCTCCGATGCGTATGAACCCCAACACCCAACACCCAACAGTGGTATCAGAGCCTTCGAGTTCGATTCCATTAAATTTATTGCATGTTTTCTTCTGATATATACATGATATATGATTGAAAGCATGTTAATAGTTTATGTATATGTGATATACATAAGTTTTCTGTGAGATTTATTTTCATGTTTTGTGTATATGATACATATATTCGTGATTTAATTGAAATTAGTTTCGTACATGCTAGTAACCATGTTAGGTTAATTCTAATAATTTTAATGAATTGAGTTTCGTGTTCTGTGATCCATGACACAATTAGGTTCGATTGGGATAGTAAGTTCATGATTCAATTACATGTTTGTGATTATTTGGATGAGGACCGAAATTGCAAATAATTAATTTTCGAAATTATTTATTTATCTTGTTATATCTATTTTGTTATGAAGTTTCTATTTGATAAAGATAGATAACAAATTAGATTAGGAGATATAAGCAAAATTGGTTTCGTTACCCCTATTGGATAGGAGATAAATATGGAGAATTTTGTTATTAGTGATATACTAGGATTCAAATATCTTAAGTCCTAATTGGATTAGGATCAGATGATTAGTTTGATGTGGGCCCGGGTTAATTAAAATGTTTTCATTGACTTAATTTTGGATAAATTAAGGGGTAAATTTAGGATAATAAAATCAACGAAAAATATGATTTTCTATAGCGAATTTTAATTTTCGGAATTGAAATTCGTCTTCTAAAAAAAAAAAAGCGGCGTTGCCCGTTGTTCCCACGTCTGTTGACCGGTCAGCGGAACCACCGCCCGCGACCGGCCAGCAGGACCGCCGTCTAACTAATCCTAGCGCACGGAAATTCTTTTATTAGTGAACAGTATAAAAATCTCCAAATTGTTTAATGATTTAACAAATCAATAAAATATACGATATTTCATTGTTTACATAGCTGAATAAAATCCCTCTATTAAATTTGAAGTCTCATGCCATCCATTTTAAACACTTGTCAAGGCCTCGATCACACTAATACAGTTTCAGCTATAGCTGGGTGTATTGTGTTATCTTGGTGAGACAAGTTGGATAAGAGTTACCTAAATGTTTAAAATGGTCCGACTTAATAAAACTATCAAAATGGTTTTGAGCTTTAGGCACATGATGAGATAAAAACATGCTAAGACATAAGATGTCCTGTATCTCATAAAAGTATCTAAAATTACATAAGACGTAATTGGTAACTGTTATCTACCTAAATAATCTAGTTCTGTGTTTCTTGTCATAGCAGTCATAGAATTAGGTGAAATATGGATTTTAGTCCCCTAAATAAACAGTGTGTTTAAGGAGGGTTGTTAACTTAGTGGGAGTCTATTCCTCTATACTAAAATAAACTTTGCATAATCTTTATTGTAGATCGAAGGCCTCTTCAAGTAACAATAATCCCATGTCACTGCGATCCATCCTTGAGAAGGATAAGCTATCTGGGACTAACTTTCTTGACTGGTTCAGAAACTTGAGAATTGTTCTTAAGCATGAACGCAAGTTGTATGTCCTGGATGCTCCAATCCCCGAGGACCCACCAGCCCAATGCTACGAAAGTCTGTGAAGGATGAGCATAATAAGCATGTCAACGATTCTACCGATGTTGCATGTATTATGCTGGCAACTATGGTTCCAGAACTTCAGAAGGACATGGAACTAATGGAAGCCTACGACGTGGCTATAACGCTGAAGGAAATTTTCCAACAGCAAGCTAGGCAAGAAAGGTTCGAGACAGTCAAAAACCTACATTCTTGCAAGATGACTGAGGGTGCGTTAGTTAGTCCTCATGTTCGGAAGATGAAGGGCTATAAGCCAAGAGTTGGCTACGGATTTGATCCTGAATTCATTACCAGAAAGTTACTCACAATTTGTGATGAACTACAATATGAATAATATGGAGAAATCAATTTCAGAGTTGCATTTGGTGCTCAAAACCGCTGAACAAAATATTAAGAAACCCTCTAGTAATGTGTTGATGGTCCAAAAGGTAAAGGGAATGAAGAAGAAAGGCAAAGGCAAGGCTAAAGTTGTCAAGGCTGCTGCTGCACCTGTCGCAAAGCCTGGGGAATAAGTCAAGCCCCAGCCTGTTCCTGCTTCAAAACACCCAAAAGAAAATGAAGGAAATTGTCATTTCTGTCATGCACCTGGACATTGGTTCAGAAATTGCAAACTCTATCTGGAAGATCTAAAGAAGAAAAAGGGTAGTGCGACTACCACTACAGGTATTTATCTTATTGAATTAACTTATCTACTAGTGATTCCTGGGTATTAGATACCGTATGTGGATCTCAAATTTGTATAAATGTGCAGGGACTCACCAGAAGTAGAAAGTTGAAGAAAGGAGAAATCATCCTCCGCGTAGGGAATGGAGCAAGAGTTGCTGCCCTGGCTGTTGGATCATATGACTTAGTCTTACCTAGTGGACTTATTTTAACTTTAAATAATTGTTATTTCGCGTCTGCCTTGAGCAGAAAGACCATTTTTGTTTCATGCTTGGATATGGATGGTTTTGATTTTATTATTGCGAATAATAGATGTTCCATTTCTCGTAAAGGTATATTTTATGCAAATGTTGATTTGTGTGATGGTCTTTATATTCTAAGCATGAAAAGGTCCACTAATACTCCGGTTTTTAACATAAATACAAAGAGATTGAAGTCAAATGATATGAATCAAACCTATCTTTGACATTGTCGTCTCGGGCACATAAACGAGAAACGCATAACGAAGCTCCATAAAGATGGACTTCTAAATTCATTTGATTTAGAAACATATGAAACGTGCGTATCTTGTTTACTAGGCAAGATGACTAAAAGTCCCTTTACTGGACACAGTGAAATGGCAAGTGATTTATTGGGTCTAATACATACTTATATATGCGGTCCTATAATTACAATGGCTAGAGGAGGTTATCAGTAATTCATTAAACTTACTGATGATTTCAGCAGATATGGTTATGTACATCTAATGAAACATAAAGCTGAATCATTTGAGATGTTTCGAACGTTTCAAAATAAAGTGCAGAATCAACTTGGTAAAACTATCAAAACACTTGAGTCAAATCGAGGTGGTGAATATTTGAGCCAAGAATTTGATAATCATCTTAGAAATTGTGGGATTATCTCCCAATTGACTCCACCAGCAACTCCACAGTGGAATGGATTTTTTGAAAGTAGAAATCGAACCTTATTAGATATGGTTCGATCTAGGATGAGTCATGCAGATCTTCAATTATCCTTTTGGGGTTATGCATTACAAACTGCAGTTTTCACTCTAAATCGAGTTCCTTCTAAAGCGGTTGATGAAACACCATATGAGATATGGTACTGGAAGAGACCTAGTTTGTCTTTTCTTAAGATTTGGGGTTGTGAGGCTTACGTAAAACGACAAGTCTCAGAAAAACTAGCACCTAAATCTGACAAGTGTTTATTTGTGGGGTATCCTAAGGAAACAAAAGGATATTACTTATAATCCCGCTGAAAACAAAGTGTTTGTTGCTCGGTAAGGTGCCTCTATGGAAAAACAGTTTATTTCAAAAGACACTAGTGGGAGAGAAATAAATCTTGAAGAAGTTCAAGAATCACGGATAAACCCTGAACCGCTACTGGAAGTTCAACAACGTTCTGAACCAGTTAAACCTCCACAAGTGACACAAGGCCCACGTAAATCTGGTAGGGTAAGACATGAGCCAGAGAGATTCGGATTTCTCATTACTGATAGTCGTGATGTGTTGCTTATGGTTCAAAATGAGCCCACCACTTATCAGGAGGCTATGTATGGACCAGACTCAGATAAATGGCTAAGTGCCATGAATTATGAGATGCAATCCATGTATTATAATCAAGTTTGGAACTTGGTTGATTTACCTTAAGGTGGTAAGACCATTGGATGTAAATGGGTTTACAAGAAGAAAACTGACATGGATGGCAAAGTGCATACTTTTAAAGCAAGACTTGTAGCAAAAGGTTTCAGGCATACTCAAGATGCTGATTATGATGAAACTTTTTCCCGGTAGCCATGCTTAAATCCATAAGAATTTTAATTGCCATTGCGCTGCATATTATGACTATGAGATATGGCAAATGGATGTAAAAACAACATTTCTTAATGGAAAGCTGCTTGAGGACGTGTATAGGACAAAACCTGAAGGTTTTGTACATCCTAAGAATTTTAGGAAGATATGCAAGCTTCAAAGATCCATTTATGGATTAAAGCAAGCTTCTCGAAGTTGGAATCTTCGTTTTGATGAAGCAATCAAGGATTTTGGTTTTATTAAGAACGAAGATGAGTGTTGTGTATACAAGAAGGTCAGTGGGAGTGTTGTTGTTTTTAGGTATCGTATGTTGATGATATATTACTCATTGGAAATGACATCCCAACATTGAAGAATGTCAAGTCTTGGTTAGGGAAGTGTTTCTCAATGAAAGACTTAGGAGATGCAGCCTATATCCTAGGGATAAGGATCTATAGGGATAGATCTAAGAGGCTAATCGGTCTAAGTTAGAGTGCTTACATAGACAAGGTGTTGAATAGGTTCAATTTGCAAGACTCTAAAAGAGGATTGTTGCCAATGTCTCATGGCATAAGTCTCAGCAAGATTCAATGTCCTAAGAAAAATGATGAGCGAAACCGTATGAATAAGATTCCATATGCATCAGCTATTGGATCTATCATGTATGCCATGCTATGCACTCGACCTGATGTATCATATGCTTTGAGCACTACAAGCAGATATCGATCAGATCCTGGTGAGAGTCACTGGATAGTAGTAAAGAACATTCTTAAATACTTAAGAAGGACTAAGGAAGTGTTCTTGGTCTATGGAGGTTTTGAAAAAGATCTAGTTGTAAATGGTTACACAGATGCAAGTTTTCAAACTGATATAGATGATTTTAGATCGATCTGGATATGTGTTTACTTTGAATGGGGGTGCAAAGAAGGAAAAGTTCGAAGCAAGAGATCGTGGCAGATTCTACAACGAAAGCCGAGTATATTGCGGCGTCCGATGCAAGAAAAAGAGGCGATTTGGATCAAAAAGTTCATTTCTAAACTAGGTGCGGTTCCAAGTATTGCTAACCCCTGTTTGTTTGTATTGTGACAATAACGGGGCAATAGCACAGCCAAGGAACCTAGATCACACCACAGATCCAAACATATACTCAAAGCGTTTTCATCTCATCGAGAAATTATTGAGAGGGAGACGTAAAGATTTGCAGAGTACCTACTGAAGACAACGTTGCGGATCCATTGACAAAAGCTCTTCCACAAGCAAAACATGATGGTCATGATAGATCATTAGGCATTAGATGCATTTATGATTGGCCCTAGTGCAAGTGGGAGATGTTGGGGCATAAACCCTATGTCAATCCATTAACTGTCTTTATGAATACTTTTAGTTAATATAATAGAGGACTTCATTTGTTGTTTATTATAACTAATTTGCATTTTTACATTATAATAAGATCCATGGGTATTTACAGAAATATCATAAATGTCCCTAGTCGATCATTATACTAGGAACTATAATGAATTAAGACTACTGTGAGTCTTGATTGACGATCATATGATGATTATACGTATAGGGATATGAATCAAGATCACGAGTACTTGTTAGGGAACAAAGTACTGGACCGACCCGCTATGAGAACATTACATGGATTAAGTCATAGTTGTTTCTCATGATAGGTATATTTTTCAGTCCTCTAACTTGAAATTACCAGAGACTTCAACATTAGGAACATAGTGATTTGACATTATCAAACGTTGTCTTTAACCGGACGATTATAAAGGTTGTGATTGGTTATTGTGTGAGCAATGTGATGAAGTTGTGTAATCGAGATAGAATTTGTACCTCTCATAAAAAGAGAGATATCTAGTGGATCCCTCGATGTGTTAGACTGTTAAAAGGCCTAGTCTAAGTGAATTGATATTGATCAATGTCACTATGATGTTTTCAGTCTGCCTAGAGATCGAGACTAGTACGATTGAACATGTTGGATGACAATTCCATGCGTTATGTTTGATCAAAAAGATATCGTGTGACAAAAGGATATTATATACACTATTGATTAGGTTGTATCGATTTGATATTCGTACGACTTGGGTAGTCATAATGTCTTGCTAGAGGTCGCTTATGACTTGTATACCAAAATGTGTTTTGGTTCACTGCCAACGTTTTATGAGCCTATTGGGTCGCACACTAAGAATGGTTTTGCGCGAGTTGAAGATGGTCCAGAAAAATGAATTTTATATGATAAAGTTCATGACAGAAACGTCCATGTGGTGTATTACACTTATACTTCTTTAAGTAGGGGTATATGTATAATTTACTTAACCGTCTATATACAAGGGTTGTATAAATAGACGCTTTAAGTTAGAATACACGGAAAAAAGATTAAGGGCCGAATTTTATTTTCGTTTTAGAAACGACTTAGGGTTTTCTGGTACACTTTGGATCGTTTTGGAGAGAAACTAAAGGTTTGGTATTCTCTTGAAGCTAGCACTTTGAATCTCGGCTGCCGTTCGTGTGTGGACTGCTGGTAGAGGGCGTTCGTCGTTGGTAGCGCCATAGAGATCGATCAACCTTAAGAAAGGTATTTTGCGACCGAGGTATGATTAAACTTTCTTGGTTTAAACGTTTTAATGGAATTAGATTCGAATCCTAATGGGGTTTTTGTCAAAATTGTTTTGTCAGTGCAATAAATACGTTACTAACAATTTTGAGGGTAACAATAAGGCTTGCAAACCATTTTGCAATTCCTTTCGCTGACATCGATGGCCTACGAACCATTTTGCATCACAGCGGTAGCACAATACCTGTTTACTGCGGGCCTCAGCCTCCGCTTCTGTTAACCTCTTAAATATGGGGGGAAATGTCTGTGGTGTTGTTCCTTTGGAAACTGCTGGGCTGGAAGAACTCGAAGAAGATAGGCTTGACTTAGGACTAGGCCTACTCAAAGCCCTTTTTGACTGCTCGGGCCCAGTATCCCGAATTGGGCTCGTGGTTGTATGGGTGACCCATCCAGTGGGCTTGGTCTCACTTTTGGCTGAATAGCTATGGGCCGATTGGGGCTTCTGCCCTCTTGGCGTGCCAAGTATCGCCGCCGCCCCCTGGTGGTTCTTCCTTTCCACTTGGGTCATTCTATCCACCAGATCCACAAGGGTTTGGGGCGAATCAATCATGACCTCCAAATGGATCTGCTCAAACAAGCCATTCAAGAAAACCGCTATCGCAAAATTGTGTGTGATGCCTTCCAATTGCAAATGAAACAACTCAAAGCGCTCCCTATACTCAGAACTCGTCGTCTCTTGACGGATCAAGCAAAATTGTTGTGATAAACTCAGCGAATCGCCGTCCATGAATCGTCGGATCAACTGCTTCCTCGAATCCCACCGAGTAAAAAGTTTCCACTTCTCGGCCATCTGAAGCCAGATCTGAGCCAGGCCATCAAGACAGATGCGCCCCGCTGGAAGCTTCGACTCTCTGCTAGCTCGTGGAGTTTGAAGTAGTGTTCCGCCTTGTTGAACCGACTAACAAGTTCTCGCCATTGCATGTTGGTATCTTGATCCTCCTTAACTCGGGACCGGATCTGTATGGAATACCCCCAAATATGTACGTATGCCGCCTAAGGATTCTCCTGGTTGATCTGAGACTGGTGGATCTGGCAACTCTACCCTAGATCGAGAACTACCCTCGCCAATTTGGCTAATCCGAGATGTTGGAGCAACACTCTGCACTAGCACGACTGATGCGCTAAATCACGGATCTCTGATCTGAGGTCACTGACCACTATCTCCAACCCGCTAACAGTGGTAACCAACGACGAGATATGCTGTACTTGTTCTTCTACAGCCTCCATTCGCGAGTCCATCTTTGGTGGCATGGATCAACGCTCTGATACCAATGATAGCAACGCTCGAGGGAAAGAGTGGGACGCCTCTGAACTTTATTGATAGAAAGAGAAGGGTTACACACTCGAGAGTGAGGAAGAGCCTAAACCCAGAGAAGGAGAGATTCTCTCCTCTCAAACCCTATTCCCAAATACAGTATACTCACGAGATAACCCTGACAATGACTCACTGTGGCTACCAATACCCAACTATTCCCTCACTCTGAGCACACGTACTAACCACTTATATATGCTAGGACTACCTCACACACATCACGCCTGTCCAAAGTCATGCTTATTATTTTGTCGTGGTAGGCCTGCCTTGCACTGGAATGGATCCAGTGTTCTTGAGGTTCTTTCTCTCATACACCTTTCGGATAGGAGTACGGCTCGAAATGCTATCTCAATCCTCTTTACACCGATCCATTCATGGTACTTTAGCAAATTTTAAAGGCTGGCGATCAGCATGCTTTATTCATATAAAGTTTGAATTCTCCACTATGAGAAACATTTTAGCTCTAAGGACTCTAATTTCTTAATAATATAAGACTGCAATTTAGAAAGTGAATCCCTTGCGCAAGACACTGCTGGGATAGTAGAATGGGAGGAAGAAGGCCTCATGCGATAAGTGTGTGGGATTCGAGCGCCTGCCTGCATCCCATGTCCTAAACGCAAAACTTGAGTAAGGGGGTAGAGCTATCTGAGTGCAAACCTCCTCATGACAAAGACAAGTACACGAAGTGGAAGTCCAAGGATACACAAATCACACTATGGATTTTAAGTGCAGGATCCAAGATGACCAACTCTTCAACTCATGATAATAGCTGCTAAGATGTAAATTTACCTGAAAAAAAAAAAAAAAAAAAAACTCTACAATAGACACAACATCACATGTCGGTTCCAACTTGAACATAAAATAGCTACTCCAAACAGGATAGTCTCCTTAATTCTGGTTTTTATTCAAGATTACTGATATTTGGTCTAAATCTACTAATATATTTTTATGCAACCTTCACCTCGTGCATCATTGACCTTAAGGTACCTTCTTGAAGTGGAGCTTCTTGAAGATCCTACTTGAGAATTATCAATCTAACCGTCACCTTACCAAAAATCTCTTATGTTTATTGTCAAAAATTTTATGCAAGTCCCTTAAAGTTTTATAGAATCCGTAATTCATCACATTATTACATACATCCTTATCGCACCTAGTGATCTACTTTTAGCTCGGGTTGAAAATGATGAAGTCATAACTCATAAGTGGATGAGTACTCCACAATGCCAAGGCAAGATAGAGATTCCACTCCAAACATGCAAGCCTTCATCTTTGATCTCAACTACTCGATGTGGGATTATTCAATATCCTATTATCTCCAACACTCCACCTTCAAGTCTGACTAGTCTAGCCGGTTTTGACTTGCTCTCAATCTTACCATGGAGGTTTTCGTTTTTTTTTTCTAAGCTTGGGCTTGCGTTCTTTTTTAGTCTCGAAAGCTTCTTTTTCTTCTTGGGCTTATACTCTTTGAACCTCAGAGTCCACAGATCTTCCATCATGGGTCTAGCTTTATTATTTGTTTTTGCAAGCTGTTCTTTTGTCTTTTCTCTCTTGCCTCCATCTTTATAGGACCTCCATTTACTTGAACTTTACATTGGTTGTTAAGTTATTAGGAACTCTAGTACCATGTAAATTTTTGAGCGTGTAAGGCCACAGTCCAACTTTAGAGAGTATGGAGAGACTAGTTGTATATGTAAGCTTTAATTTGACAGTGTGTGAGTTCTCTAAAATGTCAAGGCAAGTTGGAATTCTCATTCCAAAATTACAAGCCCTCATCTTTGAACTCAACTTGCCGAAGCGGGTTATTCTATTATCTCCAACAATAGTCTTACCTAAATGTTGGTCTCAAAAAATTAGTATGGTAAAACAACATTAAAAAACAAGAATCATGGGTAAGTTATGTATAAAGATAAGATTGGTGGGGATCTTGGGAACATAAAGGACATTTTTAACAGCGAATGGTGCGGTCAGGTGAATGACCCTTGCACTTGCAACTATGATTAATTACCCATCAATTGTGGCCATTTTTCTAATACTCGAACAAGGTTTGTAGGGGAGAAAGGCATGAGGAGAGTTGGTGATATGACCATTTGCTCTAGAAACTATAATGGAACTTAAAATGATGTATGTGGAACATTTAACCCTATGAAAATAACAAACTCACTTGAATCGACCGAGGAGCGGGTACCTAAGAGTTCTTTTCCAAATTGCCAAGTAACTATTACCTTTTATACCTCATAGCGATTGAATCTCATATGTTTAGAAGGATTAACAATTACGTTTTGGATTGCAAATTTATTTGACCGTTGTTTTTATAATGTCCCTTTTGTATTCCTATTCCTTTAAGGAAGTAGATGTTTCTTTTCAACACTACTCTCTAGAGGTGGTAGGCTTTTGACGGCCTCAACTCGAATTAGCGGATGATTCACTTCCCTAGGCTCCAACCTTTCGATGATCACTAAAATGGGTGAGGTGTCAAACTTTAGTGTTCCTAACATAGCATCTCTTCTACATTCTTCACCCATGTTAGAATATGTCCTTGATGTTCTAGATTTAAGGATGAGTTGTTTTTTTTAATTTTAAAAACAAATAAGATTCTTTAGCAAAGATCTAGGATTAGGTTAAGGTTTAAAATTTCAATTTAAAAAAAATTATATGTTTTTGGCTCTATAAATAGAGAACTATCGGTAATGAAAATAACATCCTCTTTCATATTCTTCTTCTCAACAACAAGAAAATGGTATCAAATCTACTCTTCTTTAGGGGTTAGTGTGAGATTGGTGAAATACCATAACCCAAAAACTTAGAATTACAACCCTAAATTACAACATTGAGTTACAAACTTACAACCAAGAATTACATCCTCTGAAATACAAGTACAACCAAAATTACAATCTTTTTTAGCAAGGATTCAAAAGTTTTCTCCGCTCAACTTGCACCTCCAATTTTCAACGAAAAAGGCTACTAGGTGTGGGCTGTTAAAATGGAGGCGTACCTTGATGGAAATGACTTAAGGGAGGTTGTTGAATAAGAAAATGAAGTTTGTCCTCTTCCAAATAACCAAACGGTGGCTAAAATGAAACTTCACAAGAGAGGAAACAATTAAAATTGAAAGCCAAACCAAGCTTTTTCGTAGCCGTCACATCCATTGCCTTCACAAAAATCATGATTATGAAAACGGCACATGAAATCTGGAATTTCTTGAATTGCAAATGCGAAGAAAATGAAAGAATCAAAGGCACGCAGTATGCAAATGATAAACTTGATTCGAGAATTCATGTTTTAGAAAACGAATGAATCAAAAGCGATCAAGGATTACTCAGATAGAGTTCTGGCCATAGCGAATCAAGTAAGACTCCTCGGTGTTGACTTTTCCGATTCTAGAGTTGACCAAAAAATTAGTTATAGTAGTTCCCAACAAATTTGAAGTAAATATTTTCTCTTTGAAAATACCAAGGATTTGTCAAAGATTACTTTGGCAAAATTATTAAGCGTTTTGCAAGCTCAAGAACAGAGAAAGATGATAAGAGAGGAAGGTACCATAAAAGGTGCTCTTCTTGCTAAGACAAAAAATTCATGAGAGAAATACATGAAGCGCAACGGCTATAAAGAACCATATCTACCTTGCCACATTGTAAAAAGGCAAATCATCGACAAAGAAGATGTTGGTGGAGGCCTGATGTCAATTGTCGAAAATGCAGACATATCGGACATATGGATAAGATTTGCAAATAACAAAAAAGAAATTTTTTTATTAAAAATGTTTGCAACATCAAAGCCAAGGAGGACGGTTAAAATATGTCTTTGATGTTCTAGATTTGAGGAGTTGTTATTTTTAAATAGTTTAAATTCAAATAAGATTCTTTAGTTAAGATCTAGGCTTAGGTTAAGTTTTTTAAATTTCAATTTTAAATAAATTTGTATGTTTTGGCTCTATAAATAGAGCACTATTATTAATGAAAATAAGCTCTTGTTTCACATTCTTCTTCGCAACAACAACAACCCAAAACAACTAAAAAGGCTTTAATCAGGGATGGTGGTTGTTTACTAAGAATTTGAACCCTTAAGTGAACATACTCAATACTAATGCGTGCTAGAAAATCATATAACTACTCTTTCTCATTCTCGTTCTTCAAAATTATTGCATCCTCACGATATATAGCCTTAATACGAAGACAATGATTTAATTCTTGCCAAATGTTCTTCCAACTATTTACATATATAATCATTGTCCCTACTTGTTGTCACAACCAAGGAATCAAAAATCAATATAATTTATTGAACTTTTGGTGAATTAGTTTGATTTTTCAATGGACAAAAGGATCGAAAATTCGGCTTCGCCTATAACGTCGCTCACATAATATATAGAATAAAATCGAAGAAGTGCAATTTGACGTAGGGAATTTTAGTGATTTTTCGACATGATAGATAAGTATAAATAACTTCATCTAAGTGTCAAAGAACATTCAATTTTTTATCCAAACAGATTAGAGAAGCGTGTTTTTTTTATAAGATTCCATGTTTTTTTTTCTATCCATACTTCATCTTTTTAAACTTCAATTTCGATAGATTTGATCATTATGCATATTATTTCTTTTTTCAACACAATTTTTAGAATCCATTTCTTGTAAATGAGATTGAATTTTGGTCCTTTATCTTCTAACATGTCTTCATTGTTTAAAAACTAAACAAAAAGAAAACTTAATTGTTTAATTTTTTTTAGTACTAGGCTGTCCAATATTTATACAAATGGAGTGACTTTTGTCAATTCCATGATATATGTAATCTCCCAAGAAATTAGGAGCTAATTTATTCCATCCTAAAATACATTGAGAGCAAATTATTCTATCCTAAAATAGAGTTGAAATCAAGGGATATACATAGAATCCAAAACATTACAGAAAAAATATTCTAGATTTTCAACACTCCCCCTCAAGATGGTGAATAGATATTTTCCATTCCCTTCTTGCATGTAATGTCTTCAAAGTAGGAACTTGACAGTCCCTTAGTTAAGACATCTGCCAGTTGATTATTTGATGCAATATATGGAGTGCAAATCATGTTGATGTTCAGCTTTTCTTTAATAAAATGTCTACCTACTTCGATGTGCTTTATGCTATCATGTTGTATTGGATTGTGTGCAATGTTGATGGCAGACTTGCTGTCGCAAAAGAGTTTCATAGGTTCTTCCCACTTGAGTTTAAGGTCATCAAGTGTAATTTCGAGCCATAGCAATTCACAAACTCCATGAGCCATAGCTCTTAATTCTGCTTCAGCCATTCAGCACTTGATCTTGCAACAACCGATTGCGTCTTGCCAAGGTTTAAAAAATTGACAAACTTCGCCGAAGTTCAGGCGAAATTTATCAATTTTGAGGTGAGCGAAGCGAAATTTAGAGGCAGCAGAAAAATTGCAAAAATTTGACTAAATTTCGGCTAACTTCGACCGAACTTCGAAAACATCGATGGAAGTTAATAAAACACGAAGTAAAAATTGTTATGTTTCGTGGAAGTTGAGCAAACTTCGACTGAAATTTCGACAGAAACTTCGCTTATGCTAGAAATATACTTAAAATTCGGAATATCCTTCGTTGAGATGAGTTTTACGCATTATTGTTGTGTGATTAAGTATAGTTCTACCATCTCTAAGAAGAAACTTGAGTTTTCTAGCATTTAAAGTGAAATTTTGTAAACTTCCATACACCGGCAAATTTTGTCAAACTTCCATTGTCGAAGTTAACTTCTTCAAATTAATTTCGAATTTTAAGTGAGCGAAGTAAGAGGTGAAGTCGAAGTTTCGAGCCTTGCTTCTTGCTCTTCCATGTCACTACGTTCCCACCAAGGAATGTACAATATCTCGATCTGTGACCTACAATAGAACCTGCATAATTTGCATCAGTATATGCCTCTATGAACAATCCTTTATTTTTCTTAACCAAAATGGCTCAACCCGATGTCCATTTGAGATGGGACAAAATTCTATTGAATGCCTGCAAGTTTTTCTCTCTCTGATCATGCACAAATTGGCTTGCTGCACTACAAAAAATGCTATGTCCAACCTTATATGGGACAAATATATTAGTTTCCCAACCAACCGTTGATATCTTCCCTTATCTACTATGCTATCATCCTTCTCTTTACCCAATTTCAAGTTAGGCTCAATGGGTGTGCTTGCTTCCTTGCATCCAAGATTGTTTGTTTCTGTAAGCAAGTCTAAGACATACTTTTGTTGGGAAACAAAGATGCCTTCACTTGAGTATGCCACCTCAATGCCTAAAAATTACTTCAGCCAATCTCCTTTTGCTAAGCACTTTTTAAGTGTTTTCTCTTTCAACTGGATCATTCCCAGTGATGATGAATCATCTACATATACAAGTAGAGTTGTAACTCCTCCTTTTGAATTTTTTATGAACAAGGTATGATCACCTTGACTTTGTTTGTGTTGCATTGCTAGCACCACTTTAGTAAATATTCATAACCAAGCTCTTGGCGATTGCTTTAATCTATATAGAGCTTTCTTTAACCTGCACACTTTCTTTTCAAAACAAATTTCATTAAAACCCGGTGGAGGTTCCATGTACAGCACTTCTTCTAAATCCCTGTGCAAGAACGCATTCTTAACATCAAATCGTTGTAAACACCAACCAAATTTAGCAACTAAAAACAAAAGAACACGCACGGTATTCATTTTTGCTACGAGTGCAAAGGTCTCTTGGTAAATTACCCCATACGTCTGGGTGTATCCTTTTGCAACCAACCAAGCTTTATGCCTTTATAATGAACCATCAGCTTTATATTTCAAAGTAAACACTCATTTACACCCAATTGATTTATATCCTTTGGGCAGGTTTACAAGTTCCCAAGTCTTATTTTTCTTTACGGCACTTTCATAGCTTGTAACCGGTTCTTATTTCTAAGTGCTTCTAGTGTTTGTGGGATTGAAATTGACTTGATGGTGGTAAGTAAAGTTTTATGTTGAGGAGAGAGTCTATGGAAAGACACAAAATTTAAGATCGGGTGCTTAGTGCATTGTCGTGTTCCTTTTCGAATAGCAATAGGCAGATCTAAATCATTAAATTCACAAGGTACAGATTCAGATTGAACACCCAAAGGAACAAAATTTTCAGTACATGATTGTGGTTCACATTCTTGGATTTGCTCAGATTCTGAAATATGAAATTTCTTCCTTGAGTAGACCTTGAGTGGCGTAGTAGGATTCAGTCCAATTTTCCTCTTAGCTCCAAGATCAAGTTCAATTTCTTTACTAGCATGTTCAACTTCGAACACAACATTAGGTTCTTGATCAATTTCAGGTTCAGGTTCACTGCTAGGATGTTCTCCTTTGGAATTAGGTGTTTGGTCAGATTTGAAAGACTTCAAGTTTGGTGTAGGACTCTGAAAATCGAGGAATTCCTTATCTTCCCAAGAACTCTCCCCTAGGAAATGAGGATCATTACTTTGAGATTAAGGTTCATTTTAAACAAATGTGACATCCATGGAGGTAAAAAAAAAAAAATATATATATATATATATATAAGGTGGATCATAACACTTGTATCATTTCTTTCTATTTGAGTGTCCTACAAAAATCATTTTAAAGTTCTTGGATCAAGTTTCCCTCTTTGGTGATCATGAATATATACAAAAGCAACACAACCAAACACGTTTGGTGACAATTTGCAAGAGATATTAAAATCAGGGTAAAAAACGGAAAGAACAGCGATAGGACTCCGATTATTTAACACTTTAAAAGGTACTTTATTTATCAAACGTGCAGTAGTTAAAACGGCTTCCCCCCAAAATGTTTTTGGAACTTTATGTTGAAACAAGTTTGCTCGAGTCACATTGGGTAAATGTCTATTTTTTCGTTTAGTTATCCCATTTTGTTGGGGTGTTGCTGCACAAGATTACTCATGTATTATACCCGCTTTTTGGAAAAAATATGAGAGATTATGATTAAAATAGTCTCTTGCATTATCGATCTTACTTTTTTAATCGAACTTCCAAATTGTGTACAAATCATTTTATGAAACATTAGAAAAATACTACTTACTTCTGATTTTTCTTTCATAAGAAATAACCAAGTAGTTCTAGTCAAGGTTTTAAAAATTGACAACCTTCACCGAAGTTAGGGTGAAGTTTGTCGATTTTGAGGTGAGCGAAGCGAAGTTCATAGGCAGTAGAAAAATTGCAAAGATTCGACTAAACTTTGGCTAACTTCGACCGAACTTCGAAAACATCAATGGAAGTTCATAAAACATGAAGTAAAATTGTCATGTTTCGTGGAAGTTGAGCAAACTTCGACTGAAACTTCGACTGAAACTTCGCCTATGCTAGAAATATACTTAAAATTTGGAATATCCTTCGGTGACACGAGTTTTATGCATTATTGTTGTATGATTAAGTATATTTCTAGCATTTCTACGAAACAACTTGAGTTTTCTAGCATTTAAAGTGAAATTTCGTAAACTTCTGTACAACGACGAATTTTTGTCAAACTTCCATCGTCGAAGTTAACTTCCTCGAATTAATTCTGAATTTTAAGTGAGCGAAGTCATAGGGGAAGTCGAAGTTTCGAACCTTGGTTCTACTATAATCATCAATGAATGTGACAAACCGTTTCGCTCCAGAAATACTAGAAACTCTACAAGGCCCCCAAGTATCAGTACGTATAAAAGAGAAAGGTCTAGTAGATCTTGTATTACTCAATGGAAATGGCAATCTATGATGTTTAGCGATTTCTCATGTATCACAATGAAAACTACTAACATCTTGATTCTTAAAAAATGAAGGAACATGCTTTCAAGTAAAATAAAAGATGGATGACCAAGACGGAAATGATGAAGCCAAATTTCAGATTTATTAGGAGATAGTGTACTTGAGAAGCAGGTGAGGGATAACTTATTATTTTTCTTCTCCTTGCCACTCATATCCTCAAGGTAATAAAGCCCATCATTCACCTTAGCAAGTCCAATTGTCATCCACATAATCAACTCCAGAAAAACATATTGAGTAGAATAGAAAGTTAAGTTACAGTTTAGATCTTTCGTAATTTGATGGATTGATATGAGATTGGAGGACAATTTTGGGACATGCAACACATTATTTAGGAACAAAGAATTTGATAGATTTACTGTCCCTTGGCCTGCAACAATTATTGGAGATCCATCTGCGACAGTAATTTTTCTATTTCCTGGACATGCATTGTATGTGCTAAATCTGATTGGGTTGTGAGTCATATGGTCAGTAGCTCCTGAGTCGATGACCCAAGAGCCTATAGAAGACATGCTTAGCATAAGAGTTAAGGCACTTACCTAATTGAGCCAATGAACACGAACTAAAGGACTTTTCAAGGGATTTAAGGAGGATTCTTAGCTTTTCAATTTCTTCTTTCTTGAATTTTTCTTGGGTTTGGTCTTCTCCATCATTCAAATGGGCTTTTCCTCCTTCGAATCCTCCTTTACGGCTAAGGACTTGTTCCTTCCCATGAAGTTTGAAGCAGTCCTCTCACGTATGGCGTAGTTTTTTGCAATATGTGCAACATATTGAGTCTTTATTTGACTCTGTATGCCCATTACCTGCCTTTGCTTCCTTATTGTTTGACTTTGTAGAAATCATTGTTGAGCATTGTAATGTTTTAGGCTCCAACATAACTTCTCGCCTATTCTCTTCAGCCCAAATCAATGATATTGTCTCATTCAAAAATGGTAATATTTTCTTCCCCAATACCAGGATTCTGACCTGATCAAATTCCACATTCAGACCTGCAAGGAAGTCATAAATTCTATCCTTTTCTATAAAGCTTTTCAAGGTGAATGTATCTTCACTACATAACAACTGAACACATCGATATTGCTCCATTTCATGCCATAGGCTTTGTAGAAGATTGGCATATTGAGTGACTGAAAGGTTTCCCAGATTTGTGGCGAAGATCTTTGTCTTGATCGCATATATTAGGGCTGCATATCCTGCCTTTGAGTAGGTTTGTCGAATAGCAGTCCGTATATCACTAGCTGTTGGTAGGAACATGCAAGTATCGCTTATTTCAGGTAACATGGTGTTCCACAGCCGTGTCATGACTGTAGAATCCTCTTCATCCAAAGCAGAGAATTTAGGATCTCCCTCTTTCGATCCAATTCCAAGGAAGTGGCTGATTTTTCCTTTTCCTTTTGAGAAAAGTTTATACAACTTGTGACCACTTCAAACAATTTTTCCCGTTAAGTATATAGGCTACCTGGATATTTTGCAAATCCTTTGAAGTCTCTTCTGATTTGGTATTGGAGTTGATCTCTGATGGTTCAGACATGTTGGAGTTTTCAATAAGAACAAAGAAAAATTGGCAATCAAGGCCTAAGAAAAAATCAACAAAGGAGGTAGTAAATTGCACTTGGCAATAAGGACTTAAAAAAGGCACTCACAATGAAGGCTGACAAGAGGTGGTCCCAAGAGAAAAAGCTCTAATACCATGAACAAAAAGAAAACTGAATTTTTTCTATTTTTTCAGCTCTAGGATGTGCAATATTTATACAAATGGAGTTTGACTTTTGTCAATTCCATGAAATCAGAAACCTCCCAAAAAACTAGGAGTTAATTTATTATATCCTAAAATACATTGAAAGCAAATTATTCTATCATAAAATAGAGCAGAAATCAAGGAATATACATAAAATTTAAATCTGTACAGACAAAGATAATTCTAGATTTACAACAAAAAGTAATTCATTTTTCCAACAATTAACATTAAAATTTGTATATCTTATCATTATGCTTAAATTTCGATGGAAGTTTTGTAAAATTTATTTACATTTAATTCTTAATTCGATGGATCAAAAGTCCAATTTATTCAGCTAATGTTATTGAAATTCGGAGAATTTTCATACAAATAATAGGAAAATGCAAATTCAATGAAGTAGTTTGAATTTCATCGAGTTTTATTGCGTTTCTTTATGAATTTACGTCAAAGTTTATAAAAATTTGTCGAATTAATTCCACGGTTCTCTATAGCCCTGTGATCAAGTGTCAGGATTCGCTTCGTTCAATGTCTACATTCTACACTTACTCTTTCCTATTTGTTTTACTACCTTTACGTTTCATAACTTATACGCATTTCTATATGCTTAAGGCACACTTTCTCTACAACCTACATATTAATAAGTAATGACTTCACTTACGCATATTATGATTCCATTCAATTGTGTAATATATTTATTGTTATCTTAGATCTATCCCTATATACCATTGAATTCCTTCAGTTTTTGTAATGACTTTTTAACTAGGGAATTTGTAGATTGTATTTGGAAGTGTTCGAACCAACACAGTTGCCTTTCCCTAATTTTTTTGCATCTATTAGTACTACTCGATCCTTTTTTAAAATCTATGTATTTCTCGATCATTATATGCCTACCAAAAACTAGGTTATCATAAATAGACAAGATAAGCCTACCGTGCTACATGTCATTCTAATTTTTCATCCAAAAATTGCATAATATGGTGGTAGCACTATAAATTATTCTAAAGAGGAAGGGATGCAATACTTCGATAGTTAAGCAAATGCCTATAGATCTTTATGAGGCCTTTCTGTCGAGAGCATTGAACAAACAATTTGGATGCTACATTTTCAACTGGCTCGACCTTTAACCCTGATATTGATTTCAGAAGTGCACTTGTACTGCAGTTTGAAACCTACAAATACAATAAAAATAACTTAATCATGGATTTTTCAAGAAACCAAATGGTTAACATATGCTATTATACTTGATAACAGAATTTATCAGTGATGTACCTCAACAATAGTGGGAACCAATGCCATATTTGGAAGAGGTTGTAGAGCTAACACAGAGAGAAAAGCATCTGTATCAACTTCATACCTGATATGTTAAAAATAGAATCTTAATTGACAAAAAGAACTTAAAATTTACCACAACAAAAGTTTGTAATGCGTTTTCAGTGATGATGGTATCAGCTCCATGTAAGAGATACGGCGCATTACAAAAAAAAAAATCAATGGTAAAGAAGAAGGAAAAACTATTTTCTAAAAATTGAGATTTTTGTTTTAAAAGAGTCCATCAATGTGAGCAATAGCATATGCTATTATACGACATCAGGATAATAGTTGAATAAACATATATTCAAACTGTTTCATATCAACTAGATGAACATTCATATTATATACTGAAAACTCGTGAGGATTCTCGATCAACTTGAGGATGTATTTTCGCAAAATGACAAACTAAACATGAAATAAAATAGATGAAAGCAACATGTTGATATTTATTTTTATAAGAAAAACCATAATATGTCTAATTAATAGTAGCTACTTGACAAGTTTTATAAAGAGAAATTGCTATTCATGTTATTTTCCAAAATAGACCAAGAGATTAAGACTTCCCATAAGTGAAATTCCCATTTTATAGAACAACAAGCTTATGCTTCTCTCCAACAAGTCAAATCTATTTTAAATTCACCGACAACTAAAGCAACCTTTCAAGACAGCATCACATCAGAGCCCATTCTCAAATAGTAGTTAGCACATGGCTCTAGGAAACTACAATGAATATGCTCTAGTGTCTTATTGAAATAAATAAATATATCTTAGTGTAATAGCAAATCAGCATATCATAGGCTTGGATGGCATATGTGCCAGTATAATGCAAGTCCGAAAGGATCAAAAAATTCATTAATACAAATTTTTTAAAGACTACAAAAAGAAAGGGAAAAAAAATCATCACAAGCATGATTGATATCTATAGTTATACGCGTTATACGCAAATAAATTAATTTCTTGGCCAACTAAAGTCACACATATTCATTTCCTTATAGCAAAAGAGAAAAGCAGCCTCACCGATCTCCTTTCTCTGGCAATATGATTATAGAGCGTGCCTTTTCTGCTGCAGCTCTTTCAAAAGATTTTGTTAAACTAAGGCTGCAGCTGCAAAAAGTGGGAACCTTGCCGGTAAATTGTAGCAAGAGATACAAATTTGCAACAAAACAGAGAAATAGAAAATAGAGTGTACCATAGGAAGAACATATAAAATGCAATATGCAGTGTGCCAATGAGTAGCATCAAAATGTCCATGTTAAATTTATATAATAGTAGGCTCAGTCCAAGGTTTAAAAAGGCATGAGTATGTGACTTAAGGTTTGAGAGAGGAGATTCTCCAAAATGCCAAGGCAAGTTGGTGTTTCCAATTCAAACTTATAACACATTTTATTCTTTCTTAAATAGTCGATGTGCGACTATTCTCAGCACACCCTCTCAATTCCAAGTTCCAACGAGCATTGGACAAGTTGATATTTGACTTAATTGGATCCTCAAGTAAAAGTAGCACCAATTGATGCAATGATTAGGTTAGGGAAGGGCGGTTGAGGTGGTTTGGACACCAAAGACCAACGCTAACTTGGGAAGCATTGACTAGGAAGGATTTAAAAGATTCGGAAAGCACGCCATCAATTGTACTAAATCGAGAGCAATGGAAGAGTTTGATCCCTGTAGCCCCAACTAATTTGGGATTGAGGATTCTTGTAGTTGAATCCTCAAGTCCAATGAACTTATAAGGCAACAATGATATAGTGTGAAGGATATGGTGCCATATGTATGCATATTCACCTAGATAAAACTCTATACCATGTTAACATATAAGGTGAACAAAACTCGGTGCTCGCAACAAGGGATAAGAAGTAAATATTTAGAATTCGATCAAAAGGAATGCCCACAGGGAAAACACATCCATTTTCACTTCTTGATTTAATATGATCCATTGAGTCTTGCATAATTCATTCTTTTAATAGCATGAGCAAATACAAGAGCTGACACCAAATGCCACAATATGATTATTTCATGTTGAAGAAGAGAAATAGGACAAGCACAAACAATCTAATAGGTCGGAGTAGCGTGTTCTAGGTAAGTTTCTTTGCAAAGTTTATGAGAAATTAATGTATGTCTATCCATATATCTTGAGATTTGACAATATCTCTCACGGTTATAAGGATCTCCTTATTATTTCAAATTTTCAACCTAATTCAATATTTCAAATATTATGTCAATCGATTGTTTTAAGGACAATTGGACTATACTAGATCTGTGGGGATACCACAACCCTGGAATGGACCCATTTTTGGCTTAAGGAAGAATTCAGCTTGTTATGTTGGATCCACTCTATGCAATCTTCATTTCGTTGCAGGTGGCGTTGGTTCTATTCTGCAGATGCTTATCTTCAATTTGAACAAATACATAACTTGTGCTTAATTAAACATCACAAACATTCTCGTATTTGTATTATCTCTATCACTGTGTCCCTAACAGTTAGGAAAACTCATTAACAGATATTAATATGAAGAAGTTAACATTCTTAAGAAAAACTGAATAGACTACATAGTAAAGCAGAAAGCATTTTTTCCCACTCCCAAAAAACAAAAAAAGCGCATAAAGCATAAACAACACCAGCTTCAAGAAAAACTACCTCTTTGTGAGTACATCAATATGGTTTAGATCTTTTGCAATATTATCAGCAATCTTATCCATTTGTTTCCTCGGGATATCGGATAATAGAAGTATTCTTTGCTTCCTGCAATATGTTAATTTATGAAGAAAGAACACATATATGATTTTTTTTCGGGCGAAGACCACAGATATGATTGAAACAAATTACGCAAACAAAAAATGGATTGCTATCTATAAAATTAATGCCACTCACAGTACCTAGCTTTGGCAGTACCTAAGCGAACTGAAAACTCATGATACTTGTTTAGCTGCTTCAATATAAATGATAGATGGCTGTTCACCCCACAGATAACAATATGATCAGATTCCATAACTTGCAGTTGTGCGCCTTCTCTAAGCTTTCGCATATTATTCTGCCAGATTACGAAGTTAATGATGTTTTCAAATGATTGAAAAAACTTCGGCTAAATATACTAGCAAAAGAAGTTACCCTGAATTCTTCTGTCATGGTGCTTAGCAAACGGGAGTAGAAAAGGATCCCCCATATGGCAAGGACAAAACCAAGAATACGTTCAACGCGTGTTCTTTGCTATGACACAACAAAGTTTGTTAGCAAACCATAATATCATCAAAGATATAATGGAAGAAAAAGTAACACCCAAAATATTAAATCTTAAAATTGCAACTCTCTGTTGGGTGACGACCAAAAAATATATAATTAATTAATACCAACCCATAAATAATGGAAGCCAAAGTAACATCCAAAATATTCAATCTAAAAATTGCAACATTATGTTGCCCAAAAATACAAAGAACACTTAATAAAAATTGCAGCTCTCATAAGACAATAATACCTTTAGGTGAGTAGATGACGAGCAAAGACACGCCCATGCTTCCCACAAGCAATCTTCAAGAGGTTGTGAACTACCCCTGAAAATGTTGCATTAAGGAATAAAGTCAAGGTTACAAATTTACAATCTATATTTCTTCCATTTCAATTACGAGAAATCATACAAACTCCAAGAAAACAATTTGATCCCATACAAAAAGAACATAAGAAGGGAAAACAAAAATAAAACTATGTTAAATTGTTTATCGCATCAAAAAATTTAAATAAAAGAAAAAAAAAATTATAAATATAAATGAGCCTTGCCATTTGTTTACATGTGATTAGAAAGTGAAAATAATAGAGAAAAGAAGATTAACATTGAAATTAAAAAAACATATATTGACGGGCCATACTTTCCATATAACTTTATTAATTTATTCATCTAATACAACAACAACAACATAGCCTCAGTCCCAAATTAATTGGGGTCAGCTACATGGATCAAACTCTTCCATTATGCTCGATTTAGTGCAATTAATGGTGAGCTTTCAAAACCATTCAAATCCCTCCTAATTAAGTTTATTCATCTAATATTGTATTTAAATACACCCACCAACTAATTCAACAAAAAGAAAAAATGATAAAAAGGGAAAACATTGACTAAATCTAAAAACTAAAAAATATCTATAACTTGCTAAGAGTTTTAATTTGAAATCATCTCAAAAACTCTCCCTTAATTGAAATTTGCTTCAAATAAATAAAGTAAATTAAACTTCAAACTCTACAGAGGACTTCTCTTGCACATTTCAAGTGTACGAAACACTTATCTTCATCTAATGATGCACTTCTCATCATCTTCAAATGATTGGAGAACTTCTCTACAAAAGTATTTCGCAAAAACAAAAAAATAAACAAAAAAATAAAAAATAAAAACAAAAAGATTTTCGATGCACTAGAGTTTCTTAAGTTGTCCCTTCCACCATATTTGCATTATTTCTATACGTAAATCAACGGCTTTTCTACGGAAGCCCAAATTTGAGTACTTTGCTTCATTTCCTTGCATAAACACACTGCCTTTAAGTTTCGCTAATTGAGTCATGGAATTAGTATAGAAGAGGGAATTCAGTGAGATTTAGAGATTTTGGAGCTTGAGGAAGACGAGTTCAGCTGGAAATTGGTGTTCTTGGTTAGTTCTCCAATTTTCTCTTTGAATTCTAGTTCAATTCCATGATTTCTTGTTAAGAAATGTTAAGAACAATCGAATTCTGGACATATGGGTTTAGATTGATATTAGATGGGATCAATTGCACCCAATTTTTAGTAAGAAATCCTATTTTTTTGCTGTCATGGGATGTTCTTATTAATTGGTTATGAAAACGAAACGATTTGATGTCAATTCTTGTAAATTAGGATGAATTGTGGTTATATATATCAATGGGAACTAGGATTGTAAGACTCATTTTTCTGGGCATTCCAAGTTGTTTTGTGGTGTTAAGATGTTGTAATGAATTGGAAGAGAAACCCCTTTATTTTTGGGTTTTAGGCATGGCTATGTCTCAGCGTAATGGGATTTGCTCACACAGTGTTAAGAAATCGAAGGAGGTTATTAGAACTACTGTCAGAAACTTAGTCAGCAATCTAACTATTGTGTAAGAATGATGCGGATTGTGTGGCAAGATTTTATAGACCAAATGAAACAACAAAAATCCAATAAGGAAGTCCATAAATCCCAAATAAGAAACTACTATTCTTCAGTGTTTCTTATTTGAAAGTTATTAATTTATGCTAGTAACTAATTTATGCATGTTATTAATTTATGTTAGTTACTATTTTTATATTAGTAGGATTTGTTTCCTTATTCTATGGTAAGTCTTTTAGTAGCTTATTAATTATGGAATTAGAATAATCATTAGTAAGTTTCCAATTTGTTTATTTCTTTCTATTTCGATATGTTTATGACATCCTATAAATATGTAACTCATTCTATAGTTTCATTATGAATTGAATTATTGAATAAGAATTAAGTTTGTCTTCCTTTGCTCAAGTTTGAGTGCCAAGTTTCGGTGTAGAAACTTGTTATCTTCTTCTTAAGGCTTAATCAAGTGTTAGCCTTGCTTATTTTTGCTTTATTCGCTGCGTAAGTTAATATTAGAGCAAGGTTTGCTTTCCTATTCTCATGGCGATTGATCCAACAGCGGTAACCGGTGGTATTCATGACGGTGATCATGGTGCTGAGACCTCAAGATCGAGGATTGAAGATCAAGAGGTGGCATTGAAAGCTTTTGAGCAATGGGTAGATCTTATATTCCGACTTTTGGAGCAGCGGTTAGACGAAATTGCATATCGACTTGACACTCTTAGCTTAGATGCCAACAGAAGCAGGAATGACGAAGGGCTTCGTACCAGAGATGAAATAGCTCGCGGACAGCCCATTGGCAGACCTGTTCCTGCAATGAACGTAGGCGACTGATCTACGTTTAACGAATATGATGGTGATTTTCTTCTACCACCAACACGACTAGTTGGTCACGGAAGAAATAACTATTATGGTGATCGAGACCATTGGAGACTTTAAGCTCAAAGTAGAAATTTCATGTTTCAATGGTAATCTTAATATTGAAAAATTTTAGGATTGGCTTGTCGAGATCAACAGATTATTCGAATACATGGAGATCCCAAAAGAGAAGCGCGTGCGGTTGGTTGCATGTAGATTAAAAGGAGGAGCTTATGCTTAGTGGGAAAGATTGCAAACTATGAGAGTTCGTGAAGAACAGACACCGATCAAAACTTGATACTGAATGAAGCAGTTAATGCAACAAAATTTTCGTCCTCCTGACTATGATCAAATCTTATTCCAACAGCACCAGAGATGTCGTCAGGTACAAAACTCTATTCACGAATACACTACAGAGTTTATGAGATTGGCAGAAAGGAATGATTTCAGAGAGACAGAAGGACAACAAGTTGCTCGATACCTTGATGGATTGAAGCGGGTAATTAAAGATAAAATAGGGGAGCAAAGGTTGAGGAGACTATCTAAACCTCGTAACATAGCCTTGAAAGCTGAATTGGCTTTGCAAGAAAGGAGCAAACGACAAAGGCGTCACAACAGAACAACAAACGGCATCAGATTTGTATGGACGGAGCCAAAATTCACAATAGACGACGTCAGCCATGGTGTCAGGATCAAATTTAGAAGTTTCAAACCAACTTGATGTCCAAGACTTTCTATAATGGGCCACGTCGCCATCTGGCGCCGTCCCTTAATAACAACGACGTCACCAACAACGCCAGACTCGCAGAATATAAGTTTTGCAAATTCCTATTCTTGTACCCAGGCTCACCTACATAAAGGGGGGACCGAATTGAGTTCTGGAGAAATTTATTGTCGGCGCACATTGTTTTCTTTATTATATTTTAATGGTGTTCTTCAATACCATGTCCGGCTAAACTCTGCGCATCTAGGCCGGAGGCCAATCGAACAAGTCGTTGGTTTCATGAATTCATTGTGAGATCTATCTAATTTATATTCTTTTGTTCTTCTTTTATATTCTGTTTGTTTTGGCATTGATTTAAATTTAGGGTCAGATTTATTTGTTTGTGAAGGGCCCTTACATGCATAATAGATTGACTACCCTTAGTTATTGAGTCAAAGCATTCGTACTTCTGTGATAGACTCATCTAAGTAACGATTGACCCTACTGATTGGTTAGCCCCTTTTGAGACCGGTCAAGTGTCTTGGGAATCTTGGCTAAATCGAAAGCATCCGTACTTGTGCGATCTGGTTGTCTAGGTGTAGTGCCTTCGCAAAGCGCTATGCAATCAATGCATTAAACCCACTTCGCGTGAGTCATAGGTTGTGTGTTTGGTTATGGAAGTAGTCATTGTCGTACCTTGTTTACCGAGAATAGGAAGTGCGAGGAACCGCATACGTTCCCGGGTCTATAACTACATTAAAATATAATTGAATTACATCTTTGTATGGATCGAAGACTAATGAATCCCATGTACCATTAGACGATGTTTGAGAAACCGAAAGCCTAATTTGTTTCCTCTATTGAACTTCTTTCTTACCGAGGATTAAAAAATCAACAAACTACGCCGAAGTTCAGGCAAAGTTTGTCGATTTTGAGGTGAGCGAAGCAAAATTCAAAGGCACTAGAAAAATTGCAAAAACTCGACTCAACTTCGGATAACTTCAACCGAACTTCGAAAACATCGATGGAAGTTAATAAAACATGAAGTAAAATTGTTATGTTTCATGGAAGTTGAGCAAACTTCGACCAAAACTTCTACTAAAACTTCGACAGAAACTTCGCCTATGCTAGAAATATACTTAAAATTCGGAATATCCTATGGTGACATGAGTTTTATGCATTATTTTTGTATGATTAAGTATATTTCTAGCATCTCTACGAAGAAACTTGAGTTTTCTAGCATTTAAAGTGAAATTTCGTAAACTTTTGTACACCGGCGAGTTTTTGTCAAACTACCATCGTCGAAGTCAACTTCCTTGAATCAATTTTAAGTGAGCGAAATCATAGGGGAAGCCGAAGTTTTGAACCTTGTTTCTTACAAAAGCATTTTTACATTAGTTCTCATTACTCAATAGTTCACTCTCATCATTTACAAATTCCCCGATTTACTATCTTGTATAGTAGCCTAAGTTAGAAACCTTGGTATTCGTGATCAACCCAGTGCATGCGACTACTGCTGTACTTGTGTTACTCGATAATCTCATCGGGATTATATTTTGACGCTTCGAGGCGCGTCAATGGTTTAAATAGGAAATAGAGCGTTGGAGGAATACATTAGAATCTAAAGGCTTTAAGTTGAGTAGGACGAAGACCGAATACGTGCAGTGTGAGTTTAGAAATACTACACATCGAGATGATGGAGTGGTAAAATTAGTGGAAGTAGAAGTTCCAAAGGTAAACCACTTTGGATACCTAGGATCAATCATACAAAATGATGGTAATATTGAGAATGATGTCACACATAGAATTCAAGCTAGATGGAAGAAATGGGGAGTGCAACGAGGGTGATTTATGATCGAGATACTCCTACTAAGTTAAAAAGAAAATTTTATAGGACCGCAATTAAGCCAACTATGCTCTATAGAAGTCAATGTTGGGCGGTAAAGCAACAACAACTACATAAAATGAACATAGTAGAAATGAGGATGTTTAAGTTGATGTGTGGTAAAACTCGTAAAGCTATAATAAGAAATATAAAAATTCAAAGACAAGTAGGGATAGCACCAATTGACACAAAGATTAGAGAAGGGCGGTTACGATAGTTTGGTCACCTGCAAAGACGATCTACAAATGCCCCCACTGGAAAACTTGACTCAATAAAAATTGAAGAAATTCGACGAGGTAGGGGAGACTAAAGTTAACTTGGGACACATTAATTAGGAGGGATATCAATGGTTTGGAAAGCTCACCATCAATTGCATTTAATCGAGCACAATGGAAGAGTTTGATCCATGTACCCGACCCCAATTCATTTGGGACTGAGGCTATGTTGTTGTTGTTGTATGTTGACTACAAGTTCAATGATCAAAGATGTCATAACCTCTAAACATCTATGGGAACATTTGCAGCTGGAGCAGACGGCACTTGTTTTAGCCAACAATCATTGCATTTGAATGCTACATAAAAAGTGAATTGAAATCAACTTCAAGAAAATGTGAAGTCGCATTTAAATTATTCAGTTGCTGAAAAAGATGAAATAAAAAGAAACCAGGATAATCGAACAAAATACTTACCTACACTAAAACGATAAAATAAAAAATAAAAAATAATAATAATAGAAATTATGCAAAACAAAATATAAACAAACATTGAAGTAAGCACGTGTAAACTTTCATGATAAGTTGAATACAATTTTCACTAGGCACATAAGGAAGTATATGTACCTGAATTTGAAAAAGAGAAAACCTCCAATCAATACAAATGACCAGCACGCGACAAGAAGCACAATGAAGGACCTAGAAAAAAGCATGAAGATAATTTGGTCAAACAAGTAATGACTCCCAAGTCCCAACAGATCTAAGACCTCTTACTAGCAATTCAACCAGAAAGAGCATGCAAAGTCAATCTGAAGTAGGAAACAAACAAGAGAATAGCAGAAAACAAGGTAAATGCCTAATGATACAGGAAAAATGGCAATTGATTACATCCATTTCATTTCTAAGCCCAGTATCATATGAGAAATGATTACTAAAATAGAAAAAAGTGTTACTCAAATGGATGACCTAACAAGTAATCTCAGCTCTGTCATTCTAAATAATGTCCTTTATTGGATATGGCCTTGTTTTTTTTTAGAAACGATAATGAAAAACATGGTAACTGAGTGCAGCAACTCCTGTAATCGCCACCTATGAAAATATGATCCCATGACAGTAATTTGAATAGCCAACTACAAATTGAAGGATCAACAACTACCCTTGCTCAGCTTCAAAGAATAAGAAACATAAAATCTTAAAGCACGGCTTTGCTTTCAAATGTAAACTAGACAAGTGAGAACGCTCTGAGCAATTTCATTCTAAGGTTTATTTATTTATTACACTTCACAAAATAATGAAAAAAAGAAACAAAACCGTTGGTTAACAAGAATAAAATCCATTAAAATGATCTCTAAAAGCATTAGGTAGAAAGATATAACCAACTATATAATCAGATCAAAAGCAACAATGTTCAAGAAATTTTTTGTCTTTATTGTCTTGAGAACCTGGCCATTTTTTTGGCATATTTTTCATGTTATCTCATAAGTATCAATCCACTGGTTAATTGGTTAGATACAACAATCTTTCAACCATATAGAAGAACAACAAGTTTTGTCCTCACTTGGAAACACGGATTTTAAAAAAGGAGCAAACCTATGCTTGTTGCCTACTTTCTTGACCATCTAAATATTTCTGTCTACAAGTTGACCAAAAAGGCAAAATTATTAGAGCATAGATTTGAAAAAAGAATATAAGGAAACGGATATAGAATTTTTTTATTTGTAGAACCTTGAAAGATTAATTGAAAGGTAAACTTCTAAGTTACGCTTAGCTACTAGTTTTTATGGTTCAAAAAGAATTTTGTCTTCTTTTTTTTTTCTCAGTGAGGGAATCTTGAATGCTTCAATAACAAATAGCACCCTTTAGAATCTCTATAATTGATAGTGAAGCAGCTGGTTCTCTCATCACGCTTAAAATATTAAAAAGAAAATAAACTAAATTGCACTTGTGAGTTATGAGCACCATATGCAAAGAAAAATACAATATAGAAACAAAAATAGAAATTTGTTAAGGGGCAATGTTACTCAACGAAAAAGTGAAAGGTAACATGCAATCATCGTTAATCGTATAACTTGGACTTACGTGCCAATATTTCTCTCAAGTTGACTATTGAATAAATAAAGTAATCGTGCCACGCTCCATCTAACATCATGAAACGATGGCAAAGATACATCCAAATGAAGAGGAGTCGGTTTATTCAGGGTGTTTGATATACAAGCAAATGGTTTTGTTGCCTCGGAAGCTTGAAGTGCATAGGGTAGAAATTTTTGAACCATCTTCAAGACTACATGGATGGAACTTAACGTTGTGAACTTGAATAAGAAATTGGAAGAGACATATTCTGAAAAGATTCCCCATTGCTTGACCTTTTCATGATGCTGAATAACACCAAAAATTAATCATGTTAATTCGGACGAAATTAGAATTCTAGTTAAGAAAAGCAACTCAGACATCAAAATAGTAGATTTACGAATTCAATTCACCATTTGGCCAAACCATTTATATTGTCATAGATGCATTGGCATTGTAAAAGTACCTACTACAAGAAACTTATCGAGACAACAATGAGATTTTTTTTATCCAAACACCTTTTGTATTAGTAATAAGAGTTTATGATTGAGAATCCCACTGACAATAAACAACCTTTGATCCATCTCCTCCATCTTACCCCCATGCCTTCTCTCATCAATGTGTAGTCAAGGAAATGACATTCCACATGATCATTCATCATATGCTTTAGTTAAGTCAATTTTGAGGATAAAAGCCTTTTTTTCCTTTTTCATTAATCTTCAATAGCCTCATTAGCCACCAAGATTGCATCAAGAATTTGTCTGCCTTCAACAAATGCATGTTGTGCCTCTGCAATAGTATGGTGCATGATCTCCATCCTCTTCTTCGCAAAGGTCTTATCAATGATTTTATATAAGCATGTGACAAGGCTAATTGGTCGAAAATATTTCAACTTCCAGGAGTCCATTTTGTTTTGGATCAAGCATATACTTCCTCAAGTCATATATGTAAGTCGTTTAAGGATAACGCACGAGATTTAAGGAGTCTTTTAATTATATGTTAATATTACTATATTAACCATCATACTACATTAATTGTAGGAGTGGACTATAAGACCATGCAATAATTTCCTATTTATTGCAAGAACAAAATAGGTAAAATGAACATAGAAAAGAAGGAACGACTTACATTTTTTTACAAGGGAACTTTGCCAGAATGACTTACATATATGACCGAAGGGAGTATATGTTTCATTTGTAAACCTGTTCATAACTCCAATTTCGTAGAATTCCGGAAACAACTTCATCACATCCTCTCTAATCATTGGCCATTGTCGTCGCAATAACGACATCGTAAACCCATCGGATCCTGGTGCCTTTGATCCCTCCACCTCAAAAATGGCATCCCTTATCTCCTTCATAGAGAAAGGTCTCTCCATCAAATTGCATTGATCGCTTGAAATTGAGCACCAATGCAAGCCATCCAAAGTCCACAACTCGTGCATGCAACTAGAGTACAAATACCTAAAGTATGTGATGATAGTTTCCTCAATCTTTCCTTCCTTTATAATCATCCCCCCTTTCTCACTTTCAATTTTCAGAATTGCCCTCTTTTTTCCTGCCATTAAGGCATTGGTGGAAGAATTTGGAGTTGACGTTACCTTCCTTAACCCATTTCATCTTTGCCTTCTGGATGAGCATTCTCCCCTCTTGAAGAATCAATTCATTCAACTCTTTCTTTTTGTCTTTCCTTTCTTCAGTTTTAGCATTTGACCTTAGACCCGCCTACTCCATCTTGTCCATTTCATTAAAATTAGCGCACAATTGACTCCTTACTTCTAAGTTCTAATGTCGCCGAAGACTTCCTCATTCAATAATTTGCACTTTCCGTATCTTTCTTAACTTGACCATGAATTTGTAGCTTTTCCACCACCCATTGGATTGTTTTTGGCACCAATTTTTGAAGGAGTTGCAAAGGATGGATGCTCCAACCATATGTTCTCAAAGCGAAACGGTGTAGGGTGGCTAGGGCCCCATCTGAACACAGTTGCATCCATTAAAACGAGTATGTGATCCGATACTATTCTGCTTCGAGCCTCTTGCCTAGCCATCGGGAAAGCTTTGTGCCATCCTTTATTCCACATAAATCGATCAAGTTTGCAACAAATTGGGATATCTCTAAAGTTTGTCCAAGTAACCTAGGTGTTTGTCATTCTTTGATGAGTTTGATCAACAAGTTCCAACACATTGATAAGTTGTTTGAAGACATTCATACTTCTTGTGAAGGTTCGGCTGTTCACTTTCTTTTTAACATTTCAAACAACATTAAAGTCACAAGTGACACACCAACTTGCCTGCCACAATGCTAAGAGCTGCCAATTCATCCTAAAATGCTTCTCTTTCTCCATATCCCACTGGTCCATATACCCCAAAAAACCACCAATCACCTTTATCCTGACTTGCGATTTAAATTGAAATTGCAAATTGACTACTGAATGCCTTAACCACCCTCATAGATTGCACATCCCACATCATCAAAACCCCCCACCTGATCCAATACACGCCAATTGAACTTCTCTTCTTTTCCATAATTGCCCCACAATTGAGACATTCATATCTTGAGTTTTGGGCTCCAGAATAACCACAATGTCTGGTTACGCTCTCCTTATTGTCGCTTTAATAGCTCTTCTTTTAATTTGACTCCCGATCCTCAAACATTTAGATTGGTATTGATTAGTTACAAATATACAATTCATGTGGCATACAGCAATCGTATTGACTAATGGACCTTGCCGATCATATTGTTCATAGGCAACAAATCATTAACAAATTACCAGGGGAACATGGCATCGAAAGATCTAACTACATCAATTTATCAGCGCAATTACTTCAATAATAAACGAAGGAGAAATTTAGATAGGAATTACGTATCAATATAAATATTGGTTTTAAATTCTATCATGTAATTAGAAATTAATAAAGGGCATGTCGAAATTAGGCCGCCAAAAATTATAGATCAAAAAGGAGGATGTCACTGAAAATCAGATCAATACGAAGGATAAATAGGCAAAAAACAGATTGACTCTTAGAAAAATGAGTAATGCATGGGTCCATTTCATAGTCAAAGCACACGTTTGTCTCTCTTTATGAGTTGATACTAATCTTCAATAGTATTGAACAAGCAATTCAAAATAACATCTTGATGCCCATTTATAACAATAAACATCACCATAAATTTAAACCTATCAAAATAATATTTGTCTACAATTAATGGTAGCTAGATAATTTATTGTTTATGGATGTTTTAACATGAAACTTATCTAAATCAATTGCACGATATTAATAGGGTTGGCACAGGCAACGCCAAGTTCATGGTACAAACAATGGGCAACTAAATTATCTAGGCAACACCCAAAGCAAGCAGTAAGCCAATTTGGAGATTCTATAGGGGTTTCATTTTCAAAAAAAGCAGAGTCTTGAAAAGTAACCTTTCACCACCTTCTTTCCTCGTCAAAAACTAGTAGCATAGCTTGTTTTTCCAGTTGTTTTGCATAACTTTATTGCCCACGATATGTGAATAACAGCAGGGTCTAAAAAATCGACAAACTTCGCAGAAGTTTGGGCGAAGTTTGTCAATTTTGAGGCGAGCGAAGCGAAGTTCAGAGGAAATAAAAAATTGCAAAAACTCGACTCAACTTCGGCTAACTTCGGCCGAGCTTCAAAAACATTATGGAAGTTAATAAAACATGAAGTAAAACTGTCATGTTTTGTGGAAGTTGAGCAAACTTCGAGTAAAACTTCAACTAAAACTTCGACAAAAACTTCGCCTATGCTAGAAATATACTTAAAATTCAGAATATCCTTAGGTGACGTGAGTTTTACGCATTGTTATATGATTAAGTATATTTCTAGCATCTCTACGAAGAAACTTAAGTTTTCTAGCATTTAAAGTGAAATTCCGTAAACTTCCATACACCGACGAATTTTTGTCAAACTTCCATCGTCGAAGTTAACTTCCTCGAATTAATTTCGAATTTTAACAGAGCGAAGTCATAGGCGAAGTTGAAGTTTTAAACCTTGAATAACAGTAAAGAACTAAAGATACATATCTAATATTCAAAGGGTTTATATTCAAGAAGATACAAGCAGTATGTAGGCAGAAGTGGTAAATGATAACAAGTACTAACACAATCAAAGGAATTACAAAAGAATTCATACTACAGGATAGTATCAAAGATATAAGTTAAAATCTGGTACGACCCTAATCAATAAGAGACTGGGGACCAACAACGCAACATTAGAAGTGTGAGTGAGTTTTTTGAGTCTTTTAGGTGGGAAGGTGAATGTTTGTGTCCATTTTAGGGGGAAACTAAGAATGTATGAATAGATTGTGAGGAAAAAAGGTAGGCATGGAGAAAATTGTAATTGAATTGGGTATCAGAGCAATAAATCAAGAATGGATTCAAGATCAGTGACGAATGAGATGTTGCACGGTTTATACGAGATTATGTTGAGGTCGGATCACCTAATGGAGAAGTTCGATGCCTGGCAGGTTCGTTCTTCTCCTTCTCCAATCGACATCTCCATGATCAACTCCTCTAGTGCGGATAGTCAGTCTCTCCATGAATACACAGAGCAATCGATGCAGTCCTCGACTCCATTGTCGACTACATCTCTATGGATTCATGCTTCGCTACCTCCATTGCCACTAGATCTATCACCTTCTTTCATTCAAATGTTGGATACTCATCAAATTCGACTGATCTAATGCCCAAAAGGTTTTGAATGGACAGATCTGGCTTCAACACGACGTAGTTCAGCAGATCTGCACTCTCAAGTAAAAGGAATGGTGTTAGGGTTTCGAGATCTAGATCTGACAATGTTGGCGATCAATCGACGTGCATCCAGGATGGATCCAACTTCTTTTCCACAACTACAACCATTTAGTACCAATTTTTTTTCTCCAAATCAGATGCCCTCATGTGCGGTCTCAACCAATCCATTACTCGTTCTTACCGCGAGTCGCTACTGCTTTGCCGCACTAGCTCAACCTCCATGGCCACCGCCTGAAACTTCATTGTTGTTGGTATTTTCTAGGGCTTCGACGGTTTTCATCGACTTTCCCTATCCTTCGCCCCCTTTTCACACGGCTCGTGCCCTCTTTGATACACTACCATTAGAGAAGTAAGTCAATCGTACTTGACACATTTTTCGAGAAGATCATATGGTGAAAAGAGTGCCACCACATCGAGGTATCAATAAGAGCTCTTGTTTTCTTGCACACATTACATAACTAATTAGGTTATGTTTTCAACCAATGGATCCCTATGCATCAGTGTATTCACCATCCCATTTGAAGTGGTTGGGCCACTTGGGTGGTGCACTACTTGAGAATCATCCTACTGCATATGTGTTCTCTTTAATGTTTAGGAGACATGTTCATCCATGGCAGAGTACCAATGAGGACGTCAAACTTGTGGGCTTTGCGGTTTCTTTGGATCACATTATTTTGGACATTGCTCATTTATTATGGCCACTTCATGAAGCTAGGGAGCAAGAATTTGTAGAATTGTTTGCCACTACACTTGTTCACCCACACTTGCATTGTTTGTCGCTTCTTTCATGGAGATTGGTATTTGGCTCTGCACTTATCACCTAGAGGATACCCTTATCTTTGCCATTACCTTATTGGGCTCTTCCCTCCATTGCTTACATGATTTAAGGAGGGGCGTTTACCGCCATTGCATCTGCTAGCTCAATTGCCACGTCAAGGTTTCTTCTAGTACAACCATTACACTCTCGGATCGATTTCAGCGATGATATACCTTTGTTGGGCATTCTGATGGCCATTGCTTCAGCGTTGTTGTCTCATGTGCCATTGCCAACACTTTGGTGGCATGGGTGTCCTTATGTGCTGATGCGGTTCATATGGATCCTAGCATGGTCATTTAATCTTGTGTTCATTCACGTACATCCCATCACATGGGCCAATGATTCGGGCAGCTCCATCTTCTTCGTTGTTCACTTCTCTATTTACAACCTTGAGGACAAGGTGAATTTCAAATGGGGGAGTAATGATACAAGTATACGACTCTAATCAATAAGAGACCGGGGACCACCAATGCAACATTAAAAGTGTCAGTGGGTTTGTCGAGTCTTTTACGCGGGAAGGTGAATGTTTTTGTGTCCATTTTAGGGGGAAACTGAGAATGTATAAATAGATTGTGGGGAGAAGAGGTAGGCATGGAGAAAATTGTAATTGAATTAGGTTAACTCTTTGAGTTTGGGCTTAGAGACCAGTCTCTTTGGGTTCTTGTAACTTGCTCTTATTGTTTTGTCTAACAATTGAGTAATAGAATTCAAGGATTCTAACAAAATCACTTCTTAGCTATAGATGAACTAACTAAGCATATTTAAGATGCTATGCCATGGTGCCTACTACTTGCAGAAGGAATTGTTTTAATAAACAAAACAAGTGATATATGGAATAGAAAATTAGAACTTATGAGGAATGCATTAGAATCAAAAGGCTTTCGGTAGAGCAGCAAAAAACCAATATATGCATAGCGAGTTTATGCAAAGTAGAGATCAAGATGTAGAACACTTAGGAGATGCAAAAATTCCAAAGGTGGACCGTGTTAGGAGTTTAGTATAAATCACACAAAAGGATAGAGACAAAGTTCGAAACTTCAACTTCGCCTATGACTTCACTCACTTAAAATTTCGAATTAATTCGAGGAAGTTAATTTCAACGATGGAAGTTTGACAAAAATTCGTCGGTGTACGAAAGTTATAGAATTTCACTTTAAAGTTAGAAAACTCAAGTTTCTTCGTAGAGATGCTAGGAATATACTTAATCATACAACAATAATGCATAAAACTCATGTTAGCGGAGGATATTCCAAATTTTAAGTATATTTTTAGCATAGGCGAAGTTTTCAATGTTTCAGTTGAAGTTTGTTCAACTTCCACGAAACATAACAATTTTACTTCATGTTTTACGAACTTCCATCGATGTTTTTCGAAGTTCGGTCGAAGTTAGCCGAAGTTGAGTCGAAGTTTTACAATTTTTCAACTGCCCTTGAACTTCGCTTCGCTCACCTCAACATCGACAAACTTTGTCCGAACTTCGGCGATGTTTGTCAATTTTTTAAACCATGGATAGAGATATTGAAGATGACATAACAAAAAGAATTCAAGTTGGTGGAACAAGTGAGGAGTGCAACATGTTATATATGTGACCAAAATATCCTCTTTAAACAACAATAAAATTTCAATAAAACAGCTATTAGGGCAGCAATGCTTTCAAGGGAGTGAATGTTTCGCAGTACAGAAACAACACTGATAAAATAAGCATACAACAACAACAACATAGCCTCAGTCCCAAATTAACTGGGGTCGGCTACATGGATCAAACTTTTCCATTGTGCTCGATTAAGTGCTGATAAAATAAGCATAGCGGAAAAGAATATTGTTTGTTGGATTTGTGGTAAAACATGCAAGGATATAATAAGAAATACATAGATTATTGGCATATTAACATCTTGCTCATAAAGTTTCTCCTTGAATGCTATTTTGGAAAGCTCATTGAGCATTGTCTTGTTCATCGTTATCTCCAGCTTATGATAAGTTGATAACACACATGCCCAAGCCTTGCATGGACGAGATTATGCATGTCGCCCTTTTGAGTTTTATTTATCCACGATGTCGACTCAACTAGCATCACATAGATAGAATCTAATTTTCAACTTTCAGATTGGCGAACTTGATGGACACCTTAACCTTTACTGGCACTTTGGCACAAACGCCACATAATAGCATGATGTTGTCAATTGTGACATCGACAACAGATTCTTCTTCATCCCCGACATACAATACACATTTGCAGCTAGACTTGATGAGGACTTAAGGGGGCATTATCTTTGCTTTACCAATGTGTGCAATATGTAGCTTGGAGCTATGGGTAGTTACCACAATGCAATCTCCTTTTCGTTCACACAAGTAGGAGAGCTTTTCGTGATTGGAGCAGCCACGATGGAATCTTCATTCTACTAAGTTGCCTTATGATTTGAAGTTGCGACGAACAACCTCTTGCAAAATGACCTTTTCTGCCACAATTGTAGCATTCTTTACTGCGTCGGCGGTCTCTCAAAATATTTACATGAAAAATCTTGCTTCTTTCCTTTATAATTTATTCTTTTGAAAACTTTAACATCCCTTTTTTACCTTTTTTTTTATTTTCAGTATCTTATCCTATGTACTTGCCTTTACTCTTTGTATTGAAGAGTGCCTCCTCTGTATCTTTGAACGAAGCTCCCACCGTTTGTTTGCAAAGCCTTCAGGGTTTACCAACAAACATTCTAGCTCTCCAAGTGAAGGTTGTGTTGACCAGAATATAATCATTGTAGTCAACAAGCTCTAACTCGGTCATAGGCCATTAATGATTATTCACCTCATCTTCCCTTCTCCAATCGTGGACTCAATATCCAATTGGGAAATCTCATGCACAAATTGTTTAACTTCATAAAATATTGATTAATCGGCATACCACCTTGCTTCGTGTTCATTAATTCATTCTTGAGCATCTAGAGCCGAGCATCATTTTTCTTGGAGAAGAGGGTTGCAAGTGTCACATGCAACCATGGGAGTCTCACGTCTTGTAAGAGTTCTAGCAACTGATTTCAATAGTTGGCTTCAACAAATTCATTTTTTAACAGCTTTTTTTTAAAGAAAAAACTACAATTTCTTTACCAACTTTAATGTTCCAATTTCTTACCTCCTCTTTTGGTGGGAGGGTCGACACCTGCTTCTTGCCTACTACTTCCCATAAATCGTCCTTCCAAATATAACACCATGATTGTTTTTCAAGTCTTGTAATTCTAATTGTTGAGCTTTGTGATTCCGGTAGCAATGTTGTAAAGGTCCCCCATTGTGGTAAAGTGAGCTTCTTTTTAGCAAGCAAGCATGGTTCATACCAATACGCTTCACAATCCCAGATTGTGCACGATCACGATCTCATCTTACCACCAACAAAACTCCAGCAAAATCTTTGATAATCTAGCTCAGACACCAAAATGATGAGTATGCAATACCTCTTTTCAAACAAAAACTCTTTTAATAGATTATTTCTCAACAATGAAAATCTTACAAGAACACTTACTTAATACGTTCCTCTAAAGCACATGCTCTCTAATCTTTATACACACAAATAGGGCTCTTTGGGCTTTACTTATAGTTTGTCTATAGAAAATTTTAGCATTGGATAACTGCATATCAATATTTTGCGAAGAAATATTTAAAGAGGATTACATCAAGACAATCTCAAGTTACTTTGATTTTTTTTCATATACAAAAGAAAAAGATATTCTAAAGATGTTACTACAAATTATAGAATCTTCTTGAAGGAGAGGGAGTGTGTGTTGATTGTCAACAAACAACAACAATAGAGCCCCCAGAAAAATGTCATAAATCATACATATGGATAAAGATGGACTACACAGAGAAGGAAAAGAAGAGCGTAAGAACAAAAACCAATAAAATCACATAATGCAAATCTTCGAACCACTTTAAGAGGTGCCATTTCAAACAATTTATTTCGATCAAAAAAAGCCTTAAATCATATTAGCTTATCCTTACTTTTATACTATTTTGCTATGGCTCGTGAAGGTCGGAAATGAACCCAGATCTCAAATTAAAGTTACTAGTAAGGGAATCCAACTTGCTACTATATTCATATAACTTCTTTTCACTGCATTTCAAAATTATGCTTGAACCTTTCTCTTTCAGTTAGGTGAAACAAGTGATGCAAATATAATTGAGTTTATGAGGGATGAGGGGATTTCTCATTAAATCAACTCTTCACATTTACTCAATGACATCGCATGATTGCATAGCCCTCTTATAATTCTACAAAGCAACTATTTGAAAGACATCTTTATTGGACATTTTAAGAACCAAAAATAAAAGTAAGAAACAAAGAGTTTTCGATAAGAATAAGAAATAGAAAATGAATAAAAAGGAAAAGCACAAGGATATTGTTTTTAGTTAAATTCAATAAGTACTACTTGTGAGTTATATGACCATGTTTAATGTACCTGGTCTCAACTAATTTGGGATTGAAGCTTGATGGTTGTTGTTGCATCTTGTATGTAATAATGCCAAATGTCTTACCTTCAAACTTAACTTACCATGGATTTTTCCCTCAATTCTACCCTGCGCATCATGTATGCGCGACATAATTGAATCATTTAATTGTATTTATTTGTTTTGATGTGGTTTCGGCAGGAACATTAAAATTTTAGACTTGCCACTTATAGCTTCTTTTCTTGATATCTAGATCAAAAGTTAGGTATTAACCTTGTCCGGAACATTATTGTTATTATTCACAAGTCAACAGTAGTTGATTCCAGGCTTCCAGTTATGTTTCTTCAAAATTAACCATCTTTAGCATAAGGAAACAAGCTGCCTCTTCAAATCATCAACTCTCTTGAAGCATTGCAGAAACTTGTACTTCATATAGTGCAATTTATAGATTAAAATAAATTATCCTAGATGTCCTTCTCACGGAAGATGTACAATCTGTTGTACCTCAGAAAGGCAAACAAAAATATTCAAGAACAAAGGTTGAAGTTCAAAAAACAAGGGGAAATTAAGAAACGATCATACAATTATATGAGAGCTTATGTGGGTTGCAATTGCAATCCCTTCCGACCAAGAACTTTTTTCCGATTCTACTCTGACAATTCCATTAGTAACATTTGCATGGGGAGGGAAACTTATCCTGTTCCATCTTCTTTCAGAATAGACCACCCTATTTCCTGGTTGAAGATAATTTCACGTCATCATTCATCAGGTTAACTTACAATTAAAAAAGAGGAACTAATGTTTTCAGGTTGATAAAGTAGCTTATTTAACAAAGGAATAGAACAAGACTATAGAACCTTTCGAAAATTTAAAAACCAGGTTCATGATCCAATCACATGTGAGATAATAAGAACTCAAATATCAAAGATGAATAAACCACAAGATCCATCCTATCTAGCAATAAATTAAGATACCTAGCTCAAGGTTGAATTACATAAAAAAGGCAACCAAAGTTCTCGATCTCTCGGGGTATTATATAGAACAATCAAAATGTTAGAAATGCGAAAGGACAAAATAGATTCAAGAAGATGACTAAAAGACACAACATCAAATTAAAGCATATGAAATTTTTTAGGATAATGGAAATTGTAGGGCATTGTGAACACCATAATGCCATCATAGGGTTTATCAAAGTAAATAAAATGTTAAATGAAGACGTCATTAATTTCAAAAATTAGCCAAAATTGAAAAGTTGCTATACGCAAGCCTCAATCCCAATCCCAAATTTGCTTCAGTGGGCTACATGGATCAAACGTTTCCACTTCGCTCAATTCAAAGAAGTTGATGATGTACTTTTGTAATCCTTTAGATCCCTCCTAATTAATGCATATCAAGTTATCTTATGTCTTCCTATATACCCTCGAGTTCCTTCAATTACTATTGCGTCAAGTTTTTTAGCAGGGTACTTGCAGGCCATCATCGGAAGTGTCCACAGATTCCCAAATACTACAACCGCCCTTCCTAAACTCGTACCTATTGGTGCTACTCCTACTTTGTTTTCAATTTTTTGCATTTCTTATTCCATCTTTACGAGTTTCATCATGCATCCACTTGAGCAGCCTTATCTCACCTACTATCATTTTGTGTAGATGTTTGCTATAAAAGCCACTTCAAAAACCAGTTAACATGAATAGATAAGAAAAATTGGTTATGACCTAGTTGTATCATCTGACTCACACCTTCACTACAGGTGAATAGTGCTAACCTCGAACCCTTTCAGGTTAAGACAACCCACAACGCGTTTAAGTCCCAATTTCAAGATAGTATACGAGAATTAATGTTAATTGTGTTTGTTGCATGCCTATGGGTGTATATTAGGCTAATGCTATGTGTAATTGGAAATTAATGTTAATTGTGTTTGTTGCATGCCTCTATGTATATTAGGCTAATGATATGTTTAATTGGGCAATTTACTCGATTTCCTCTAGTTTGATTTAATAGAGTGGAGAGTCAATGTAATTCGTGATACGTGTGTGCAATCACTAGAAGGAACCAATGACTTAGATTTTGGTGTGTTGGCTCATTCAAAATTAGAACCACTTTACTAAGAGTGAATGACAACCACACAAATGAGGGAAGTGTTGGAAACACGTCAATAGCTAGATCCTCCTCGCGATACGTTAAGTAGGGATCTAAGTAAGATCCAAGGTTTAAAAAATCGACAAACTTCCCTGAAGTTCGGGCAAATTTTGTCGATTTTGAGGTGAACGAAGCGAAGTTTAGAGATAGTAGAAAAATTGCAAAAATTCGATTCAACTTCTGCTAACTTTGACCGAACTTCGAAAACAACATCAATGGAAGTTAATAAAACATGAAGTCAAATTGTTATGTTTCGTGGAAGTTAAGCAAAATTCGACTAAAACTTAGCATATGCTAGAAATATACTTAAAATTCGTAATATCCTCCAGTGACATGAGTTTTATGCTTTGTTGTATAATTAAGTATATTTCTAGCATCTCTACGAAGAAACTTGACTTTTCTAGCATTTAAAGTGAAATTCCGTAAACTTCTGTACACCAGCGAATTTTTGTCAAACTTCCATCGTCGAAGTTAACTTCCTCGAATTAATTCCAAATTTTAAGTGAGCAATGTCATAAGCGAAGTCGAAATTTTGAACCTTGGTGAGAACTAAGCGTATGCTCAATCACATTTCCTTCTCTCTCATTCATGCCTCTATTTTAGAACCAAGGAGAAACTAGAGAGGGAGGAGAGAGAACGTTAAGGAGGAGGAGGAGGAGGAGAAGAGTGTGAAGGTTAGTTGAGTTGGCTAGATCTCGCCAAAACGAAGCCTAGGAGGAGTAGATCAAGCTTGCTAGGGACCATTCAAGCTAAGCTCAAGCTTGGTAAACCATCATCAAAAGCCCTAGGTAAATCCTTTTCTTCAAAGTCTCTACATTCTTGTTGTGAATTGCTAGATCTTTATGTTATTGGATTGTGGGGCCTTAATGGGGTTAGATCAACCTCAATTTGGTGGAAATTCCATGATTGGAACCCCAAGTTGTTCTTTTTGTTGTTGTGTTCATTCGGTGAATGAATGGTGAATCTTAATGTCTTTAAGTTTATTTGGTTGATTTATTGATGTTGTAGGCTGTAAAACCAAATTTAGGGCTACCTTAAATCTGTTGTTGGTCATGTTTAAGCCAACTGAGGCTCAGCCAAATGGAATTGTTGCAGGCCATGTTTCATCCAGGTATGGCACGGCCAAATGGGGTTGTTGCAGTAAATCATGCTCATCGTAAACCGATAGGACTAGAAGTATTCTGAGCACTTTCATGCCTTTAGTGGGAAACCTAATTAGGGTTTAGATATAGCATTTATATAGATACAAAGTGATTAGAAGTATAGAGGTATTCTTATTGGTAAGTTAAGGAACTCATTATGAGTTAGGAAAGTACGACCTCTCGGATGTTGTTGGTTGTGTTTGGTTTTTTATTCTTAGTAATAAATCTATCTATCTCTCAAATTTTGATTTGTTTATCTCAGTTGTGTATATTGGTGGATTGATAGAATAGGGTTCTATCGAATTGGTAATGATATGACTAGGGGTATTCAAGGCACTTTCATGCCTTTAGTGGGAAACCAAATGAGGGTTTAGAGAGAGTATTTATATAGATACAAAGTGATTAGAAGTGATAAGGTATTCTTATTGTTAAGGAACTCATTGTGAGTTAGGAGAGACCGACCTTTCGAATGATGTTGGTTGTGTTTGGTTTTATTGTTCTTAGTAATAAAACTATCTATCTATCTCTCAAATTCTGATTTGTTTATCTCAGCTGTGTATATTTGGTGGATTGATAGAATAGTGTTCTATCAAATTGGTATCAAAGCTCACGATCTTAGAGACAAAATCAACATCTCAAATGGAAAAGCGAGTAGTTGAGACAGAGTTGAAGGAGGAGATATCGATGGAAGAATTGAAAATAAGAATGTGACGGCTATTTCAGAAAATAGACGAGTGGATGCAAGTTCAATACCCCTCGCAAGTGGCAACTCCAATGATAATTCACCCGTGTACATCTAATGGAACCAACCGCCAACATCTGGTCTCTGATTTGACCAGATTAGATTTTACCAGATCTTGTCTCTGATCCATCACGTCATCCGCCAACATCTTTAGCCACTGATCCACCAACCGATGTAAAGGAATCATCGCCTGACAGTAAAACACCAATTCAATCATCTACTGAATCAGACTCGGTTCCACTTCCATCAATCATCCATTCATCGTCGTGAAATCACACAAAAGAGGATCCCAACTCCAGGGTTGATCATCGTTGCATCTTCGAATAGTGTAGAAATATTAGATCCGCCACCTACCTTCACACAGATCTCGAATGTTCACATGTTTCGTCCTCCTATTATCAAATCAAGTGTTTACAAGGACTCCACACGGTTAGATATGGCTTCATCTCAGCACGTTAAAGCAAATCAGCAAAACCGTCTTCTTTTAATGAAGGAATGAACCAGAATGGCGGTGGATATCAAGAACAACCTAGCATTGTCAATCCGATCTCTCCACCGCCTTGGTCGTCGCCTTCGACAATACAGTCAAAGATCATTGTCGTCCGCAGAATGATATACTCTCAAGTACATGGTTTTATGATCCAGGCATCGCGACATGGCCATTGAGTGCACTTCACCTTGAGGACGAGGTGGTTTTTAAAGGGGTGGGCAATGATAGGACTAGGGGTATTCTGGGCACTTTCATGCCTTTAGTGAGAAACCTAATTAGGGTTTAGAGAGAGTATTTACATAAATACAAAGTGATTAGAATTATTAGGATATTCTTATTGTTAAGGAACTCATTGTGAGTTAGGAGAGTATGGCATCTCGAATGCCGTTGATTGTGTTTGGTTTTCATGTTCTTAGTAATAAATCTATCAATCTATATCTGAAATTGGGGTTTGTTTATCTCAGTTGTGTATATTTGGTGGATTGATAGAACAGGGTTCTATCATAAACCATGGTAGCAAGCAGTCAGTCCTAACTCAGTTGGTAGTGGCTTCACCAACTAGGGTGCAACCAGGGTCAAAATGAAGTTGTCAAAGAAAATGCAGTCGATTGTAACTTTGTAAGCCATAACAGAAATTAGTCATGACGCAGGCAACTATGGCTCGGCCAATCACCATACAAGCAGTAAAGTGAAAAGAGCTTAATTTGGGTTCGGTTTTGGGCTTTGAGTTCATAGTGTCTAGCTTATCCAATGGACTTACTTAAATGTAGGTAACTTATTACGATCTAAATGAAAGGAGATACGCATTAGTTGACTTGCAGTCGTCCGGAATATCTCTCGAACTAAGACATTGACGCAAGGTAAGCGGGAATTGCCTTGTTATCTTTAATGCTACAATGTATTGATATACCAGTCTCACGTAGACTATGAACTTCCGAATGGAACCTACGTATTGTGACTTCAATTTTTTTTTCAAAGAATGAAATAGTTAAGTGTGTGTCGAGGCAAAGAATGAAATAGTTAAGTGTGTGTCGAGGCAGCAAGTCCATCGAGGGAGTTAAATCTGCATCACAGTACACTAGTCTTGCAGGTATCCCTTGTCATGATTAAATCCGGTCCAACTTGGCATAAAATGTTTTCATAAAACTACTACGGCTTCGCTATGGTGGCTTTGGATAAAACCATGCGGACGAGGTGGATTTTACTAGAGAGCACCTTGGTCGGGCGTTGGTCTAGTAGGTTGCACTGGCGGGCTAGTGTCGATCACTGGGTTTTGCTATAAGAACAAGTCAAAATACATCGGCCATTATCAATATATTGGGTGGCCGAATGGTTTGGTATGGGTTGAAGTAAGAGGTCATGGGTTCAAACCTTGGTGGGTGCAAGGTGTTTCTTTCTTATCAAAAAAATAATACATTGGCCATTCACTGAATGATTGCATGCTACTATCTTGTTTATATATTTTCTTGATGCCCTGTCATAAATACTATTTTCATTTAGTTATCTTGCATTGAGGCTATTATGTAGATTATTAATGATTAGGGAGCCCGTTGAATGCTCACCTCTTTAACATTTTTTAGGTACCTCGTCTCGTACATTAGATCGTAGCAAGGAGAAGGCCTAGTCGTATAGCCTCCTTCTTGATGTATTATGGTGAAACATTAGTTCTATATTTAATAATTTTGAAAACTATATATATGTGTATCAGAGGTTGGGAATGTTTCATTTACCTAGTTTGCCGGTTATTTTTTATAAATAATCTCTTTGGGAATCGATACAACATACAAGTCTTCCATTGTTTTCATTCTAAATTTGAATTATCTATTTTACGAGATATACATGTTAAAGTCTATCAGGAACGAAGGGCGACAAGGCATTGGCTAGGACCGTCTGGCATTTAGGGTCTGAGTCGACGTCTAGGGCCCAAGGTTTGAAAAATCGACAAACTTCAGCAAACTTCAGTGGAAGTTTGTTGACAATGAAAATGGGGAAGCGAAACTAAATGGCGATGTAAAACTTGCAAAGTTTCGCCAAACTTTGATCAATTTCGATGTTTTCCATCGAAACCATTAAAAAAGACAAAAAATGCAAGAATTCAAAGAAATCAACGAAGTTTTTGGGAAAATTACCAAGTTTTTGGGGAGGTTACCGAAGTTACCCCTGAATAAAATAAAATTTGAAAATTAACTTCTTTTCACGTCAATTAGCAAATAAGGTCAATTTATCACATAAACCGAAATAAAAATAAATATTAATGTCACGTTTGTTGCGAATTGTGTGTTTATTGCAAAATAATTATTTCAAACAATTGTATTGTAATTACATCGAACAACATATCCTCAGTCCCAAATTAATTGGGGTCGGCTACATGGATCAAGCTTTTCGATTGTGCCCGATTGAGTGCAATTGATGTTGAGCTTTCCAAATAATTGTATTGTGATTACTATGCGTCATTGTTGTATGATTAAGTATATTTCTAACGTCTAAGTAGAAATTTGAGTTTTCTAGCATTTAAAGTGAAACACCATAAACTTCCATACATTGAATAATTTTTGTAAAGTTTCCCTCGTCGAAGTTAACTTCCTTAAATTACTTTCGAATTTTAAGTGAGTGAATCTTAAGGCAAAGTCAAAGTTTCGAACCTTGCTTGGGTCATACAACCGCCGCACAGGAGGCATACGACCGCCGCACAGGAGGCGAGGTTGTTACATCATCATCAACAACAACAAAGCCTCAATCCCAAATTAATTGAGGTCGGCTACATGATTTGTATGAAATATAGATCGCCACAGACAACCTGTGGCAGTTGTGAGTTGGTTTTCGCTAAAGGCCGCCGCAGAACACTGCTATGGTGGTCGTTTGTGATGGTCTCTGACAGTCATGACTTTTGGAGCATATTTTGGTCGTTTTCTACCCGTCGTAACACCAAAAGCAACGTTTTAATGAATAGGTGCCACACTAGTATATAAGTAAAGTCTTATTACGTTTACAACAATAAAAAAAACTAAAAACACAAAAGCTATTGAATCAAAATGTGTTCATGAGGTTTTAGCATTATTTTTCAAAGTTCTTCAAAAGAGTGTTCATGTTTAGAGTTGTGTTACACACACGATATCTAACACACCATTAGAGTTTGGATTGTATTCTGAAGGTGAGATTTCAAGTATCCCACTGTGTATTCGAGGATTTGGACCAGAAGGGAGAAATATTGTCTAAATGAAAATGAACGCGGGCCTTCAACCTTTGTTTTGGATTTCCTTATTTGTTCTTGTTTTTTTCCATTCGAAGAAATTTGTTCCAACAATTTTTCGACAAGTTATATTCTTTATGGCTAATTCCTTTCGGATGGAAATGTTCCTTCCTTGTCTTCAAAAAGAAAGGTTGATGGTTCATTGTTGACACATGCATGATCTAGCAAGAATTTATGGTTTGGGATCTTGTTTGTTTTCAACAATTTGGTCAATTGCACTGAATTTGAGATTAATTAAGAAATCCATATATGTGTTATGTTTAAATTGTTTTGAGTATTCATGAGTACGATAATGAATACTTGTTGGTTGGCATATATCATGGATGGAACATCACAAATTCTTGATGATCAAACCATATGGAAGATTGTGAATGTAGTGGTTGATTTCTATTCGAGCCGATTGCGATTTTGGTGACGATTATCAGTTATCACATTAGTGTGATAAGAATTTGGCTTCAGGGAATGGTATATTCCTAACAACCGTGAGCCATAATTAATATTCATTGTTAATTGCAAAAGATTTTGTAGTATGTGGTTGCCTGGTGAATTGGTGGCATGTTTGGTAATGGACACGAAACCACTACGATCTAAAGATAACATGCTAGTGAATTTGCCTCAATTAGTGGCATGTCTTAATTGATTTATACATGCAAGCTTTCGTATATGCATAGACATCATATGGTAAAATTGATTTTTCTATATTACGTTGGTAATTTACTTGTAGCAAGATCAATTTTGCGAATTAAAATGCAAGCAAGACATTGATGTTGGTGCATGTGTTTTTTTAATACTTTGTTATATCGTGCTCATATGTTTTACATATGGTGGCATTAGATTTTTTTCTATTTGATCATATTCAAATCGTGTGAAAGAAGTATCTAATCAAAGATATCTAGAAGAATTACCAAAAATTTTCTTCTAATGGCATCAATATCACTGAAATTCAATATGATTCAAATGTTATTGTTGATGTTAGATAGCAAAATAAGAGTCGCGCTAATATTCATAAGTCAACCCAACAATTTAAGTGAATGTCATTTCAAATGAAAATGGCATTTATGCCCCTCACTGCATTTTGTGCACCCCTCGCCCCTTCCTCGCGTTTTCTGCACCCCACCCTACTTTCTCTTGTGATTGTAGGGGATCGTCGATTCGGTCTCATTTTCGAGTTTTTTATTTTTTTTTTTTTTTTTTTTTTTTTTTTTTTTTGTAGAATCATTTTCGAGTGTTTTTAAGACAATAGGAGAGAACTTAATCGAAGAAGATATGGCAAAAAAAAAAGTGCTTTTGATATTTTATGGGTTTTTTTCACTACACTGAACACAATGGAAGAGTTTGATCCATGTAGTTGACCCCAATTAATTTGGGAATGAGGCTATGTTGTTGTTGTTTTGTGGTTTTTTAGAGTTTTCTAAAACGAATATAGGAACCCACATTTTTCGATTGGTTCGGCCTCGTAGGTTTGAACCTCTAGTTGGGGAGTCGGTCGGAGCCCACTTAACCCTTAATTGGATAGTCGGTCAGAGCCCACCGACCTTTAGTTCGGCAATTGTCAACCAAGTTTCAACTAAAAAGTTTGGTTGGAAAAAATCAAACCTAGAAGACAAGTCTCGACCCCGTTCCACCGAACCTAAAATTGATGTCTCGGCCCTAAGTCGCCAAACCTAAAATTGATGTCTCAGCCCTAAGTCGCCGAACCTAAAATTGATGTCTCAGTCCTATGTAGCCGAACCTAAAATTGACGTCTCGGCCATGTGTCGTTGAATCGTACGAACAACTGAAAAGTTACCTAGAAACATAACAAGCGACTAACGAAACAAAGAAACATCCCTAAATCGCATCAAATCAAATCAAAACATACAAATATCACTACAGGACTCAGAGTCAAGTCAGGATAAATCATGCAAAAGTGATCGAAAACACCAAGAAATGGATCCAGCAAAGCGCGTTAACTTAAGTTAATACCACCCAATTGATTGAAAACGGCAAGAAGAAGCAAAGAACGTGATTTAGGAGGGTTTGATCAATGTTTTGGAGATAGGGTGCATCAATAAGGACATAGGGGTATTTTTGGGATTTTGATGAAAAAGCCAAGGGTGCCCTCATATTTTTTCAATTTTAGTTTGGGGGTGCCCTTAAAACCGGGTTGCCTTTTATGGACAGGTGGCGTGCCTTTAGCGCGACTCTTAAATAATTATCTTATGCAAACTTATGAAATGCCTTACATTAAAGTGTTGGGGCATGTGCCCTAGGTCAATCCATTAATTGTCTTTATGAATACTTTTAGTTAATAAAATAGCGGATTTCATTTGCTGTTTATTATAATTAATTTGCATGTTTACATTATAATAAGATCCATGGGTATTTACAGAAATATCCTAAATGTCCCTAGTCGATCATTATACTAGGAACTATAATGAATTAAGACTAGTGTGAGTCTTGATTGATGATCATATGATGATTATACGTATAGGGATACGAATCAAGATCACGAGTACTTGTTAGGGAACAAAGTACTGGACCGACCCGCTATGAGAGCATCACATGGATTAAGTCATAGTTGTTTCTCATGATAGGTATATTTTTCAATCCTCTGACTTGAGATTACCAGAGACTTCAACATTAGGAACATAGTGATTTGACACTATCAAACGTTGTCTTTAACCGGACGATTATAAAGGTTGTGATTGGTTCTTGTGTGAGCAATGTGATGAAGTTGTGTAATCGAGATAGAATTTGTCCCTCTCATATAAAGAGAGATATCTAGTGGATCCTCGATGTGTTAGACTGTTAAAAGGCCTAGTCTAAGTGAATTGATATTGATCAATGTCACTTGGATGTTTTGATCTACCTAGAGATCGAGACTAGTACGATTGAACATGTTGGCTGACAATTCCATGCCTTATGTTTGATCAAAAGGATATCGTGTGACAAAAGGATGTTATATACACTATTGATTAGGTTGTATCGATTTGATATTCGTACGACTTGGGTAGTCATAATGTCTTGCTAGAGGCCACTTATGACTTGTATACCAAAATGTGTTTTGGTTCACTACCAACGTTGTATGAGCCTATTGGGTCGCACACTAAGAATGGTTTTGCGAGATTTTAAGATGGTTCAGAATAATGAATTTTATATGATAAAATTCATGACAGAAACGTCCTTGTGGTGTATTACACTTATACTTCTTTAAGTAGGGGTATATGTGTAATTTACTTAACCGTCTATATGCAAGGGTTGTATAAATAGACGTTTTAAGTTAGAACACACGTACGAAAGATTAAGGGCTGAAACTCTATTTTCGTTTTAGAAACGATTTTGGGTTTTCTGGTACGCTCTGGATCGTTTTGGAGAGAAACAAAAGGTTTGGTACTCTCTCGAAGCTAGCACTTCGAATCTCGTCCGCCGTTCGTGTGTGGACAGTCTGGTAGAGGGCGTTCGTCGTTGGCAGCGCCTTAGAGATCGATCAACCTTCAGAAAGGTATATTGTGACTGAGGTATGATTAAGTTTTTCATGGTTTAAACGTTTTTAATGGAATTAGATTCGGATCCTATTGGGGTTTTTGTCAAAATTGTTTTGTAATCTCCGCTGCGCATTAACCCCAAAACCCAACATAAGGATGATGCATCTATGGATATGTTCGATAGTTTGCAACTAATGCTTATGAAATTATATCAATGGGAATCTAGAAGAGTTGTCTCAAAACTTTTCTAATCAAAACAATCTTGAGAATCCATAAGATTTGGCTTCGAATTCTTGTAACAAACAAAGGGATCCTCCTACCTTTGTTATCGGGAACCTTCACTTTAACCCAAAGTACCTGTTTCGCACACTTGAAATGAGTTCGACACTTAAAAAGATATGGATACTCCATTTGTATTTGTATAAAAAGATTCAAAACGGTAAGAGAAGAAAGAAAAAGTCAACTAGAACTTTCTAGTGTATAATAAGAAACGAAAATGATAAAAACAATATGTATATAAGCATAAGTGCCTCACGTTTTTGACACTTTTTACTGAGTCCCCGCGTCCTCAAATTAAAGAATAGGTGGGTCCGACCTTTAGACTCATACCCACACCCAACACCTGTACTCGAATCAGGTAACACAGCCTCCTACTAACAATAAGGAAAACACTTAAGGAGATGTAAAAGGCAAAGGATGGAAAAATCTTTTAGCCTGGATTTCATTACTTATTTGGTTGAAGGAAACAGATGTGAAGCAAGGTTTGAAAAATCGACAAACTTCGCGAAACTTCGGTGGAAGTTTCTCGGTAAGTAAAATGGGTAAATGAAGCTACAGAGCAGTGTAAACACTGCAATGTTTCGTTTGAAACTTCGACAAGTTTCACCAAACTATGCCAAACTTCACTGGACTGCGCTAGAAACCATTGTAAAAGTGTGGAGTTAAGGAACGAATGAGAATTGCCCTTAATGCGGATTATGATCGTATTTCGTTTCAACCAGATTCTTCATGGGATGCTTTGTTTTGGAAAGAAGTGATCAATGATGAAATGAATTTGATTTTATCGAATCAGACTGGGTACTTGCTAATCTTGTTAGGGCATGTTTCTTAGGTCAATCTACGAACATTGTTTTTATTATTATTTTGGTTAATAAAGTGGAGGATTTCATATGTTATTTATTATAATTAGTTTGCATGTTTACATTATAATAAGATTCATGGATGTTTACTAAAATATCATAAATGTCCCAAGTCAGTCATTGTAATGGGAACTATAATGAATTAAGACTAGTGTGAGTCTTTATTGATGGTCATGATGATCATATGTACAGGGATACGAATCAAGATCATAAGTACTTGTTACGGAACAAGGTATTGGACCGACCCGCTATGAGAACACCATATAGATTAAGTCATAGGTGTTATTCATGATAGTCATAGCATTTAGTCCTCTGACTTGAGATTACCAAAGACTTCAACATTATGACCATAGTGATTTGACACAATCAAACGTTGTCTTTAACCCGACGATTATAAAGTTTATCATTGGTTACTATGCGAATAATGTGTCAACCCGGCTCGAGCCCGGAGTAGCATTACCCCTTAGTGGGCCGACCTGGCTCGAGCCCAGATTAATCGGTTAAGACAAGATATAGAGTGACCAAAAAAAAAAAAAAGAATAATGTGTGAAGGTGTGTAATCAAGATAGAATTTGTCCCTCTCATATAGAGAAATATCAATGGATCCCTCAATATGTTAGACTGTTAAATGGTCATGTCCAACTGAATTGATATGATCAATGTCACTTGGATATTTGTAGACTACCTGGAGATCAAGACTAGTAGGATAGAATATTAAGGATTACTTTTCCATGTCTTATGTTTGATCAAAGGATATCATACAACAAAATGATAATATATACACTATCGAGTATTGATTAGGTTGTATCTATTTTGATCTTCATGCAACTTGGGTAGTCATAATGTCATGTTAGAGACCGTTTATGACTTGTGTACCAAAATGGTTTTGGTCTACTGCCAACGCTGCATGAACTTATTGAGTCGCATACAAAGAATGGTATTGCGAGATTTTAAATGGCTCAGAACAATGAATTTTATATGATAAAATTTGTAGCATAAAAGTCCCTAAGATGTGTTAGTACCGCTTTAAGTGGGGTATAATGGCAATTCACTTACTTATCTATATACAAAGGTTGTATAAATAGGTGCATTAAGTGAGAACACATTACGGGAGTAATTAGAGTTGAGATTTAATTTTTTCATTTTAAGATAAACGAGTTAGGTTTTTCAACCGTTTTGGAGTTTTAGGAAGATCAGATCCGAGAAATCATTTCTGTTCTCTTCGGGCTAGCTCTCGGAATCTTGATCGTCATTGTGTGTGGATTACTGATAAAGGTCGTTTGTCTCTGGCAGCGTCTTGCAAATCGTTCAACACAGAGAAAGAAACTAGCGATTAAGGTACGGTTTTCTTTTGTTAATCGATTTTAATGGAATTTGAATTTGATCTTGTTGGGGTTTTTGAAAATAAGATTTTAAAATCTTCGTTGCGTTTTGAACCCTAAAACCAAACAGATCTTCCACCAAAATAAAAGACAATAGGGTGAAATGGGTATTCAAAAGGAAATTAAATGTTGATGGAACTATAAATAAGTTCAAGGCTTGTTTGGTTGCTAAGGGCTACAAACAAAAACATGGCATCGATTAATTTGATACTTGTGCATCGATTGCAAGAGTTACATTCATTCGGTTGTTAATACACTAGAGGCAAAGTAACAATGATATAATTATGATATCAGAAATTATTGCCCTATCAAATGCGAGGAACCGAAATGGCTTAGAAATTTATTAATGGAAATATCATTATGGAACAAGCCATGTCTAGATATATTGATCAATTGTGAAAGCAATCAAGAGTTTGTCTAGACATACAAGTCTAAGACATGATCCTTTGAGACAATTACTCAAAAATGGGGATATCAGAGTTAATTATGTCGAATCTAACAAGAATTTGGCGGATACGTTAACAAAAGGTCTTGTTAAACATCAAAAGGAACTGACTTACATTTGATTGATTCAATTGTCACTTAATGGGAACCCAACTTAATTCTTGAAAATGTGAAATAAGTTGAATGTGGTACTGACAAGTTAAGTAAGGATTACGGAACACTAGAAAATTTATATAAAGAGGTCCCTTCCTAGTCTAGCATCGGGTTTCTGTATGGCGGAGGTTGACTATTGGGTCTTAATAAGTTGAATAGAGTGACTCGCATAATTAGTTTAGTAGACTTATCTATATGAGTGTAAAAGCGTGGCCATTTCTTATGAGCTTAATTGACTCAAGAGCACTCAAGAAGTTCAAGATTTGCACGAGGACAGAATGTACAATCAACAAAACACTCTTACTTATACGAAATTGGTATGTGTCATATTTTCGATTTCATCACAAGGGTCGTTGGTTCGAGATCCGTTCACCATAGTACCAGATGAAACTTTGAAGTATTTGCACTAAGTGAAAAGTTCAAGTCCAAAAGACACTTCTCATTTATGTAAAAATTTCAAAATGATGCAATATTTTTTTTTGGGTCAAGTTTCATGTCTATTTGGTCATATTTTCTATAATTTTCAAATTATGTTTCCAAATAGATCGCCGCAAATGGCGATTGTAAGTTGGTCTCTACCAAAGGCGGTCTCCAATAGTCAACTTTCGAGGCATATTCTGGTCGTTTTCTACTCATTTTTACACCAAAAAGTAATGTCTTTATGAATAGGTGCCACTCTTCTATATAAGTAAAGTCCGATCATGTTTTACAATGATTAAAAAAAACATTACAAACACAAAAGATTTTGAATCAAAATGCGTTCTTAAGGTTTTAGCAAAGTTCTTCAAAAGATTCTTCCTGGTTAAAGGTGTGCTACACACACGATACCTAACACACAATTAGAGGTTGGATTGTATCATGAAGGTGAGATATCAACTATCAAGTATCCCATTACATATTCGCGGTCTTGGACCAAAAGGGAGAAACCTTGTCTAAAAGAAAGCGACCACATGCCTTCAACCTATGTTTGGGATTTCCTTATTTGTTCTTGTTTTTTCTCAATCTGAAAAATTTATTCCAATATAACCAAATTGTTCCATTACGCTCGATTTATAGCAATTGATGGTGTGCTTTCCAAATACTTTAAATCCTTCTTAATTAACATGTCACAAGTTAGCTTCGGTCGACCCCTACATCTTTGCAGTTTCTAATAAATCGGGTTTTCTAATAAGGGCATTTATAGGCCATCTTTGGAGGTGTCCACACCACCGCAGCCACCCTTCCCTAATTTTTGAGACAATTGGTGTTACTCCTACTTTTATTTGAGTTTTTGTATTTTTTTTATTCTAACTTTACGAGTTTTACTACACATCATTTTCGATGCGTTCAATTTATGTTGTTGCTTTTTTACCACCCTACATTCACTCTCATAAAGCATAGTTGGCCTAATTGCAGTCTTATAAAAAATTTCTTTTAGCTTGGTAGGGATATTTCGATCACATATCACGCTTGTTGCTCTCCTCCGCTTCTTCCATCTAACTTGAATTCTAACATCATTCTTAATATTGATCATTTCGTATGATTGATCCAGATATCTAAAATGATTCGCCTTAAGAACTTCTACTTCTCTAAATTTTATCGCTTAATCATCTTGAAGCCTAGTTGTCGCTATCGGGAACATTAAATATTTCCTATTCTCATCAACAACCAATTAAGCCAGCTTTGAATTGAATCACTTGTTTTTTTTTTTTTCTATAATTATCGTCCACAAGAGTTTAGATAAAGAATAAGCTTTGGAAGGTTCCCATTTTGCACTCCGAAGCTAATTAACAACTTGGAATTAATGGAGTATTCTTGTATGATTCCTAGAAAATAAATTTGCAGACTTAACAAATACCATGGGCCTGTTAGGAAGCTAAAGTTTTAAAATTTACTTTGAAAAATGTCTTAATAATAGCTTTTAGAAGAGAACAACCCTAAGGAGATGAACTTTTTAACATTTCCTTACATTCATTTACAAATTTTGGAGTTTTGTTGAAAAATTTAGAGCCTTAAAATAAAAATTTTAGGGAAAAAAAAACGAATACTCATCTATGGAATATCAATTTTCAAAGATTAAAAAATTGCGCTTCAATTCAATGCCAAAAAATGAGCTAGACACAAGTATAATACGAGAAAATCAAGAAAATTTAAATTCACCTTCTCCAAGTCTGGAAGGGAAATGAATGATAGAAACTGGAAACTGGAATGACCAACATTGAAGAGGCAAGAAATGTCTGAGAAAGAAGAAAAGTCACGTCAAATAAAAGCCAGAGATGTAAGTGAAGACATCAATATGAGAAACAAAAAGACAATTGATATGGTATGGTGTCGGATAACAATGTAAGTTACTATAAAAATCAATGAAAAGCAGTAAGCAAATTAGTGTTAAAGTAGAGATTTGGGAGAGAAACATTGAACAATAAAAGATTTCAATGAAATAAGATTACAATTGAATACATAAAATAAATACGTGGAAATAGGAAAAAAAGATTGAAGAGTTAGTGACACAATTCAAAGCCTAAATAAAAATTAAAGCTCAATTATTTGTGAAGAAGGAAAAAAATATATATATGTTATCTACCAAAGAACTAAAGGTAACCGAATTAAATAGAGAGCATCTCAAGAATATTTTATTGCAACAGATGCTAATAAAGTTGATAGAAAATAGTCGCACTATGTGCACCCCGGACTGTGATCAGTGCACCAACCTTGTAAGTCTCTGATGCCATGTTTTTATGTGGTTTAATCAACTAAGTTCAATGTTTTTTGAGGTGACAATAGTGTTGATTTTGTATTGTAGGGTTTGTTAGATTTGGCGATTTTAAAGTGTTTTTAGGGTATGATGGCTGAAGAAAATGAGTGGGACGCGGACGTCATTTTCTTAGTTTTTGTGTTTTTTTTCGCCATTTTTGAAAGTGAACCACGGACGCGACTTTATCGGTCACACAGGACCGAGATATGTTGTAATGTCTCGGTTGAAGGTAGCTTAGATTTTGGAATAAGTCTCGGTATAGGGGTGACTGAACTCATGTTTGATCCTTTTGGTACATATATCGGACAATGGGTGCTGAGACTTAACGAATGTTGTCGGACACAGGGTACCAATACAACATGTTGAGTCTCGGCCTTGTAGTACCAAGACACTTTTTTAAGTATTTTTCGATTTTTCATTATTAATAATTACAATACATGTTTTGGGAAACTCTCGGGGTGCTTTTGGTGGGGTGCTCATATCAATGGGGTGCCTGAGCAACAGCCTAGCGGGGTGGGGTACTCATATCAACTAGTTTTATGTGTTTTCGTGGTAAGGTGTTCGTGTTTCAAATAAAAGGCATTTTGGGAAACTCTCGAGGGCCCTGAGAAAATGCTTGGGTGCTGATGACGCACGTGTGAAGCCTTATCCAAAACATTACAAGCGTAAAAGTAAAGATTGATTTGGATTAGGAGTTTCTTTGTTGGAGTCCTTGTAAGATTAGAAGTTTAGTTTCTATTTTGATTAGGATTAGAAGTTTTGTGTTATTAGAATTAGTAAGTTTTAATTATTTTATTAGAATTTTTATTTGCTGAAATTCCTTCTCTCTTCTTCTACTTGATTTCTCTCCTCTAATCCTCCATTAATGTGGAATCGGAGACTAGGTTCCAGTGCTCCTTCCTCCCTTTCTTTCCTTCTTTCTTTCTTGAGCACGAGGTTCTTGCATTCTTCCCTTTCTTTCTTTTTTCTCTCCAAGAATTTGTTATGAGTCTTGGAATAGGTTCTTGAATAAGACTAGTCCGTGACTAAGTCTTGTATAGAAGAGTCCGTGACTGCTTCTCCTTTGACTAATTTTTTTCACAAAGTAATAGTTTGCTTTATAATTTCATAATGATGGTCTTTTAAAGACTTTTCATACAATAGCAAAGACTTGTAAAAATAGAAACTATTAACATTGAGTCCAACTAGAGAGGTAAACATTCTAATAAACGAATAAGAAAATCTATCTAATTAGTAACGTTCTAATAAGTACCTTTCTAATAAGTAAACCTTCTAATAAGCTAATATCTTTAATAAGGAAACTTCTAATTATGCTATATTGTCATTCTTTTGGTAGTTGGGCCCACACAAATATTATATGATCATATCATTACTCCCCTCAGGGGTTTTGAGCCTGTCCTCAAGCTCAATTTCAGAATAGGCACAACTAGGTCAAGGATCATCAGGAACATTATCAGCACCGCCGTCTTCGACTACCGAAATTTATATCCAAAATAGACATTTACGCTTGTGTCTCTTAAAGTAGGATTCATCGTAGTTGCACCACGAGCCTTTAGATCTCCTCTTGACCATTTTTGCTTGGGTGAGGTGCTTCGCATAGCTACTTATCAATTGTACTATAACTAATTAACTAAAAACTCAGCCTTATGTGGAGGAATAGAGAGCATATTCAAACAAATCATGTTGACGGTTTTTATTCAGGTGAGTTGATATTTGATCCAAATTTTCCATGTATCATATAGTTACTGTTAATAATAAATACTTCATTAGATAACACCTCAAGTATTTGGTATTAATTTGTCAAGTCATAAACCCCAATAGATCACAAACCTTAGCAACGAACTTCCAATTTAGCATAATCTGCAAACTTAGTTTTTGTTAGCAATTAAAAGCGCACAAATAAAAGGAGAAACATCTTGTATGCTGAAGTCTATTTTGTATGAATGCACTTATCTATATATAGAGCTTAAATTTAACAAATATCCCAAAAGTCTACTACATAATACTAACAATAAAATTCACATTAAAACTTACTAAAGACTCGATAAAATTATTCAAATGACTAACAAAATCCAATCAAGCTAACCACTAAAGGCACATCTTTCAACACTCTCCTAGCCTTTAGTAATTACAATGTCATTCGCTATCTTCCAACCAACTTTCACTTAAGTTGTTGCAGGTTGCAACAAATAGATGCTTGTCCTCCTCCCGGTCTTCTACAACTTGAGTGTCGTTTGTTTGCTGAAAATTACTCTTGCAAATCCTCTTATGATGCCCCAACTTGTTACATTTATAACACTTGATGTCTGGTCTTCTCCAACACTTAAGAGGAGGATGCTGGAAATTACTCATGCCAATCCTCTTGTGATGCCCTAACTTGTTACATTTATCACACTTGATGTTTGGTCTTCTCCAGCACTTAAAAGGAGGATGGTCTTCCTTTGCACAATGTTTACACGAAGGAAAATTGACATGATTTACTTTATTATTGCAATTGTTTCGAGCAACTACTCTGGAGTGTCATAATCCTTTTTTCTCTTTTCCTTGGTTAAATTGTTTTGCTAGCAAATCTCCTTCAATAGAACATTCATTTCTTATCGATCTTCTTTGTCAGTAAGCCTACAAAGCATGTAGCCATTCTGTCAAGCAAATTCTTGAAAAATCTTTAAAATTCTCCAAGGAAGAAATACTTGCTTCAAATCTTTTTGGAATTGTAACAAGAATTTTTTGGATCAATATTGAATTAGAAAACTCAGACCCATGCAATCTTACCTTGTTAACAATGCTTAGAAACATGTCAGCCTACTTTTAATTGAGTCTGACTTATTCATTATTTGCATCTCGAATTCTCTAACTATATCAAGCACTTGCATTGCTTTGATCCTCTCATCTCCTTCTTATTTAGTTTTGAAAAATTTCCAAACTTCAAATGCCAATTTTAAGAGCATAATTTTGGTCACGATTGTTGGCGGGACAGCAGCAAACAAGGAAGAACTTGCCTTTGACTTTCTTCATTTTCTCTCCTAATGGATTTTAATCTGTTCCACAATAGGATTTCAGGGCAGTGGAAGAGGATGGTAGCAAGATGGTTGACAAATGTTTGACAAAATAGCCTCAGCCCCAAATTAATTAGGGTCGGGTTCCAATCCCTATTAAACGATTGGAGAAATTTGCAAAGCATCTAATCTCAATTGATACAAAGATAGAATAAGAAATATAGAAATTCAAAGACAAGTAGGAGTAGCATCAATTGATACAAAGATTAGAGAAGGGCGATTGCGGTGGTTTGGTCACCTACAAAGACGGCCTACAAATGCTCCAACTAGAAAACTTGACTCAATAGAAACTGCAGAAATTCGACGAGGTAGAGGTAGACCAAAATTAACATGGGATCCATTAATTATGAAGTATTTGAATGGTCTGAAAAGCTCACCATCAATTGCACTTAATCGAGCACAATGGAAAAGTTTGATCCATGTAGCCGACCCCTATTAAGTTGTGACTGAGGCTATATTGTTGTTGTTGTTGTTGTTGTTGTTGTTGTGGATGTTGAGTACACACTTGATGCTTCACTTTGGAGCCCTTGCTCTCGTCACACACAAATGATAGCCTTTGAGCTCTATTTATAGTTATCTATAGAAAATTTTAGATTAGTATCTTCTATAGAAATATCTAGCGAGGATCACTTCTAGACTATCCTACTTTCTCTAGATATACAAAAGATATTCTAAAGATGTTACAACAAATTTACAAAACCTTCTAGAAAGAGAGAAAGTGTGCGTTGATTTTCAACAGTGGACATTGTGAGGGGGACTACACATCCCTGTATCGTTCTTTTCATGGAATAAAGTTTTGCTGATCGTTCTCCATCTAAAGAAAAAATGAGAAAAATGAATTATCATCTCCCCTGAGCATCATAATGTAATATTACCATGCTTCCATCATGTTAAAATCTAATGCCAAGCCTTAACTATGTCAGATGGTACGCTAGCTCTACCTCTAAAAGGAGATAATAGACTCCAAGACTAACTCTAAGAAGAAAAAGTAGAGACTGGACGACAAGAAGTAAGAAGAAATTAATTCGATAACACAATGAAATTAGTCTTCCTCCAAATCCATGGGTGTTATATAAGATATTCACAATTCTGCATTTTGGAATCTTGAAAAAGCAACACACCTATTAAGAAATGCCAATATTTTGCCTAATCGACTCAAAGCATTCTTCGATCAGTCGATATATATTTCAAGTTTGGAAAGAAAAATTAGGTTTTACCAAGAAAAAAAAAAGGAAAATTAGGGAATTCTAGGTTGATCAAAAGCAGTGGTGTCACAATCCACGGAATTGCACAATTCACAAACCATTTTCAACTTGTCGAAAACCTAGGAATGCAAACCACAACAGTTTCGAAATCGAAAATCGAAGAAATTCTCAGAACTCTCACAGAATTAGAAAACCAAAAAAAAAAAAAAAAAAAAAAAAAAAAAAAAAAAAAAAAGAATCAATCGAACTGAACTCAGATTCAGCAAAAACAATGACAAAGAGAGACGGAAAGAAGGGTTTCGGAGGCGAAGATGACCTGTTAGAAGAAGAAGAAGTGGCGCTGAAAGTCGAAATCGGAGGCGAATTCCATGAGCACTGGCTCGGCAACTGATGGATCATCTCTCGCGAACTGTGAATCCACATCTATCTCGACATCGCAGAGATTCGAATAAATTAATGGATGGAGATTAGGTGAGTAGGAGGAGAGAAAAATCAAGAGGAAGATTTGTCGGCTCTCTCTGCCTTCCCTTTCGACTGAGCAAGTGAACCCCGCGCTGCGCTGCCAATACAAACGAATTTTAAAAGAGGCATTTGTCCTGTTGTGCTAAGCTCAATCAACTGCCCCGGTTTTCAGTCCAAAACAAAATGGAGCTCGATAGGGTAACCCACTATAGCAACCGAAGACACCGACCCGGTTGGGCGCCCATGGCATGGGAACCAAAAAATATAGTTATGTAATGAAAACTTTATTTTATAGCATTAAACCTTAATCTAACAGTTAATATATGGGTCATAAAATGCTTAACAATATTAAATGCAGACATGAAAACTATAGTTCCCACGCATGGGTACGGCTAGCTTACTTTTGACCATATTGGACGATTAAAAAAAAATTTGTTGTTCTTCATATGGTTAAGTTAGGCCTCGTTTGGTATAGGGTGAGGGAGTTGAGCAAACAATTTTATTTGATTGTCCAACTCCCTGTGAGATATCTCCCAACTCATAGGGGAGGAGGTGAGTTGTCTTTCTCCTCCCCCCACAGGGAGATTTTTCCCAGGAGTTCAATGGACACAAATACCCCTCATAAATCATATTTTTCCCAAGTCCCTCACAAATCATCTTTTTTATTTAAAAAATATGTTTGGAGGACATTTATGTCAATTCTCACATTTTACTATTTTTAAAAATTTGCAACTTCCCTGCAAGTTTAAAGTTCAACCAAAGATGAAATATGAACTTACACTATGAGTTAACTTCATGGAGTTAACTTCACTCACACTATAAGCTGGCAAAAACAAACTAAACAAGGCCTTAGTGATTAGTTACATCAAAATGGAAGGAGTCATTTCGTTTATTCAAATGTACTTCCGTTAAGCCATTCGAATTCACCAAGAGATGGGGGCTTATACATTCCAAGATTCAAACGCAAGGTTGGATATGGAGGTGTGCATTGGGTGTGTTGTCAGGGATGTTATTCTAGAATTTTGTAAGAGTAGTTCCTAAATTATAGCCAATAAAATTGATCATTACATATTTTCATGATGATGGCAATAAATCCACTTTGATCCACCTTATCGTCATACATTTAGCTTGCTTTCATACTTTCAAGGCCTGTTTGGTTCACATTTTAGTGAATCCTAACGCATGGGATTAATTAGTGATGGAACTAACACATGGGTTTAGATAGTTTAGTCTCATTTGTGTATCTCGTTTAGTTGGGAGTTTTAAGGTTGGGATTAAATGAGGTTGTACATGTACATTTACCAAAGTACCCTTTAGATAAATAACACCAAAACCCCCCATTTCACACATTTTTCATCTCTTTGCTGATCAAGAACGCTGCTGCTCATGAAGATCGCTGCTGCTGCTCATGAATCCTCTCCATCTCCACCTCCATCATCTCCCTCTCATTCATCATCAACGCTCCGATCTCTCTTCGAGATTCCCTCCAATCCCACGACCCAACCGGCCCGGCCCTCCAACTCCAAATCTCCACCGTCGATCCCTCTTCCTCCTCCACTCCCTCCTCCCCCTCCTCCCAATCCCGCTCCCCCGTTCGCTTCCCCGCCTCATCCTCTCCTCCGCCTTCGCCCAGAGTTCCTCCACTTCTACCTCCACCGCAAGGACCCCTCCGCCTCGAAAATCGGTACTTCGATCTCATGCTCCTCCCCGTCTCCCTCTCGCGCCGTCTCCGCCTTCTCCACCCGATCGGGCGGGTGGGCTAGCGCGGGGCGGGCCTGGTCATGCAGGGCGCGTGGTTCGTGCAAATGGGGTTCTCGTTCTTCACAGACTGAGGGATTTGTTGTTTGTGATTTGGTTAATGTGAGGGGTAAAGTGGTAATCTCCTTTTTCACTTACAATGGATTAGTTAATCCCACAAAAAATGGTGGTATTGTTTAATCCAGTACCACGCCTCTTAACTAATCCGCTGGACTAATTAATCCTCCAAGCAAACAGCGGATTAACTAGTCCAGTGTAGTTAATCCGGGCTAATCCCACGAACCAAACAGGCCATCAAAGTGAAAAGCAATGCAACGATTTCATCGGGGAAATACACGACATTTCAATACTTGAGGGCCATTTTTTAAGAACACTTGAGGGCCCTTTTTTTATAACTAGACACGTGTCGAACTAGTCTTATAGACCTTAAGATTGCGGAAAGAGACCACCAGTGATCGGACATTTAGCTGTCATGAAGAATTGAACTCGAGACTATGCATTTAACCCCCACAATCCTACCTTCACCCTTATTACTAGGCCAACCCCGGATCCATCCGGGTTGTTATCTTTATATATATAAAAGTCGGAGGAAAGAAAGTTAAGAAGTTACTTCCTCTAACCATTCCAAATTTCTATTCTTGTTAGTTTTCTTATTTTCTGCTATTTATTTATTTCTATTATCAATTGTTCCAAGAGAGATAATTATATATTAAGTGTGCATCTATTAATAATTAATAATGGTTATCTTATCAACGAATGATGAATATAATGAGTATGATTAACTCGAAACCATGGGCAGATGCATGAAATTGAGTGTAGTGCAAGTTCTATGAAACCATAGGCATATACATGGAATGGAGTATAATAAAAGTTTTATTACCCTATAAATTTCACCTCTCATCCATTCTTCTTGCAATTTACTTGGTTTTTTTTTCCTTCCTCCTTAAAAGAATCAGAAGAACAAAAAACACAATACAATTCCACATATTTCATTCATTTCCTTTTTTTTGTTTACCTTTACTAAAAATATGGTGTTGTTTTGAATTCAATACTTGAATGGGAGGTCCAAATGTTTACATTTACTGGTGTAATTTTAAGTATTGGGTAGATGATATAGTCATAATATCATCCAAAGATATCGATGTGGATACTTAGTTGAGGATGTAAAATAATTTAATAAACTTTATATTGTATTAGTTTCAATAATACCTACAGGAAGCGCAAGGAAACGACTAGTTAATCTAAGAGGGAAAGGCCTTGTCTCATATTAGTATCATACCTAAATGGTAATCCATACTAATAAGATATACTATATGATATGCTTGCTTTATTTTATTTTACAGGTAGTTGTAATTAATATAAAGTGGTGCTGTGTGCGCCCCAGTCATTACTCAGGGCAACCTATTTAATTCCAACACCACATGAAATAACTAATATGCCATCCTACACAATTAGAGAAGAAAAACAGTTTGTTTGGCACCCCACCACATTTTTCAATGTAGAATAACAGCTCCAACCGTTTTGTAATCTTCGACGGCGATTGGACGCGCGTTATTCGGTCAAAGAGTGCGTATAAGGTTTGCATGTGCTTATTTGTTATTGTTTTTCAATGATTTTAGGCACGTGGTATGTAGCATGTGTTGGTGGGTTGGAAATGGTTTTTGATTGATGCATTCATGCCTCTTGATATGTAGGTTTCAGCGTGATTCGGGTATGTTTTGTGTACAATGGATGCCCAAGACATAACTGGAGACGATGCAAGACATTTGGAGGTGAGTTTTGTACATTCGAAAGTGTTAGGATTTCAAATCACAAATAAATAGAGGCATCACGATTGTTTCAGCTACATAGTATCAAGACTTTGCAATAAGTCTCGGAGAGTGGCAACCGAGCCTGAAGATGTAGTCTCGGTTAGTATGAACCGATACATAGTGATAAGTTTCGGTTGACATTGGTCCGAGACTTTTGGTTGAGTCTCGTTCACCCCATCCCGAGGCATTCCATTATTTATTGGACTTGCATTACCGAAACTTACTAATTTCAAGTATTTTCTAGTTGTGATTCTAAATTCTTAGAAATTTTTGGCATGTCTTTTATAGGAATTACCTTCGATAAGTGTACCATCGCCAGGGCAAGAAGTGTACCATTTGCAAGTGCCTTTGAAGACTTCTCTAATTTTTTTACACCGGAAGTACATTTTGAAACTAGAACTGAGGCCGTTGCTTGGGTTAAAGCCATAAGTCATGCTAGGAAGTTTGTATTGGTTACGAAGAAATCTGATGCTAGAGGGAATGTTCGTAGGGGAAGAGTAGCAATTGCATGTGAGAGATTCGAGACATATAGGGGTGATTACCAAAGAGTTGGGGTTGATAAAGAAAAATTACTTGGTAAAATATTATAAAATGTGACAAACATAGAGGAAGAGGAGGACAACACAAGGCCCAGCACTGGTATTAAAAAAGGTTAGTGTATTTTTCTTATCGAGATCAAGGAATTCCCCGACTCAAATTGGTATGTGAGGGTTGTAAGTGGCAAGCACAACCATGACACTGCAAAATACTTGGAAGATCAATCATTCGCAAGATGATTGAATGTGGATGAGGTTGTTATTTTAGATCAGATGAGTAAAGGCAATGTTAAGCCTCATCAGATCTTGAATACTTTGAGGCAAAGGGATGCGAACAATGATTCAACATTGCGGACAATATACAATGCACAACAAAGGAGTCAAATTAAAGATGCCGGTGGGAGAAGTCAAATGCAACAACTCTTACACTTATTGGAGAACCATATGTATTTATTGTGGCATATGAGGGACAGTGAATTGAATGTTGTGGCATGTTTGTTTTGGGCACATTCAGACTCCATCAACTTGTTGAGGTGTTTCCCATTCGTTATTCTCATGGATTACACATATAAGACGAATAGGTACCAAATGATGTTGTTGGAGATTATTGGGGTTACTTCCACATATATTACATTCTCGATTCGGTTTTGTTTCGTATCATCAAAGATCAGGGCCAACCATACTTGGGCATTGAAAATTTAGAGAGGTTTATTGGACGGGTGGTCTACACCTATTTTTTTGTTACCGATAGAGAATTGGGCCTTATCAATGCAATCGAAGATGTTTTTCCCCAATCTTTTCATCTTCTTTACATATGGCACATCGATAAGATGGTGTTGAACAACACTAAAAAAATGTTTGGAGAAAATGAATGAAGGCTTCAAACTCTTCAGTGATAGGTGGACTGCTTTGATGTATGCTAAGACAAAAACATTATTCGAGCTTAGGTGGAGTATCATGCATAATGAGTACCAAAATACTAAAGAATTGATAATTATTTGGAGAATACTTGGTTGCGGGATTACGAGGACAAATTTATATGTGCATGGACTAATTCAGTGTTTCATCTTGGAGAAACCACGACTCAAAGAGTTGAATCTGTGCATTCCACTCTCAAACAATATGTTGGCACTTGTACTGCAAACTTTGAGTCTCTTTGGAGTGTCATACATGGAATGCTTGGCATACAATATAACAAGATCAAAGCCTCATTTGAGGTTAGTCTGAACGTTATCTAGCATGGATATATGGGTGGCTTGTATCGTCATTTGCAGGGTTATATCTCTCAGAAAGTGTTTAAGTTGATTCGTGATGAGGTTGCACTTGCCGAAGATGTAAGGAAAGACCCGATCTTATATGGTGATATGTACTAATTGTGGTATTCTTTGTGGGCATAAGCTTAACGGGCATATTTTGGTCGAATCACCTATACCACTTGAGGATATTCATGTTATTCGGAAGAAGTTAAGTATGATACCCGAGAAATCTATAAATCAAACTGGCTATAACTTCAATGACGAGATTCAGAGGTTTGTAGCTAAATTTGAATCATGCATTGATGAGGATGCCCATCTTAGGGTTATTCAACAACTAAGAGAGATTTGTTGTCCTTCATCGACAGCATGCATAGGACCAAAGGTAAATGTTAGAACAAGGGGGAGACCGACACTTGGTGGTTACGAAAAAAAAAAAGGGAAGAAAGGAAAGAAATAAAACAATGACTCAAACAAGAGGAAAGACGAGGAATATGACAAGTCTACGACGAGAAATCCTATTGGCTTTGAGTTTGTACTCACAAGCAAGGAGGCGGGCAGAGCGCGAATGAAGGGAAAAGAAGTGAAGCATAAAGTTCATCGAACACAGGGGGGCATCTATGGGAACATCTGAAAGTGGGTTCATTCATACCATTCAACCGGATTGGGTTTAACATTTTTAACGTATTGTCAATGTGGATAACGATAGTCATTGCAGATTCAATTATGTTGCCTTCGGTCTTGGATTGTCATATGTGGACGGTTGGATGAAGGTCTGAGAAGGTATGGTTAAGGAATTGGAAATTCACAATGAGTTTTGGAGGTTTTTGCTTGGAGGTTTTTACATAACGATAAGACCGGCCTCGGAATTTCATAAATGTATGGAAATGAGTTTCGATAAGTAGATAACCCTTCTAGATATGGGGCTCGTAATTGCAACAACATTTAACGTTGGGTTAGTGAACGTATCAAAGGGTAGTTGCATGCCATTTCTTCCCGTACGTAGTGCCCCTCCGCCAACGAAGTGTCGTGTAGTCATTGGCATTACAAATGTAAACGACACACATTGGGTTAGGGTACGTTACTCATTTCTTATTGTTTGTTAACTTGCATTTTGGTGGGTTACTAATTCATTATTGACAATACTATTTGTTTTGGACTTTTAATTAACATGTCATATTGAAGCCTAATGCACCGATGCCCTTCGTATTTGTTGTGTGGAGGGCATTTGCGAATGTTGATGCTTAAGGCCGGGGTATTGGTATTGACATCCAACCACGGGTTTCGGTCCCATCTTCGCAGCTAGACACGCCCACAGTTATAGACTTAGTGGAGCCTTAACACATTAACATTTCATTATTTTTTGTTGGAGAAAAGCCTTTGTTGTATTCGCTGCACATTATTGTTGGTTATCTCCCCTTAGTTGTAACAACTTCATGTTTTTTTTGTCAAATCCATGGAGTTGTAACAACTTATCATTTCATGTGAAATATATCAAGTTGCCAATTTTTTTTATTCTATAGCATTATGTACCAAGTCCAAAACCAAAACTTAATTTGTACAATTGTGTACCAAGTCCAAAAACGTAACACAACAATATATTCCTTGATATTCTATTTTTATATCATAGTGGGAAGTTCCCACATTTCAGCCGATCCTAATATTCATGTGAAAATATTATCTCAGCTAAGCAGGTCCGAGAAGCATGCATTAGTCTTGGATACGCCCAACCGAAAGCAATAGTCGACTCTCACTCACCCTATATCGAGATTGGTAGCAAAATAATGTTCACGGGTTACCGAGACTCCTTACAATCAAAATAAACTGTGGTGCCTTAATCAAATTAGCTGGGGTGCCTAGATCACGTTGGTACCATATATCAGAAATAGTGTACAACATTTCGGCCATGAGGTACCATAATTTGGCACAATTCTCGGATGTGTGTATCCGAGAATCTGAGTGCGTACTATACGAAGACACGTTTCGATGGGCTGTAACCGAAACAAATGTGACGTTGTGATGAATCATGGACCTACCTGGCCAAGACTCTATCAACAAAATAATTGACATGATAAACTTGCAATTCACAAAAAATTAACAATAAAGTGACCACCATTCCAACACCATCCCAATAAAAGAAAAATGCATTAAAATCCACAACAAATTATGCTAAAACAATTTCCCAATCAATAACAAATCCAACAAGTACTTAACCAAATTTAGCCTTCTTCATATCTTTGTCCCTAATGTATGTACGTTGTGACTTGGGTGGCTGCAATAAACTTAGCGTGGTAGTGGTGTCAAGCTGGGAATCCCTAGTAGGTGCAGTCGGTGCCGTGGTGGTGGTGGTGGTAGCAGTGTCAAGACCCTACCCATCAGATAGTACACCACTTCATTGGCCATTTTCTCCGCCGCCTCCATCTTAGCCATTCCTACCAACAAGTGTAGCCATGCTAATGCGATGTCTAAAGCATGCCGATTATGTTGTTCAATAGAAAACGTAAAATGTCAATAAAAATAATACATAACACAATAGTCATAAGTTAATCTTAAATCCGAGCATTTTACCTCCAACAACTCATGGTCCGCTACTATATCGTTGTCTCCATTGCCAATCTCTAGGTTCTCAACGATAGGATCCGAGACCTAAAGGAACCATGGCAGATACTCTAGTGTGTCTAAGAAGTCGAACCTCGCTTTCTCTCCTCGATCTTCAATTGCAAGTGAATGGGAACGCCACCTTTCCCAATTCTCAGGTATGAACCCGTACTTGATCTAGTACTTCAATGTAGTAAGGCCTCGATTCACTTTGAGAGGGCGATATGGAGCTGGTAGTATCCCTTAAACATGACCAAGCTACCGAAGAATCCTCTCCAGATGGTAGAACGACGTTAAAACATCGATGTACTTAAACATACCAGAGTTGAAAGTGATGGTAGAACGACACCATCGAGCCTGACATTAGAGTATGAATCCCAAGTTACCTAAACCAATGAATTCAACAACACCATTAAAACATACTCATCATAAATCAGAATACCAAAAATAACCAAATCAATCACACTCCTCACTCGACCGCAACATATCAAGGGTCCTGCAAATGGTACCAACCTTGTCCACATTCCCGTCTAATGCTTCTGTATCCACCTCGAGACTTGTAGGTGTTTGGGTTCGAAATATTTCGCATTAGACGATGCGAGCTAGAGAGAGAAGTGCTCGTATATTCATCCCTAAATACGAATGACCAAATTTAAGTTAAGTTAATTAAGTAGTAAAAACACATTTACAAGAACAAATCAAAACACCACAAAGGAACAAACACCACAAAATATGTACCTCAAGTAAAGTTAGATATCCTACAATCTGTGATACCTCTGCTCTGCATGCCGACCCGAGATGACGGTAGAGGTAATTTAGGGCGGCACCACCGCAAGCGTTGGTCTCGACTTCATCCAAGTTCTCTAGAACCTTTAGCAATGAAATTGAGACTCTTGACCTACCCTTATCAGCGAATAAAGTGCACACAAGCAAATACAATAAGTAGGCCCATGCAGTGCACTCCACTCTAGGGTAAGCACGAGAAGTGGAACTACTGTTGGACTTTAGTGGGCAGAAATGACTCTTTAGCCAAGCTAGTCGCACTGTCAGACCCCTCGTGTAGTTAACCTCTTCCTCGGCCTCGTCAATTCCAACTCCAAGTAAGTTGGAAACAATCTTGGTCGCCTCCATGCGATACTCCTCTGTGTATCGGCTAAAATTCTCGACCGCTACCACCTTGCCGACCTTGAGGATGTGCAAAAGCACGCTAACATCTTCAAGCGTGATGGACATTCACCAAAGGGTACGTGAAATGTAATAGTCTCTAGATACCACTGCTCCACGAATGCTGAGATGACCTCCTTATTTCCCTTCCCATAGGAATAGTCTATGAGTGGAGCCAAGCCAGACCTTTAAATGAATCTCTGTAGTGCCTGGATGTCAGGGTGGCAAGACTGGAGATCCCACTGAGCTATTTGGGCTCCATGGTTTATGCACTTAAGCAACGAACGATATTGCAATAAAAAACAAGTCATTAGTAAATGCATTATCATTTATGAATTGAGAAAATTGTTGCAAAATCAAATGAAAGGAAACACCAAGAACATACATCACCATTCCAAATTGATTCCGCCACACGATACTTGTAGCTCTTCAGACCTGTCAATGGAACCATCGGGGAATGGGGCACATCGTCATGCTCGTCCTCCACAGCATTCCGGCCACCACCACCACTAGCTTGCCTTTAGGATGAAGTGGTTTCTACCCCGCTATTACTCCTTCTCCTAAAGGGACATTAGATGCCTCGGCCTCTACCGCATCCCCCAAAGATGGGCGTCCACGTACACTCAAAGTTTGAGTACCCTATTGGTTTTCCTTCCAGTAAGATGCAGTCTGTGGCCTCCTCTTACCACGGTCAACAGGGGCAAAATGACTAGTAGATGTCGTTGCCACCTTGACCCAACGTTGTGTTCTTGTCGGCTCACCAACTACATCCTGCCTTGATACTACTACTTTCCCTCTGGTCATATCTGATTAGAAAATGAATTTTAAGCATATTTCAATGATATTCAAAAAAATTAATTAAAAATCAAAAAACACAATTTCTTGGTCAAGCAAGTCTGAGAAAAAAAATTAAGTCACGGTGAAGCGCAACCAAGAGCATTATTAAGGTCTTGGTATGACAAAATCGAGACATATAAGGTAATCTCGCATTGTTGGTTCTGAGACCATAACAACAAAATTTCAATACAATATTGTCTCGGTAAAGGCTCACTGAGACCACTTCAAGCGGTCTCGATGGATACTAAATGATACGGGACTGATATGTCGCGGTTACTTTATGTCCGTGACAAGGATTTTAGTCTCGGAACCGTGTGACCGATACTACATATGTTGAACTGAAATAGGTTTGGGTTGCCCGACCCTGACCGTTACTCAAGCCCAATACGTTAACCGGGCCCAAATTTTGGTCCGGCACACCTAAACAACCTGTGGAATAACATATAGACAATATGACAAAAGAATGCATAATTTAGAATTATAATATATAACATACGTCATCATAAACCAAATCCTGGAGTATCTCAAATTCATTTAAGTAAATCAAGACTGCATGAAATTCCCATAACCTTTACATGCTTATAAATGTATCCTACTAACTAAAGTAAGGTTAACTACCTAGTAGATTTACCTAGGTTACAACCCTTTTTAATGATTTTCAAAATAAATATTAGATATAACATATAATGCTCAAGCTGCAAGGAGACTCCAAATAATGACATTCCTTTTTTCACGATCTATCACACTCGTAGATGGACCTGTAGTGTAACCGGAGTGAGCTAAAGAACCAACGGAGCCCAATAAGAGAAGAACTACGCTCAAATATTAAACATGCATGTAATGCATATAAAGCGAAATAAATCTAACATTCATTTAAAATCTGGATAACATTGAAATATATCGCATGACATCAATTTCATATAGAAAAATCATATCATAGTCATAAAATGACTTAATTAGATGTATGGAGTTTCAAAAATTGTAAAACAAAAGAAAAATCAACTTTTGCATGTGGGAAGAGACATACATAGAATGTAATAGATATGAATGCAACGTCGTTGTCTCATTTGTCAATACCTCCTTTTGTTGACCAATCATCATAATATAATAAATATGCGTGGGTGACTTGACTCCACCGTGTGTCCACGGCTCCATAAGAAGTCTGAGTAACTTAGTTCCACCACGTTATTACGACTCCCCAAGAGGCCCTTAAACATTTAAGGTGACTTAGTTCCACCATATGACTATGGCTCCCAAAGAGGCCTTACATGAAGTCAAACAAGGTAGGTAATAACCCCGTCCCAAGTCCTTTAGTTAAAATCATGAATTCTAAATATACAAGTAGCATGCCACATTTAATAAATGAGCAGAGCTCCCCACTTACCTAGACTCGCCGAGCTGAACTCCCTCGGTCGACCTCACACGCTAGATGCTCGATGTAAACCTCCTTGCGAATCTAGACTCATTTAAACAGTTACATTATTCAATGATTCAAAATCCAAAATTAATTATTATTTAATTACTTTAAGTAGGGCCCACTAGTGTGGTTCCCGCGAGTCCCCTGTCGCCTATGAGAGGGTCGAGGATAGGGGCTCGCCCCAACTTTCCCTATGGCTCAAGTGTGCACCACATTTGGAGCATATTATTTTATGTGTTTATATTCATATATATATATATAGTATCTATATTTATTTCTTTTATTTTATTTTTCATTTTTACTTTATTTTATTATATATATTTAGTATATATAATTAGTTAATTAATATTTTTTGATTCAAAGGCCAAATTGGCCCCTAATTTGAGTCATGGCCCCTAGTACGTGTGCACGTATTTCGTATGCACAGGGGGAGCAAATGCTCCCCCACCCCTCACCCTGTCGGCGTTCTGCCCAAGAATTGGTAGGGGATTTTAGGGTGGGGCCCCTCTCTGGCAGCTACGCACCATCGCCGGTGGTAGTGCCGCTGCCGCCCTTCACTGATGGTGATGCGTTGATCGACGTCGCTTCATGGCGCGAGTTTGCGTGCCAAAATCTTGCCATTTCCTTAAAAAGGGGTTCCTAACTCGATTTGGATTATTAAAACACGAGCCTCCATTTATTAGTGGTTGTGCCCCCAGATTCACCACTAATAATTATCAAAACATAGAAAAATGTGATACTCACCATTAATGGACGTTAGGAAAAATAAAAGCTTACCTATTTGATGTTCTTTCGAGTACAGGTGCTTCTTTTTCCTTTTCAATCCTCTTCACGATCTCCCTCTAACTCCCTGGTTGATTTGTGTTGAGATAATTAGTGTATTAAGGTGGCTCACTAAATTATAATAAATGTATAGTGTTTTCGGGTTTGATTTTAACCCAAATCAAATTACTACTTTACCCTTTTTGGGTATTTTGGATTTTTGGGTCATCACAACATCTCCAACTTTAAAGAACTTTCATCCTCGAAAGTAAAAGTAAGGCATACCAGTAGCCTGATGTGTCCATTCGTAATGATTTCTTTTATGACCTTTTTTTTTAACTGATGCAAATCCTCACCTACGAAATCTGCTCGTACCCCTCATGAAATAAAATCTTACTCTTGACTCTAATTTCTCAGTATATCTTTGCTAAATGCCAAGTCCTTATATCATTACGTATTTTTGAGTATTAATTTGTAACTTCCCCTGAAGTCGCTACGTGCAGACACATCGTCTAACCAACAAATAAAGATAACCATACTGAGATGTGATTTGGTGTCTATTTGTGTCGTAAAATATCTATGCCTATTTGGCAACAAATCCATACCGCCAATTGGTAGTAGGAACAAGGATAGCTGTCTGCTATAATATGAACACTAGTACACCTTCTATGTCACCATCCCAGTTACACATATCAATGAATCATGTCCATTCACTTATTTGTGGAGGCTACAAATGAGCAGTCATAATATTCCTTTTTGGGATTATACTATAACATTATTGTTATTACTCATTTGTCAACGTTAGTTTTTTCGTAGGTTCATAATTCAAGTCAAGCCTTGACCAACGCTACATTTAATCGTTTACTTATACACCAAGCTTCCACCCTATGTTTGCTGTGGAATAATCATCATCGTCACTATCTGTAAACGGCTTTCGATACTCATTTGTATGCATTTTATTACATCGTATTTTTTGTTTCATACAAAAGTCTCCTATTATAATCACTTGAATTTATAGAGACTCATTGTATCGCACCCTAGTACTAATCAACTCTCACGATCCTAGGTAACCATTTTAAATTCTTTTGGCATTTTCAAGGTTCATATTTATTAGACAATCGTCTTTTATCATCACCTTGAGCAAGCTCTTAGCTCTTATAGTTTATTTTAGAACTTCTCTCACTAAGAAATCAGTAGTGGTTTAACTTCCTTATCGTTTCTTGAGAATATATAACTCATACCTTGGGTTTTGTTATTGAGGACTTGTAACTTACTATGATCCAATTATTTTAAGTTCATAATTTTTCCTTCAACATTTCAATTTGCTGCTTATGTGCATTACTACTGTCACACTTTTTATTTGTTTTTCGGATACTTCAAAATAAATGTACACGACTGTGTACCAAGTACTTAGACAAGCATAACTTGCATGTCATGCCATTTAAAACTTTGAACCAAAGGAACATCAACTTCAAAATTATATGCGTTCACAAATTTTGCTTTTATCCAAAAAAATGTTCAAGCCTACTTTACCAACGTAATCGGTTATGGTTTTAAACTTTTATATTGTTACTAATTAAGGTGTCAACCTTTAATATTTTGTGCCTCTCGCCACTTGTCAATATCCTCAACACTTGGTTGTCTTTTTACACCTATCGCTTTCCCATTTAGGTTGCATTTCAAGTTCTCTTACACCATTCGGTTAGGATTTGCACTTTGAAGTTTTCACTAAATCCTCAGGCTCTCAAGTGCTAGCAAAAACTTTGTTTACCAATTCATAATGGTGTCAAATTTAAAAGATCTCATCCCCACCTAGAGATACATGTTTCATAACTAGCTTAAGATATCTTCTCATCCTTCCTAGTTATCACATTGTTCATGTTACACCGTATAAACTTTATTGGGAGTCGATCCTAAACTAGGATCCCCAATTTTATATCGTCAACCCATTATTGGCTTGATCCTTTAATTTTCTCTAAAACCATTTAGTTTAGTAGTCTGGCTCTTAACGTAACATTCTCTCTTACCGAGAAATTCCGAGTTACTTTCCATATGTGATTTTCATGATTTCCCACGATGTCATTTTTCGATTTGAAGTTTTAAATTCTAAAATAAGGTATTCCCCTTGCAAATTTTATGACTACGAACAACTATCGTAGTAAGTGTTTTCTTTCTTGAATTCATAATTTTTTTCACACCACCTATTAACTTGTTTCCCTGCAAGTGGATCCTATCTTAAGATCCCCAATTTTAAAGAATCAACTCACCATTGACTTAGGTTAGGTGGTTTTAGTTACATTATTTATTCCTAGACATTATTTTTATTCAACTACTTTTACAATCATGTTAAGTTCCACTTTGCCTCAATAGTCGTTAGTTCACATGTCCATTATCGGATAATCATACCAATAATATTCTTTTAGTTGGGTATCCCCAATTTTAATGATTCACTACCTATCATTAATTGTACTATAACATCATTAACATTGATATACACCCTTCAAATTGTATAACCTCTTAGTCATATAAAACATTTAGTTTTGAGGCATTCCTTACTTTCTCAATTATGGCCGTGTACCTAACATTATTTCGCAAACGATTTGTCAAATTTTGCTATCCCCAATTTTATGAGTAAACTCACTTCTAGTCAAGTTAGAACAATTTATCCTTATGTCGCTTGACTTTAATTTACATAATCTCAAATCCGGAGTCCTTACGACATCTACAATTTCTATTTGGCAACGTGATCTTCACACGTAGAAATTCGCTGAAAGTAGTCCTTGACTTGTGATCCCCAATTTTAGTAATCTCGCCTATCTTCGAGGATACTAGTTTGACATTTTGTGTTCACTAGATTTTCTCATTGAGTTGTTTATAGGTACTCTTTTACTTCTTATTTATTAATCGATATGTCATGTACTTATGTTTCGCATTAACTCTCATTTTAAGATTCCTCAATTTCGATATTCAACCATTGAATATTAGTTTAGATGTAACTTTTTTTTACATAAGATTGATCAAAACTAGAGTAAGGTGATTCAATTACCTATATATAAAATCCAAATCGAAAATTTTCAAAGTCTTGTGTTTTCATCAAAAACCATATTCTCGAAACAGAGTTATTTTCACAGAAGAATATAAAACTATCATCGCATTTCAAGCGACTATAAACATCTTTTTAAATTAATTTTGTCGATGCAATTTTTTTAAAATATAGATTATAACACCACACAAAGGTTTTTTTTCTTGTATTTGTTCATTGGATGATAGTTTAGGTCCAAATCGTTACTTTGCATTTCATTAAGTCGATCTTCAAATTCAGTAAACATTCTTTCGTATAACCGAATTAGGTGTAAATTGTCTTAAATTCAATCATCTAAGAAATCTCAACCACATTTGCAAAACTCATTTCAAGATTCTTCATTTTATTTAAATAGCCTTTCGGATTCTCACTACAAGTTGAAAACTCATAAGTCGAGCTCATCCCATTTCAATGATACAAATCACTTAGTATAGATTTCGAGCAAAATTACGACAATGTATGTGTGTCTTTTTTTTGAAATGCATAGAAGTCTATTCGCTCCGTTTTCATTTTTTAACACTAAGGAAAATAAGTCATTTCCTTTTATACTTGCTTACATTTTCAAAACTTGTAAAACAAGTAGAGTTCTTCCTTAAAACTTCATGAAAATGTTATAAACATCAACTCAGATCAACGCAAAAATCATGATCCAATATAATCGAAAAATAATTTTTTTTTAGGAAAATAGATTACAAAAATAACAAAAAATCGATTATAGTATTGACCTTTTAGTCGAATTATAGACCAATTATTTGCATCCTTAATTAAGAGTTGGACGTTTTAAAGTACATGTGTCCTCCCTATCTCGAATTAAGTTTTCAAGTTTAGCTTCATTGCCAAACTATCTTAACTTGATTTATTTATGACCAAGACTCATTAGCATCTTTGCTAGAGTCATTAACTTCTTTTAAACAAGTATTATGAATTTTAACCGTTTTATTAGAATTTCAAGAGTTAGAGTTGCTTCTCGAAAGTGTGACCACGTCACTACTCCCTTTTGCATATGTAGCATGGCGTCTCACAACCCTTTCAAGTCTCATGATTCTTGTTTAATTATTTTATTTGCTACCCTACTATTATGTGTAGGTGCATTTCCATGTAATTCCAAAATCAAAGCTTATTCGTTTTCATAGTAGTCGTTGCAAATAACACTTGAAACATATGTGGGCTCTCTCCCAAGGGGTTCGCTTCGATTTTCTGGTGCCATTCATTGTCATTCCATCCACTATCTCGTGGAACTCGAGTTCCTTATCCATTCGTGGAAGCCATCATAGACACTTAAACTAATAAGGAAGACAATTATCTATATATCTAATGATATATTCATATATACAAGGCAACAAATAATCAATATAATAAATCTTTCGTCAGATTTCTTTTATCCCATGCCATCCTAAAATTCATCATTTATGTATGTTAAGTTAACTTTGAACCAATGTCCCATACCATTGATTCATCTAACTCAAACTTGACCTTTAAATCTTAAAGGCACTAAAAACTTAGGTTCCACTAACCTAATGTTTCCCTAGGTTCTAATCCCTATGCTCTGATACCAACTGAAATCCCTCACCTGAAACAGGGTCGGGTCACCCGACCCAGACCATTACTCAAGCCCAATACCCAAACTGAGCCCAAATCTTAGTCTAGGATGCCTAAAAACCTGTGAAATAACATATAGATAATATGGAAAAATAATGTGGAATTTATATTATAATAAATACCATATGTCATCATAAACCAAATCACGGAGTATCTCAAATTCATCTAAGTAAATTAAGTCCGTATGGAATTCCCATAACCTTCACATGCTTATAAATGTATCAAACTAACTAAATTAAGGTTAACTACCCAACATATTTGCCTAGATTACAACCCATTTTTTAATAATTTTCAAAACAAATATTAGATATAACATATAATGCTCACGCTGCAAGGAGACTCCAAGCAATGACATTCCCCTTTTCACGATCTATCACACTTTTAAATGGAATTGTTGCGTAAGTGGGGTAAGCTAAAGAACCAACGAAGCCCAATGAGAGAAAAACTACGCTTAAATATTAAACGTGCAAGTAATATGTATAAAGCAAAATAAAGCAAGCACGCATTTAAAATCAGGATAACATTGAAATATGTAGCACGACATCAATTTCATATAGAATAAGCATATCGTAATCATAAAATGACTTAAGAAGATATATAAAGTTTCAAGAATTGTAAAACATAAGAAAAATCAACTTTTGCATGCAAAGGGGTTCCAAGAGAGATACATAGAACGTAATAAATATAAATGCAAGTCCGTTGTCTCATTTGTCATTACCTCCCCTTATTGACCTATCATCATAATATCATAAATATGCGTAGGTGACTTGATTCCACCGTGTGTCCACTGCTCCTCAAGAGGCCCGTGTGACTTGGTTTCATCATGCATCCACGACTCCCCAAGATACCCTTGCAGAAATGGGTGACTTGGTTCTACCGCGTTATTACGACTCCTTAAGAGGCCCTTAAACATGTAAGGTGACTTGGTTCTGCCATATGACTATGGCTCCCCACAAGGCTTTGCATGAAGTCAAATAAGGTAGGTAATAACCCTATCCTAAGTCTTTTAGTTAAAATCATTAATTCTAAATATATTAGAGCAAGCTATACTTAAAAAATGAGCGGAGCTCCCCACTTACCTCGATTCGCCGAGCTAAACTCCTTTGGTCGACCTCACATGCTCGGGGCTTGATATGAACCTCCTTGCGAATCTAGACACATTTAAACAGTCACATTATTCAATGATTCGAAATCCAAAATTAATTTTTATTTAATTACTTTGATTGGGGCCCACTAGTGTGGTTCTCGCAGGTCCCCCATCGCTTGTGAGAGGTCAAGGGTAGGGCTCACCCCAACTTTCCAAGTGTGCGCCACATTTGGAGCATATTATTTTTATGTGTTTATATGCATATATAATATCTATACTTTATTTCTTTTCTTTTCTTTTTCATTTTTACTTTATTTTATTATATATATATTTAGTATATATAATTAGTTAATTAATATTTTTTTTGTTTCAGGGGCCAAATTGGCCCCTAATTTGAGTCCAGGGGTCATGTTCCTGGTACAATCACACGTGGGAGCAAATGCTCCCCCCCATCCCTCACCTTCTCGGGGGTTCTGCCCAAGAGTTGGCGGGGGATTTTAGGGTAGGGCCTACTTAGAGGCCTTTCTCCTCTCCGGTAGTAGCGCACCGACGCCGGTGGTAGTGTCGTTGCCACTCCTCACCGACGGTGATGCGTTGATCGAAAACGCTTCGTGACGCGATGTTGGGTGTCAAAATCTTCCATCTCCTCAAAAAAGGGTTCCAAACTCGATTTGGGTTATTAGAACATGAGCCCTCCATTAATTAGAGGTTGTGCCCCAAGATTCACCACTAATAATTATCAAAACATAGAAAAATTTGATATTCACCATTAATGGGTGTTAGGAAAAATAAAAGCTTACCTACTTGATGTTCTTTCGAGTACACGTGCTTTTTTTCGCTTTCCTGTCCTCTTTACGGTCTCCCTCTAACTCCCTGGTTGATTTGTGTTGAGATAATTAGTGTATTAGAATGGCTGTTTAAATTATAATAAATATATATATAAGGTTTTTAAGGTTTGGTTTTAACCCAAATCAAATTACTACTTTAGCTTTGTGGGATTTTGGGTTTTCGGGGGAACTAACGGTCCTGTGTAGCCGAAGTCCATGGAATTAGAGAAAAAACACTTATTTCTCAAATTTTGATGGCAGCCAACAATAATAACGAACTTAATCTAGGTAAAAATGAACTACAAGACATAAATACCTTAGATTTTCCCTCAATTACATGCAATCACTGAATCCAAACACGTCCACGAACCCTAACAACGCCTAACACAAAAACTGTCCAATTAATACCCACGCAACTCGCTAGATGGATCGCAGGCTTGTAGTTGAATGGGACTGTAATGGCGATCACATTGGTGGGGATATAGGCCGATACGTCTCCAGCTTGTGTTTCAGAAAAGGTTCTCTATTGATTCAAAAGCTATACTTATGGGATAGGGATAGAGAAAGATGAAAAAAATCGAAGACTTCACATAGTACTTTTGATCGGAGAAATCAGACGATCGAACCATTTCTTCTGACTCTGTTGTCTCCCTCCAGTTGCTTAGTGAAAAACGTTGCAGTCAATTGCCCTTCCAACTGGGGTGCTCAACGATTAAGGTTTTCAAATCTTTTTGTTCAATCTTTTTGCTCAACGGTTCGGGTTTTCAAATCTTTTTGCTCAGTGAAAAACGAGGCAAAAGACTAAGAAAATTCGAAGATGGAGAAACAAAATGTGGGAATGCTTAGGGTTTTCAAATCTTTTTGTTCAATCTAACTGGGGTGCTCAACGGTTACATCTAAATGTATTTTGATCAAAATTGGGGGTGTCCTGACAAATTTCTTGGGTTTCCTTGTAAATGCGGTGCGCTGAGTAATGACTGGTGTGCACATAGCGCCACCATTAATATATGTGGGAACGACCTTGTCGCACATTAGTATCGTACCGAAGCGGTAATCCAATTATTCACACCAGTTCCCCAAAAAAAAAAGTTTTACCCCTTTGTAACTCCATCTATCCATTACCTAATAGGCGGTTTTTGTCACAAAGCATCTCTAACTTTTGTGTATGTCACAATTCACAAATGTGGCATATGATTCATACGATAGCTTAGGAGTTTATATCTTCTAACACCAATTTTTCTTAAAAAGGAATAGCCTATATATATATATATCTATCATATATATAAAAGCACGAATCACAAATAATGAAATTTACCTATTTGCCCATACTTTTTTTTATCTCCAAATCAACCTTTCTTTTGTCTCTAAATCAAACTCTAACTCTTTATCAATCCACCACGCCTTTTTTTTTCTTTATCTCCAAATCAATCCCGAACTCATTCTCATCAATCCAATACACCGTTTTCTCTTTCTCTCAGTCTTCAATCGATCAATCCATCAAAGTGGATGATCAGTCTTCAAAGTATGTTTTTTTTTCCTTGTTTTTTTTTTTTGAGGAAGTAATGTCCTAGCTTGACTAGCTTGTTTTTTCATTCACATCTTATCTCAATCACATTAAAGAATATTGATAAGCTAAAAAATGTACTTGTATTTTTAATTTTTAAATTTTAATTACAATTTTAAATTTTGTTAATAAATTCTTAGAAATTAATTCTCACAAGCGAAGCGAGCTGGTCAATCGTGCGTAGCACGTCTCGAAACTAGTATATATATATATATATATATATCTAAATCGACCCAATTTTAGATTTCCTTACATTATATCTATGATCGATGCCTTCTCCGATGAAATATTTCCATTGATGCGTATGTCGGATATTCTTTCATATGCGCAGGAAAACATCTTCACATGTTTCGGTGCACATCCGATCGATTCAACACACGCAGATAGGTGTTTTTTTTATCAAACATATAGGTGTTTATTTTTTTTTTACTAGGATGGGTTTTTATTTCATGTCTCCATCCGTACTACAAGCTAATTAAATGGTTGATACATGAAAGAAAATCAAGATAATCATATTATGAACTACAAAGATACTAAGCCCATACTTAGTGATGTTGATTTTAATACCAAAATAAGAGGTAAAGTAGTTTATAATATCTACTAGTCGTTTCTCTGCGCTTCGCGTAGATGTAATAATAATAATAATAATAATAATAATAATAATAATAATAATAATAATAATAATAATAATAATAATAATAATAATAATAATAATAATAATAATAATAATAATAATAATAATAATAATAATAATAATAATAATAATAATAATAATAATAATAATAATAATAATAATAAAACACTATATTCATAGTTATTCTCATCGAGTCAAACGAAAAGTTCATAAAAGAACGATAATAATAAGAAAGAGCAAAACACTATATTGCCTTCTTTAGCTTTTGTAGCATTCTATGGACTGAACAACATCTTTAAGCAATGGTAATCCCATGCAGTAGTGTATATTAATCCACTATAACCGTTAAATATAAATTCCTCCATATTGTCTGTTCACTCCAATTGAAGAATCTAAACCAACAGACAACATAACAAAGACAACATAAAGGTCACGTGATCATTGATTTATGTTATAGATATAATGATTCACTTCAGTCTTGAACTTATGGAAAATGTACCAAACGATTAGATCCAATATAGAGCAAACATATCTAAAGGAGGGCGATCAAAAGTGGTTTAGCTTATAAGCGTTGTGAATGGTTGTTATATCACTGGATGCATGAAGCTATGGGTAAGTAGAACAGCTTTTGAACAGACGATGTTGAAATCCATCGATCCTATCTTGAATTTATTGGGTGATAATTGGTTGAGAACTGGAGGAATCTAAGGTTAGGTATAATAAAATTGGTTTTTTTTTAATTTTTTGAATGGTGAAGGAAAAAAAAAATCAAATCGATTGCAAGAAGAATAGATGAGAGTTGAAATTTATAGGGAGAATGTAACTTGCGCTACACTCAATTCCTTGTATTTACCCATGATTTCAAGTTCAACGTACTCAATCTATTAATGATAAGATAACCATGATTAGTTATTAATAAATGTACACATAATGTATAATTATATCTCTTGAAATAATAAATAAATAAATAACAAAAATAACTCAATTCCTTGTATTTACCTATGATTTCAAGTTCAACGTACTTAATCTACTAATGATAAGATAACCACTATTAATTATTGTTAATAAATGTACACATAATGTATAATTATATCTCTTGAAATAATAAATAAATAAATAACAAAAATTAGAAAAATTAAAAAAATAGAAAAATAGAATAGTGAGATGAGGTAACTTTTAAACCTTCTCTCTCCTCCAACTTTTTTATATATATAGATTCTTGTAGTTAATCCACAATAAATTATTTATTTATATATTTATAAATTAACTAATTAGTTTTCAAACGTGTCTAAATTGAGTGGTAATTAAGGCATTCACACGTGAATATGCAACTATTACGTGTTATTACTGGTCGGTGGATTATGTTGATGAATTATTGGAACAGGTTTGTGCACATTGGTGGGACTGACAATTCATCGTTCTTTTAGAGGGTTGCTAAGGGCACCCCACCAATTCATGAAGACACCATGTTATTGAGGGCACAAAACAAATTTCCAAGGGCACCCAAAAATTACACATGAAATCCCGAAAATACCTCTCCTGCACAAACACGAAAAAACCCGGCTGCACCCCACCACCCCCTCCACCACCTTCACCGATCTTGACTCCAAGACTGTGAGCCGATTTCGACTCCAAGACTATTGCACCCCACCACCCGCTCCACCATCTTCGGCTTACGACTTTTTTGCAGTTCGCAGGGTCGTGGTGTGAGCCGATTTCGTCTCCAAGTTAGGGTTCTATTGAAGTTCGTCGGACACACCTTATTTAATGTAATTAAGTTACATTTGGTAGAGTAGTTGTGATTTACAGTGGTGGTGGTTTGTTCAATAGTTTAAAAAATGGGAATTCGCGGTTCTCGGCCACGTAAGCCAGAGACTGTGCTAACTTTCTCGGCCAAGCATGGCCGAGAGGGAAGCTACATTTTTGGGAAGTTGCAGTCTCGGCCACAAAGGACGGAAAGTCTCACAGTGTCTCGGTTACGCATGGCCGATAGTACTCTAGTTCTCTCGGCCGAGACTTGACGAGAGCAAGACGAATTGAAGTGGTCAACCTATATCGGTGGTGCACAACCGTAACCTTTCAATCGGACGCGGTTGGACACCTCCGATATATAGGAACAATTGTCAGTCATGGGTGACCAAAAAAATGTGCTAGTTCACAAACCTGCTCGACCGAGACATCAGAAATGGATGAAATTGAACATTATTTTTAGTAAATTTTTTGTTGGGTTCTGTTCTATGCGCTTATATGTTGTAATTTTTTCAGGTATGGCTCGTCCGAAGGCACCGGTGACTAGGGAGGATATTAAAGGAAAGATGAGGATACTTAGTATCAGGGTCACTAGGTGATATTATGAAATACATCATAAGCGTCATGAGGAATCTGTTTTAGTGAAAGCAAAACCACTTCAAAAAGCAAAATATACAATAATTACAACCAGACAAAAGTAAACAGTGAAAGCAAATAGTAACTACTTCTTTACATAATAAGAGACCAAAAGCAAAAGCACGGCGGCATGGGCTGGATGGCTAGACACGTCTAGAAAGCATGAGCTTGATGTGAAGATGGCATGGGCCTGATTAGTCGCTAGGTCCTTGGTAACGGATAATGCATTGTGATGATGAGGGGGAAAAATAGAGAAATTCCCGGAGAGCAGTATACACATAATCAGGGAACCGCGTCATAGTCGGAAAATGAATATACACACGGATAATGGGACATCCCAATAAATACCATAAGCCAAATAGAAGACAAATATCATCTTGTGTCCACACATGGCTGATATGATATGTGAAAATGTTGAGGGAATGCCGCCTTGGAGGAGGATTCCAGTCAATCTCAACGCCATTGTTGAATAATTCTTGACAAATGAACTCTACCAAAGGATGATGAATGGCAAGATTCATGGTAACCGTAGGAGACTCTTAGTATCAGGGTCACAAATCTGCATCAGAAAGATTTTGAATGTTATCATCAGAAACAGATCTGGTAGATGACAAACATTTAGAAGCGATCCGTTTAAATTCAACCAAAATGTACAGCAGAAACACGAAAAGACCTAAAAAAAAAGGTTCTCGGTTTTACATATCCGAAACTTTCTTCGAAGTCTCGTTCCCAAACGACCGAGAGTTACTGAGTACTCTCAGTTTTACCAATCCGTGACCGACGTACACCTATCGGTCCTCTATGACCGAGATATCACCATAAATCTCGGTCCTGCGAGGCCGATACAATCGCGCACATCCACAGAAACTTCGGATAACCGCAAAAAAAACATAAAAAATTTGCAAAATCTCCGTGAGTTCGACCTCCTCTTGCACAGTAGCAGTACAATCCTACATTATATAGTGGAAACAAGTTCGGATTTGAAGAAACTACCAAACCCTACGTTGACAAACAAATCATCATTTTCACAGTTATAAACAACTAAACAATTCTAAAAAACCCGAATATGGTTGTCAAACATTGTTACCTCGCTGTCGGACGAGCAAGAATCGATCAGCTCTTCGCCAAACGCAATGTGGCTGTGGCTTTGTAGTTCAAGCTTGCTGGTGGGGTGCCCTAACTCCTTGTCAAAATGGTTTGTGGGGTTTGAACCATATATATATATACATGGGGAAAATGGTCTTTTCCATTTTTGTTGGAATTTTTACAAATAAGTTGGGTGCCTTCATGAATTGGTGGGGTGCCCTTAGCGGCCCTCTTCTTTTATCTTCTGGGCTTCTCTACTTCTTTATTTTGGTATAAACCTCTCGGTATCCGGACTATTCGACTACTCTGTGACAAGTTTTAGCGCGCGCCGTATATGTGGAGGAAGCTCACAATGTTATTATTTCTATTCTTAGGATTCAAACTCGAGTCACTAGTTAAGGGACAACAACTCGCTTCAAGTTGTGCGAACCAACTATTGGTTAACTATTGGTTTAGGCTTCTCCGCTTCAGCAAGCCTAAGTTCAACATGCCCCTGCCAATGCCCATCGTGGCCCACCTCTCATTGGCCATTCAATTGGAATGTCAAAGTGGGACTAATAATCTATAGGTGTACACAGTACAATGTACATTTTTTTTAAGTAAAATAAAAACTTCATTAATCATCAATGGCTCGATACAACACTAGACATAAAATCAATTGCCCTAATAAAAGTACATTGACTCGCTAATCCTATTTGTTCAAATGCCTTGCCATGAATTTGATATAAATGCGACTATAATAGTGAACAATGCGACAATCAGGGACTGCTCTCTACATACATCTAGTGACACATGTCGAGCATGCACAATAGTTTTCCATAATTTTCTATTATTTGTAGTAGTGGTAAATAAGATATCGTCTACATAGAAATTTTTCAAATCTCCAAAGAAAGTATTTTTTCTTGTTTTTTATTTGTTTAGTTAGTCTAATTAAATGCGAATTAAATACTAAATAATTAAAATCTATAAATACTAATTTAATTAACCAAATTAACTAACTTAAACCAAACAATTCAACTTAAACTAATTCAAACAATACTCAAATTCAATATAAATATAAATATCTTAAACAAACATCTAAACAAATCCCCACTAAACAATCTAATATACTTGGATTGCTTTTAAACACTAGAACATAACATCACTTCATATTATAATTATAATAATAACACATGAAATCTTGGAATCACTAAATCGTATTTCATAATAGGTTGATAGCCTTTAGCCAGCCAATGATTTACCTAAATTCAATTAAAAAGCCACATTCTTATCATTATAGATTTACCCATTGGATAAAACTCAACACTATAGAAGTATGATACCATTACACTTAATGAAAATCATGCCTTATAAAATTGCATAATAAACAATTTAGAACACAATCATCTAGAACATCCACCTGGGAAAAAACCTTATAGATTAATCCTAGTTACTACTTCTATAATTGTTGTCAATAACTATAGACATAGATTCAAAATCAAAATATCACATAACATATTTGCAATTATGCATGCAATATTAATCTTCTTCAGTTGTAATACATAAAAACTATTTGTTAAAATCTGTGATTGACGTGTATAAATAGATTTAAAGCATTAAATTCACGATTCCTTGATTATAACTATCTAGCAATTCAAAGTTTATACATGTCTAGGGCTTGTTTAAATTGATAGAATGCTCACTCATTTTGGAAATAAACAAAGCAAATTGATAATTAAAAGATATAACGAATAACAAAATAAATACATTAAAATAATTCAAAGCTCCAATGTAGCTTCAAACATCCACTAGAAATATATAATAAGCAATAGAAATAATGTAGAGAAGAAAGAGATAGTTATTCTGAAGATCTCTAGCCTTTTTATAGTCTTTTCATGTATACATATCCTATATAAACCCAAGTTCTATATATAAATCTAAAAAACCCATAATTGACCTCAGTAATTTGTCAGCGATTCCTAAGTTGTACACAAATCGCCGAGTCAATCACTAGAATTGGCTCTTAGTGATCCACCTATTCAAATGACGATTTCTAGTATATTTTTCAATTCGGTGTGGATTTGCTGGCATTTTCCTACTGCCGATTTTGGTGGTGATTTCTAGTGTAATTACAAATCATTGAACACTTTCTGTAGTTGACTATTTTGCTATTCTTCCTCTTTTTCTTCCATTTCTTCATTTTTCTATTTAAATCTTGAAATCACAAAACAAAAGAATACCTAATATAATATCATCATTATATATAAAATCAACCTAAATTATACTATAAAACATGTCTAATTATGGACTTGTCATTTGGAATACATGATGACATTACACAAAAACTATTAACGAAAAACAAAACTTCTAACGAGGGAAGAAAACCTAAGATTGCCAACAAAAGAAGACAAACTACCTAAAAATAAATGGAGCGGCTAAACGGACCCCAATTTTCGCTTAGAGGGCACCATTTATTCATTTACTTCATGGATTAATAGATTGTTAGGTTGAACACATTTTCATAACTTGTGAATTCGTTTTTCTTTTTACTTTTCATTTGTTTTGAGCCTAAATGAATGCCAAGTTCTAGCTTAGAATAATGGTCGACAATTTTTGGATTCATATGTGGAATAATGATGCCAATAATGGACAAGACTTAAGTAGAGCATATGTGAAACATCATATTCTTGTGATAGTTCTATTGACGGAGACTACACAAAGGAGTGCTAGTGTGGAGTCAATGCTCAATGCTAGATATGAAAGTGGGTAAAAGGTCACATTAGGATAAGAGTCAACTTAATCTCTACAGATTCTAGGTTTGCATCCATTTGAAATTGAGTATAACTTAAGAATAAGTTTTGGGGGAAGACGTAAGCATTGTTTGTTTAGCCCTTAGCTATAACACACCTGTAATTTGTCCCTAGTTAGCCGAATTGAGCCAACCCAACCTGATTTCTTCATTACCCATCATGAAACCTATAGTCATTGACCTTATTTTTCTTTTACTTACATTGGAAGACTAACTTAATCATAGCAAAGTGAAAAGTGCTAACATGAGTTTTTAAATAAAAAATAGAGTATCCTATAAGTTCCACATGAAAAGTAGCAGTGAAATTAGTGTTGGGAAAAAATGAGAAAAAGCAAAATCCACTTAAATGGAGTAGGGACCGTACTAAAAATATATTTGAAAAAAATAGAAAATATCTAAGTGAAGTGAATAAAGGCAAAAGTCTATAAAAAACTCCTCAAATAAAAATATTTAACTCGAGTGCTTGTAGCTAGATTAAGTAAGTCTTTCCAATGACTTGAATCCTTTAATACTCATTTCTTTGCTACCCTAGTCAAGCCTTTACAACCTAAAGAAAGTCCTATTGACCCCAAATGATGATTTGAATGTATCAGTTGAATGATTGTATAAGTTTCTATTTATGAAATCTTGATATTCAATGCCCTATTTAGAGATTTTATGTTTTCGGCTTATTAAAAGTTTTTAGGTAACTCGTGATTAATAGATGACTTTAGTCTTGACAAAATCTAGTATTTTGTGAAGATTATTAAGGAAAATGGCCTGAATTTCTTGAGTCAAACTAATTGGCTTTGCTTGAGTGTTCTTGTTCTCGATTTGGTAATTTTTATGAAAAATTGGGCGAAACCATTAAAGTTAGAGTTGGGCATTAGAAAAGCTGAAATATTCGATGTGTATGAAAGTCGATTATCTTATGCTCCTTTGCTCGAGACGGGCAATTGTCTAAGTTTGGGGTATTTGATAAGTTATCATTTGTTCTACTTTTAGAGTGATTTTACCATTGATTTCATGACTTTTATCATTATTTATACTGATAAATCGTTGTTTTCTATCTTTAAGTAAAAAAAGGCTTTTGTTCAAAAAGAAGTGATTTCCACATAAACTCAGTCAAAAAGCTAAAAATAGGTGTAGCACCTGCAACGTCCCAAATTAATTAAACTAGGATTTGCGTTAATCTTGGAGATTAACGATCGAAATTTAGGCGTTATGTGAACAACTTGGTTAACTAAGACACGAGAATCGAAGGTAAATATTATTTATGGATTATGGTTGCTTATAATGCAGTGTTTAAAATTATTATATTATTGTATTGCATCGCATGTGTGTATATTGCTAATAGGAGAATTGGTGTAATAGATAAGTACATCGAGATGCGTGTCGGGGTGCAAGGCACTGGGTGTCGGGTAACCAAGGGTTAGTGTAACCGCAAATATGTTAAATATATAACTAAACACATTAACCATATGTAATTATGTGCTTAGGCGAATTAATTTGAGTTAAGATAAAATAAAGTCCTATAATTGGATATGAATTAATTGAACCATTGATCAACCTAGTGATGATCTTAGAATACATATAATAATGTAAGATGAGTGGCTTTCATATATGACAAGTGGTTTTATGTGGGACAAGTGGCATTGAGGGAAGACACATGTCTTAGCGATTAACTAATAGTAAATCAAAGACTTGGCTAATCAATCCACTTACTTAATGGAGAAGCTCAACATATAAATTTGAGCTAAAAAATCAGAGGAATTAAGGAGGGTTTTGGCTGAAAAACTCTAAGAGATCAATGAGAGCTGGAGCTCAAATCAAAGTGTCATCAACCCTAAGTACACATATCTCTATTTCAAGTTTGAAACCAATTTTTATTTTTAATAATTTTCAAAGGATAGATTATTGAGTCTTTGAAATTGATTTATATATTTGAATTCTTCATTTCAAGCTAATAATCCAGCTGTTAAGAAGTTCTTAATTTGACTTTGAAATAAAAAAAAGATATGAATTTTTGAAGTTGTAAGACCAAAATTGAACTTCTGCTTTTTGTATTATAAACCAGCCTCTGTAATTTGGTCAAAACTTCATCATTTTAAGTCAAAATGAACTTAAATTTGGTGGTATTTGAAAGCTAATTTTTGTCCTAATGAAAATCTTGTAATTTAGATTTTTTCATGTCCAACAGTCTTCCGCAATTAAGTGATTGAACACATTATGAGATTTTTGAAACTGAATTTTTAAAAGGCATAACTTCCTAATTAGTCATTTAAATGAGTTGATATTTTAGTATGTTATTATTTGGTATGTTAATTGCCTTGTGACAAAAAATTACGAATTTTGAAACTATATATTGAGAGAAATATATTTTCTAAGTCTGTTGGTTAGATTATGTTCCAATGTGAGCTATTTTGGCAGAATTATGATCTCCTTCATTTTAAATCAGAGTTTTACAAACCGAACCTTCTCAAAAAACTAAGATAAATAACAAAAACTTTGTACAGCGAAGATTTAAGTTCCTAAACCCATTTGACTTGAACTAAACCCGATTTATTTGGATTAATTTAATACTAGGGACGCAAAGAATTATAGCCGAGTATCAAGTACACTTTATGTTGGGGCCTGTGCCCTAAGTCAATCTACAAACATTGTTTATCTTATAATTTTAGTTAATAAAATTGAGGTTTTCATTTATAGTTTTATTATAAGTGATTGCATATTTACCTTATAGTAAGATCCATGGGTATTTGTTAAAATATCTTAAATGCCTCTAGTCGGTCATTATACTGGGAACTATAATGAATTAAAACTTGTGTGAATCTTGATTGATGGTCATGTGATGATTATGCGTATAGGGATATAAATTGAGATTATGAGTACTTGTTAGGGAACAAGGTATTGGATCGACCCGCTATAAGAACACCACATAAATAAAGTCATGTGTTACTCATGTTAGGTATATCATTTAGTCATTTGGCTTGCGATTACCATATACTTCAATATTAGGAGCATCGTAATTTGACACAATCAAACGTTTTCTTTAACCATACGATTATGAATATTGTGATTGGTTACCATGTGAATAATATGTGAAAGTGTGTAATCAAGATAGAAGATGTCACTCTCGTATAGAGAGAAATATCAGTGGATCCCTTGATATAATAGACTGATAATGGCCAAGTCCACGTGAATTTATATGATCAATGTCACTTGGATATTTTCAGTTTATATAAAGATCAATAATAGTACGATTGAACTTTAAGCATGACTTTTCATGCCTTACGACCGCTTACAACTTGTGTACTAAAAATGGTTTTGGTTCACTGCTATCGTCGCATGAATCTATTGGGTTACACACAAAGAATGGCTTTGTACAATTTGAATTGGTCCAGAGTAATGAATTTTATATAATAAAACTCATGACATAAAAGCCCTTACGATTTGTTATATGATAACTTATTAATAGGGGCGTATGTGTAATTTGCTTAAACTACCTAAATAAATAGTTGTATTACAAATAGGATTTTAAGTGAGAGCTTATCTACACATAAATAGAGGTTGAAGCCCTAAAAAAAATAGATTTTCATTTTTTTGCTATTTTTGTGTTCTATGGAATTTTTGGAGAGAAAGAAAAATGTTTTCAATCTCTTATAGGGCTAGTACACCAAATAGTGGTCACTGTTCGTATGTGGGTTTTTGATAGAAGACGCTGAATGTCTTGAAAATTGAATAATCAGATAAGGAAATCACGGATTAAAGTATGGTTTACTTTCGTAGATCTAATTTAATGGAACTTATTTTCAAACTTGTTAGGGTTTTTTATAAACTTATTTTGAATTTTTTGTTGCGTATGAACCCCAAAACCCAACACTTTTGGGGTCGATTTAGGGGCTTCACAGGCGAGGATTTGATGTATTTGAGGTGCGTAAACCCATTGGAATGCTTCACAAAATTTATGATTTTACTTTATCGATATCAGATTAAATTCGTAACTGCTGGTAGACACATATGTGTTTTCACTCTAATTCGGTTGCATATATATTGGTTGTGACTAAATCACTTGCACGGATTGCTTGTTTTTAACACACATGTTGACAGCAGTAGAATGTATATATGACCATCGGGAGGGATGTAAGGTGTTCCATTGACTTGAAATAGCATTTAGAGGGGTTCATTAGTTAACCGTAGTTGGGGTTTAGTCACTGTAAGCTTGTGTGTATATATATGTGGTTCATGTCCTATTTTATCGAATACTGGCTGGTTTAAATCGAGGTTTTCTTGGATTATTCGCTTGTTTATTTATTCATAGTTGCTTTATTTCCAAGCCTACTTTGTTTGTATGTGTGGTTTAATTACTCAATGTTGTTTTTTTGTCGTATGCCGCTTACATTCGTGGGAGTATGACTTACTATTGTCAGTTGTCATATTCGCATGTCTTGTAGTTTATCAGTTTTATTTCATGAAGATTATGTAGACTTCTTTTGGGATTTTACTCACTGAGCTCGTCACTTTATTTGTTGGGAGACCGAGTATAGATCCTTCGACGAGCAAGGGCAAGGGCAAGGAAGTATTGGGTGACTACTTTTGAGATAGCGGTGCCAGTTCATGTTTGATCACAATATGTATATATTTACTTTTGTTGGGTTTTGGGGACTGTAGAACACTGAATACATCTATATAGATCTTTTGCTATACTTATTTTTCCTTTTATATATACATGGTACCAGTTTGCCAAGTTTTCCATTACTTAGGATTGTTAAATATTGCATAATTTATTTACTTAAAGACTTCCACCGAAAAACTGTAATATAACTTGATAAATTGATTAACTATCTAATTAAATTACTAATACGTAAATGAAGATTAATTAGCGTAGCTACAGTTTACTCGAAAATGTGTAAGCAACCCATTAGGTTACGAAGCTGTTGGGTTTTTAGGGTTCATACGTAGTGAAAAATTCAAAACATATTTTGAAAAAATGAGACCGAAAATAAGTTCCATTAAACTAAATCTATGAAAGTAAATCATACCTTATTCCGTGATTTCCTTTTGATTGTTCGATTCTCAAGACGTTTAAGTGTGTGTCCTCTATCAGAAATTCACTCACAAACGGTGACCACAATTTGGGATGCTAGCTCCAAGAGTGATTGAAAAATGATATTTCTTTCTCTCCCTAAATCCAGAGGACTCAAAATTGTAAAAAAAAATCTTATTTTATTTTTTAAGGATCCACACTTTACATATATGTGTAGATAAGTCCTCGCTTAAAATCCTATTCGTAATACAACTATTGTATTTATGCAGTTTAAGCAAATTACACATACGTCCCTATTAATAAGTTATCATATAATAAATCATAAGGGCTTTTATGTCATGAATTTTCTCATATAAAATTCATTACTCTGGACCAATTAAAATTGTGCAAAACTATTCTTTGAGTGCGACCCAATAGGTTTATGCGACGTTGGCAATGAACCAAAACCATTTTGGTACACAAGTCATAATCGGTCTCTAGCAAGGCAATATGACTACCCAAGTAGCATGAATATCAACACCAATACAAACTAATTAATAACTTATATCATATCCTTTTGTCGTGCGATATCCTTTGAATAAACATAAGACATGGAAAGTCACCCTTTATGTTCAATCGTACTAGTCTTGATCTTTAAGTAAACTGAAAAACATCCATGTGACATTGATCATATCTATTCACATGGACTTGGCCATTATCAATCTATCTTATCGAGGGATCCACTGATATCTCTCTCTATACAAGAGTAACAAATTCTATCTTGATTACACACCTTCACATATTATTCACACGGTAACGAATCACAATCTTTATAATTGCTCAGTTAAAGAAAATATTTGATTGTGTCAAATTATCATGCTCCTAATATTGAAGTCTATGGTAATCTCCAGTTGAAGGACTAAATGATATACCTATCTTAAGTAACACTTATGACTTAATCCATGTGGTGTTCTCATAGCGGGTTGGTCTAGTATCTTATTCCATAATATATACTCATGATATTAATTCGTATCCTTACAGGCATGATCATCACATGATCATGAATCAATATTCATTCTAGTCTTAATTCATTATAGTTCCCAGTATAATGACCGACTAGGGACATTTATGATATTTCAACAAATACCTTTGGACCTTACTATAAGATAAACATGCAATCACTTAGAATAAAACAACAAATAAAACCTTTAATTTATTAACTAAAATTATAAGATAAACAATGTTTGTAGATTGACCCATGGCACATTTCCTAACTGAGGCATCATAGATAGTAGGCCACTGCATAACTGAGCTAGGTGATGTGTGATTTGACATGGTGGTGCTTGAGGTTGCTTCGAAACTTGGGGCTGCTATTATGCGTTAGTAGAGATCTTAGTATAAAGCTAAATTGCTAAGGAATTGTTAGACCAAACATGATTGGATTGAATGAAGCTCACTGGAAACATTGTAGGAAAAGCCTTATGATGACCCAAGAGAAAGATGAAGCTCATATCTTGAGAAAACCCTAGCGCCTTTACAATGATTTTGGTATGTAAGTCAGGCGCCGACACATCGTTGAGCTCGATTCAGAACAAAAAGTGGACAAAAATAGAGCATTGCAGCGATGTCATTGAGATTTCCTAGCTATCTAGCATTCTGAACATACAACGTTAGAGAGATCTGAATATCGTTGGTTTTAATTCGGTTGTTTCTCAAGATTTCGGTTTAGATATTATTCTATTCGATTCCTACCATATATATGTGTATATGAGACCCCAGAATGAAAGGGAGACCGAGAGTTCCATAGAATTCTATATAGATTTCTAGAGAGGAAACTTTGCTGCTATGTTTTTTTTTCTTTTGAAATCTAGTGCGGAGACCCTTTGTAATTTTTTTATTATTTACATTTTGATTTATAGATTTAATTAATTTCATATTTGCATTTACAATTATGAGTGGCTAAGTTCCACTACCTAAGTTAAGGTATTTAAGTTCTAAGGATTCACAGATTCGTAAGGTTTATTTGCTTCGATTCTTAATTTGTTTATTATTGGTTTTCATATTCTTATTTGCATTGTTATTACGAGGTTTTCAATTACGGTTTTTAGCCTTAAGTTCCTTCCTTTTTGTTATGTAAGTGCACGTGCATGACAATTATGGTTAGAAACTATCGCTAGTGGCCTAACCACCACTCTGTTAAGGGGATTACGTTAGGTGGTGAGTGGGGCCTTGCCTATTGGTAACTAGTGTGTCCCTGTGCATTTAGGATATGAGATGGGTAGCAATATATAGTAATTTCCACGTGATAGGTCGACAATTCGATGCTAGTTATCACTCATGATAGGTGTTCTCATAGAGTGCTAATGCTGCTAGTTTGTTGAAAGCCTACAAGATATCCAGTGGCTTTGCAAGTCTAGTTAGTATGTAGTTGTGTTGCACGTTTCCTCCACTGACATGAGGAGAATGAGATGATGAGAGTCATTATAAACCTATATTTGAGAATCAGTAATAGGATAAACATTTGATAAACCAACGATTGAATTAGATCCCTTAAATGTCAATTCCTGCCTTGATCTAGAGTCTTTTGTTTATTGATTTTCAATTTTAAGTGTTTTAATTTGTTTGCATTTGATTTTCTAGTTTAATTTAGTTTTTGTTTTCAAAACCTCCGTTTTTCCTTAAACTTAAGAAAACATTCCAATCCCAGGTGGATCGACCTCGTACTTGCCTCATTACAAATAAATTGTAGTAGGTGAAAACGAGATTATTTTTGGTGTTGTACGATGCGACATCATGTACCACCACAACAATGGATCAAATCTTCACAGATCTAAAAAGATATAATGTGTATTGAACAAATAAGACGTAAATAAATGGAATGGATTGAGTTTTCACATATCTTAAACGATCTATCATTTTTTTAATAAGAAAGAAACAACTTGCCCCCACTGGGTTCGAATCTATGACCTCTTACTCCCAATCCTAAACCTCATATCAAATCATTGGGATACCTAATTGGTTAGGATCTATTGTTTATTGAACAACTTAAATACATATAGATGTATCAATTAGAACCACCAGCGATCAAAAGAGAAGGTCGTCGGTGGTTCAAGATCTTCAATCACAAGAAAGAACTAAAAAAAGAAATTTTATGATTTAAGGAGGCAAAAAAAAAGTAGTGTACATTTTGTATGCAGGATCAATTATCAATTAGATCATGAAACATTTGTAATTATCTAATACTTTAGAAAAATATAATTCTTTTAAGATTGTTGCATTGGTATCCTGATTTTAAGGAGAATGTAGGACCACTAAGATCAAGTCAGTTGAGAATTTTAAATTTTTTAAAATTTGAAATTTGACATTAAGAATTTTAAAGTTTTTCCATCCTCGGAATTTGAAATTAAGATCACTAATTTTCCTTTTCTTCTTTTCTTTTTATTTTTTCGATGAATAAGACCATTAGTTAATTAAGAGGTGAGGGAGAGTGTTATGACCCAAATTTATGATAATAGATTTAGTATGTAATTAAGGGTCATCGACCCATGAAGTGGCTCGAGAGCGGGTGCACAGTCCCAACACTCGACATGAAGACCAAGTAATATACTGTTTGTAGTATAATGAAAGCTTAATGCATTGTATATATTTAAACTTATTAAGTCACTTCTACGTGTATATATAGATATTGAGACGCAATAACGGACATGCCTCAAGATATGTGTCGATGTGGGACTGGAGCAGAAAGTGTTGTGGTAAGTTAAGATTACGTTGTTGTGGCTTATATAGTTAAATTAATGTAGCTATGATTTGATTTCCATTAAATATAACCTAAGTTAGTTAAATAAAACGTTAGTCATTGATGTTTCTTGAGATACGTACATACATATCACGAGAACAATCGAGTTGTGAATTGACATTATCAAGGGTGAGTTCGTGGAGAGTTAGTTGAACGTGAATCATATTGTAAGCCATTAGATTAGGGACGAGATGTATATACACCCCAAGATTAATAGCTATGAATCAATCTTATCTTCTATATATATGTATGTATAAATAGGATAAGATAAAGCATGCAAATCATTTGCAAACTTTAACTTATGAAAAAAGGAATCTGGAGAAAGGAGATTTGGAGAAGAAGATACTAGAGATGGAAGAATTTTGGTAGATTTGAAGGTATAAATCAAGCTTGGGGCATTCTACAACTGATAAGCTAGTGTACACTATCAATTTTAAAAGTTTATTAAAAAACTTTGAATTTTACTTCAATTCTGATTTATGCTTAATTTAAGAGGGTAAATGAAATCATTTTCGAAATTGGTTGATAGATTTGGATTCCTAGTGAAAAACTAATAAATTTGCTATCAATAAAATGTGGATTTCGATTTGAACTGACAAAGTTAGAGGGTTTTGAAGTTATAGGTGCTATTGAAGGATTTTTTTTAAGCAAAAGCTATGAGTTTGAGGATTTTTTAATTAATTCAATCAAACTTTGATAGTTTCTATAAGTCATAAAACACCTTAATTAACCTCAGGAAACTAAGGAGGAGGCTAAAGATGATGTTAGTAAGATACAAGTCGGGAGATCGAGTTAGCCTAAGGATTTTGCATGGATTATATGTAAGCTAATTGAGATATTTCTCTCCATTTCGTTCATTGATATTGCTTCATGTTTATAATGATTTTGTAGTTATGCTTGATGCATTCTTAGTAACATAAATTGTGTGTCTTGTCTTGATATATGATTGTTGATAAGTTAGAACATGTGCTTAGAATTCATGAGTTGTTTTGGGGGTGTATAGGGCACACGGTGTATGAGACTTAAGGGATGTCGGTATACTAATTAGTTAGTGTCACATACTTACTATATGAGGTTGATGAAATGATTAAGCGGTGACCAATTAGGGTAATATCAAAGTTTTATGTGTGTTGATCTATTACATGAGGTCGATAAGCTGTGTTTCACAACTAATAAGGATAATACCTATGTACACTAATGAATAAGTGACTACCTAAGGTCTATGTGGCTAAGAGGGTAATACCTAGGCTAAAGGGCTAAAGACATAATTTAATGAGTTTAGTTCATGTTTAATGGTTTGATTAATGTCACATTGTTTAACTGTAATATTTGGTAATGTGTTTGTGTATCGATATTGTTGATGTGAAGTGAATATATGTATTGTTAGGTGTATTTTCTGTTGTGTTTGGAAATATGGATAAATGTCTCTTATTGTTACTTTCTACTTTACTGTACTCACCGTCCTTTTCATGATGGTAGGTGCAGATAAATCGAGTAGCAAACTAGGAAAAGAGAAGATTGGCAACTACCTTTGAGTCATTGGAGTGTTGTTACTTCGGATTATTTAGGTTTTATATGTTGTATTGTATTACTTATTTTTTGTCGTTTCCATACTTTTAGGTTGTATATATATTTGGGTTGAGTAATAATTTTCTAACCAGACACATGTTATTATATTGTTTATCACCGTTATATTATATATATACATGTGATCGTTATTTCCTGGTTTGCACAGTAGGTGTTTTTGTTAAGTTTTCCACTGATAAACTTAAAATGATAACAACTTAATAAATAACTCTGAAATAAAATGAATTGAAAAATGGTTATTTTTAGCATGAATTATGAGGAGAATAGGGTGAAAAGGTTGACTTATACGTTTTTAAGTTCTACATGGCTGATATTAGGGCTTAATAACGAGATTAGGCTGAGCGGTGCCCTATATTAAGGGAGGGCCGCCATAGAGATGTGCATATTAAAAAACCTAAAATATATATTTTTAATCTATATATTTAGATCATATTACTTTTAGCTATTTTATAGAAGACATATTTTATTTCACAAAAAATATGCATTGAAAAGTTAAAAAATCTGAAAGTTATAACCTTAATCAATTTGGGATTGAGACTATGTTATTATTGTTGTGACCTTAATCAGACATGTATATTGTTGGGGCATGTGCCATAGGTCAATCTTATGAACATTATTTCTATTACTATTTTGGTTAATAAAATAGAAGATTTCATTCGTTTTTCATTATTATAATTGGCTTGCATGTTTATATTATAATAGGATTCGTGGATGTTTACTGAAACGATCCAAATGTCCCTAGTCGGTTATTATACTGGAACTATAATGAACTAATTAAGACTAGTGTGAGTTTTGATTGATGGTCATGTGATGATCATGAGTACCAATTAGGGAACAAGGTACCGACACTACAAAAGAATAGCAGATCAGAAACATAATTTTTCGTCTCCGATTTGCATAAATTCCGTCTCTAATTCAATTCTGCAACGGAACAGAGACGGAATCTATTCCGTCTCTAAAATCATCGTCGCTGATTCAATCAACAACGGAAATGTGTTTCCGTTGCTGATTAGAGACGGATTAGAGACGAAATTTAGAAACGGAACGGAAATGGAAATTCTTCTAAATGATTAAATTGTAATTGCATTCCGTGTCTGATCCGTCTCTGATTTGCAACGGATCAGAGACGGAATTATTGCATTCCATCTCTGATCCGTCTCTGATTAGTAATGGATCAGAGACGGAATTATTGGATTCCGTCTCTGATCCGTCTCTGATTAGCAACGGATCAGAAACGAAATTATTGTATTTCGTTTCTTATCCGTCTTTGATTAGCAATGGATCAGAGATAGAATACAATAATTCCGTATCTGATCCGTTGCTGATTCATGCATCTATTCCTTGAAAATTAGAGACGGAATAACAACGGAATCTCTGAATTCCGTTGCTAATCCGTCTCAATTCCCTGTGTTTAGGTCTCAATCCGTCTCGATATATATATATATATATATATATAGGTCTCAATCCAAGCACATTTAACCTGCCAATATATAATACAAATCATAGTTAAATAATATATTGATATTACACAGTTTATATAAACTTAACATATCCTTAAAATTGTCTTTTCTCAATGTACTGTACATGAAACAACAAAAACAATCTAAAAAGTTTCTATTTCGTATCTTTCTACAAAAGTAAAAGCAAAAATTGTTCTAAATGAGAAAAAAAAGCAGATGAAGAAGTGTTCCGAGATTATATAAAGTTGACTGTGCTTCAAAAAATACTTGACTTCGTACAAAACACCTGAAAAAAGATCAAAAAGAAAAAAATCACTAAATTATACAAACAATAATAGGAATATAAACAATATTATGGGAGAACTATGTATCATCGCAAGCACAAGTGTATGAGCTAAACACAACATAAATAAAGTAATAAAGAAAAAGAAATTTATCATTATCTAGAAGGAACATGGTGTTAATTAACAAATTATCTCTCGCTCCAAACAATGACATGAAATTTAGTTCTAGATTAACACAAACAAGAGTTAATTGTAATGAAGAATGGTTGATGATGGTAGTAATGCAACAAAAAATATTTAAGAGAATCAATAGCTAGAAGAAAGTTAAGATAATTGAATAAAAGATAATATCAAACTCCAGGACTAAACCACAAGGACTAGGGTCTTCCTTGCAGCATGAACCAAATGTTTGTGAAAGTAAAAAAAAAGTTAAGTTCCTCCCAATAAACAGTAAAGCATTATAAAGAGTAAATCTAAATCTTTTGTCATTTTCATCACTATATACTTACCAAATATACGCAAACATATGAATATAAAAACAACAAATCAACTCGAAATCAATAGATTTACATATATTTGTGAGTTTACATGTCACGCTTGCATTTGTTAAGGACAACCGTTCAGGATTTCTTTGATAATGATAACTAGAAAATCAAATTGCATCTTCAAAATATAAGTCCAATGGGTAGCTTACAATAACTTCCTAGTCTCCCTTGTTTTTATGCTAAAAGAAATTACTCGTGTTGTTCAGTCTAAATTCAACACATCCAATTGATTTGCAGTCAAGGGGCAACAATAACTATTTTACTATGGAAAACTAAATTACTCCTAAAATTAACAGGTAACAAAATCATATATTAAAGATTTTAAAAAAATGCTGCCTATTTACCTCTTAGTGATGCAAAGAATCGCAATGAACCAACCACAGATCCTTGGCGATTCTTTGCGCAAAGAACAAACCCGCTTTCGCTCCAATTGCTCGGACAAGAGCTCCTAAAGTCGGTGCTAAGTAAGCAAGTAAACCCTACAAAGAAATGCTGGAGCAGCTAAACCTGTCAAGGGATGGAATTTCATTAAGATTCAATTTCAAAAAATCGAAACCAAAATTTGTTTCTAATATGGATTAATGAAGAAAATGGAGAATGTCTTTACAAATAAAATCATTCAAGAAAGTCAATAATCGAGTAAAACTTAATTCAAATTATTCTCTCAAAGATGAAACCAAAGTTGAACTTTGACTGTTTCATATTACTTTTTCCAGTTATATTTCCAATTCTAGAAAAAGAAGGATGGTAGACAGAAAATTCAAGCTGCATGCATGAATAGATAGACAAAAACTTGATAGCCTTCAATATATGCTCTCACTAGTTTGTATCAATTTTACATTGTCACTTCACTTGTCACATTTACGAATTTTTTCTAGTTGCTAACATTTACAAGACTACTCAGCATAACGAGAATGGCTCGGGTTATCAAACTTAGCATCTTGTGCTTTAAGTGAAGTCCGGGAGGATGGCAGCTTCCTAATTCATATACATTTAAAACAATATTTCCTTTGCTGGAATATCACACTCACAAGATGCCTTCAGGGACATGTGCTAAAAACCAAGGTCACTGCTCTTTTTTTCAAATGTGCAATTGATGGATGAGCAATATTACAGCTTACACAACATATGGTATTTTAAACTTTTAAGCTAAAGGCAATCAAAATCTAGGATAAAAAAGGTACTTACAGTTTTTGCAAGTATTAGGAATTATGTTCGATACTCTCCGAGGGATGCCATTTAGTTTGATAGATTCAACCTTAGATTCATCGAGGTACACATTGTCAACATCTTCCGAAGTCCACTCTGTTCACCAAGTCTTCCATGAATCTTGCAAGAAGACCTTTGTTGTCACCACTGATCAATGAGTTTGTACGACTCATAGAAGTTCCATGTGTTGCAAACCAGTTGAAGCTACCAACAGGGCCCCACTGCTTATCTACGAACTTCAACAGGGTCATCTCCTTATCAACATTATACTTGTATTTACTACGTTCGGCCTCCGGATTATTGAGGTAGGCGCTAGGACTACGGTTCACACCAGCATCCAAGATCTCACCTGTAAGTTAAAAGTTCCACATTCAGACAATATCAACAAACAGCTAATGCAGGAAATGTGACTAGCAAATCATAAACTTAATGAAAAAGTAGGCACCCACAACTGTAGTTGTAGTCGTACAATTTAATTCCAGGGCCTTATATTTATGCAATTCTAACAAACCCTCGTGAACATACAACAGAGCAAATTAGAAACAAATAATAGAATCTATCGATCACGCACAAAATAAAAGGCTGAAAGACGTGAGGTTCTAGCTGTAATTCATGAAAAGTGATTAAGAAGCAGAAAACCATTATTCACACCTTTTACACATCGAAACAAATAACAACATACTTCGGGTAAACTTTTCATAACAGGTTATGAACAATGCTCAAAGTATAGAGTGTTGTCTATACCTTTATTCACAAAAATTGATCCAGGTCGCAGATTTTCGTGAGCTTGCACGATACTCTTCTCTATACCATCAACAATGACATCAAATGACTGACGCGCAAATCCTAAAGATGTTACAATATAGACAACATATTGAAGATACCCTCCAGGCCCTGCATGCGTGTGGATTCCACTAATAGCAACATTGTGTTCATTGTATAGGTCTCCATACCTGTAGAAGAAAGACCGCTTTCTACTTTACCCGTGCAATTAAACATCAAGCAGCTTCAAAAACATTAATTTAGGTCCTAGGGCAAAGGCTCAATATATTTACCCCATTTATACACCTAAAACTTATTTTTTAATGAAGACTCAAATTGCAAGTAAAACATGGTTTGGAATAATGGAAAATACCAATTGCCATCAATATAATAGTTGGAAGATTTGTGAAACAGTGTCTTTACGATAAATGTGACAATCTAGACAAAAAGTATCATATCTTAATCACCTTGCTTTCTGCCTTTCAAGAACTTTTAGCGTAACAATCTGGGAAGCCATGCACGCATCGATGTTTACAAATACTGCCCGCTTCCCTTGAGTTGGCATACCCCATCATATTTACATCTGCAGCTGGCCCAGTTATATCGTAGCTCCCTAATCCAATCAAATAAGTTGAATTTGATGCTATTCCCGTCACATGATTTAATAGTAGAAACAAAGAACCCAAGAAGCAAATTGCAGAACAAGGCCAATGGCGCCAGGAGCCGAAAACAGAGTTGAAATCCATCGAGAATGTTGTTAATTAGACCAAGAACCAACCCTTTCCATCCACCTCTTACAAGAACAATGTAATAGTTCCATGAGAATTGCTCAACAGAACGACAAATTCACAAAATCATCAGTTGCATATCAGTACCAAAAGAGTTTCCACACTTCAAAATGTTGATTATACAATGGATAGTCAGGGGTTTTCATTTACTTAAGTTTCATAGACACCATTAGAAACCAAGCCCCAAAAAACTCGATCAGCGATGAAATTCAATTACGCAATAAGACCAAAACACTAGGTTCAGATTTGAGAACTGTTTCAAAAACAAACATACGAAATATATAAAATGTGAACTTGTAAATTTACATGACAATCAGATACACCACTTTTTCTTTAATAATTCAAGAGTTGAATACTAATGTACATCAATTTATCAGCGCAATAAACCAAACCATCAATTTCTCACAAACCCCAGAAATCATATCAATCAGACACTCTAACCCTAATTCAAACAACCCCAATTGAAACAACCAAACATCAAAACATCCAAAAACCAAATATTTAGGGTTTGAGAGAGAGATTTTCGAGGCTTAGGGTTTCTGATGCTCCATTTTGGGGCGACGGGTTAGGGTGCGGCGAACAGCGGCGACGACTTAGGGCTTCCGAGGCTCCAATCTCTGGCAGATAGCGACGACAGACCCGACGGCCTCGTCGCAGCCTCAATCGCAGCGACGACAAAAATTTAGGGTTTGGGAGAGAGATTTCGGTGAGAGAGAGAGTGGGTTGATGATGAGTGAGATCCGGTGAGAGAGCGGTGAGAGAGAGAGCAGAGAGCGGTGAGAGAGTGAGAGCAGAGAGCTGCGAGAGAGAGAGAGCAGAGAGCGGTGACGGTGATAGAGAGAGAAAGAGCGGTGACGAGAGAGAGAGGAGAGAGCGGTGACGGTGAGAGAGAGCGGTGAGAACAGTGACGGTGAAGTTTGTTGAGAGAGAGAGAGCGGTGAGGTGAGGGAGAGAGGTTTGTCGAGGAGAGAGAGCGGTGAGGGAGAGAGATTTTAGGGATAGAGAGAGTTTTGTGGTTGGTCCCCATTTTTGGGTATCTAGATCGAAGCACGCTCGAATCTCGAGACGTAATGGACGGTTGTAAAAAAAAGAAAGTTTTGGTGGGAATGTTGGTGTCATTATTTAGAGACGGAATTAAATTTAATCTATATTTCTGTCTTTATTTCCGTCTCTGATCTCTCTCTATTCCGTCTCTGAATTAGTCCGTCTCAATTCCGTCTCTAACCACTTTTTCTTAGCAACGGAACTTAATTCCGTTGCTAATTCTGTTTCTAAATATCATTTTTCTTGTAGTGCGGATTGACCCGCTATGAGAACACTACACGGATTAAGTCATATGTGTTACTCATGATAGGTATATCATTTAGTCCTCAAACTTGAGATTACCAGAGACTTCAACATTCGGAACATAGTGATTTGGCACAATCAAAAGTTGTCTTTAACCGTACAATTATAAAGATTGTGATTGGTTACTATGTGAATAATGTGTGGAGGTGTGTAATCATGATAGAATTTGTTCATCTCGTTTAGAGAGATATCAACGGATTCCTTGATATGTTAGACTAAAAATGGCCAAGTCCAAGTGGATTGATATTATCAATGTCACTTTGATGTTTTCAATCTACTTAGATATCGAGACTAGTATGATTAAACATTAACGGTGTCTTTTCCATGCCTTATGTTTAATAAAGGATATCATACGATAAAAGGATATGATATATGGTATGTGTCGAACGTGTATAATAAGTTTCCCGTTTATTCTTATTATTTGTAGTAGTGATAAGTGATATCGTCTCTACATGGATTTTGAAAACTTCTTTAGGAAAAAGGTTTTCGAATGGTTTTATTATTTTTATTTTTATTTTTATTTAATTAATTTAATTAAAATGGGAATTAAAATTACTTAATCAAACTATAATAATTTATTAAACTAATTAGACTAACTTAATTAACACAAATCAAATTCACTAAACTCAAATCAATTCAATTCAATAGAAAACAAATATCCAAAACAATGAAACATTAATCATGTGACGACCCGGTTCCACAAATCGGGTACCACCCGGCCTAATCCCGTCATTAAGCCCTAACCCATGCCACGTAGGACTTAACAACATATTAATCAGCATTTTTATCTCATTCCCCTCGTTACACGTGTTTAATGTAGATATTATTCATTCCTAGTTAATTATGATTTTTAGAGTTAATTAAGAAGTCGTTACCTTTACCATAATTTTCAACGGAAAACATAAAATAATTAGCATAGCATTTGTAAAAACACCTACGATGGAAACCAAGTAAACTGATGATCATATAAAACCAACCAAATCAATACATGCACCAGTAGGGAAGTCTAATCTCTCGGCCCAACACACAACCCAAAGTTATACAAGGATACAAGTAATAAATATACAAAATGATCACTTACAAAAGTAGCAAGAACTATCCCTCGACGGGTCAAAAATTCTCAGAATATAATATTAGATCATTGTGAAGGTGTCCACTAATTCTCGTGATTTTTTGGCATGTCTAACTTAGTTTTCAAGTTGCATTTCAACAAAAAATCTTGTGCTTACAAATAAGGACTTGAGATTTCACTTGGAGTTGCAAATTGGGTTTTTGGACTTATAAATGAGATTTTATTACTTGAAAGATCTTAGTTTCAAGTGTTTGGACTTCATGGAACCAACCTCAAGAATTTTAAGAAATTCTATTTATTTTTAGGCCATTTTTCAAGTTGGAGGAAAACTGACTTTCAAGTGATTATTTTGAAGTCCCTAAGGGGCTGTTTTGCAAACTAATGCTTTAAACCAACTTGAAATGGTTTCTAATGATCCTAAATAATTTGATAACACCTTAAAACAATTAATAAAGTGTGTTGAATAATATTAAATAAGCCCGGACACTTTTGGCCGAGTTAAGTGCCAATGAGGACTTGAAATGAATAAAATGAGCCATTAGACCCTTAAATTGACTTAGAATTATTTGTAGGTCTCTAAAATAGATTGTTTAGCACCAACATATCAAGTTATATTGCTTACAAAATAAGAACTCTTAATAGCAAAATACCAAAAACATAAAAGTGTAAAAATTATAAATGTTCAAGTTAGATCACAGTTAAACTACATTAGCAACATTGATGCTAAATGCAACTTAATGACTCTAACACTCATATAACCAATTAAAATGGACACCAAGTACTTTGCTAGCTAGAGTCGGGCATCAGGGAGTTGGTTGGGATGCATGTCGGAGCCACGAGAGCGCGAGTTAGCGTTGATTAGAGGTAAGTAAACCGGCTAGAGGATCAATTCCAATTATTATATTTTCTTGGATTTATTTCTTATTTTCCATTTACTTGACTCTATTATATATCGTTGAGTGTCTAAGACTTAAGTGTGTCAGGAAGGTATTCCTGGGTTTGGTGCTACACGGACAAATATGATTTTACTTAGAGTACTAAATTATAGGTGGTGGACGTGGGTGAGGTCTTCGAAGCACTGTTGATGCCCCCGTGCTACACCGAACTGAGTCTGTCTACTTGGAGAGTCGCGACTCTAGGAAGTCGAGTAGTGGCACTTGCTCTTGATGGATTTAGACCACTTAGATGCTTCCCTTGACTCCCAGGCACTCTACATCGCAGTTATTACATTCTAGTCCATTTATCATGCACTTTCATTTACTTTTCTATCTTTTAAATTCCCACATGATACTTAGACTGGTTTATTTAAACTCATGAATTGTGATTGAAACTCTACTGGCTTTACTCATTAGATTGTCTCCTTTGGTGACAATTGCATATCCACATATGAGCTAGGGCAAGGAGCCAATGATTGGTGCCTTCCTCTGAGGACTCTTGAGGCGGTTTCTCCTTTTGCTTACTTATAGGTTTTTCCACTTTTATGTTGTAGCTATATATATGTTGTTTTGGTAACACTTGTGGATCTTATTGGAATTTGAGCGACACTGATATATGTATATTCATGATTTTCGTCTTAGTGTCATCATATATATGCATGTAATCTATACACTACAGGGTTTCACACCATTAGGATGTTTGACTGTATATCTTTGAATTATTTATATTTGTTTAAGTTTTGCTTCTGATATTAAACTATTGAACTTACGAATTACAACGATTCAACTTTAAATCACCAAATAATTTATAATAAAGGAAAGAGAGGCTGACTAGGCATGCATTGACTTTGCGAGGGCCGACTTAGGGGTCCAAGTAGGCTTAGGCCGAGCGAGGCCTAGTCCGTAGGGACTGGGGCCATCACGTTAACCCTTAATTAATCTTTTGAAGGCTCAAAGAAATTAATTAGACAATAAAACAACATTAAGTTTCATGAAAACTTGGAACTACTAAACCTAATACCTTCATAAAGCCATTTCAATACTAAAATTAGATCTCAATCCATCTAGGACATCTAAACTGTAAAAGACCTCTTTAAACAATCTTAGTTACTACTTTAAACTAGATATTGAATCCAAATATCACAATACACATTCTACACTATGCATGCAATACAAAGCTTCACGATTACAATCCGCAAATAATAATATATTAAATCAGTGAATTAAAGAATACAAATGACTTAAAGCTTTAAGTACAAATCAATCTTTGTTATGACTACGTAACAAAATGGATCAAGTTCATGTTCAAACTTTTTTTAGATTAATAAACTACTTACTTATATTCATAATAAACATCATGATAAAGTAAATAAAAAGATATAATAAATACCTCTTATTGAATACTTTGAATCTTCAAATAATCTCCAAAAGCAATGAACAATAAATCAAAACTAAATAAAAACTTAAATATAGAAACAATAAAAACAAAATAATATGACTCAAAGAACAATGAAAAATAATCTAGGGTACTCAAGGGCAATTGATTTCAAAGCCCAAGATATATATATATATATATATGGTATTTTAGGTAGTACGTATCCCAAATTAACTCAAACTCTTGTGGTTATCTAACATTCTCGAAATCGGCTCTAGCGATTCCTGACTGATTTTACTTAAGTCTTGATTCGCGGGACAAATTAATAGAAATGAGCCTATTTACATGTTAGCCCCCTTGTCATTATGACAGCTGATCGATCTAAATTATCTTAATCCTTTGATAATGTAGTCAGCCTAATCTTATTTTTTGACTATGACCTCCAAATAATAATTATTTCAATCCTTAATAATGCCGCAATTTGTAATTTAGATCTTCAACTGATTCAGTTGTTATTTCATTATATTGGAGCAAATTAGGAAATCATACCCGTATTTTGTAAAGATTTCGGCAACACCTCTACTAGAAGTGGCCTACCGAAAAACTTCCACCTAATAGATAGCAAAATTTGGGAGAGACCTAGAAAGACTTACAACTCCCCGCAATTTATAATGTATATAAAAATCAAATTTTAAAAATAAACTTAGAGTCTCTGATAACTTAATTATAACTTTACAACCCCAAATAAACCAAAACTGAAGCATAACCATTTCTACGTATTTAATACTAGCTTAAGAGACTCTTATAATCCTTTAACAAAATTTCACGCCCTACACTCACCTTAAAAATCCAAAACAATATATATATATATATATAGACAATTTAAAACAAGAATGTACTTTAAATTAAAAATAATCACCACAATCTTTGAGTCTTTTACATTCTTCCCTTGTCTTCATATAGAATCTGATACCATAAAAAATAACATAAAGATGTTAGGCAAGTAAATTCCTGTATTAATATGTACTCATGCAATTGTTAGTCTAATACATGGAGACATGTAATTGCATTTCCAAATAAATAATAAGATATATACATCAACATGGCATGCAATCCACTTTGTTACTGTCTACCAACTATAATCAAATGTCGACTTCCAAAAATATTATAGAGATAGTATTAAGAGATCAAGAAATGCAGAGATAACTTGTCGGTGTTAGACTTCGCTAGTCTTACTAGACAACGTATAGGTAGGATTGAAACCTATAGTTTCAAGCAAACTAGACTTTGAGAAAAGCTTATCCCCCCACTTTCTCTATGTATGCATGACCAAGAATGATAAAACACGGTGCAGACTATGATATAATTATATGTACAAATATATTCAATCAATAATATAGATCACTGTAGGGTTTAAAATCCACCAATCAACATTTAGCTTAATTTTTGGGGTTCCCGAAGCGTCAGATCACTTTGAAAATGGTTCCAATATATTCCTTGCATACCCAATTATATTGTGGATCATGCTTCAAGTGAAACCAAATCACAAAACCTAATGGAAACTGAGGCCAAAGTATGCTTGAGAACAATTTCCAATAATATTAATTTAAGTAATTGTTTCAACTGGCTTTCAACTAGCTAACTTAGGGCAACTTTTTAACCATAAAAACCTTAATATTTGCCATGATGACCTAAAAGGAACTCGTAGTATTCATCTCATACTTTTCATAGACTTCAAGAACACTCAAATCGGATCACTAACCGAGAAGTATGAATTTTCCAATATGGCTTGTCAATTAGGTAAACTTTATTTATTTCGAAAATGAAAACTTCTCTAAATCAATAGTTTCGCACTTAAACACCACAAAACCACTCGACACCAACATCAAAATATTTTCACAGCTCGTGGAGTCTAATTGGATCAAAACCAATAGTTATCAACTGAATCACATTAGTTGAATTCATCAAAACCCTAACCAACGCCAGTGGAATTTATTCCAAATTAACCTAAATTAACTCAATACGAAAATTCACAACTATCACTACCAATTTCTATGAAAACCTATGAAAAAAATTATAAAAGTTACGAGAATTCAAATTGAATCGAGAAAAATGCTTTGAATTTAAAGTTTATCAAATTGCGGGTCGAATAACTTGTTTCCATTGTAGAAACTTGGCTCGAGCTGATCATCTCGTGATGCTATACAATTTTTCAAAGAGAAATCAAGAAAAAATTAGACATCGAAAGGTCGCGAAGCGTAAACTCGAGTTGAGAGGGTTTAGAGAATGAAACTTTATCGTTATTTGTTGAATTGAAATGAAGTGAATATTTCATTTGATTTTTTTTGTTTATATATTAAACCCTCAGCTGCTTGTTAGCAGCTTAATTTCTTTTTATTTATTACTTTTTGAAATACCTTTTTTAACGTACTTTAACTTTTGGTGCTCGTTTTGAATCTGATTTTTCACTAAATTGAGCAAACCTCTCTACAAAATAGTCCAACTCCATAAAATGTCCATAACACTAGATTTGGTTACGCTAAAACCTCAAAAATCTTAGCTTTTTCTATGACATACTAAACCTTTATAGTCCAATTCTCTTGTCGTACTAAACCAAACTTAAAACAATTTGGACTCAATCTCAACCTTAACCATCGCCAACTGATATAAAGCTCGAGGTATGGTCTTGCACCAACTTCATTCTCATTTTACATTGTCATCGATCCCAAATTGCACGTAAATCGAAGTAAAACCCCACATGATGTTTGACACTTTATTTACTATTTTTCGAGGAACTAATCATTTTTATTTCGCTTGTGCCCTTCAGACACACTTACAGCCTCGAGTATGACAAACTGAGGATACACCTCAATACACCCCCGACTTCGGGACAAAATAACATATATTACATCAACTAGGCATGAAACACGTAAAAATAATATCTAAACTTATGATCTCTGGTCCATAACTCGTATGTCACACCTCATATACTTAATTTTTAATTAAAATCCAAAAATACTTAATTAGTCAATTAATCAAGTTTATGAAATTCTCGAATTTCACAATCTTCTCAACTAATTAAAAATTTCATTCTCGAGATTTAAACTTATAGGTTACTGAATTAAAAGATATACGAGAACATGTTCTATATAACTCTTCCAATCCAAACTTGTAAAATTAATTCCAATGTGAAACCATTAAGTTGATTCATTCACTTTCGTTGTAACTAACAACTCAGTGGTAAAGATCATAAACATTTCAACTTCTCATTTCTAAATTCTTGGTTTAATGAAAAGTTATGTTCGTTACTGTGCCATTCTTGATAATTTGTAAATTCCCGACGAATTAACAGTAAGCTTTGTGGAATATCTAATAACCTTATTTCATTTCTCATCTCATGCTTTGAATCCTATTCAAGAATCAATGCTTAGAAAGATCTAGCCTATCTTGGTTTTCAATAAAATGATTTTCAATATTTACTAATGACAATTCAACAAACCATTGATAATTCTTTCCCTATCCACTAAACTTTGGTGCACAACCCTATTTACTTTCTCATCACTAATCATCCCTTATTAGAATTATCAATCGATCAATTCTTAGACTATCATCAGTCTAAATATATGTAATGCAAATAATATTTGAGCATGATATTAGATATAAAGTAGAGTTGTAAGTTTATTTTATCCCTCACCACTTATGCATTTCACAATAAAAACCTAAATTACACAAGTCATCTCATGAATATAGATCTCTAATTACATATGTCGTCCTACGATAAGAGATCTAAAATCTCAATCCGATCAGAAAATGAAACATGACACATCGTTCCACTCTCACTCATTCTCTATATGTCTACTCAAAATATTATTTACGTCGTGGACTAGAAAGTAATTGTCAAATCTAACTCGCCGGCCGATTCACTTAGCTTTTCTTTTGACTGGTTAGAAAATTAACGTATCTTTTAATGACGTCAAATCATTTTCTAACCATGAGTTCACCAAGAAAATCATTCCATTAAATTACTAAGATCTTCCATATTCTTACGTCTTAATCACTTACTGTTCGCCAACTTCTCTCATTGCTTGAATAGAGACAGGTGGATAACTTAAGTATATATATGTTTCTAAATAGAGAATCGACACTTTTTATGATTACACTCTCATAGTATAACTTTTAACTTGTATCTCAAACAAGTTAAATATGATATCTCTCTTTGCGTCTACTCAATACATTTCTGACTTCTCTAAATTATATTGAAAGAATACTGAATTCTTCCAACATATCAAGTCATATATATTGTCCTCTATTTAATACTTTCAACCAATACGGATAATACTTAGTAACTAAGTTGTAAGTTGTACGTATCTTCACCGTCATTTAGGTATCTTACATTAACTCCAATTTAAAATAACATCACAATTTAAACTCCACCACTGAATAATCATGTGGTGTAGCATTATATCTTAACCAATATACAACATATTCACTAATATTAGCTGTATATTACTTTGGTTCAAAACTTTCTACATTTGGAGTTTGACTCCTTGTAAGATCTTTGTGAAGATAAATTAAGTTCTATCAAACTCACAGTTTGATATCCTAAGTCGTATCGGGACTTGTTCACCTGAAATTCCCATTTTTATGTGTATGTGAGAATGTTTAACCATTTAGTTGCGTATACTTTAGCTTCCAATTGACTCTAACGAGACTTCATAGACTCTTTTATACTATCTATCACCAATTCATTCGATTATTCAAGGATGGGTGGACGCGTCTCACCGATCTTCTATGTTGTGAATGAATTGTGATTATGAAATAGAGTTACTCTGACTTTTGGTCATGCACAACCACTCCAATGTCTTACCTTTACTAAAGGAGCCCATTCGTGTCATTTCCAGCAATTAAAAGTCATCTCAACGTCTCATTTTATTTTATACACAGAGTCTATTTCGTTTGCTTTTTTGTCAATCTTAGTTATTCTCACATTGACCTCAGCCTTGGTCCCTTTATAAACTTACCACGACTTACACTCAACAACCAAACCACTTATAGCTCTTTAATCTTGACTTATAAAGGCAATTTATATCTCTTCTCTTTTTGAAAACTTAGCAAGGATAATATGACTTCTTATGATCATTCAATCTATCGAAGTCTTCCTTGGCTAACCTTTATTCGAAATAGAATTTTTTTTTACTCAAACAATTAAACTGTTTGTTATCGCATTAATTTGTTTCCATTAGTCTCAGCTCTCCAAAATTTTGTTTGTTTTTTTTTCAAAAATAAATTCGGTACTTTTCAAGAAACTGCGTAAGATATCTAAGTATCTTACTATTTATTAATTCGATGTTGATGAATTCACCTTTTCATTATTATTTAATTGAAGAGATGGACGAATCTGAATTCCCAAACTCGGATTAACTTAATGACTAATCAACTCTTAAAGATGCTATTTCAATCCTTTAAGTCTTATAAATGGAAATTCTCACAATATAGGAATTCATACTGAATTCCTATAAAAATTTCTTACTGATTCTCAATCAGTTCGTCTATCTCATCTTTAGTTATATTTGAAGTTGTAGTGATGGGCATCAAAATCTTAATTTGGTTAGAAATGACTATTGGGTACTTTGAGTTTCAAAGCACAATCACATATGTTGATGTCTAATAGCCAATCCAGGCTATTATTAGACCACTTTCCCAACACCTTAATTTCTAACATGTTGATTTTATCACTACGCTTTCATTTTCAAGTTAAAAACTTTATTAATCTTTGCTTTATAACAACACCTCATTTAGTGTTAACAAAGATTACTTCCAACTCATGTATTTCTATTTGTTTTATCAGTTCTTTATTCGACTCATAGAACCACTATACTCGACGTCACATACGGACCAGTAACTTGAGTAGCAAATAATCAAAAGTTTCAATACTTCTTTTTAGAAGTCATTTGATTATTTTTCAACAGTAGTTCTATTCCACATTTCACTTGGTGTTTGTTTCGGAAAGGAGACAACACTTTGCTTCAAAGTATTTTATTTTTGTAGAAACTGACTACATGACTAGTTCTATCACAATCCCATTGTGATTTCAAAGACAAGATTGAATTTGTCCAATCAATTTTTATTTTCTAAAACCACATGTCACCGTTTTCTTGTTGAGACTATTTTAACATTTTCTTAGGCATTTTATAATTGTAATAATTTAACATATGATTTCCAAGAAATCTATGTTCAGATTTTACGTATCTAAATCATTTGAACTTTCTTTCCAACCAATTTCCTATTGGTTTCATAACTATTACTTTCATCAATTATATTGGTATCAAATTATTTATAAGACATTTGTGAATTCAGACTTCACAAGTCTATTTCACATCCATTTATTGTAACGGCCCAACATTTATAGACGTCGTTATTTACGTTATTTTCATACTCGAACGTTAGGTTAAGCCCATGTGGACACCCCAAATATGCTAAAATACACATGACTAGCCTTAAATCTTTATGTGTATGTTGGTTGTATAATTGTGATGTTAATTATTATTTATTTCACAACTCATTGCATGCGTTTGTTTATATTTTCATACCGTATGAGACTGTGTGATGGGTAAATGCCTCGTAAAGTGTGTCGACACGGGTATTAGGTAGGCATTGTACAGGTACAATAAGTCGTATAATGCTAACTTAAATAAAATGACTAGAACAAAGGTGAATATTGCATAAAATAGGTAATCAAACTTTAGGCTAAGTCATAATAATCGAGTATATCAAGGATAGATGTGCATTGGGATGCGTACTAAGACGCGAGGCACTGGGTGTCGGGTAGTTAGGTATTAGGGGAAGTGGTAGTACACCAATTTCAGACCCTAAATAGCTTACATATGTATAAAAGTGCCTAAGTTAAATTTATTGAATCAATTGATTACAAATGCCTTTAGTTGAATGAAAAAATTGATGTCATAGATTTTCCTCGTGATTTGTACAATAATGAAATCTTAGGAAATTTGAGTTGGGAATTGGTGTCAACAAGATAGAAATGTGTGGAGTATGAGTTAACAAGGACCATTAAATTGATCTCGAGATACGTAAACTCAATTGATTATAACATAACTTATATATAGCTAAGTTAGTGGGAAATCTCTTCATGCAACAAAGAAAATGAAAAATTCAGCACATTTGGTGAGATGAAAATGAAAGGGTTTTGCTAGAATTTATTGAGAGATTATAGTACAAGTGAAGATTTGGCTACCAAATCAAGAGGTTCAAGCTAGGAGGTGAAGAAAGCAAGCCCTAGGTATCATTTTACTTCAAATTCTACATGTTTTGAATCATGCAAATTGGATTTTCTATGCTTCTCTTAAATCTGAAATTTAGAGACTTGATATTCACTAAATCCATGAAAGTTAAACTCAAATCATAGTAAGCAAAATGATTTTCATGTAGCTCAGCTTTTTATGCTAAATCTTATTTGAAAAACTTATGTTTTTTTATAGCTAAATTAGGAATTTCTTGGGTAAGTCATGGAAGGACTAATTTGGTACAAATTGGTATTGAAAGCACATATTCTATTCTATTAAATGATGTGCTTAAAACAATCTTAAGGCTGGATAGAAAGGGAGTTTAATGGATTTGTGAAACGTGGTTCATTGATGTTCTTGAATGCATGATAATCTATATAATTTGATGTAAATATTGTGAGTGGATAATGTCTCTATTGTGTTTTGGTGTTTGTTAATTCCTTACAAGTTGAGGATGGGGTTGAAGACTCATGGAGATGGTCATTAGGGAGGAGAAACTCAGAATTCCCGAGTTGAGAATTCTAGGTTTCGACCTCGATAGCACGCTATATAGCCAACATAGCACGCTACCCATACGCCTAAAAATCAAATAAAAATACGTTTTAATAACATAGCATACAATAATCTATGTTTAACACACAAATTTTCTATTTTTTGTGGTTTTTGTGCTATTTTGAGGAATCTAACCAAGAAAATAATAATTTAATAATTCTTGGGTTTTGACTAAAATTTGATCTTATGACTTAAAACACATTAATCTAATTTGAAACTACTATAAACCTACTTAATCGACTTCAAGGGACTGAAGGATCGCAACTCCAGTACCGGGAGCGAGTTTGGTTGAATTCGAATGACCGAGGAAATGCGAAAGCGTGTTTGAGGTTTGTAAAACCCAATGGAACGTCAATTTGAGTATTCTAACTTCATTGTTGTTTACTCTATCCATTTTAGTATATTCATGTTTCATTTCTTATTCACTTCAGTTATTTATGTATGTATTGTTGTTTTGAACATGTGTTTTAGTTTACTCCTTCTGGGTATTCTGTTATGTGTCTAAGCGTGGCAGCCTCAAGCCCCGAGGCCGCTCCGGGGTATCGTCTCACCATGCCCTCCTCGCCAGGTGGGCCCAGCTACATGTGTCTGGCACCTGCCCGTCCACCTCATGTCTTGATTATCGTGTGTTATTAATATATTGTTAGTGGATTATTCATATTTTCTCGAGTTATTTCCTTAGGTAGTTAAAGTTCCTTAAGTTCAACTATTTGTAGTTTTTTCGAGTCCTAGCCATGCTAGTAGTTTGTATTGTACAAGTTAACATATAGTCAGCGGATGTCATAATAGATGCCAATAAAGTGTTAAATTAGCATGATAATCATTATTATAAGAGCATGTCCTACTATAGAAAAATTGAAAAATTACTCTGTATATAAGTGACAATACCATAAAATAGTGTATATATACATGTACGGTGTTACTCTAGTCTCTCAATACCTAAAATAATACAAAATATCAAAATAAGCATGTACTATTATGTCCTCGATGGCGAGCAATCAAATATAGTTGCCTAGGACTCCCTTTCCCCTACTAGTACTAGGATGTGAACTCAATTATTACAAAAAAGACAAATGACGAGTTCAGTAAGTAAAATCCTAAAGAACCCCTCTGAGCATTCCCATAATAAAGTAAGGAAGTGCAAAAAATACTGTTAAATAAACATGCATAATGTAAAAGACAACAAATGTAATTAGCTCACCGCATGAATAGATAACATATAGGCTAAACAAATGTATGTGTTCTTCTAGATCGACTATATTGTACTTTAAATCACCAGGATCCCACCGGTGGATGCACCCAAGTAGCCTAATGTTGGTCCCTGCTGACCAAATCCATTGAGTCAGCGACACATGCACCAAGGGAAAGCTCAGGTTGCTATTCACCTAGGGTCAGGTCACACATCCTACAATCTAGCGCATTATGAACATACAACTGCGAATCTGGGAGAGTAAACTCAACCCACGTCTAAGTAATGAAATGGAATACTAAAAATAGCAGGAAATGATAAAAATGAAATCAAAGGCATAATCAAATACTTAAAGTTCTTCAATAGGATTTTACAAACCTCAAACTGCTCTCCGATTTCCTCGGACTCCCATATCAGATATGACAAGCTCCCCGACACCGAGCTATAGTCCACTAAGTCCCTAAAGTCCAATTTTATAAGTTTAGGTTGTTTACAAGTGTTTAGATATGTATTAAGTTGAAAATCACCAAAATAGCCTTTAATGGTCAAGTTTCAACTGTCATTAGTGTGTTAGGTGGAGTTAATGCGCTAGGGAATCGATCTAGTGTGCTACTGCTCTTCATTTTGAAAAACAACTGAGCATTCAGAATGATTAGCGCGCTAACCAGAATAGTTAGCACATTAATTACCATTTGTGACATAATTCTCAAGTCGAGAATTCTGTCCTTCCCATCCTAATTAGTTATCCTAACCTGGTTTACATACTTTACATATACTGGTGACTCCAAAATATCATTCAAAACAATATCAGAACATCAATTTGATCAAAATCATTTAATTCCCATGGATTCACTAGTTTCCCAAATTCATCAAACCCCAATTCAAGCAAAATCAGTTGTAAATTCTTAATAGAAATGATCATTAAATAATTCACCAAGTTTTCGTAAAAAATCAGAGATCTAACCCCTCAAATTTGAATTATATAAGAAACAGTCAAAATTGGGTTCATTGGAAAATGTAGAAGATGAAGATGATGATTAGCTCGGTTTGATCCTCCAATTTGACTTCCAAAGTGTTGTATTTTAGCTATGAATCATCTTCTCTCCTATGGTTTTCTCTAGTTTTTGCTTGAATTTTTAAGTTAGTGGAGATGCAAACTTCCGCTCACTATATATATATGTTGGTCATGATCAAGTATGCTTGCGTATGTCGATGATTATCTTGTGGTCTCTATTAATGCTGTCACACATAACTTAATAACTCCAATAGCCCATTCACTATCCTAGATTCACTCATTAGGATCATCTAGATGCCTATCAAGGACCCGCATTAACACAAACTATAGGCTTTTCATTATTTGGTTTATTGACATTACGTTAAGCCTTATTAACATATGGTTAGTATTTTTATTGACCAAAATTAACCAACTTATGGTTCCACTAACCTTCAGATACCTGGTACCTGGTGACTTGCATCTCGACACGCATTTTGAGGCACGCTATAGCCTATTGTTCTAACGTAATCAACTTAGCTTATGGTTACATTACCCGTCTTATTTGATTACTTAGTAATCTTATCATGAATTTGTCAAGTTTTCTTGTATACCTATAATTCACCTCTCGATACCCGCATTGACACACATTTCAAAGCGACTACCTTTTAGACAACCTCGTACGATATAACCATACAACATACACACATGCGATGTACTAACAATTAAATTCATAAAATGCATCACAAATAAGCAATACAACACATAATTAACTAGTGTACTTAGGTCGACATGTGTCCTAGCCTATCTGCGGCATACATGTGGATTTGAGAGGGCGTCGAAGTTTAAAATCACGACATAAATAACGGTGTTAATAAAACGGGTCGTTACATTATGGCAGGTTAGACTATACCATGTGTATCACTAGTCTTCACTGAATGACGACCTGAGCTACTTTGTAAATACAATTATTGGTGCATCGTGGGTATATGCCAACCATCGAGATGACCAAATGATGGGCCAGATGGGTGCGTCCACTGGTGGGAATCTAAGTAGAGAATTTCGAAGCATGGTCGAGTCTGACCGGGACGGGTACACACATTTGCACTTTATTGTTATTTACGCAAGCGATGGTCCCTTTATATTTGTCAGTTTACTTTCCGCATGCTTATTTAACAATATTTATGGATTCTTTTACTTTATCATATGAATGCTCAGTGAGTTTCCTTGATATTTTATTCATTGGACTTGTAATTTATTTTGTTGTGATGGCTGAGTGTAGATCCTTCTATGTAACGGCCCGAAAGTTTGACTCGTGCCACGTGCCAGGTCAGGGTCGTATGTGGGACCCACTCGTCAGAATACGTATATCCAAATCTCGGGTGGAGACACCAAGGTATGATATTTTTCTGTGATGTGGGTATTATTTAGTAATATCCAATTATTGAGAAATGTATATGCAGGGAGTTCTGTGAGCCGAAACACGAACGGGGACGAGCCTCGAGTCGCGTGCCGACGTGAGACCGAGGTAGCGGCTTAATGTGGCAATAGTGGTTTTAATGTGGTCACAAAAAATATACATCGAATGCGCCTCGTGATGTGTGTAGCGCGAGTGTCGAGATTGTGAAATGAGGTGGAAGTGGTGTGCATATTTGTGGTGCCTCGAGATGCACACTACCCAGATTTTAAGGAAAACATTTGAATAAATATGTTTTTGATGTGCCAAGAGATCCGCTCCGCACGAATCTCAAGGCCACATTTATTTTCTTCCTCAAGAATAGTCGAAGAGAGAGAGAGATCAGATGAGGGAGAGAGAGAGAGAAAAAAAGTTGGGAGAGGAGAAAGAGAGAGAAATGGTGGTGGTTGGATCGACGAAGGCGAGGAGCGTGGCGGCTGCAGCGAGGAACCAGCAGCGCGGCCTGGCGAGCAGCTCACGCGAGCAGCTCGTGGAAGGCGGCTCGCGGCGCACGGAGGCCGCGGACGAGGTGGCCCGGCCGTGGGGACGATGACGAGACGGCTGGTGCGGACCGCGACACTGCAACGACGAGGTAGCGGTGATGGCTGGCAGCGGCTCGGCCGGCAGCAGCGTGGCAGGGCGGCGGTGGCTGTGACGGCTGGCACCTATGAGGCAACGGTGGCACGGTAGCGGCGGCAGCGACTGTGACAACGATAGCTGTGTGGCAGCTGCAGCGACGACGGTGCGGTGAATGGCATGGAGCAACTGTGTGACGACGCTTCATCGGATCGATCGATCATTGACGAGAGGTGCGACTTCGACGAAGCTCGACGACGCGATGGATTCAAATGGACTTTTGAAGGCCATGGTGATGTTTACCTCACCTAATTTGGTTGTGATTGGAATGATTTAAGTAACTTAGCCCTAAATGGTATAAATTGACAACAAAGACTGATGAGGCAATAGTCGGGCGTCGAGTGCAAAAATTGAGGCGTAAACGAGACGTTTTGAGGACGATTTGCGATTTCTCGAGGTAAGTAAACCAACTAGGAAATTGTACAGTCATTTCATTTTACTCTATTGGATATTGTTGTTATTGGTTTGATATCTATCCTTGAAAGTGCTATTGTATGGAGTGGTCCTTTGGCAAGTGAGTCATGGTACTGTTTATGTGTGATATGAGCTTTTATCTGGACGCCATCGATATCTCCCAATTGAGTGTCTGTTGGGGCACTTATCCAGGTCTGTGGATATCTCATAGTCGCAAGGGTTAGGGCTGGGAGGCATGTGTCTCGTCCTGAACTCGAGTTTGTTGGGCTTTTACCGCGACTCAATGACCTTTGGTCGGGACTCCTTGTCGTTTGTTTTTTTTTGTGTTCCGGACCTTCACTTATCGATTGATTGTTTATAGTATTTTATATTCATGCGTTCCCTTTTCATTTCTTTCTATATGCATGAATTCGACTGCTTTAGTTATTTCGAAATGCTGTATATATGTCCTACTGGCTTTTACTTACCTGGGCTCATCATTCTCATGTTTCACCGAGTGCAGATCTACTATCTAGCAAGGGGAATGCTTCATAGCTAGGTGAATCTTTTGTATATCTTGTATTTACTCTCCTCTGATGATGGTATATTTATGCAGGGTTCCACAATTGGGTTGTCTAACTCTTTTACATTATTGTTGAGTTATTTAATTAATTGCTTCCACTAAATTGTAAAAACCTGAAAAATACTAATAACTCAACTTAAATTATGAATTTACTTCTAATGATGGATTGGAAGGCTGACTAGGCCTGCGTTGACTTTTCGAAATCGGCCCAGGGGTCCACGTGAGCTTAAGCCGGGCAGTGCCCAGTTTGTCGTAAATTGGGGCCGTCACAGTTGATATCAGAGCCTAGTTTTAAGAATCTCATGGCTTAAGACATTGTGATACCAACGTCACAGTTGGTATCAGAGCCTAAAGTTTTACATTTAGCTTTTGATTAGCCCACAACCAGCATAAGACACAAATAAGTAATAGAGTTAGAACACAGTTGAAACTTAGAGTGGAACCCTATGATCTTGACTTAGAGTTTTAGTTGGGAAGTGAGGAGAATTGGGGAAATTAAAAATTGATCATATATGGTATATTTGTTGTGTTGTAATATACTATATACGATATCGGTAATTATACAATGATTCGAGGATTCGTGGCTATGGAAAATGTGACGACGTTTCAGACCGGGTCTAGGAATGATCGTGGGGCTGCAGGTTCGTGGTTTGCAAGTGTTGAGGAACTGCGTACTCTATCAGACAGAACTCTATCTGGTGACCAGCAACTATAAGTGATTCTTTGACTGTTACGGGCACATGCTACACAGTCGTCGTCTACGTTAGCAGCGCTAGTTATTCAGGGTATGTGTGCTTTTACAGTTCACAACCCACCTGAAACATCTCCAATTCAAGCAGGGCTTATAGTAGCCGATGAGGCATAGGTTTAGGTTAAACTCGTACTTCCTAGACCTGAGACATTACTTGAAGATACGTTGAACACGCCGACTAATTCAGGTGTTAGGGCTACGGCGAGGCAAGGCAGACTCTCAAGTTTCAGAGGCATTATCCGGAGAAGTTTCAGGGGGGTACTAACTTTGAGGCGATAGATATATAGCCACATGAAGATACATGATGTACTGGCCATACGAACGCAAATGCAGCCGAGTATATCATCAACTCCACTGGTCGGCGAGGTCGATGTCTGGTAGCGTACTACAGAGGTGTCGATGGGGAACAGTCCGTAACATGCAGAGGACTGAGTTTCAGACCATTTGATAGAGGAATGGGGATTCAGTTGCAGTACATGGATTGGTATATACGCGTGATAAAGTACGCTTGGGGTGCGGCCGACACGGACACTGACCAGGCTTACTACGTCATACACGACTTCCTGGATGACAGCTTCGAGCACAATACATGAGGTCTAGGAGAGGGCTATGGCTGGCGAGAGCTTCGGGAGCACACGCACCGGAGTACCAGTCACATCGTCACAGTCAGTGCGAGGGTCTAGAGATGAGTGAAGGAAAAAAAAGAGTTGGACGGTTGTGGCTAAGAGTTATGCTAGTGCATTTCGGCAGCCAACATCGTCAGATCCTCAACATCAGTACCATCAGAGGGCTGATGGCAAAGGCATTGGCCAGAGACAAAAACAGAGCCAGAGTTCCAGTCAAGTGCAGAGACAAGGACAGAGGTTTAGACGGGCACAGGGACAAGGACAGGGACATCATGTTCCATATGGACCGAGATTTAAACGTACTTGTTTGGAAGTGTGGACAACCATGTCACTTCACTAGTACGTGTTCACGGTAGCAGGCAGGCATAACAGAGCCAGGAGCAGATTCATGTTGAGCCCCACTCGATCAGAGAGATTGACGGACAGTCAGAGAGTTTGATTACATCACCGCGGACATACTGCGCATATGCGTATGTTAATGATAATGGATCATGGGACTAATAGTTTCATTGTATTTCAATATATGTTGCGAAGATGTTGCCCTGACATATATTGATGGGACGAGACAGATGGTGTGTTCTTTGCTTGGAGGTCTCGGAGGAGCCCAGCTCGTCACGGAGGAGCCCAGCTTGTCACGGAGGAGCCCATCCCTACAGAGTAAGATGAGGGTATGGCCTTGGGCGAGTATGGCCTTGAGCAGGTATGGCCTTGGGTCTTCATTCATAACATACTATCTTCCTTCGAGAATTGCGTTAATTTCGAGGATGAAATTCTAATTCGTTGGGAAGACTGTAACGACCCGAAAATTGGACTTCTGCCACTTGCCAGGTTAGGGTCGTATGTGGGATCCACTCGTCAGACTACGTATATCCAAATATCGAGTGGAGACACCAAGGCAGGATGTTTTTCTCTGATGTGTGTATTATTTAGTAATATCCAATTGGAGATTATAATGCTAATTGTTGAGAAAGGTATATGCGGGGAATTCGGTTAGCTGAAACACGAACGGGGACGAGCCTCGAGTTGCGTACCGACGTGAGACCGAGGTAGCGGCTTAATGTGGCTATAATGGCTTTAATGTGGTCACAAAAAATATACTTTGAATGCGCCTCGTGATGTGTGTGGTGCAAGTGTCAAAATTGTGAAATGAGGTGGAAGTAGTGTGCATATTTGTGGTGCCTCGAGATGCGCAATGTCCAATATTTAAGGAAAACATTTGAATAAATATGTTTTTAATGTGCCTCGAGATCTACTCTGCATGAATCTCGAGGCCACATTTGTTTTCTTACTCAAGAAGAATCGAAGAGAGAGATCGAACGAGGGAGAGAAAGAGAGAAAAAAAAGCTGGGAGAGGAGAGAGAGAGAGAGAGAGAGAGAGAGAGAGAGAGAGAGAGAAAGAGAGAGAAAGAGAAAGAGAAAGAGAAAGAGAGAGGAGAGAGAGAGATGGCGGCGGTTGGATTGACGTGGGGGAGCAGCGCGACGGTTGCAGCGACGAACCAGTAGCGCGGCTTGGCGAGCAGCTTGCGGACCAGCAGCAGACGGGAACTCGCGGCGACGCGAAGGCTGCGAACGAGGTGGCGCGACTGTGGGGACGATGACGTGTAACAGCGGCGCGACCAGTAACGGCGTGGCAGGGCAGCAGCGTTGATCGGGAGCGACTTCAGCAGCAGTAGTGGACGGCCAAAACCAACAAGCGGGTTGGACGGCTGGTGTGGATGACGACACTGCGGCGGCGCGGTAGCGGTGACGGTTGGCAGCGGTGTGGCAGGGCAGCGGTGGCAGTGACGGCCGACACCTGAGAGGCAGCGGTGGCACGACAGCGGTGACGATAGTGACGACGGCGCCGTGAATGGCGTGGAGCAATTATGCAGTTGCGCATCATTAGACCGATCGATCCTCAACGAGAGGCGCGACTTCGACGAAGCTCGACGACGCGATGGATTCAAATGGGTTTTTGAAGGCTATGGTGAAGTGTACTTCACCTAATTTAGTCGTGATCGGAATGATTTAAGTAACTTAGCCCTAAATGGTATAAATAGACACTAGGGACTTATGGGACACCAGCGGACCGGGAACGACTTTAGCAGCAGTAGCGGACGGCCAACAAACCAGCAGGCGGGTTGGACGGCGGGTGCGGAAGGCAGACTACAGCACGACGCGGTAGCGGTTACCGCTGGCAACCGCGGCGGTGACGGCCGACACCTATGAGGCAGCGGTGGCACGACAGTGGCGGTAGCGCGGTAAATGGCACGGAGCAACTGTGCGGTGGCGCGTCGTCGGACCAATCGATCCCCGACGGGAGGCGCGACTTCGATGAAACTCAACGACGCAATGGATTTAAATGGTTTTTGAAGGCAATGGTGAGGTTTACTTCACCTAATTTAGTTGTGATTGGAATAATTTAAGTAACTTAGCCCTAAATGGTATAAATGGACACCAGGGACTTATAAGGCAATAGTCGGGTGTCGGGCGCGCAAATGAGGCGTAAGCAAGATGTTTTGAGGACGATTTGCTATTTCTCGAGGTAAGTAAACCGGCTAGAAAATTGTACAGTCATTTCATTTTACTCTATTAGATATTGTTGTTCATTGCTTTTATATCTATCCTTGAAAGTGCTATTTTGTGGAGTGGTCCGTTGGCAAGTGAGTCATGGTACTGTTTATCAGTGATATGAGCTCTTATCTGGACGTCGTCAATATCTCCCAATTGAGTGTACGTTGGGGGCACTTATCTGGGTCTGTGGATATCTCATAGTTGTAAGGGTTAGGGCTGGGAGGCAGGTGTCTCGTCCCGAACCCGAGTCTGCTGGGCTTTTGCCACAACTCAACAACCTTTTGGTCGGGATTCCTTGTTTAGTTTTTTTTTGTATTCCAGACCCTCACTTATCGATTGATTGTTTACGGCCTTTTATATTAATGCGTTCCCTGTTCATTTCTTTCTATATTCATGAATTCGTTTGCTTTAGTTATTTCAAAATGTTGTATATATGTCCTACTGGTTTACTTACCTCGAGAAATTGCAAATCGTTCTCAAAGCGTCTCGCTTATGCCTCAATTTGCGCACCCGACACCCAACTATTGCCTCATAAGTCCCTAGTGTTCATTTATACCATTTAGGGTTAAGTTACTTAAATCATTCCAATCACAACCAAATTAGGTGAAGTAAACCTCACCATGGCCTCTCGTCGAGAATCGAACGGTCCGACTACGCGCCATCGCACAGTTGCTCCACGCCATTCACTGTGCCACCGTCGCTGCCGTGCAACCGCTGCCTCGCAGGTGTCGATCGTCACCGCAACCGCCGCTTCGCTGTTGCAGCTGCTGGCGCCATCGTTGGCACCGTTCGTCGCGTCAGCCGCCGTCCGCCGTCGCCCGTCCGTCAACCGCATCTTGGTTTCTTGGCCGTTCGCTTCGCTTGAAGTCGCTCTTGGTCCGCTGCCGGTCAACGCCGTCGCCTCGCCAGCAGGTTGGCTGCGCGCGCGCGTCATCGTCCCCAAAACCGCGCCACCTCGTCTGCGACCTCCGCGTCGCCGCGAGCCGTCGTCAGTGGCTGGTCTGATCATCCGCGAGCTGATGATTCGTAGCTACAGCCGCCGCGCTATTCCCCTGCGTCAATTCAACCGCCGCCGTCTCTCTCTCTCTCTCTCTCTCCTATCTCTTTCTCTTTCTCCCTCTCCTCTTTCTCTATTCCCCAGCTTTTTTTCTCTCTTTCTCTCCCTCATCCGATCTCTCTCTCTTTTCGATTCTTCTTGAATAAGAAAACAAATATGGCCTCGAGATTCGTGCAGATCAGATCGCAAGGCACATCAAAAACATATTTATGCAAATATTTTCCTTAAAAATTGAGCAGCGCATATCTCCAGGCACCACAAATATGCATACCATTTCCACCTCATTTCACAATCTAGACACTCACGCCATACGCATCACGAGGCACATCCAATGTATATTTTTGTGACCCTAATAAAACCACTATAGCCACTAAAGCCAAATTAAGCCGCTACCTCGGTCTTAAGTCGGCACGCGACTCGAGTCCCCGTTCGTGTTTCAGCTCACTAAATTCCCCGCATATACCTTTCTCAACAATTAGCATTATAATCTCCGATTGGATATTACTAAATAATACACACATCACAGAAAAAATCATACGTTGGTGTCTCCACCCGAGATTCAAATATACGTACTCCGACGAGTGGGTCCCACATACGACCCTGACCTGGCACGTGGCACAAGTCAAATTTTCAGGCCGTTACAGTCCGACTTTTACTTACCTGGGCTCGTCATTCTCGTGTTTGACTCAGTGCATATCTATGGTCCAGCAAGGGGAAGGCTCCATAGCTAAGTGAATCTTTTGTATATCTTGTATTTACTCTCATTTGGTGATGGTATATTTATGAAGGGTTTCACAATTAGGTTGCCTAACTCTTTTACATTATTGTTGAGTTATTTAATTAATTGCTTCCGCTAAATTGTAAAAATCTGAAAAATACTAATAACTCAAGTTAAAATTATGAATTAACTTATAATGATGGATTGGAAAGCTGACTAAGCCTGCGTTGACCTTGCGAGACCGGCTCGGGGGTCCACTTGGGCTTAAGCCAGGCGGTACCCAGTTTGTGAGAAATTGGGGTTGTCACATTCTACAAGTAAGGGTAAGGGGATTCTTGGCGACTATCTCTGAACTCACCTACAGTTCGACACACTACTCGTAGGTGTTTGTATTTACATACTTTCTAATATATTTTGGATTTATGGGAGACTTGTGAGAGAACTGTACTTGTATATATTTACTTTTGTCGCCTTATATAAAATGTACTCTATTTCAGGTTTTCCACAGTCAGACTGATGCTCTATAAAACTTAAAAGTTAATGAGAATCCATATTTATGTATTTTGAGACTTCCACTATAAATTCACTCGTTACCTACTTACAACTTTGTAAAACACAAGCCATAGTTGTGAATAATTGGCAAATAATATAAAAGCCTTGACGTTGCGACAAATGTCTACAGGGCTATAGGACTCGCTTAGCAGCTCTTTCGACAGCCTCAAGGCACGGGCCACCACATTTACGCTCTGTTTCATTTTATAAGTATATTCTTTTTCTTAATTATCCGTTTCTAATCTTACTCGTCGTATCTTACGAGTTAAGTATGGAACGGACAAGGAGAATAAACTTCATATCACATATTTAGCAATAATACATACATACAACACAAATATAACATAATAATAAAAACATCCCAGCTCATAAATCAGTTCCAAACTTACCGCGCTTAATCACTCTTTGGTTCTCAACCAGAATTTATCCTCGAATTGAGCCAACCCTGGGCTCTCGTACCAAGTTTATCAGCCCCCTCATCATTAAGATGACTGACAGGCCAAGATTATCTTAATCCCTTGATAATCTAGTCAGCTTAATCTATTCTTTTAACTTTGACCTCCAAATGATAATTATTTCAATCCTTAATAATACTCCAATTTGTAATTTAGATCCTCATCTGATTCGATTCTTAACTTATTTTATTAGAGCAAATCAAGAAGTCATATACTTATTTTGTAAAAATTTCGGCGGCACCTCCACCAAAAGTGGTATACCAAAAAACCGCCACCTAATAGTCAACAGAATTGAGGAGACACCTAGAAGGATTCACAACTCCCTACAGTTTATAATATATGTCAAAATCAAATTTAAAAATAAACTTAGAGTCTCCGATAACTTAATTATAACTTTACAATCCCAAATAAATCAAAATTGAAGCATAACTCTTTCCACGTATTGTAAACTAATTTAGGAGACTCTCACAATCATTCAACGAAATTTCACGCCCTACACTCACCCTAAAAACCTAAAATAATATATATATATATATATATATATATATATAAACAATTTAAAACAAGAATGTATGTTAAATTGAAAATAATCACGACAATCTTTGAGTCTTATCTATTCTTTTTTTGTCTTCATATAAAATCTAACAGCATAAGAAAAAAACTCGAATATGTCAGGTAAGTAAATTCTTACATTGATCTGTACTCCTGCAATTGTTAGTTTGATACATGGAGACATGTAATTGCATTTCTAAATAAACAATAAGATATATGCGTCAACATGACATGCAATCCACTTTGTTGCTATCTCCTAACTATAATCATATGTTGACTTCCAAAAATAGTATAGAGACAGTATTAAGAGATCATGAAATGCAGAGATAATTTGTTGGTGTTAGACTCTGCTAGTCTCACTAGACATGTAGAAGTAGGATTGAACCCTAGTTTCAATTAGCCAACATAGGGTAGCATTTTAATCTTGAAAACCTCAATATTTGTCATGATGACCTGAAAAGAACTTGTAGTACTTATCTCATACTTTCCATAGACTCTAAGAACAATCAAATCGGATCACCGATAACGAAGTTATGAGTTTTTTAATATGGCTTGTAAACTAGGCAAACTTTATTTATTTTGAACTGAAAAACTTCTCCAAATCAATATTTTCACAATTAAATCTTCACAACTCGACCACAAAGACCATAAAACCACTCGATACCAACATCAAAATATTTTCACAGCACGTGGAGTCAAATTGGATCAAAACCAATAGTTATCAAATGAATCACATTAGATCGATTTATCAAACCCTAACCCATGCTAGTGGGACTTATTCCAAATTTATCCAAATCAACCCAATATATCAATTCTCAATAATTCCTACAAATTCCTATCAAACCCCTGCGAAAGAAATAAAAAAATCGCAACAAATCAAATTGAATTGAGGAAAATGCCCTTAATTAGGGGTTGGATACCTTGTTTCTACCATAGAAACTTGGCTCGAACTGACCATTTTGCGAGGCTTTATAGTTTTGTTGAGAGAAATCGGGCAAAAATCGGACATTGAAAGGTTGCAGAGCATAAACCCGAGTTGAGAGAATAAAACTCTTTCATTCTATGTTGAATTGAAATGATATGAATGTTTCATTTGATTTTTTTGTTTATATTAAACCTTCAGCTGCTTTTTAGCAGCTTAATTTCTTTTTATTTATTAATTCTCGAAATCCTTATTTTGATGTGCTTTAACTTCTGGTGCTCATATTGGATATGATTTTACACCAAATTAAGCAAACTTCTCGACAAAATAATCCAACTCCATAAAATGTCAATAACATTAGTTTTGATACGTCAAAACTACAAAAATCTTAACTTTGTCCACGTCATACTGAACCCTTATGGACTAATTATCTTGCCATACTAAACCAAACTTACACCAATTTAGACTCAATCTCAACCTCAACCACCACCAACCGATATAAAGCTCGATGTAAGGTCTTGCACCAACTTCATTCTCATCTTACATTGTCACCGATCCTAACTTGCATGTAAACTGAGGCAAAATCTCACATGATATTTGACACTTTATTTACTAGTTTTTGAGGAACTAATCATTTTTATTTTCCTTGTGCCCTTCAGATACACTTACAACCTCAGTATCACAAACTAAGAGCATATCCAATGGGACCATAAATTGAAGTGGAAACGGATCCACCTAGGATACAATACACATCCAACCTGAAAAATGCTTTTCGATGGGACCATGGATTCATAATGTCCATCTTATATGACATGAAATCAAAGTGAACGGTGTCTACTATAATGTCTACTTATAGACATTGTAGTAGATTGCCACGTCAGAATTATTAATTCTTTTAAAGTTTTAATCTTTTTGAAACCTTTATTAATATTATGAAAATTGAAAATAAAAGTTTCAACTCATCAATTCATGGTTTAAATCCACATTACCATTGGAGATCATTTTAAGAGGTGAATGTCTATCTAGTGCCATATATGATAAACATCCTCTACATCCATGATGTGGCACCAATCTATGGTCTAAATCTATGTTACCATTGGAGATGCTCTGAGGATACACCTCAATACACCCCGACTTCGCGATAAAGTAACATATATTACATCCATTAGGCATGCAACATGCAAAAATAATATTTAAACCTATGTCTCCAGTCCATAATGCGCAGGTTACACCTCGAATACTTAATTTTCAATTAAAATCCAAAAATACTTAATTAGTCAACTACTCAAGTTCATGAAATTCTCAGATTTCACTGTACCTTACCGATTTGTCTGGTGATATGTTTATAAACTTTGATTTGTTGTTGATTGACCAACATTAATTTCAAGTTCGTTCTTGATTCGCTCCTGATTTGTTGTGCACTTTCTTTACTTAAACTAAATTCTTCATTTTCTTTCCTTTTTTCATTTATTTATTCACATAATCTAATTATAACCTGAAATCATAAAAACAAAAGAAAACTCAGTGTAATATAGCCTTTTACATTCAAAATCACCCTAAAATATACCACAAAACATTGTCTAATTATTGACTTATCAATATACAATATTGATTAGGTTGTATCGATTTTGATCTTCATGCCACTTGGATAGCCGTAATGCCTTGCTAGAGATCGCTTATGACTTGTATACAAAATTGGTTTTAGTTCATGACCAACGTTACATGAGCCTAATGGATAGCGTACACATAATAGTTGTGCCGGATTTTAAATGATTCGGAACAATGAGTTTTATATGATAGAATTTGTAACATAAAAATCCTTATGATGTATCATATTAATACCACTAAGTAAGGGTATAATGATAATCACTTACCCGGCTTTATACAATGGTTGTATAAATAGACGGTTTAGTGAATTCACATTATAGGAGAAATTAGGGTTGAAATCTAATTTTCATTTTTAGAAAACGAGTTAGGTTTCTCAGTCGTTTTAGAGTTATTAGAGAGAACAAAAAATTATTCTCGTATTCTCTCTCGGGCTAGCACTCAGAATCTCGATCGTCGTTCATGTGTGAATTTATGATAGAGGTTGTGTGACGACCCCAACTACAAATAAAGGCACCACCCGGCCTAATCCCTTAATTAAGTCCTAATCTCCCCTATAGGATCTAACAAGGAATTATTCGGCCTTATTTAAACACCTAAACACCTACCATTTATGATACCACCTATAGTTAACTTAATTGTTCTATTGACTAACCTATGGTTGTCTATAAATCAAAGTTACTTAACAAAAATTTGTTATCTAACCAATTATTTAGCGGAAGTCTTATTAAGTTACTAGAGGAAATGAGATCCTAAGGCCTAACCTATTATGGAAAAATCAGGAAACAGTGATCACATGCATATAGAAACAAAAGTGATGATATATATAAAATGTGTCTGGTCAGATGTTCCTATCATTCAACCCAAAAATAAACATAACATGTATATAGAAAATGTAATACAAAAGAATGCTAAACGTACAAAAATATGTCGTAGCAGTCCTCTATTGGCTCGGAGGTAGTCACCAATCTTCTCTTTGCCTAGTCCGCTACTCATTTGATTTACACCCACCGTCACAAACTAGACGGTGAGTTCATGAAATTATTTAAGTAATACTGAGAGACATTGAACCACATTCCCAAATAGGCAACAAGTATCAAATGGCACAATTTAACGTGCAACTATGCTGAAAGAAACATCATGCAAAAAGATACTTGAGTTAACCAAATGTGAAACTGACTCAAGGATAAGTAGTAAGGGATTAGGGTCAGTCAGCCGTGACCTTCACCACATCACCCTTTCCACTACAATTTGAGCTTTGTTCTATATCATTTCATTAAAAATTGAGCTTTTTATCATAATTTCAAAAGGTCATACTTACGATTACGCCTTTTCTATTCCAAGTGAATTAGTTGTCACCGGAATGTATACTTGCTAACATATCCGAGTTTTAAAACTCGTCATGTTCACCCAAGTTATTCTTGCACCGGCAAACCTCGAGGTCTGGTTACCCTGTTCGAGGCACGTTACCCCGTGTGTCATGCAAGGTAGTGGAGAAATCCCCTGACATCCCGGAGAGTCTAGTGATTCCCGTTTGAAAGCTGAATTTCTATCATTAAATGACCTAACCACAAGAACCACTTTCATATTAAAAAATGACACAGCATTGGAATCCAAGAGATGTAACATCATACTAATGCACAAAGGATTTGAGACAAAATAAACAAACTATCATAATAGCATGCTATATCACTAAACAATGACAAACACAACAATCAACATGACAAAGTATAAGAATTGGAATCAATGATATACACAACAGAGTATACTATGAACAACATCACAAATTAAGAACTGAACAAGTCATAACATATTGATTTCAAAGGTAGTTCAGTTCGAATAACTGAGAATAAATAACAAAATGAATGGAATGAAATGTAAATAAATGTCTCAATCCGTTTAGTTACATACACACAACAACTTCTAAGCTATCTGATTTTTCGTCGCGTCGATGTACGCACCCAAACCCCGTAATAGCTCCTTTACGGTCCTAATGTTTGACAAGTTATGAATTTAGATTCACAACTCATTATTTAAAATTTATAAATTGGTTGAAATCGATCTAAATCGAATTTGAGACCAATTTGCCAATTTCGCGCTTTTTGAGGTAAAAACCCCGTAAAAGTCGCGTCCAAAATTTTAAATATTGTATTTTTCATAATAATTTATTAATTTCTATTTATTTTATCGAAATATAATTTTTCAGAGTTTTTGCTAATTTTTTTGAAATTTTCCTGAATTTTCCAGCATTTTATCTATTTTCTGGAATTTCTTTTATTAAAAATCGATTTAATTTAATTTAATAATTAAATATATATTATTTTATTGGGATGGGTCCAGGTTAACCCGACCCGGTCCAGCCGGACCCGGGTCGGTCTAACTCGCTCCCTATCGAGTCAGGGTCTGCCCGACCCGACCCATATAGGGTTGCCCGACCCGACTACCCATCTTCTTCCTCCCGTAAACCATAGCTCCTCTTGTTCTGGTTTTTTTTGTTTTTTTATTTGTTTCGATGGGGTTGGGTTTGGCCCCAACCCCAGACCACCCTTGGGAGGGAGATGACCTCACAGTCATCTCCTTCCTCAGAGAAGCCGAGCCTTGGTGGCTCACCATGACCGATCAACACAAACCACAACAACCGAATTCACTAACAACAAGCAACGCACCTTGCGTTCCACTTCGAGCTCGACCTCTTTCTCTCTCTCTTTTTTTATCTCCCGGTCTCTCTTTCTTCTTCTTCTTCTTCCTCGGTTGTTTTTCACTTCTCTGTTGCTATTTGTTTTTTGAATATCAAAGTGAGATAATGTTAATTGACCAACATATATATATATATATATATATATATATATTATGTATATAGTATGTGATGTGGCCACTTATGGTCCACTAATAACATATCAGTTTTTTATTTTTTTTATTTTTTACTTTACCTAATGACACTTACCCCACGAGCTACTACCTCGGGCCCACGTTGGCACGCGACTCGAGGTGCATCACCGCTTGTCTCGATATCTGCATACCCGTAAATGACTTAGTAGTCTACACATATACAATACACTAGGCATACAACTCAACAAATATAGCATTTACCTCGGCCACTGTGTCGAAATAGTGACACGTATCTCACTGCGGATCCCACGTTACGGGTCATTTGTTCCTAATTAACAAATTAAACGTGTATTAATTATTGGGTTGTGACAATACTTCCCAACTAATAGGAAGTTCGTCCTCGAACTTAAACTAAACGAATTTTAAAATACCTGATTAGAAGAGGTATGGAAATCTTTCTCGCATATAGTCTTCCCGTTCCCAAGTGAGTTCTGAATCTCCATGAAACTGCCACTTGACTAACATCTTCAGGATAGAATTGCTTCTTAACTGTTGTTCCATTCGGTCAAGAATCTGAACTGGTTGCTCTTCATATGAGATATCTTCATTCAAATCAATTTGACTTAAATCTACTGTCGGTCTCTCGTGTGTCTTTGACTTAGCCAGTTGAAGCATCAAAATATGAAACACCGGATGAATTCTCGACATCTGTGGAGGTAACTCTAATTCATAAGCAACCTTTCCAACTCATTTTTTAATCTTAAAAGGCCCGATGAGTCTCGGTGCTAATTTTTCTTTCAAACCAAATCGATGATGACCCTTACAAGGAGAAACCTTTAGATACACTAAAGCTCCTTCATCGTACGTGAGATCGCTGCGACACATGTCTGCATACTTCTTTTGCCTCTCTTGGGCTCCCTTAAGCTTCTAGCGAATATGTCTTACCTTTTCTGTGTGATCGATAACAATTTCAGGCCTTAATGAATCCCGGTCTTCTGGCTCAACCCAATAAGATGGTGAGCGACATGATCTGCCATATAATGCCTTAAATGGCGCCATTTCATTGCTCGCCTGATAACTGTTGTTGTATGCAAATTCAGACAATGGTAAATACTCTTCCCACGATCCGCTAAACTTAATTATACAAGCCTTGAGAATATCCTCGAGAGTTTGGATTAACCTCTCAATCTGCCCATCAGTCTAAGGGTGAAAGACTATGCTAAATTGTAAGTGTGTACCGTAGTGCTCCTACATACTCCGCCACATCCTAGACGCATACATAGCATTTATGTCTGACATTATAGTAAAAAGTACTTCATGCTGCCTAATAATCTCTTTCTCGAACAATACACTCAGCTAGTCAAATGTGTAATGAGTTGCAACTGGTATGAAATGGGCATATTTTGTCAATCTGTCCACAATCACCCAGATGGAATCATGTCTATGAATAGTCCTCGGCAGTCCTCGAATGAAATCCATGGCTATGTCTTCCCACTTCCATCGTGGAATGGGAAGCAGCTGTAGTAATCCTCCAGGTCTACGATGCTCTGCCTTCACCTGTTGGTAGATCCCACAGTTCTTGATATACTTTAATATGTCCGCTTTCATCCCAGGTCACCAAAAATGTCTTTTCATATCATTATACATTTTGGTCCTTCATCGATGAACAGTGAACCGGGAACGATGTGAATCCTGAAAAATTTCATCTCTCAGCTCTGCCACTGCTGGTATCCACAATCTGCCTCGAAACTCGAGACACTAATATGCTGTCTCAGCCCAGTCAGTACACTCAGGACTTTGAGCTAACTCACTAAATCTCGGATATAGAATGTCAGTTTTATGATCCTCCGACACTTTATTAGTCGACACCGTCTGAAGTCTCACTTGAGCACAAATCAGTACCTCCGTGTCATTAGAAATATCTGACTGACTCAGCCTCGCCGCCGCCTCGAGTAAACTATGCTCGTGTGTCATATGACATCGAATAGTCTCAGCATCTCCAGTCAAAATCCTACTCAGCGCATCGGCAACGATGTTTGCTTTTCTTGGATGATATTCCAGAGAAAAGTCATAGTCTTTCAAAAATTCTAACCATCTGCGCTATCTCATGTTCAACTCTTTCTGTGTGAAGAGATATTTCAAACTCTTATGGTCAGTATAAAGTGTGAACTTCTCTCCATACAGATAATGTCTCCAAATCTTCAGAGCAAACACTACCGTCGCCAACTCTAAGTTATGAGTTGGATAATTCTTCTCTTGTATCTTCAACTTCTTGATGTATAGGCCACTGTGCCTTTCTCTTGCATCAACATACAACCTAAACCTATATGAGAAGCATCTGTATACACTATGAAAATCTTTCCAGCCTCTGGCAATATTAGCATTGGTGTAGTAGTCAACAAGTTCTTCGGTTGAGCAAATGCCTCATCGCATTCCTCAGACCACTGAAACTTCACATCTTTCTGGGTTAACTTCGTCATTAGTGAAGCGATCTTCGAAAAATCCTTCATGAACCTTCATTAATAGCCTGTTAACCCCAAAAACCTTCTAATCTCAGTTATTGACGTTGGTGCTGGCCAATCCAAAATAGCCTGAATTTTCGATGGACCTACAGCAATACCTGCTGCTCCAACTACATGACAAAAAATTTGACCTCAGACAACCAAAACTCACACTTACTGAATTTGGCATATAGTCTGTGCTCCCTCAAAGTCTGCAACGTCTCCCTGAGGTGTTGCTCGTGATCTTCTCGAGTCTTCGAGTACACCAATATATCATCAATAAACACGATCACGAAGCGGTCAAGATATGGTCTTATCACTTGATGCATCAATTCCATAAACATGGTAGGAGCATTAGTCAAACCAAACGGCATGACTGTGAGTTGATAGTGTCCATACCTCGTACTAAACGCTGCTATGTATCTATTATCTTCCTTGATCCTCAGTTGATGATATCCTGATCGTAGATCTATCTTGGAGAAAAACCGCACTCCTCTCAGCTGATCGAATAAATTGCTAATACGCGATAATGGATACTTGTTCTTGACTGTGACTTTGTTCGATTGTTCGTAATCAATACACAGTCTTAAAGTACCATCCTTCTTCTTCACAAACAGGACCGGTGCTCCCCATGGAGATATCAAAGGTGTGATGAATACTTTCTCGATCAATTCTTGCAACTGCTTTCTCAATTCTTCCAATTCTCGTAGAGCCATGCGGTATGGTGGTATGGATATCGGTTTCGTCACTAACACCAACTCAATAATGAAATCAATCTCCCTCGGTGGAGGTAATCCAAGTAAGTCTTTCGGAAACACGTTCGGAAACTCGTACACAACTGGAATTTCTTCAAGTTTCGATCCATGACTTTCTGTAACGGTATATACCGATACCAAAGTCTCCATCTCCCCACTAGTCGCAAGTTGACCTCGAGTGCCCTCGGCTCTTGGTGTACTACCTCTACACATAAATACTAGCCGCCCTATAATCTCAAATATCATTGTTTTCGCAAAACAGTCGATATGAACATGATATGATGTTAGCCAATCCATCCCTAGCAATGCATCGAATCCCAAAGATTCTAGAACCTTGAAGTCTGCAGGTAATTCGACCCCGTCGATTTCTACTAAACATCTCTCAACTAGTGCATTAGGGTAAATCTTATCCCCGGCTGCATTACCCAGAATCAAATGGACTCTGACACTAACTGGTTTCAACCCTAACATGTTTACCATGCGACCAGAAATAAAAGAAACGTAAGAACCCGAATCAAAGAAAACATAAGCTCGACGACCACAAATGGAAACCATACCCTCAATGAGTTTTCGTGTAGCGTCTACGTCAGACTATGCAACCACATGTACGACCTCTCGACGCTGTGATGGAATCACTGTCGGTGGTTGTGGACACTCTCGACGGATATGTCCCACTTGACCACATCGATAACAAGTGACTACTCTAGGCTGACCCTACGTTCGATCCTGGGCCTGTATCGATGCCCGTCTATGCCCTGGTCTGAAACTATCTCGTCCTCTCTACCTCTACCTCTACCTCTGCCTCTACCACCGTGCTGCTGACGTGGAGCTAGTGGTGCTGGTAAAGCTGGTAAAGTAAACGTAGTAGGAGCTGGCAATGCAGGTCTGACTAGTGGTGGTACGAGAGGTCTACCCACAATAGTCTGCAAAGGTGTAGGAGATGCTACATAAGGCACAATTGCCCCCTGAACACCTCTATCCCATTTCCTCGGTCCTTTGCCCTTCTGTCTCCTTTGTTCATACTCCGTCATCTGATCAGGTGTCATCACGAGTACTAAAGGTGTCTCGTCAGCCACTCGTCTCATATAATAAGTCTCGTGAGTAAGTGCACGCTCAAAAACCTTTCCTAGAGTCCTAGCACCTGAACTGACCACATAAAAACCAATATGCGGCCTTAGTCCATCACCAAAATGATATACATCATCAGCATCCTCCTTCACAAGATCTCCGGCAAACGACCTCAAATAACCGTATCTGTCTCGATAGTTCATCACCGACTCGTCGGCTCCATGTCTAGGTTCATGAACTCCTTCCTCAACCGCTTCATTACCGTAGGTGGGAAGTACTGCTGATATAACATAGTCTTGAAAGCATCCTAAGACTCAAACTCTCCCTCAGCAGCTATCGTTGCACGCCCCCACACATCGGTGTCTCGCTGTAATGTATACGACGAGATCTCCGCTATGAGTCCATCATCAATCTGCAAGACTCTATGTAATTTCTCCTGCGACAGGACCCACTTCTTGATCTTTTCAAAATCTCTTTGACAGTCAAAATATACTGGTTTCAGTCTGATGAAATCTTTCACCGGCTGAACTACCGCTGTGGAACTAGCTAATGGGGGTGTGGACGATGGTGTAGACACAGTCTCTACTGCTGGAGCTGCTGCCATCGGTGTTGCAGGTACCACCTGCACTACGGTCGGTATTGTAGTCGCAGTAAGACCAGATGTATGAGCTGGCTGTGCTGCAAATCAGGAAGTCATCAATGCGATGAAATCCGCCAACTGCTGCCCTTAAGCATCTACTCGATCAGAAAGCCTCTTAAAACCCTCCGCTGATGGTATCGAAGGCTGGCTACCGCTCGCACCGAAATCATCGTTATCGCGTGAATCCGCAATCTCCGACTGCACATGGATAACGAATGCGAATCAGCTACTACATGGATAACGCATATATACACATAACAAAATTAACATGTATATAATAAATCAAATCCCCAACTCACTGTTCACTAACTTCCCAACTAATAGTTTTTAGGCGAGGATCATTTGGTTTTCCACATCTAACTAAGGTTTTTTAATTTCTACAGTTTTTTTTTTTAAATCTTTTAGTTGTTTATAGCGGAACAAGGTAGGTCGTTCACTACATATTGTAGCTATGGTATCATATTGTAGAAACTCCATATTCTACATTCTCAAAGCCATGTTTTCCTAATACCATGGCGCTGATACAAACTGTGTTGGTATCATATAGCCTAAAACCATATAAGTAAGCCAAACTTTATAAACCTTGGCTCTGATACCACCAGTGACGCCCCCAACTTCAAATAAGGGCACCGCCCAGCCTAATCCCTTAATTAAGCCCTGATCTCCTCTATAGTACCTAACAAGGAATAAGTCAGCCTTATTTAAACACCTACCATTTTGTTGGGGCATGTGCCTTAGGTCAATCCATTAACTGTCTTTATGAATACTTTTAGTTAATAAAATAAAGGATTTCATTTGCTGTTTATTATAATTAATTTGCATGTTTACATTATAATAAGATCCATGGGTATTTACATAAATATCCTAAATGTCCCTAGTCGATCATTATACTGGGAACTATAATGAATTAAGACTAGTGTGAGTCTTGATTGATGATCATATGATGATTATACGTATAGGGATACGAATCAAGATCACGAGTACTTGTTAGGGAACAAAGTACTGGACCGACCCGCTATGAGAACATCACATGGATTAAGTCATAGTTGTTTCTCATGATAGGTATATATTCCAGTCCTCTCGACTTGAGATTACGAGAGACTTCAACATTAGGAACACAGTGATTTGACACAATCAAACGTTGTATTTAACCGGACGATTATAAAGGTTGTGATTGGTTACTGTGTGAGCAATGTGATGAAGTTGTGTAATCGAGATAGAATTTGTCCCTCTCATATAAAGAGAGATATCTAGTGGATCCCTCGATGTGTTAGATTGTTAAAAGGCCTAGTCTAAGTGAATTGATATTGATCAATGTCACTTGGATGTTTTCAGTCTACCTAGAGATCGAGACTAGTACGATCGAACATGTTGGATGACAATTCCATGCCTTATGTTTGATCAAAAGGATATCGTGTGACAAAAGGATGTTATATACACTATTGATTAGGTTGTTTCGATTTGATATTCATACAACTTGGGTAGTCATAATGTCTTGTTAGAGGCCGCTTATGACTTGTATACCAAAATGTGTTTTGGTACACTGCCAACGTTGTATCACTAAGAATGGTTTTGCGAGATTTTAAGATGGTTCAGAAAAATGAATTTTATATGATAAAATTCATGACGAAAACGTCCTTGTGGTGTATTACACTTATACTTCTTTAAGTAGGGGTATATTTGTAATTTACTTAACCGTCTATATACAAGGGTTGCATAAATAGACGCTTTAAGTTAGAACACACACACGAAAGATTAATAGGCCGAAACTCTATTTTCGTTTTAGAAACGACTTAGGATTTTTGGTATGCTCTGGATCGTTTTGGAGAGAAACAAAAGGATTTGGTATTCTCTCGAAGCTAGCACTTCGAATCTCTACGCTCGTTCGTGTGTGGACTATCTTTGTAGTAGAGGCGTTCGTCGTTGGCGGCGCCTTAGAGGTCGATCAACCTTCATAAAGGTATATTGCGACCGAGGTATGATTAAGTTTTTCATGGTTTAAACGTTTTTAATGGAATTAGATTCGGATCTTGTTGGGGTTTTTGTCAAAATTGTTTTGTAATTTCCGCTGCGTAGGAACCCCAAAACCCAACAGTGGTATCAGAGCCTTCGAGTTTTATTCCATTAAATTCATTGCATATTTTCTTCTGATATATACATGATATATGATTGAAAGCATGTTAATAGTTGATGTATATGTGATATACATAAGTTTCTTGTGAGATTATTATCATGTTTTGTGTATATGATACATATATTCGTAATTTAATTAAAATCAGTTTCTTACATGCTAGTAACTATGTTAGGTTAATTCAAATAATTTCAATGAATTGAATTTCGTGTTTTGTGATCCATGACACCATTAGGTATAATCTTTATTTTTCGTGTATTGATGCATTAATGAAATCTCTGTAATTCAGTATGCATATTTGGGTTACATTGTCTTACATATCTTGAATTGTATAAGGCTGAATATTAATTTGAAACTAATATGATTAGGTTCGATTGGGATAGTAGTTCATGATTCAATGACATATTTGTGATTATCTGGATGAGGACCGAAATTGCAAATAATTAATTTTTGAAATTGTTTATTTATCTCGTTATATCTATTTTGTTATGAACTTTCTATTTGATAAAGATAGATAACAAATTAGATTATGAGATATAATCAAAATCGGTTTCGTTATCCCTATTGGATAGGAGATAAATATCAAGAATTTTGTTATTGGTGATATGGTAGGATTCAAATATCTAAAGTCCTAATTGGATTAGGATAAGATGATTAGTTAGATGTGGGCCCGGGTTAATTAAAAATGTTTTAATTGACTTAATTTTGGATAAATTAAGGTGTAAATTTAGTATAGTAAAATCAGCGAAAAAAAATATGATTTTCTATAGCGAATTTCAATTTTCGGAATTGAGATTCGTCTTCTAAAAAAAAATACGTGGGCGCTGACCGGCCAGAGGGACCGCCGTCTAACTAATCCTAGCGCACGGAAATTCTTTTATTAGTGAACAGTATAAAAATTTCCAAATTGTTTAGTGATTGAACAAATCAATAGAATATATGATATTTCATTGTTTACATAAAAATCACTAAAACTGAATAAAATCCCTCTATTAAATTTTAAGTCTCATGTCATCCATTTTAAACACTTGTCAAAGGCCTCGATCACACTAATATAGTTTCAACCATAGCTGGGTGTATTGTGTTATCTTGGTGAGACAAGTTGGGTAAGAGTTACCTAAATGTTTAAAATGGTCCGACTTAATAAAGCCATCAAAATAGTTTTGAGCTTTAGGCAAATGATGAGATAAAAACATGCTAAGACATAAGATGTCTCGTATCTCATAAAAGGATCTAAAAATTACATAAGATGTAATTGGTAACTGTTACCTACCTAAATAATCTAAATCTATGTTTCATGCCATAGCTGTCATAGAATTAGGTGAAATATGGATTTTAGTCCCCTAAATAAACAGTATGTTTTAGAAGGGTTGTTAATTTAGTGGGAGTCTATTCCTCTATACTAAAATAAACTTTGCATAATCTTTATTGTAGATCAATGGCCTCTTCAAGTAACAATAATCCCCTGTCACTGCGATCCATCCATGAGAAGGATAAGCTATCTGGGACTAACTTTCTTGATGGTTCGAAACTTGAGAATTGTTCTTAAGCATGAACGCAAGTTGTATGTCCTGGATGCTCCAATCCCCGAGGACCCCACCACCCAATGCTACGAAATTTGTGAAGGATGCGCATAATAAGCATGTCAACGATTCTACCGATGTTGCGTGTATTATGTGCGGCAACTATGGTTCTGAACTTCGAAGGACATGGAACTAAAGGAAGCCTAAGACATGGCTATAACGTCGAAGGAAATGTTCCAACAGCAAGCTAAGCTAGAAAGGTTCGAGACAGTAAAAAACCTACATTCTTGCAAGATGACTGAGGGTGAGTCAGTTAGTCCTTATGTTCTGAAGATGAAGGGCTATGTTGACCAGCTTGATAGACTCGGATTTCCCATAAGCCAAGAGTTGGCTACGGATTTGATCTTGAACTCGTTACCAGAAAGTTACTCACAATTTGTGATGAACTACAATATGAATAATATGGAGAAATCAATTTCAGAGTTGCATTTGATGCTCAAAACTGCTGAACAAAATATCAAGAAACCATCTAGTAATGTGTTGATGGTCCAAAAGGGAAAGGGAATGAAGAAGAAAGGCAAAGGCAAGGCTAGAGTTGCCAAGGCTGTTGCTGCACCTGTCGCAAAGCCTGTGGAACAAGTCAAGTCCCAGCCTGTTCTTGCTTCAAAACACCCAAAAGAAAAGGAAAGAAATTGTCATTTCTGTCATGCACCTGGACATTGGTTCAGAAATTGCAAACTCTATCTGGAAGATCTAAGGAAGAAAAAGGGTAGTGCGACTACCACTACAGGTATTTACGTTATTAAAATTAATTTATCTACTAGTGATTCCTGGGTAGTAGATATCGGATGTGGATCTCACATTTGTATAAATGTGCAGGGACTCACCAGAAGTAGAAAGTTGAAGAAAGGAGAAGTCATCATCCGCGTAGGGAATGGAGCAAGAGTTGCTGCCCTAGTTGTTGAATCATATGACTTAGTTTTATCTAGTGGACTTATTTTAACTTTAAATAATTGTTATTTTGTGCCTGCCTTGAGCAGAAACATCATTTCTGTTTCATGTTGGGATATGGATGGTTTTGATTTTATTATTGCAAATAATAGATGTTCCATTTCTCGTAAAGGCATATTTTATGCAAATGCTGATTTGTATGATGGTCTTTATATTCTAAGCATGAAAAAGTCCACTGATACTCCAGTCTTTAACATAAATACAAAGAGATTCAAGTCAAATGATTTGAATCAAACCTATCTTTGGCATTGTCGTCTCGGGCACATAAATGAGAAACGCATAATGAAACTCCATAAAGATGGACTTCTAGATTCATTTGATTTAGAAACATATGAAACCTGCGTATCTTGTTTACTGGGCAAGATGACTAAAAGTCCCTTTACTGGACACGGTGAAAGGGCAAGTGATTTATTGGGTCTAATACATACTGATGTATGCGATCCTATAAACACAATGGCTAGAGGAGGTTATCGGTACTTCATTACATTTACTGATGATTTAAGCAGATATGATTATGTATATCTTATGAAACATAAAGCTGAATCATTTGAAATGTTTCGAACGTTTCAAAATGAAGTGCATAATCAACTTGGTAAAACTATAAAAACACTTCGATCAGATCGAGGTGGTGAGTATTTAAGCCAAAAATTTGATGATCATCTTAGAAATTGTGGGATTGTCTCCCAATTGACTCCACCAGCAACTCCACAATGGAATGGAGTTTCTGAAAGGAGAAATCGAACCTTATTAGATATGGTTCGATCTATGATGAGTCATGCAGATCTTCCATTATCATTTTGGAGTTATGCATTATAAACTGTAGCTTTCACTCTAAATCGAGTTCCTTCAAAAGCGGTTGATAAAACACCATATGAGATATGGTACGGGAAGAGACCTAGTTTGTCTTTTCTTAAGATTTGGGGTTGTGAGGCTTACGTAAAGCGACAAGTCTAAAAAAAACTAGCACCTAAATCTGATAAGTGTTTATTTGTGGGGTATCCTAAGGAAACAAAAGGATATTACTTTTATAATCCCGCTGAGAACAAAGTGTTTGTTGCTCGGTCTGGTGCCTTTATGGAAAAATAGTTTATTTCAAAAGACACTAGTGGGATATAAATAAATCTTGAAGAAGTTCAAGAATCACAGGTAAACATTGAACCGCTACTGGAAGTTCAACAACGTTCCGAACCAGTTGAACCTCCACAAGTGACACAAGGCCCATGTAAATCTAGTAAGGTAAGACATGAGCCAGAGAGATTCGAATTTCTCATTACTGATAGTCGTGATGTGTTGCTTATAGACGAAAATGATCCCACCACTTATCAAGAGGCTATGTCTAGACCAGACTCAGATAAATGGCTAAGTGTAATGAACTCTGAGATGCAATCCATGTATGATAACCAAGTTTGGAACTTGGTTGATTTACCTGAAGGTGGTAAGACCATTGGATGTAAATGGATTTTCAAGAAGAAAACCGACATGGATGGCAAAGTGCATACTTTTAAAGCAAGACTTGTAGCAAAAGGTTTCAGGCAGACTCAAGGTGTTGATTATGATGAAACGTTTTCGCCAATAGCCATGCTTAAATCCATAAAAATTTTAATTGCCATTGTTGCATATTATGACTATGAAATATGGCAAATGGATGTAAAAACAACATTTCTTAATGGAAAGCTACTTGAGGACGTGTATATGACACAACCCGAAAGTTTTGTACATCCTGAGAATTCTAGGAAGGTATGCAAGCTTCAAAGATCCATTTATGGATTAAAGCAAGCTTCTCGGAGTTGGAATCTTCGTTTTGATGAAGCAATCAAGGATTTTGGTTTTATTAAGAACGAAGATGAGCCTTATGTATACAAGAAGGTCAGTGGGAGTGTAGTTGTTTTTTTGGTACTGTATGTTGATGATATATTACTCATTGGAAATGACATCCCAACATTACATAATGTCAAGTCTTGGTTAGGGAAGTCTTTCTCAATGAAAGACTTAGGAGATGCAGCCTATATCCTAGGGATAAGGATCTATAGGGATAGATCTAAGAGGCTAATCGATCTAAGTAAGAGTGCTTACATAGACAAGGTGCTGAATAGGTTCAGTTTGCAAGACTCTAAAAGAGGATTGTTGCCAATGTCTCATGGCATAAGTCTCAGCAAGACTTAATGTCCTAAGACAAATGATGAGCGAGACCGTATGAATAAAATTCCATATGCATAAGCTATTGGATCTATCATGTATGCCATGTTTGCACTCGACCTGATGTATCATATGCTTTGAGCACTACAAGCAGATATCGATCGATCCAAAGTGGGAGTCACGGATAGCAAGAAAGAACATCCTTAAGTACTTAAGAAGGACTAAGGAAGTGTTCTTGGTCTATGGAGGTTTTGAAAATGATCTAGTTGTAAATGGTTACACAGATGCAAGTTTTCAAACTGATATAGATGATTTTAGATCGCGATCTGGATATGTGTTTACTTTGAATGGGGGTGCGAAGAAGTGGAAAAGTTTGAAGCAAGAGCGCGTGGCAGATTCTACAACAGAAGGCGAGTATATTGCGGCGTCCGATGCAAAGAAAGGAGGCGATTTGGATCAAAAAGTTATTTCGAACTAGGTGTGGTTCCAAGTATTGCTAACCCTGTTTGTTTGTATTGTGACAATAACGGGGCAATAGCACAGGCCAAGGAACCTAGATCACACCACAGATCCAAACATATACTCTAACGTTTTCATCTCATCAGAGAAATCATTGAGAGGGGAGACGTAAAGATTTGCAGAGTACCTACTGAAGACAACGTTGCGGATCCATTGACAAAAGCTCTTCCACAAGCAAAACATGATGGTCATGTTAGATCATTAGGCATTAGATGCATGTATGATTGGCCCTAGTGCAAGTGGGAGATGTTGGGGCATGTGCCCTAGGTCAATCTATTAACTGTCTTTATGAATACTTTTAGTTAATAAAATAGAGGATTTCATTTGTTGTTTATTATAATTAATTTGCATGTTTACATTATAATAAGATCCATGGGTATTTACATAAATATCCTAAATGTCCCTATCGATCGTTATCCGGGAACTATAATGAATTAAGACTAGTGTGAGTCTTGATTGATGATCATATGATGATTATACGTATAAGGATACGAATCAAGATCACGAGTACTTGTTAGGGAACAAAGTACTGGACCGACCCGCTATGAGAACATCACATGGATTAAGTCGTAGTTGTTTCTCATGATAGGTATATATTCCAGTCCTCTGACTTGAGATTACCAGAGACTTCAACATTAGGAACACAGTGATTTGACACAATCAAATGTTGTCTTTAACCGGACGATTATAAAGGTCGTGATTGGTTACTGTGTGAGCAATGTGATGAAATTGTGTAATCGAGATAGAATTTGTCCCTCTCATATAAAGAGAGATATCTAGTGGATCCCTCGATGTGTTAGACTGTTAAAAGGCCTAGTCTAAGTGAATTGATATTGATCGATGTCACTCGGATGTTTTCAGTCTACCTAGAGATCGAGACTAGTACGATTGAACATGTTAGATGACAATTCCATGCCTTATGTTTGATCAAAAGGATATCGTGTGACAAAAGGATGTTATATACACTATTGATTGGGTTGTTTCGATTTGATATTCGTACAACTTGGGTAGTCATAATGTCTTGCTAGAGGCCGCTTATGACTTGTATACCAAAATGTGTTTTGGTACACTGCCAACGTTGTATGGGCCTATTGGGTCGCACACTAAGAATGGTTTTGCGAGATTTTAAGATGGTTCAGAAAAATGAATTTTATATGATAAAATTCATGACGGAAACGTCCTTGTGGTGTATTACACTTATACTTCTTTAAGTAGGGGTATATTTGTAATTTACCTAACCATCTATATACAAGGGTTGCATAAATAGACGCTTTAAGTTAGAACACACACACGAAAGATTAATAGGCCAAAACTCTATTTTCATTTTAGAAACGACTTAGGGTTTTTGGTATGCTTTGGATCATTTTGGAGAGAAACAAAAGGATTTGGTATTCTCTCAAAGCTTGCACTTCGAATCTCGGCTGCCGTTCGTGTGTGGACTACTGGTAGAGGGCGTTCGTCGTTAGCAGCGCCTTAGAGGTCGATCAACCTTCGTAAAGGTATATTGCGACCGAGGTATGATTAAGTTTTTCACGGTTTAAACGTTTTAATGGAATTAGATTCTGATCCTGTTGGGGTTTTTGTTAAAATTGTTTTGTAATTTCCGCTGCGTATGAACCCCAAAACCCAACACATTTATGATACCACCTAAAGTTAACTTAATTGTTCTAGTGACTAACCTATGGTTGTCTATAAATCAGAGTTAATTAAATTTTTTTTATCTAACCAATTATTTAGCGGAAGTCTTATTGAGTTACTAGAGGAAATGAGATCCTAAGACCTAACCTATTGTGGAAAAACCAGGAAACAGTGATCACATGCATATAGAAACAAAAGTGATGATATATATAACATGTGTCTGGTCAGATGTTCCTATCACTCAACCTAAAAAATAAACATATCATGTATATAGAAAATGTAATACAAAAGAATGCAAAACGTATAAAAATATGTCGTAACAGTCCTCCACTGGCTCAGGGGTAGTCACTAATCTTCTATTTGCCTGGTCTGCTACTCGTCTGATCTACACCCACCGTCACAACCTAGACGGTGAGTACATGAAATTATTTAAGTAATACCGAGAGACATTGAGCCACATTCCCAAATAGGCAACAAGTATCAAATGGCATAATTTAACGTGCAACTATGCTGAAAGAAACATCATGCAAAGAGATACTTGAGTTAACCAAATATGAAATTGACTTAAGGCTAAGTAGTAATGGATTAGGGTCGCTCGGCCGTGATCTTCATCACTTCAGCCTTTCCATTACAATTTGAGCTCTGTTCTATATCATTTCATTACAAATTGAGCTTTATATCATAATTTTAAAAGGTCGTACTTACGATTACGCCTTTTCTATTCCAAGTGAATTAGTCGTCACCGGAATGTATACTTGGTAACATACCCAAGTTTTAAAACTTGTCATGTTCATCCAAGTTATTCTTGAGCCAACAATCCCCGAAGTCTGGTTACCCCGTTCGAGGCACGTTACCCCAAGTGTCATGCAAGGTAGTGGAGAAATTCCTAGACATCCCGAAAAGTCTAGTGACCCCTATGAAAGCTGAATTTCTATCATCAAATGTCCCTAACCACAAAAACCAGTTTCATATTCAAAAATGACACAACATTGGAATCCAAAAGATGTTACAACATACTAATGCACAAAGGGTTGAGTCAAAATAAACAAACTATTCTAATAGCATGCTATATCACTGAACAATGACAAACACACTAATCAACATGACAAAGTATAGGAATTGAAATCAATGATATACACAACAGAGTTTGTTATGAACAACATCACAAAATGAGAAGTGAACAAGTTATAGCATATGGGTTTCAAAGGTAATTTAGTTTGAATAACTGAGAATAAATAAATAAATGGAATGAAATGTAAATAAATGTCTCGATCAATTTACTTACATACACACAACAATTTCTAAGCTATCTGATTTTTCGTCGCGTCGATGTACGCACCCAAATCCCGTAATAGCTCCTTTACGGTCCTAACATTTGACAAGTCATGAATTTAGATTCACAATTCATGATTTAAAATTTCTAAATTGGTTGAAATCGGTCTAAATCGAATTCGAGACCAATTTGTCAATTTCGCTTTTCGAGGTAAAAACCCTCGTAAAAGTCACGTCCGAAATTTCAAATCTTGTGTTTTTCATAGAGATTTATGAATTTCTACTTATTTTGTCGAAATATAATTTTTCAGAATTTTCCCTAATTTTCCAGCATTTTATCTATTTTTTGGAATTTCTTTTATTAAAAATCAGTTTTATTTAATTTAATAATTAAATATATATTATTTTATTGGGATGGGTCCGGGTTAACCCGACCTGGTCCAGCCGAACCCGGGTCGGTCTGACCCACTCCCCATCAGGTCAGGGTCGGCCTGACCCGGCCCACCTGGGCTCGGGTCGGCCCGACCCAGCCCATGTAGGGTAGCCCGACCCGGCTACCCATCTTCTTCCTTCTTTAAACCAGAGCTCCTCTGGTTCTGGTTTTCTTTTTCTTTTTTCACTAGGGTTGGGTTCGGCCGCCACCCTAGACCACCCTTGGGAGGGAGATGACCTCACAGTCATCTCCTTCCTCAGAGAAGCCGAGCCATGGTGGCTCACCATGACCGACCTACACATACCACAACAACGACCGAATTCACCAACAACAAGCAACGCACCTTGCGTTCCACTTCGAGCTCGGTCTCTCTCTCTCTCTCTCTCTCTCTCTCTCTCTCACGGTCTGTCTTTGTACCTCTTCCTCGGTTGTTCTTCTCTTCTTTGTTGCTTTGTTTTTTTTTTAAGACCAAAGTGAGATAATGTTAATTGACCAACATATATATATATATATATATATATATTATGTATATAGTATGTGATGTGGCCACTTATAGTCCACTGATCACGGGTTAATTTCACACATGGTCACTCAACTTTATATGTTGTAACACTTTGGTCACTAAAGTCCAGTTTGTAACAAATAAATCACCAAACTTTTTGAAACCTTTCACTAAAGTCACTCCAGTAACTTTTCTTGTAACAAAGTATGATGTGGCGCCTACGTGGCATCCGTGACTTTAGAATTTATATTAAGTCGCATCGACATCCGCACTTTCTTATCAAGATGTTCATCTAACCATCCTTATTAGGTGTGTACAAAAAAAATGGTCAAAACATTCAATGACACAACTAAGATTAAAAAGAAAATCAAAACAAAACAAAACCACCATTGTTGTAATCATATTCACTTCCCTCATCACGAATCTCCAATCCTTGACTCACCTATCCAATCTCTCTGCCTTGAAATCCTTCAAATCCCCCATCTCCTCCCAATCCATCCTCCTGGTCTTGGAACCTCTCCTTCTCCTCCGAACCCTACTCCCTACTCCGCCGCACCCACTTCCTTTGCAGCCTCTCCCGTGAACCCTTCTCCCACCGCGTCATCACCCAGTTTGCCCCAAATCTCGCCGGCTACTCTGGCCCCACCTCATCCCTCCTCCAATCCCATCCAACGTACTCTCTCATCGATCAAAAGTAGCACAGGGAAAAGAGGTTGCAGTGAGATTTTGATGTTCATCATTGATGTTATTCTGGTTTTCTTTTTTATTTTATCAATTTCACTCATCTTTCTATTTTTCTAAGAAGATCGATTTCTCTATTAGTGAATGGTGATCTTAGTTGTGTCATTGAATGTTTTGACCATTTTTTTTGTACACACCTAATAAGGATGGTTAGATGAACATCTTGATAAGAAAGTGCGGATGTCGATGCGACTTAATATAAATTCTAAAGTCACGAATGCCACGTAGGCGCCACATCATACTTTGTTACAAGAAAAGTTACTGGAGTGACTTTAGTGAAAGGTTTCAAAAAATTTGGTGATTTATTTGTTACAAACTGGACTTTAGTGACCAAAGTGTTACAACATATAAAGTTGAGTGACCATGTGTGAAATTAACCCCACTAATCACATATCAATTTTTATTTTTTTTATTTTTTTTACTTTATCTAATGACGCTTACCCCACGAGCTACTACCTCGAGCCCACGTCAGCACGCGACTCGAGGTGCGTCCCCGCTCATCTCGATATCTGCATACCCGTAAATGACTTAGTAGTCTACACATATACAATACATTAGGCATACAACACAACAAATATAATATTTACCTCGGCCACCATGCTGCGGTAGTGACACATATTTCACTGCGGGTCCCACATCACGGGTCATTTTGTCCTAATTAATGAATTAAACGTGTATTAATTATTGGGCCGTGACAGGTCGTTCATCTATGGTAACATCTTAAACATTAATCAATACATAGAAGCAAACTAGCGATTGAGATTCAGTTTACTTTTGTTGATTAGTTCAATGAATTTCGAATTAGATCCTATAAGGGTTTTGAAAGTAAAATTTTAAAGTCTCCGCAGCTTTTTGAACCCCAAAACCCAACATAAACAACTAGTGCATCCCAATTATGAAACAAAACAATGTTTTTTCGGATAAAATATGTTAAATGGGGTTTAATCACCCAAATTTAAGCATAAATCATTTCTATTTAAGAAATATGTGAATTTTCTTAAGAACAAATATGCACTCCTCTCGCATGTATTAAAATCCAATAAAACCAATTTAAGTTTATTTAATTGAAATTTTAATGAACTTTTGGTTACTTTTTATGACTAAAAAAGTTTATGTGTATTCAATTTAAATTTATAGAGAGTTCATTAAAAGTAAGGTGCATTCAATTTGGACTTTTATAGACTTTTTAAAAGTTTATAAAAGTTTTGGGGTATTCGATTTAAACTTTTAGAGAGTTTATATAAGTAAGATATATTTAATTTTTGGTGACTTTTGTGGATTGATTACCAATATCGACTTTGTTAAACTTTTTGTATAAAAATACATATAAAGAAATTTTCAAACTTCTCATCGCGTCAACCTAAAAACTTTTAGAGACTTCTAATTTTCTTGGATTCCTTTGATAAGGACTTCATTGTTCACAAAGGTATTTTCTTATCACTCTTGCATTACTTTACATTTTGATATTTTTTTTTTTTTTGACAAAGTAGTTTTGCTAGTTATTTTGTATTAAGTGTATTATTTTAATCTCAACAAAGTGTAGTATTATTATTTTAAGAGAAAATGAGCATATAATTTTTTTTAAAATACAATTATTACACTAACATTTGCAATGTCTTACTTAGTTATTTCCTGCAATTAAAAGATTTCTATTTATTTTGTTGATATTTATATACTTATTTTTTATTCTATTTCCTTGTTAATAATTCATCAATATGTCTATATGATTTTTTTATTAAAATGCAAAAACATTATTAAAAATTAGTAACATTTCTTAAGAAAATGAAATATAATTATTTATCTATTTTCGAATAAAGTGCAAAATCTTTATTTTATTATAAAAATCACAAAAATCTACTAGTATCAATCAAAATCATGTTTAAGAAGTTCACAAAAATTACTAAAAAATCTTAAATGTTAATAAAAGTCATCAAAATGAAGTCTACATAAAATTTTTATCAAAGTCTTTAAAAGTCTAAGAAAATCTACGAACTTCATAAAATGCCTCCAATCATAAAAGTAACCAAAACTCTCTTAAAATAAGGTCTAAGTAGAGAAAGCTTAGTTAGAAAATAAGGTCTCGAATTCGATTTTTTTTTGTTGAAATAAAACGAAAACTTCGTTAATCACGATTGCTCAATATATACAATAGAACATGACGAAACATATAATCAAATACTTTGATAAAAATATATTGATTCGCTAATTTTAATTGTTTATAATAACATTCAACTTCATGGAAAAAAAAACATTCAACTGCCCCTGTGTTGATTTTGAAAAATTGAGATTGTAATAGAACAATATGATATTTAGTGATTGTTATGTAAATAAACGTTTGGAACATAACAATACAAAGATATGCTAAGATTATAACAAAAAATAAAACTTTCAAACAAGGAAGACAAACAAAAACTTCCAATAAGGCAAGGCAAACACAAACTTCCAACATTGGAAGACAAATACTTAATGAAAAAGATAACCTAATAAAAATAGTCAAACCAGCAACTGTAAGTGCACATCCATATACAAGCAACAGAAGTGCAGACGGACTTCAATGATAGATGCATGCATGAAAGGGGAGCAAGTGGTGCTAATGAAGAACCTGACAACTATTGCAGAACTGAAACTCTCAAAGTTGAATAAATCTATGCTTTATTGATAAGATAATGCAATAAACAATGTTATTGGAATCATCACCGATCAAAAGAGAAGATCAGTGATAACTCGAAAACGAGAATCACAAAGGAAATAAAAAGAGGAAAAAATGATTTTAGGGTTTAGGGAGGTGGCGGCACCGGGTTTCAAATTCGAGTATTAAGTGGAAGTATATAAACTGCATGTGTCAGGAGAATTTCTCCGGATTCTATGTGGTTCAACCAACTCAATTCCGAATTAGTGAGGGGAAGACAGATAGAATTTTATTTTATTTTATTTTTTTCAAAAGAAAAGAATCTATTTAACTTTGTCTAATTCACTGGCAGTTTTGCATCATGTCATGAAAGCAACTAAAAACTTAAGCGCAGCAAGCACTCTTGTCTCTACGTAGTTGGGAGGCATGTCAATGGCATCTTTTGATTCAATATAGGCTTGGTGATAATCAAACATGGACCAAGAGTTTACTTCCACAAAAAAATTGTATTTTTCACGTGTGCTAGCTATATTTGTTGCGGGTAATATAAAAAAAAAGTTGTACTGTACATAAAAAAAAATATGCACCAAAAAAAAGAAGATAAAATGTATAATAAAATTAACAAAGTTCTCACTTTATATATTTAACAATGTTCACATAATTTTTCATGTCAATCAAAATGTTCATATAATTAATTAGTGATGTTCTGCATTAGGGCAATGTTAGGGTTACCACTTTGAACACCTGCTATGGACACTCATGGTGTCTCTTATATATGCATCACTTTGCATGTGCACATACATCGATGCACAAATCAAGGGACACTAATAAATGGATGCTCTTTTCGAGTGTCTAAAATGGATCACCCAATGATTTTTCTTTGCATTAAATTAAGTGCAACGGAAGAATTTAATCCACGTAGCTAACTCCAATTAATTTGAAATTGAGACGTTGTTATTGTTGTTGTGTTGTTCTATATAATTAGTGATCTTACATTATAATTCTCAGCACCTACTGTACAATCTACTTTTTGAGAATTTCAGGACCAAATTGTTGAGTTTTGTAAGTGTAATCAGGATCAAAATTTATTATTATTATTATTAGGGTATCTGAAGCCTTGCTCTAATTAATCTTGAACCCGACAAGGGAATGACCACAATGACAACTCTAGATAAGAATTTTAAATTTTTTCCATTAACATAACTTGAACTCGAGACCTTTAATTAAGGGAGGAGAGACACGTGTCATCCCACCACAACCCTCTTGGTTATTCAGATCCAAATTTTAAGATTGTAGAGTGACTAGTTGAAGTATATATTGATAGTAGACGAGTTCTCCTAATGGCCCGTTTGCATCACCGAACTAGACTAACTAGCTCGGTGATTAATCAAGCTTAAGCACGGTGTTCGAGTAGTGCGACATGTTTGGGCAATGCATTCACTATTTGACACCCATACTGATTAACCAAACCCATGTAACTATTCTCATGCGCTAGTAATTCAGATGTTGGAGGATAACCAAAAGACCATATAATCCATATGGTCTTTATTTTATTTTATTTTATTGATAGGAAAGAAACAATTTTTGCACCCGGCCACCAAGATTTGAACTTAAGACCTCTTACTTCTAAATCTCATACCCAACCAATTGACCACTCAATTGATTGGTATCCATGGCCTTTATAAGATAACAAAACATAAAGAATCAGTTTTTTTCCCCTCTCTCGACTTCACTTTTAATGAAGCCCTAGATCACGCGATTTTCCTATTACGCACGCAATCACCAATTTACCATCCATAACTCAATGTCTAATCCAACACTCGATGTGAACAAACCATATATAAGTGTTGAGATTCTTTTTTTTCTTTTTTTCTTTTTTGGTCTAGACCACTTGGTTTCTGGACTTAACCGACTATTCCGAGAATCGAGTTGGGTCGGCCCACTAAGGATAAAACTATTTTGGTTGTGGTTTTTGGGTTTATCAGAGTCTTAAACATGAGACGTCCTCGATCTTAAGACACTGGAGTGCCGAACTGTTAGACTAAAGAAATCGACAATGACTTCAAAACGTATATCTATGTCACTTTCCTAAATGACATTTTTGCTCTCACCTTAGTAAAAGTTAGCAAAGATCTTAAGAAAATACGATGAAGACTTAGTTTGCACTTGCAGAAGTGAAAATTGAACTAGAGCTTTTGCTATGATTTTTTTTATTCGTATCCATATTTCTTCATTCCAAACCTCTTTTTTTTTATAAGAACTCTATTCAAAGGAGTTGGAGAAGAGAGCGGGATAGTGGGCATTTTTAACTATTTGGTTAGTTGAAACTGCTCTACTATCTCTTGTTGAATGGGTTCATTAACTGCTCACTTTCAACATATACCCGAAATTAACAAAAATGTAATCATGGTTAGTCATCCACATACATGCGCTCATACCTCATGTCTAGTGTTACGTGCGCCTATAAAAATGCCTAAAATGCGACGGGGCTCGCGTGTGAGTGTGGCTGTCTTGGCAAAACTCCTGTGGTGCTTCTTATGGCACTTAAAAGAAGTGTAAAATTAAAGCTTTTATTTTATTTTTGTGGACCTTAACTTTTTTGTGAAACTAAATATTTTATTTTAAAAATGTTCAATACCAACTACTTCAGCGTACCAGCTGTTGGTTGTCGAGACTACAAATAACAAAAAAATAGTTGTGCGATGCACAATATATATGCATGTGATGCACAAAAAAATGTCCAATTTTTCTTTTTCTTATAGTATAATGAAATGTTAATTGTTGTGTCTATTTGGTGCCCGCTAACTGTTACTTTCAAAGCAAATATAATTGTTAGTCGGAGTCGTGTTTCATGTTCATTAGTAAGTGTCATTCTCAAAAGAAAGAAAAATCATTAATAAGTGTGTAGTGTAATATAGTGGACGTAGCACTACTCTGTGCGACTTTGACAGCTGATTAAGGTAGCCTATGTGTAAGGACAAAAGGCTGTCAGGGCACCGTGCACCACATAAGGAGCATGATCCAACATTAATCCCTCCTCTTAGATTGCGTTTTTGGTGGAAGAGGGAAACTTCTGACACTTTACTATCACAAAAAAGTGCGGCTATGTGCACCCCGCAAAATGATCAAGACATCTAATTAAAATATTATAAAAATTAGGGGTAAGAAAGAAACGTCAAAACTGCCCTCCCAACTCAATCGATTCACTCATGTACCTAAACCTCTTCATTCCCGTGCACCCCACCTTCAATCCTCCAAATTTTTCACAAGTGCAATTATTCCCTCGTCGGTCGGAGTGCGTGTTTATTGATTAAAGGGGCTTTTGGACATTGTAAGTATGTTATTTCTTATTTTTTGTGGTTGAATAAACTCAGTTGACTGATTTCGGAGAAGACAATAATGTGGGTTTTGTATTATAAGGTTTGTTAGATTCTGTGTATTTGCATTACTGTTAACGTATAATATGTGAAGAAAAGAAGTGGGAGGCAGACGTAGAACAAGACAAGTTTTTTTCTTAATTTTTCTGTATTTTTTATTTTTCAAACTGTATAGAGGACACGAAGTAATAAGTTACACAGGATGGAGACACTACAAAGAGTCTCGGTTGTAACTAGCTGGCGCTCTTGCATGAGTCTCGGACTAAAGCAACCGAAATCATGTAGGTTCTATGTGGTACTAGTCACAGTCATTGTGTATCGAGACTTGAAGAATGGTCTAAGACATTTGCAACCGAGGCTGCATGTTGTTTCTCGAACCTGTAGGACCAAAACATTTTGTTTTAACTTTTTTTTTTTTTTTTTTTTAGTTTTTTCATTATTAAATCTTACGATATACATAACTTGTTGTAGGAAAATTCATCAACGCCATCCACATCTAAATTTAATGACTACACTAGTGTTTTTAGTCGCGAATAACCATTCGAGTCTAGGAAGGAGGCTATTGAGTGGGTTCAAAAGTTAGGACGGGAAAGGAAATTTATGTTGGTTACGAAAAAGTCTGATGCTAGAGGGATTGGCTGTGGGGGTAGGGTGAAACATGCTTATGAGAATTATGGTACATATAGGGGTATTTTCCAAAGATTAGAAATATCTAAAGCAGCAAATCTTGACAAAAAACCATCAAAGTTGAACATAGGAGAGGAAAAGCATAATAAGACAAGGTCTCATAATGGCATCAAGAAATGTCAGTGTTTTTTTCTTATTTACATCAAGGAAAAGCCGAACTCTTTATGGTTTTTGAATGTGCTATGTGGGCATCACAACCATGAAATCACGATGTACTTGGAAGGACAATCATATGCCAAATGGTTGAATCCAGATGAAAAGGTTATGGTGGGGTAGATGACTAAGGGGAATGTGATACCATGACAGATCCTCAACACATTGAGGCAAAGGGAAAAAACCAATCCTTCCACACTTCGAACGATTTACAATGCATGACAAAGATAACGAGACAAAGAAGCCGGTAGGAGAATGCAAATGCAACAACTGTTGCACTTATTGGACCAAAATAACTAGTTGTCGTGACATATGAAGGATAATGATACGAATTTCGTGATCGACTTATTCTGGGCACATCCGGACTCCATCAATTTGGTATGGTGTTTCCCTTTAGTGCTCATCATGGACTGCACATACAAGACTAATAGGTACCGCATGCCATTGTTGGTGATTATTGGGGTGACTTCGACTTAGGTGACTTTCTCCGTTGGGTTTGCTTTCATGTCATTGGAGACTAAGTACAACTACATGTGGCCTTTGGAGGTTTTGAAGCATATAGTGGAGGGTTAGTCTACACCTGGTGTTTTTGTCACTGATAGAGAGTTGGGACTTGTCAAATGCAATCCAACAAGTATTCCGCTAATCATCTTACCTACTTTGCACTTGGCACATAAATTCAAATGTCTTTATCAACATCAAGAAGATGTTTGCAAAAAATGAATACTTCACCCTCTTTAATGATAAGTGGACTTCATTAATGTATGCAAAGTTTGAGGCATCGTTTAACCGTAGGTTGAATGACATACGATATGATTATGGCGATGTAAAAGGGTTGGTTAAGTACTTGGAAAAAACTTGGGTTGGAGAGTTCAAGGAAAGATTTGTATCTGTTTGGATGAATCAGATTATGCACTTGGGGGAGACAACAACGCGAAGAGGTGAGTCTGCGCATTCCACTCTCAAGAAACATGTTCGACATTGTCAAGAAAAATTTGAGGCGCTATGAGGTGTCATTAATGGCATAATGGACAACCAATACAACAAGATAAAAACATCGTTTGAGCGGAGTTTGAATGTAGTGCAACACGGTTTTATAGGCCATTTATATCGCAAGTTGTGGGGTTATGTCTCCTAAGCATCACTCAAGTTGATTCGTGGAGAGGTTGAGCGTGCAGAGGCTGTCAGGACCGACCAATTGTGAGATACGCTCTACACACGGTCTTCCTTGTGCACATGAGTGTACACCTTTTGGCCGGTTCACCTATACCACTTGAAGACATTCACACTTATTGGCAAAAGTTTAGTTTGATACATGAGCAATCCGTCGGTTGGGCTGACAATAACTTCAATGACGAGATCTAAAGAGACATTGATAAGTTTGAAAGTTACATTGATGAGGAAGCCCGTGTAAGGATCATTCAACAGATGAGAGGGAGTAGTAATCTTTCTTCCACATCGGTGATTCCACCACTTCCAAAGGTGAAGACAAAAGGAAGATCGAACATTAACATCCCCAGGGCATACGAGAAGTCTAGTTCAATAACAAAAAAATGGAGTAAAGAATCACTCGAGAGGAAGATGATACATCTATGACAAGAAATCCTAGTGATTTTGAATATGTGCTCAGTCACGAGGAGTTTGCGTGTTCGCAAAAGAAGCAAAGGCCATATGTTGCTAAAATATACCAAACCCATAGAGCTTCAAATGGTGTGTCTAAGGTTAGGTCCACATCTAGCTTTCAACCAGATTGGGTTCTACAGGTTGTGAGTACCATCGATATGGCTAGCGATGGTCACTGTGGCTTTCTGTGTATTATCACCATCCTCGGTCTCCTCAATAGAGATGGTTGGAGGACAATTAGAGAAGTCCTTCTTCATGAATTAAATGACAATCAAGTTCTATGGGGTGAAGTTATAGGTGATGCCTATGGAGCCATAATGAATTGTGTGAATTACAATGATATCGAGGAGGTTAGATCGGGAAAATGGATGACCCTTCTCGATATGTGCCTTTTAATTGCAACTACATTTAGTATCATATTAGTGAACGTCTCTAGTGGGAATTGCTTGACCTACCTTCCCCTGCATAATTCACTGCCGCCAATCATCAGGGAGCGGGTTATCATTAGTGTCACAAACGTCAACAAAATTCATTGGGTTAGGGTAAGTTTCCTATAATTCTAATGAAAGTGTTCTTTATTATTATTTTTCTGGATATTGTCTTAACGATAACAATTTATTATCCATGGGATATTTGCAATTGATAGGTGAAATTCAAAAATGATTCACCAGTTATGCATTCTCAACAAGTCACGCTTGATGTAATAGACTTAGGTGAACCTTAGCTTTTGTAAGAACTTTATAGGGGCGGCGGTGGTGTTACCAGTTGCAAGACCTCCTCCCGTAAAAAATCTCACCACATCATTCGCCATTTTCCTTGCAACTTCTACTTTAGTTGTACCCTCCGGCAAGTCTATCCATGCCAAAAAATCTTCCAAGGCTCGTCTATTACATTGTCGAAAATAAGAGACACAATTAAAAATTAGTATACAAAAAAATTCTATATATGCTCAAAGTTGAATAGAAGCTATCCAAAATCTACATCCAAAAACTCATAGTCCACAATAGTATCGACCACGCCTTTGATGTATGCTATTTTTTGATGGTAGGATATGAAACTCGTACAAACCATGGCAGGTAATTTGGTGTAGCCATGAACTCGAACCGCGGCTTCTCGCCATGGCTTTCAGGGGAGAGTAAATGGTTACGCCATCTTTCCTAATTCTTCGATTGGAAGTCATACTTAACCGAATACTTTTATTTAGTAGGGCTTCAGATAGCTTCGAGAGGACGGAAAGGAGGGTTAGGTATCCCCTGAACATGGCCAACCTATTTTAGGAACTGCTCCGGATGGTACGGCTCCTTAATGTCCATGTACTTCAAGGTGCCATAATAGAATACCATAGGCTGACCCTCGAGTTTGACCTCCTCATATGGATCCCAATTCACCTACACCAGCCAAGGGAACAAGTTATAAACAAGGAATAAATGTGGTAAAGCGAGTACGTAATCAAACAATGATATCAACGCACCTCACTAAGCTGCAACCTATCCAGGTTCATCCAAATAGAAACCAACTTATCCATGTTCGCAATAGTCTCGTGTTGCTATATCCACTTAGAAACACGAGTTTGGATATGGTTGATGAATTTCACGTTTGGCACGATGAGCTGGAGTTTGAAGTGCTCATTCACCCATCCTTCCATAGCAAAAAAGGGAATCACAAGTAAGCATAACAAAAACAAAGTAAACAACCACATTTGAAACAAGTAAAGAATAAGGTTGGAGCTGGTACCTTAAGAAAAGTCAAATACCTTTCAATCTGTGATACCACCACCCTAGTTACCGACCATAAAGGTAAGCCAAAACAGCAGCACCTCATGCATAGTTTTCTGAATCATCCAAATTTTTCAAAACCTTAAGCAAGGCAATGGAGACTCGTGACTCACTCTTATTGGTAAAAAGAGTGCATGATTGGAGGTACAACACGTTGGGTTTTGGGGTTCATACGCAACGAAAAATTCAAAACAATCTTTGAAAAACCCCAACAGGATCAAAATTAAGTTCCATTAAACTAGATCTACGAAAGTAAACCATACCTTAATATATGATTTTTTTCTCTAATTTTTCGATCTCCAAAACGTTTAACCTCGCGTCCTCTATCGGAAATCCACACATGAATGGTGACCACAATTTGGAGTGCTAACCCTAAGAGAGATTGAAAAATGACTTTCTTTCTCTCCCAAATTCCAGAGAACTCGAGAATAGTAAAAAAGGAAAATCTTATTTTGTTTTAGGGTTTCAACCTCTGTTTATATGTGTAGATAAGCCCTTAGTTAAAATCCTATTCGTAATACAACTATTGTATTTAGGCAATTTAAGCAAATTACACGTACACCCCTATTAATAAATTATTATATAACAAATCGTAAGGGTTTTTATGTCATTAATTTTATCATATAAAATTCATTACTCTAGACTAATTGAAATTCTGTAAAGCCATTTTTTGCATGTAACCCAATAGGTTCATGCAACGTTAGTAGTGAACCAAAAACCATTTTGGTACAAAAGTCATAAGCGGTCTCTAACAAGGCATTATGACTACCCAAATAGTATGAATATCAAAATCGATACAACCTAATGAATAACATATATCATATCCTTTTGTGGTGTGATATCCTTTGATTAAACATAAGGCATGGAAAGTCACTCTTAATGTTCAATCAATGTTCAATAGTACTAGTCTCGATCATTAGGTAGATTGAAAATATCCAAGTGATATTGAACATATCAATTCGCTTGGACTTGACCATTTAACAGTCTAACACATTGAGGGATCCACTTACATCTCTCTATATGAGACGGACAAATTATATCTTGATTACACGCATTCACATATTATTCACATAGTAACCATTCACAATCTTTATAATCGTTCAGTTAAAGACAACTTTTTGATTGTGTCAAATTATCATACTCCTTATATTGAAGTTTATGGTAATATCAAGTCGAATGACTAAATGATTTACTTATCATGAGTAACACCTATGACTTAATCCATGTGATGTTCTCATAGCGGATCAGTCCAATACTTTGTTCCCTAACAAGTACGCATGATCTCCATTCGTGTCTATATACGTATGATCATCACATGACCATCAATCAAGATTCACAATATTCTTAATTCATTATAGTTTCCAGTGTAATGATCGACCATAGACATTTGTAATATTTCAATAAATGCCCATGGACCTTACTATAAGGTAAACATGCAATCACTTATAATAAAACAACAAATGAAAACCTCGATTTTATTAAGTAAGATTATAAGATATGCAATGTTTGTAGATTGACCCAGGGAACATGCCCAACATAACAGATATGCACGTGCAGTGCATTCAACCTTCGGGTAAGTGCTCGGCTTGGATTTAGGGCACCATCTGCTATTCAACCAACACTTCCTCACCGTGAGACCTCTAGTGATGTTCACCTATCCCTTAGCATCTTCAACGCTAATTTCAAGGAGCTTGGAAACTAAGTTGATGCCTCCATGCGAGACTCCTAAGTCTACCTCACAAAATTCTCCACCGCTACCACCTTGCCGATCACGGTGATGTTCAACAGAATACTCACATCCTCTAGGGTTATGGACATTTCACCAAACGGCAAGTGAAATGTATTCATCTATGGCTGCCACCTCTCAACAAATGCAGAAATGAGATCCTTATTGCCTTTCCGATAGGCGCAATCTATGAGTGGCATCAACCCAGACCTCTAAATGATCCTCTGCAAACCCTCGGTGTCAGGGTGGCAAGAATGCAAGTCTCACTTAATTAATTGAGCCCCGTAGTTTATGCACTTAAGTAATGAGTGATGCTGCAAGAAGAAAAATGTCAGAATAAATTGTCATAACTTGGAATGATGTGTAGCATGCATAATCATTTATAGGAAACCGAGTTTGCAAAAAAAGAAATTATACCTTATTGTTCCAAATTCTCGCCGCAATATGATTTTGGAAGCTCTTCAGAAAAGATCGATCAATAGGACCACCGGGTAAATGAATGGATGGGTCATCTTTATGCTCATCTACATTCCCACCGTCTGCACCACTACTACTCCTGCTCACGGGGCGTTGGGCTATGGTACTCATATTTTGTTGTTCATTTGGGGCCTTGTTGCTAAACTGAGATGATTCAGATGTCGCGCCCCCAGTCTCGTCACAATCAATACACAGGTCTTGCTCGTTGACTGTGATGCATCGTCCTGTACACCATCTCCTCAGAAGAGAGTGCACGTACACCCTTCTTCTCTATAGCCTTTTTTTTCTCTTTTTGACCTGGGGCTTTTTGTGGTTTCCTCCCACCATGAGTATCCAAGGTGCGCGCTGCTCATTCAATTCTCGAGGCCTCACCGTAAATGTCTTGCTTGGAAACACGAGTCTTCTTTTGAACCATATATGTTAAGCATAAACAAGAAGAGTGCATTATAATCATTTCCAAAACCTAAAAAATATGACATTTTACTAAGTTTCGGTTCTATAGGTCCGATAATGTACTGCATGTCTCGATGACACAACACTGAGACTTTATGGGTTGTCTCGATTAGTAACCTCCGAGACCCTTCAACAGGTCTCGACCACTAACCACCATGTCAAACCCCAATAACAACCTTGTACTATACTCGGTTAGGTAATCTTGAAATAACATATACTATCTCAGTAGGAACCCATACCACATGGCCTATCTTAGTTGTATACGATCAACCGGGTTTGGGGTTCTTAGCTATAAGTTTCATTGGGGTTTGGATGATTATTCTTATACCGTCTCATCAGTGCAAAACTGACACAATACCACATGTCACTAACCCGTGTGACTGACACTTACAGGTTTGAAAAACAAACATACATTTATACATCAAGCCGAATGTCTGAAAAACAACCAAATGAAATCCAAATTTATGGAAAATACATATTAACTCTCTCGTGATCTTTGAAATGACAACAACAAACTCTACAATTGTCTCTAACGATCTTCACACCACGAACCCTCATCTTCGGTAACAAATCGATTCAACAAAAGAGAGGAACTCGCAAAACAACAAATTCAATCTCCAAATTAAAGGGAGTGCGTGGATTGTTGGCTATATAGACGAAAGAAGGGCTTGGGGCAAGAGTTTCAATTCGATCTTGGTATTTTTGGGGTAAAGTGCTCGTTTTCGAACCTATAGGCAATTTAAGAAACTTGATCAGGTGCCCTGAGAAATTGATTGGGTGCCCTGATCATCACGGTGCCTTGAGAAACAGTCGAGGTGCACATAACCGCACTAAAAAAACTTATGATATTTTATGGGTCGTGCTATATGCACCCCATTCACCACTCAGGGCACCCCGTTTACTAGGGCACCCAAGAAAATTGTCTCGAGTGATACGTAAATGGCACTATTTTATGCCAAGGTACCCCCAATTCTGACCAAAATATCTCTGGACGTAACACGTAAATGGCGTTGTTCAGTTCACCAAGACATAGTGTTTGTTCTCGGACCTACTTGGCCGAGACATTTTGTTTTTTGATTTTTATTTTTTTATTTGAATATCAATCAAATTTGCTTAACATTCATTTTCTAATCAGATATGGGTAAAGGAAAACAACAATATCGAGGATGGACCTAGAGGGTGAGCCGACAAAAGAACAACGTCAGGCCGAGGCTGCAACGACGCGACTAATCCTTTTGCCCCCACTGACTATGGTAAGAGGAGGGCACATACTGCTTCTTACCAGATGGAGAAGCAATAGGCTACTCGGACTTCAGGTGTATGTGCACGCCCATCTTCGGGGGATGCGGTGGAGGCCGAGGCATCTAATGTGCCAATGGGGAGTAGGAGTAGTAGCGGGGCAGAAACCACTATATCCCAAAGGCAAGCTAGTGGTGGTGGTGGCCGGAATGCTGTGGAGCGCGAACATGACCTCTTTGCTCCATTCCCCGGTGGTCCTATTGACGGGTCATTATTGAATAGCTATAAAGATCATGTTCCGGCATTAATTTGGGATAGTGATGTATGTGCTAAGTCTTTATTTTCATTTGATTTTGCAACAATTATCTCTATTCATATATGATAATGCATTTACTAATGAATTATTTTTTGTTGTAGTGTCGTATATTGCTTAAGTGCATAAACCATGAGGCCCAAATAGCTGAGTGGGATCGACGGTCTTGCCACCCCGACACCCAGACACTACATAGACTCATTCATAGATCTAGCTTGGCTCCACTCATAGACTGCTCCAATAGGAAGGGAAATAAGGAGGTCATCTTAGTATTTGTGGAACGGTGGCATCCAGAGACTAATACATTTCACCTACCCTTTGATGAAATGTCCATCACGCTGTAGGATGTTAGAATTCTTTTGAACATCCCAGTGGTTAGCAAGGTGGTAGTGGTCGAGAATTTTAGCTGATACACCGAGGAGTCTCGCATTGAGGCGATCAAGATTGTTTCCAACTCGGTTGGAGTTGGTATTGACAAGGCTGAATAAGAGGTTTACTACACAAGGGGCCTGACGGTGCAACTAGCTTGGATGAAGAGTCGTTTTTGCCCATCCAGTCCACTAATAGTTCAACTTCTAGTACGTACCCTAGAGTGGAGTGCACTGCACAAGCATACTTATTGTATTTGCTTCCATGCACTCTATTTGCTGATAAGAGTGGGTCGAGAGTTTAATTTCATTACTAAAGGTTCTAGAGAACTTGGATGAGGTCGAGACTTACGCATGGGGTGCTGCAGCCCTAGCTTACCTCTACCGTCATCTCGGGTAAGCCAGCAAGGCAGGTGTGTCACAGTGTAATGACCTAAATTTCATTCACCGTTATTTATTACGCGGTTTAGAGAATAAAGTGATTCAGAGACATTTAGTCAGGTTTGTGATGACTAGAGTGCAGATCCTAGTAAGAGCCGGTGCAAGGGAAAACTAACAGAATATTTGTGATTTAGAGACATTTAGCCAGGCTTATACATTTGTATGTACATGTTTTGTTTTATTTTGGGGTTTGGGCTTGTGAGTGATACACTAGGACTTCAATTGTTGATATTTTGATACATTGAGGTACATTATTAGTTTGTGATGATTTATGGGTTTTACACATTAGGTATCAGAGTTAATTGCATGACTTTAATGTTTGATATATTGTTTGTCATGTTTAAAGACTTCTTCTGTGATTTATTTAGGTTTAAAATGATCTTAGCAGATGACATGAGTTCCATAACAATTGAAACAGTAAATTGTTGTATTTTGAGGTTAATAATGATTAAATGGTAGATGAGATGACATGTGGAACAAAGCTGGTGTTGGTAGGCTAGGTTGTGGCCCCGCATTGGCCCCCATGGCAGTCCATTTAGAAAATGGTATGTTACACACAAATTACAGGGTATCTAACTTTTCTTGAGGTACATATTTTGTGGTCCTCGTGACTTTGTTATGTTTTTTATTTGGTTTTGTAATTGTGTTTTTACTACTTAATTAACTCTTCTAACATTTGGTCATTCATATTTAGGGATGGATATACAATCACTTCCATCTCCAGCTCGTGTCATCTAATGCAAAATATATCGACCACGGGTCTCGAGGTGGATACAGAAGCATGAGATGGTATCAAATATGGACAAGCTTAGTTCGATCTGTAGGACCCTTGATAGGTTGCAGCCAAGTAAGGTGTATGTTTGATTTGGTTCATTTTATGAAGAGTATGTTTTAATGTTGTTGTTGACTTCATTGGTTTAGGTGACTTGGGATTCATACGCTGATGTCAAGCCCAAAGGTGTCGTTCTACCCATCATTTTCTTCTTTGGTACGCTAAAGTACTTAGATGTGGTGGAGCCATACCATCCAGAGATGATCCTTTGCCAGCTTGGTCATGCTCAAAGATGCCATCGGCTCCATATTGCCATCTCGAAGTGAACCGAGGCCGCACAACATTAAGTACTTAGTCAAGTACGGGTTCGTACTCGAGAATTGGGAAAGGTGGCATTCCCATTCACTTGCTTCTAAAGACTAAGGAGAGAAAGCGAGGTTCGACTTCATGGTCACACTAGAGTATCTGTCATGGTTCCTTCAAGTCTCGCATCCTATCGTTGAGAACCTAGAGATTGGCAAATGATACGACGATATAGTAGCAGACCATAAGTTATTGGTGGTAAAATGCTCGCATTTAAGATTAAGTTGTGACTATTGTGTTATGTATTATTTTTATTGACATTTAGGGTTTTGTTTTGAACAGCGTAATCGTCGTGCCGTAGACACTGCATTGGCATGGATAAACTTGCCAGCTGGAATGGCCAAGAAGGAGGTGGTAGAGAAAATGGCGAATGATGTAGTGGACTATCTGATGGGTAGGTCTTGGCACTACTACCACCATGAACCACAACACCAACCCCACCTACTAAGGTTTCCCACCATAACAGCACTACTACGCCAAGTTCATCATAGCCACCCAAGTCACGACGTACATACATTAGAGACAACGATAGGAAGAAGGCCAAACTTGTTTAAGGTTTTTTAAACTTGTTTGAATTGGATGTGCTTTTTGTACAATTTGTTGTGGGATATTAATTCATTTGTATTTGTTGGTTTATGTACTCATTAGATTTGTTATTGTTTGGTGCAATTTTTACAAAATTAAGGTGTTGGAATGGTGTTGTGCCCATTTTATTTTTTAAATTTGTTGAAGATTGCAAGTTTATTGTGTCAATCATATTTATGACAGAGTTTTAGCTAGCCAGGTTCGTGATTCATCAGTTTGTCTAGGTCATGCATTGCCGAATGACATTATAGTTGTTTCGATTATATCCCATCGAAACATGTCTATGTATTGTACGTACTCCGGTTCTCGTAGATGCAAAACCGAGATTTGTGCCAAATTGCGGGACCTCATGGATGACATTTTTTCAAAATTTCGGTCATTACACACCATGTTACCTTATAGTTCCATTCGTCGATGATCTCATTTGTTTAGGATATTGCATACTTCTCGGCATGTAAGGACTGTATTGTTGTCCACTATTACGGCTATATGGTACCGAGATGTTCTGGTTACCCTAATCTATTTTATTAAGGCACCACCGATTATTCCTCTTTAAGGGGATTCGATAACCTATGAACATTAATTTTCTAACAGTCTCGGTATTGTGTGAGTGAGGCAATATAGTTAGTCTCGACTGGGTTTATCCATGACTGACGCATGCTTCTCGAACCTACATGGCTGAGACACTATATTTACAGGTTTATTAAGATTTGCTAAAATATGGGGACTTCCTACTAAGATATAAAAATAGAACCTCAAGGAATATATTATTGAGTTAAGTTATTGGACTTGCTACACAATGGTTGCAATTAAGTCAAGTTTTTGGACTTGCTACACAACAGTTTAGAATCAAAAATTTGCAACTTAATGTATTTCACATGAAATGATAAGTTGTTACAATTTTATGGATTTAACAAAAAACAACATGAAGTTGTTATAACTAAGGGGAGATAACCAACAATAATGTGAAGTGAATACAACAAAGTTTTTTTTCAACAAAATACAATGAAGTGTTAATATGTTAAGGTTCAGTTAAATCTATCACTGTGGGCGTGCCTAGCTGGGAAGATTGAATCGAAACCAATGGTTGGATGTTAATACCAATACCCCAGCCTTGAGCATCAACTTCTGCGAATGTCCTCCACACAACAAATACATGGGGCATCAGTGCATTAAGCTTCAATATGACCTGTCAATTAAAAGTCCAAAACAAATAGTGTTGTTAATAATGAATTAGTAACCCACCATAATGCAAGTTAACAAAGAGTAAGAAATGAGTAACGGTTGATCCTCGACACAATATATTAGTAACTTACCCTAACCCAATGAGTGTCGTTCACATTTGTAACGTCAATGACTTTGCAGTCCTTCATAGGTGGAGGGGCACCACGTATAGGAAGAAATGACATGCAACTACCCTTTGACACGTTCACTAACATAATGTTAAATACTGTTGCAATTAAAATTCGGAAAGGTCATCCACTTGTCGAAACTCATTTCCATACCTTCATGAAATTCCACGACTCGTCTAACCGTTATGTAAAAACCTCCAAGCAAATCCCTCCAAAACTCATTGTGATTTTCCAATTCCCTAAGCATACCTTTTCGGACCCTCATCCAACCGTGTACATCTGACAATTCAAGACCGGAGGCAACACAATGGAATCCACAGTGACCATTGCTATCCACACTGACAGTACATTCAATGTGTTGAACCCAATTTGGCTTAATAGTATGAATGAATCCAATCTCAGATGTTTCCACAGATGCCCCCGTGTTTGATGAACTTTATGCTTCACTTCTTTTCCCTTCCTTCACACACTAGCCACCTCCTCGCTTGTGAGTACAAACTCAAAGCCACCAGGATGTCTCGTCGTAGACGTGTCATCTTCTTCGGCTTTACTCTTGTTTAAGTCATTGTTTTCTTTCTTTATTTTCTTCTTTTTTTTTCCGTAACCACCAAGTGTTGGTTTCCCCCTTGTCCTAACCTTTGCCTTTGGTGCAACCCCTGCTGTCGATAAAGGACAACTAAGCTCTCTTAGTTGTTGAATGACCCTAAGACGCCCATCGTCATCAATGCATGATTCAAATTTAGCCACAACTCTCTGAATCTCGTCATTAAAGTCATAACTAGTCCGATTTACAGATTTCTCGGGTATCATACTCAACTTTTTCTAAAAAATATGAATGTCCTCTAGTAGTATAGGTGATCCGGCCAAAATATGATCTTTAAGCTCATGCGTGCAAGGAAGACCACTATTGGTACGTATCGCACAACTAGATAAGATCAGGTATGTCCCTATATCATCGGCACGTGCAACCTCATCACGAATCAACTTCCGCGCTTTCTGAGAGACATAACCCCGCAAACGACGATACAAGCCATTCATATATCCATGTTGGACAACATTCAGACTAACCTTAAATGAGGCTTTGACCTTGTTATGTTGTACATCAAGCAACCCATGTATGACACTTCAAAGAGACTTAAAGTTCACAGTATAAGTGCCAATATATTGTTTGAGAGTGGAATGCACAGACTCAAATCTCTGAGTCATGGTTTCTCCAAGATGAAACAATGAATCGGTCCATGCACATATAAATCTATCTTTGTGCAACAAAGTATTCTCCAAATAAATGATCAATCCTTTAATATTTTGGTACTCATCATGCATGGTACTTCATCTAAGCTTGAATGATGCTTCTATCTTAGCATAAATCAAAGTCGTCCACCTATCAGTAAAGAGTTTGAAGCCTTTGTTTTGTCCAAACATCTTTTTAGTGTTGCTCAACACCATCTTGCCGATGTGCCTCGTGCAAAGAAGTTGTGAAGATTGGGGAAAAACAACTTCAATAGCATTGATAAGGCCTAATTCTCTATCAGTGACAAAAATGTTAGGTATAGACCACCCGTCCAATAAACCTCTCAAAATTTCCAATGCTCAAGTATAGTTGGCCCTAGTTTTTAATGATACGAAACAAAACCCAATCGAAAATGTAATATATGTGGAAGTAACCCCAACAATCTCCAACAATGGCATTTGGTACCTATTCATCTTATATGTGCAATCCATGGGAATAACGAACGGGAAACACCTCAACAAGTTGATGGAGTCTGGAATGCCGAAAATAAATCTGTCACTACATTCGTTTCAGTATCCCTCCTATGCCACGATAAATATGTATGGTTCTCCAATAACTGTAAGATTTGTTGTATTTAACTTCTCCCACCGACATCTTTAATTTGATTCTTTTGTCGTGCATTGTATATTGTCCGCAATGTTTAAACATTGTTCACATCTATTTGCCTCAAACTATTCAAGATTCGACGAGGCTTAACATTTTCTTTACTCATCTGATCTAAAATAGCAGCCTCATCCAGAATTAATCTTCCTACGAATGAGTGACCTTCTAAGTATTTCGCAGTGTTATGGTTGTGCTTGCCACTTACAACCCTTACATACCAATATGAGTCTGGGGATTCCTTGATCTCAATAAGAAAAGGCCACTGACATTTTTTTGTATCGGTGTTGTGTTGTCCTCCTCTTCCTTTCCGTTTGTCACATTTTATGATAGTTTACCTAGTAATTTAGTTTTAGCAACCCCAACTCTTTGGGAATCACCTATATATTTCTCGAATCTCTCACATGCAATTGCGACCCTTCCCCTACGACCATTCCCTCTAGCATCAAACGTTTTCGTAACCAATACAAACTTCCTAGTACGACCTGTAGCTTGAACCCAAGCGATAGCCTCAGTTCTACTTTGAAAAGGCACTTCCCGTGTAAAACGATTTGAGAAGTCTTAAGAGACACTTGCAAATGGCACACATGTTGATGGCGCACTTGGCGATGGTACACTTTTCGATGGTACTTCTTATAAAAAAATGGTGATTTTCGTAAGAATTCAGAATCACAACAAAAAAATACTTAAAATATATGAGTGTCGGTAATGCACGTCCGAAATGTAATACATTGTTTCGGGATGGAGTGAACGAGACTCAACGATATGTATCAGACCTATGTCAATCGAAATTAATCATATGTATCAGTTGATACTAACCGAGACAACAGATTGAGGCTCTGTTGACACTCTCCTAGACTTATTGAAATGTCTCGGTATTATGTAGCCGAAATAATCGTGCTACCTCTATGAATCCATGATTTGAAGCCCTAACCTCTTTGAATGTTCAAATGTCTCGCAGAAGAACCAGATACGTTTTGGGCATCCATTGTACACTAAACACACATGAATTGTGCCGAAACCTACATTTCGAAGAAGCACGAATGAATCAAACAACCATTTCCAACCCACCAGCACACACTACATACCCATGCCTTAAACCATTGAAAAATAGAAAAATAAGTACATACAAACCTTGTACGCACTCTTTGACCGAATAACGTCGCATCTGATCATTGTCAAAGATAACAGAACGGTTGGAGTTTGTTATTCTACAATGAAATATAGGGTGGGGTGCCCAAAAAAACTGTTTTTGTTCTTCAATTGTGTAGGATGGCATATTAGTTATTTCATGTTATGTTGGAATTAAATAAGGTTCCCTAAGTGATGACTGGGGTGCACATAGCACGACCCTATTTTATTTACCTATTCATTCTATATCTATACAAAAGATTTTCTTTGTCAAAAAGATTACATTTATGTGTTCCTAGTCCAACCAGACAAACGTTTACTACAAATAGATATCACAACAATGAAGCACGAAACTAATTCCAAATCTCGCACACTAAATGGCGACCCTAACCATAATGTAGGCATAACAACCCTACAACGGGACAACCACCCCAATAAAGAGGATAACTACCTCAACAACGGGGACAACCACCGAACGTAATCTACACAAAAGTTACGTTTAGTTAACAAGGGGTTCAATCAAGGTCCTAATTTCAAGTTTTGCAGACGAAGCAAATTGAGTTAGGAAGCTCACCCCAAATGAGGCTCAATAGTGCATGAATGTGAATTAGTTAGGGTTCTTGGCATCAAATACCACACGCAAACCCCAAAAAAACATCATTTGGCACAACGCAAGACCGATGAGACTTGAACCCAAATCAATGCTGGCCAAATCCAGGTTCCAATTCACTAAGCCAAGCGATGGTCGGTAAATGCCATTTAAACAACAACAACATAACCTCAGTACCAAATTAACTAGGGTCGGCTATATGGATAAAACTTTTTCATTGTGCTCGATTAAGTGCAATTGATGACGAGCTTTTTAAACCATTCAAATCCCTCCTAATTAGTGCATCCCATGTTAGCTTTGGTCTGCCCCTACCTCGTCGAATTTCTACAGTTTCTATTGAGTCAAGTTTTCTGGTTAGGGCATTTGTAGGCCGTCTTTGTAGGTGACCAACCCACCGCAACCGCCCTTCCCTAATCTTTGTATCAATTGGTGCTACCCCTACTTTCTTTGAATTTCTATATTTCTTATTTTATCTTTACGAGTTTTACCACGCATCCACCTAAACATCTTCATTTCCGCTACGTTCATTTTATGTAATTGTTGTTGCTTTACCGCCAAACATTCACTTCCATAGAGCATAGTTGGCCTAATTGCGGTCCTATAAAATTTTCCTTTTAACTTAGTAGGAACATTTCGATCACAAATCACCCATGTTGCACTCCGTCATTTCTTCCATCCAGCTTGAATTCTATGTGTGACATGATTCTCAATGTTACCATCATTTTGTATTATTGATCCTAAGTATCTAAAGTGGTTTACCTTATGAACTTCTTCTTCTCCTAATTTTACCACTCCGTCATCTCGATGTCTATTGTTTCTAAACACAGAGTGCATGTATTTGATTTTCGTCCTGCTTAACTTAAAGCTTTTATATTCTAATGTATTCCTCCAAAGTTCTAATTTACTGTTCACTCCATCTTTTGTTTCATCCACTAAGACAATATCATCTGCAAATAACATACGCCATGGTATATCCTCTTGAATATGTCTAGTTAATTCATCCATAACTAAAGTAAATAGATATGAGCTTAAAGTCAATCATTGATGTAGTCCTATCGTAGTGAAAAATTCTTTTGTAGCTCCTCCAAATGTCTTTATACTCGTTACTACTCCGTCATACATATCCTTAATAGTGTCTATGTATCTGGCATGCACTCTTTTTCTTTCTAGAACCCACAAAAGAACATCTCTAGGGACCCTATCATATGCTTTTTTAAAATCTACGAATACCATATGAAGATCTTTTTTCTTTTCTCTATATTTTTCTAACAATCGTCTTACAAGGAAAATCGCCTCCATAGTTGACCTCCCAGGCATGAAACCAAATTGGTTCTTAAATGCCACTTAAAATGATAAAAAAAAGGGTCGTAATGATATTGCAGGCATTCTATCGTAGCAACACAAACATATAAATACATAAACTTCAATATCAGTTGAAATTTGTTTAGGGTTAACTGTTCATTGATAACAATTAAACAAGAGGTTGGTTAACATTTAGAAGAAGAAACTTGTAACCTCAAAGAGACAAGTGAACAACTAGTAAACCACAACTATTGTGGCACAACGACATTTAGTAAACTCTTAACACATAGTCTAATAAACATATTCTAAGTTGGTATCAAAAACAGGAACAAATAAGTAACAATCCATGGTTTGAGCTTCCAAGGATATATAAAGGTACATGAACAACTACTGGAACCCAATCAAAGTCTGCGCACTTGGGAACTACAATTTTGGTATAACTTGATCAGAAATGCAAACTACATTGACATGTAACGCTGGGTATGACTTGTGATCTTTGCACCATTGAAGATCCAATATGGCTTGGCTTGCTCGAAGTTTCAAACAGGCTAATAGAGCACTCTAAAAATTAAGCACAAACTCAGACCACACCAATAAAATAAAGAGTTCATGAACCAATCCACATTGTAAAAGTACTATACAATAGAATGAACCATCGTTTGCAGCGACGGCTATACATTTTGAGAAACCAATCAAGCCTCAACAAGCATATTGTTATTGAGAATAAGAAACTGTTATGGTAGGCAAAAGCACATTGACTCTCAGGCCCAAAACTTTGATGAAGAGATTGGCACAAAAAATGAGTGATCAAGAGAAATAGAAAAGATCCAAGGCATTCAGCCCCACTGCTTGCGAGAAGCCAAAATATATGGGCAAATACAACAACAACAACAACAACATAGCCTCAGTCCCAAATTAACTGGGGTCGGCTACATGGATCAAACTTTTCCATTGTGCTCGATTAAGTGCAATTGATGGTGAACTTTGCAAATATGGGCAAATAATCATTTGAAATTTAAAATGTGGGAACAACGCGAAATAAGCATGCATGATAAATCATTGCTCTTAAAATTGAGTATAAAAATAAAAATTAAGCACTTCTAGTATAGTATAAAAATAAAAATCAATTCTGTCCGGAAAAAAAAAAATCAACACAGGAATCATGCACAATTAGGATTAAGTATCTTCTGTGAAACAAGAGCCGCGCCATAGGCACCCCAACTTTTTGAAAAGGCAAGCCAGTATTACATATATTTTTATGTGAGGCACTACAACATTTTGGATACCTTTAGCTGTGCCGGTGAAACAAAAAGTAACAAGATTAGCAAATAATTACAGAGAAACATTTGCACTACTCTGGCAATCGAGCTTACGATAAAAGTCAAATAACTCAATCGGACTTCAAGTTGCATTTCACACACTGCAACCGGGATTAACAATGTAAGAAACAGTAGATACACTATTATTATTCCTATTGTTATCTAGGAAATTTCTGTGCATGAGCAAGAGTTTCATGGTATTCTTAAGATATAGAAGGAAATGTTCTGACAGTGCGCAGCAGGTATTTTTCAGCAGACTTGTAAATAGAGACTGCATTAGTTCTAGCAGAATGGAAACATCAGATCCATTTAGCCAAATCAAACTAACTTGGAACTGAGAGACTGTCATCCTTGTATTATTCATAAATTGAAAAAGTTCAGCGATCTAATAAGTAAACAAGATACAAAAGAAAATGTTTAATCAGATTAATCCAAAAAGTATTTGTCAGCAGATTCAAGGAGCGGGAGAGTATTTCTTTTCATTTACTACCCAAGCAACTAAGCTGGTTCTACGTTTCCTATAACTTTGATAAAGAATGGTTGGAAAGAGCAAACTCTCTTAACAGGCAAAGCCATACATTAGAAGTTGACAAAGGAAGTTAATTGCAAGAACAACAAATAGACTAAAATGTTTGAACGCACCCAAGCATATACCACAAGAAGTTGGGTAATCAAAAAGAGTGCAATGATGGCACCGATCACGCTCCATCATTAAGACATCATTAAGCTCATCACAATAAGTAGGGGTAAACTAAAGTTAACTGGAGACGCATTAATTGAAAGAGATTTGAATGGTTTGGAAAGCTCACCATCAATTACACTTAATCGAGCACAATGAAAGAGTTTGATCTATGTACCTTAATTAATTTGAAACCGAGGCCATGTTGTTGTTGTTCTTGTTGTTGTTGTATACTCTCCACCTGCAATTCTTCTCAAAACATATCTAAAAAGTTCATTCCACTTATCCTAAAGTTCCCAAAAGATAATTTAATCCATTAAAATGTCTGGCACCCACCAACATCATTATTTCATGTTGTTTTGGTTTACCCAAAACAAAAGAAAATATACTCTATTTTACTCCATCTAAAGAAACACAAAATTGACCTTTCCAAACAAATTCATGTCAGAGAACCCGCCTGTGTATCATTAGAGTATCACATTTTTTTTTTTTTGGCTCCATCTGGTGCAAAGATACTTGGGCACTGCACTACCTCTTTTCTATAGCAAACCTTTTTTTTTTTTCAAGGCACAATGACATTAATTGCAAGTAATTGTGAGAACCATTACAACTTAGATACATCGATGTAAATCAGTCTCCCTTGAGAAATGCAGATACGACAATACAGTTCAGTCTCCTTGAGAAATAGAGGCAAACAAGCCTCATCCCAAACCACCATCAAAGGCCACTTGGGCACCGTGGATGGGGAAGAAATGCCGGTTCATACCAGACAGATCGCCATAACAAAAAGGAAAAACAGCCCTACAATGGATAAATAGCAGACCCTGACTTCCTCCAAAAGATGCCAAAAATCTAAAACGCCATTAGATATCAAAATTGAATAACAAGATTATCCAATCGTTCACATTTAATTTGGTTTTGCTGTTGTACAAAAAAAATTGTTTTGCGTTTTCTGCGACATCAGCTTCTAGTACTGGCTCTAGCATGATATCTGATCCATGATAAGCATTGCCGCAGTCATAATTTAAACATGAATTAGAAACAGGCATTAATGATAAAATAAAATCATGAAAATGAATCAAATATGCAATATTGTTTTGAGGTGAGTAAGATGCATTGAGGGCCACCCCGGATTGATGTCTCTAAATTTCAAGTTTTAACTTTTGGCTTCTGCATTAATATGCTGTAAAAGAAGAGGCTTAGATCCTCTTCACCCAAGTTTAGAAATTACTTAAAAAACAAAGCCATTAATATGATTTTCGCACAAACCTGTCTAATCCTCTTTAATCTAGATGGTTATTCTACTAGTTTGAAAAAAAAAAAGTCAAAAGTTTGAAGCTCTAATCCTAGTACTTGTCAAACCAAGTACTTGAATGATACATATTTTCTTCGATTCATTAGTCAGCGTAACTCTACCATGAGGAACTACACCAACAACAACAAATAAGCGAAGTTCACGAACCCCACTTCTCTTAGGCATTCCCTTGCTACTTTGTCGCCCTTCTACTTTTCTGGCAACATGAAACTTTAAGTACTATCTTTTATTCTCTCTTGCACTCTGATAAAATACCCACAGTTCCACAACAAGAGAACCCAAGCAGCAAATAATGTCAGCTCAGCTAGAGGCTCTGTTACAACAAACGGTAGAAGAAATGGTAGATGGAAGGAAGAGGGAAAGCACATCCAAGAAGTATCAAATAAGTTGGTACTGGAACAACAACAAGACAAGGGTGGAGTCACTGTTGCAGTATATTGGTATCAGAAAACAGATTGATGCCCTTGCATCTGGATTTTCACTATTTTCCCATATTTTACATTTGTAGATAACAAAGAAAAGAATTTGTCATAATCCTATTAAGTCCAGATGCATTACTAGACGATAAGTAAAGCTTTCAGTTCTTTCTGTGCTACAACGCACTTCCTTTTTAGGCCTTTCTTTCTTCCCAATGAGAAGAAGGTTTTCCATTTAAATGATACTTGTCCATCCTTCTTTGGATTGCATGCCAACACATTAACTTTAAGAAGTTATGTATGGCAAAAATGTGAAGTAAGATAGAAAAACATCAACAACTACACCCTTTTATGCACATCACACACATAACCATCCTTCATTTGGTAGAAACTTATAAAAAACTCTATAGCATTGTTTGTCTTTGATGGTGAACCTACTCTAGCCTTAAAATCCTTTTTTTTTTCAAAGGAAACGAAAAAATTGTTCAAAACTTCTCTTATCATTGTTTTTTTAAACCAACAAAATGTAATCAAACTCAAAAATATAAGGAGAAAAAAACTGGAAAGAGCAAAAATCAAAAAACAAAACAAAACGTCTCTTAGAAAAGAAAGTTTTTAGCATTTCGTTATGTTTGCTTATATGCATAGATGATTTCAAGTGCAAAGACATAACTTTAATTACCTAACTGATGTGTAGGTTGTTAAGTTTGTTAAACTTGTCAGGTCTGTTAGGCTGTTGTTAAACTTGTACAGGTCGAGGCTGTTGGGTTCTGATAATTGTAATTCATAGTGTAGGAATCAATTATGCTCTCTCAATTGAACTGAATAAAAGAGCTCAAAAAGCTCTTTCTTCTTCATTGCATTTTCTGATTTTCTTAGTCACCATTTGAGCTGGTTTGAGAAGCTTTTATCAATTACCTATACCCTTGTAAGAACTTGTTGCAATTTAAGACAATGCCTTAACCTAGGAATGCTCCAAAAGAGCAAATCAGGTTGTTATCTAAGTCTTTGACTTGGGGATGTTAAACAATATCACCGAGTTTAGTGTGTTAACATGATACATACTATTAGCCATCTACTTAATAGCTATGTCGTTTTTGTCAAACTAAAATTTCCTAAGCTCAATTAGAAGCATTTCATGTCTCACAACAAATCTTTGATGATGGGCAGAATGAGAACAACTATTAATAGGGTCAAACATGGTATGGAAATTCTCAAACCTTCTTCAAACTTCCCCAGAATTAATTAGATTTTTCAATGAAATTAACAAAATTAATTGTCTAAACAGAAATTAACAAAAATATATATTAATGCTAGGGGATAAAAGACATCATATGCAAATCCCAATAGCGACTTGTTAAAAAAAAAGAAAGGGAGCTAATGTCTATTTTTATTAGAAGAAACTCTTATAGAGTTAAAACATATTAAACAATGCAAAACATAAATCAATCTCAAATATGAGGAATGCATTCTAACAAACTTCCACAAGAAAAAAGAAATAGTATCCAAAAGGATCAGAACTTTGGAACTATTAGAAGTAAACTTAAATAAAAATCTTATAAATATCAAGTATGAAAAAAATAAAGTGAAATATTAAAAAAATTGTTTCTTTAATGCGCCTAAATAAAACTTGAATGTCGCAAATATTTAGACGAAGTTAATTATATTTCTTTACAACATGTAAATATAACAAAACTCCCTACATAGGAATAGACTTCTCCTAAATAACTTTGAGTTTTACAAAACCAAAGTCTTAAGCAAAGATGAATTCTTTTTATCCTTGTCATCGACCCAATATAAAATTGACACATCCTATAGTTCGAAACTACAACTTTTCCTAAGCGACGTGTAGTTTTTGCAAATGGTAGGTATGGATATTCAGAAAGATTTTAGAGTTATGCAGGCTGCAAAAAATGGAGTGATGGCAAGTCATGGATTGGATAGATATGATAAAAATTGGGTGGATGAATCAAAGCATTCAACAACAGTCGTAACATGTTGAGGCACAATGAGAGATGCACGAAGGCTTAAAAGTGGAGAGGCAAAGTAGGGGATGTGAAACCACGGTATAATTCTTCCCCAATACATGATTCTCTTAGAAAGCAAAAGCTGAGGAGAAAAAAGGGATTCCTTAAGCTAGGGATGAAACTAATGACTCAGAAATAAATTTGCATCCATCATATTAGAATCGTCAATTACCGCACACTAACTTCTAGTACTAAGAACTGAATATGCTCACTAGAGATTTAATTTTTTGAAAACATTTCTTTTTGTTATTGCCTTGTCCTCCACCCTTAGACAACTTGAACTACTATAACTCTTATTTAATTTATGAGACACAATCTTTAGGACTCTAAGTCCAAGTTTCGTTCGAAAGTTTAGATATCTATTTTTGGCGCGAAAAGAATCGAATATTCTTGGCAACCACAAGTTTAATAATGTTTAGGGACTGTGGTTAAAGTAGGAACAAGACAAGAACTTGAATGTAGATAAGGGACAGCTTGCACTCATCAAGTACAAGGGACCAAGGTTCATGAGCCATAACAATTGTGGAGCAATACTTAGCTCTTCAAAGAACACTTTGGTCGACCAGAATATATGCTCAATGAACTAAGAGGCACTGCTAAGTGCATACTTCAATTGTTGCATCTCCACAGCTTTGTTAATGCATCCATTTTGGATTATGCTACAACACAAAGGACTGCCAACACAATCATTAAAAAAAGAGGGAGAACGAAAAAATTCAATAAACAAAGGAAATATATGGTAATAAATGTTTAGCAGATAAAATTACCCTTTGGACAAGGTAGTAAACCTGCACCATCAGCAGAGATGGGAAGAACAGCTAAAAGGCCCATTTCAAAATCAGACTTCACCATATCTCCATTATTAGGTGGCTTTTCTTTTGTGGAATCGGCTATTCTTGCATAAGCTGCGGATTGGCTCAAAAAATTAGCAGCTATCGATGTTGCTGAGCTACTTTCCTGAGGTAGATACATGACATTAAAGGTTAATTTAGTTTTTTTAAAAAGAAATAATGACAATAACAATAAGGGTCCGGCTATGTGCACCCCACTAAACACTAAGGGCAAGCCACCCCTATTGTTTTGCTCCAACTAATTTGAGATCCATTGGCTTGCCCTTAATGTTTTGTGGGGTGCACATAGCCAGAACTTAACAAACAAAACTAACAACAACAACAACAACAACAAACTAATGACAACCCAAAAACATTTGGCATCCTTTTCAATCACACCCATATATTCATGAAAAACTCAAAGATTTATTTAATCTCTCACGTTGTGCCTTGGCTGTACAAGTCATTGTTCAATTTTAACAGTGATTAGTGACTATATACATCCTTATATCAGAACTGCAATTTAACCATTCTGAATAGATGTTACCACTTGACCCACCACTAGCAGAAGGAATCTCTTAATTATCCATCAACGTTCTTGCCATAGGGGTTGGATACAAGGAAGACGCAGTCCGGAATTCATGAATAATTGCCTGCAACTGTGCCATATTTTCTTTCAGTTCCTCGTGCACCTGGAATATAACTAAAAACCATCAGATAGAAAGACAAAAGCAACGACGGGCTCCGTTGTTTTTCTTTTTTCTTTTTGATATCCATGGGTGTTCGAACCTTTTTCAGTTCATCCTTACTTTGGTTCCACTATTCACACAAGAGTTAGTCGGGCACCTCAGCCCATAACTCAGGAAAATCCAAGGAGATATAATATAACTACTGAGAATTGAACCCATAACATCTGCCTCAGTCAGAGTTATGGTATTCATCTCTTTGCCACTGCACCACCCCTTGGGGGCACATTTGCTCCATTGTTGGAGTTCATAACACAACTAAATTGAGCAACAAATGTAGTAAATGAACCATGTAGCATCTTCCCAATATCAATTCGATTTCCAAGACTAATTTAACAAAACCAGTTCATAAAATCATACAAATCCTCGAAAAAAATCAGAAAGAGATTTTGAGCACGATTTGTAAAAACAATTTACAGGGTAGATTGAGATTACATAAATTGAGCAACAAATGCAGTGAACGAACCATGTCGCACCTACCCAATTTAAATTTAACTCTCCAGATTAAAAAAAAAAACCAGTCCATAAATCACACAAATGCTTGAAAAAAATCGAAAAAACAAGATTGTGAACACAAATTAACAAATTCTTACGGGGTTGACTAGGGATTGGTCCATACACTCTGAATCTGTCCGCGACCCAACTGAATATATCCAATAGCCTTACCAGCCATTCTACCAAAAGTTCTAGCAATAATAGGGAGATCATGAGGCCCTTAAAATCAAACAAAATCAATCAACCAATCTTCAGAGAAACACAAGATGAGAAATTTTGGGACCGTGGAAAGGAAGTAGGAATGAAAGAGATTCTTTTTTGTACCGATTAAAGCAGCTGTTGCCCCGATTATGAAGAAGGGGCCTCCGTATGAAGGGCCCAGCATTGGCCCTCCTCACCAAACCCCCTTCATTGTCATGAAGTCGTAAAAAAAAAACAAGGTTATGTTGGAAGATTTGGAAAAAATTACATAAGTACATCATATTTGAGTTTAAATAAGGAAAATAAGTGTGGTTTTTTAAAAAAAAAAAATTCAAAAAATAGGCTATATCGCCTTTTGAAAAAGCGCTATTAGTTGGAGATGTTTTTTCGCTGATGTGGGCACACGAATAACGCCTTTTGAAAAGGCGTTATTCATGTGTCCGGTCCACGTAGGACATATTACACGAATAACGCATTTTCGAAAGGCGCTATGTGTGTTAGTATGATCACGTGGACTGTGTTTACACGAATAACGCCTTTTAAGAAGACACTATTTGTGTAAACATCCACGTGGGATGTCCACGTGGATGTTACTTGCCACGTTGGCTCGAGGTACACGGATAGCGCCTTCTCAAAAGGCGTTATCTGTGTACCCACTGTTCTTCTTCCCGAAACAGGGACGTAGAGAATATATTCTCTTCGTCCCAGTTTTGGGTGGGAGGTTGCAGGGCTAGGGTTTAAGGTGGTAGGGTAGGTCACGGGAGTGTTGGAGGGGGGTTTGTCGGGTATTTAAAGAGGGGAGGGGGCAGAGGGCGAGTTGAGGCAGAGAGGGGAGAGGACGGGAGACGGCGGGAGTTGGCCGAGAAGAGGAGGTGACGGGTTAAAGGAGAATGAGAGGTTGTTAACGACCGCGTCGGATAAGGAGGAGAGGGAGTTGACGGAGCAATGAGCAGGAGCAATGGAGCGACGTAGTAGCATAGCGATGGAGGAGAAGGAGGATAGGGAGTTGACGAGCAAGCTGGAGAAGGAGAAGGAGAAAGTGGGTCGACTTGACGGTGTTTGGTTAGTTTTGTTTTGGGCCTTATTTGTTTTATTTTGTTGTTAGTTTAGTTAGTTTATGAATTTTAATTTGTTTAGTTTAGTTGACGTTGTTATGTTAGTTTAGTTTCGGTTGTTAGTTTAGTTTAGGTAGTTTGGTTAGTTTAGTTTAGATTGTTAGTTTAGGTAGTTTGGTTAGTTTACTTTATGTTGTTAGTTTAGTTAGTTTAGTTTAGGTAGTTAGTTTAGTTAGCTTAGTTTAGTTAGGTTAGGTTAGGTTATGTTAGGTTAGTTTAGTTTCGTTTAGTTTAGTTTAGTTAATCGACTTTAGGTAGTTAGTTTAGTTAGTTTAGTTAGTTTAGTTAGTTTAGTTTAGGTATTTAGGTTAGTTAGTTTAGTTTAGGTAGTTTGGTTAATTTATTTTAGGCGAGTTAGTTTAGTTAGTTAAGTTTAGGTAGTTAGGTTAGGTTAGGTTAGGCTAGTTTAGTTTAGTTTAATTTAGTTTAGTTTAGTTTATTTAATTTAGTTTAGGTAGTTAGTTTAGTTAGTTAATTTAGGTAGTTAGGTTAGTTTAGTTTAGTTTAGTTTAGTTTAGTTTAGTTAGTTTAGTTTAGGTAGTTAGTTTAGTTAGTTTAGTTTAGGTATTTAGGCTAGTTTAGGTTAGTTAGTTTAGTTTAGTTTAGTTAATTTAGTTTAAGTAGTTAGTTTAGTTTAGTTTAGGTATTTAGGTTAGTTAGTTTAATTTAGTTTAGTTAATTTAGTTTAGGTAGTTAGTTTAATTAGTTTAATTACTTTTGTTAGTTTAGTTTAGGTAGTTAGGTTAGGTTAGTTTAGTTTAGTTCAAGGCTTTTTATTTGTTTAAAGGTTTAGTTTGGTTTTTGGTTAGTTATGTTTGGTTAGTTTAGTTTAGTTTTGTTGTTAGCTTAGTTTATGTTAGTATAGTTTAGGTTGTTACTTTAGTTAGGTTAGTTTAGTTTAGCCTTATGATTTTGTTAAACTATGATGTTAAACCATGTTATTGTTCTCATTTGTCTTTCAATATACACACAAGTTGAACAAATTTTATTGATGTTGAGATATTTTAGTCCATTTAAATAAAATAACGAACAAAAATTTTTATCGCAGGATTATTAAATTGAAGACAAAAAGAGGAGGAAAATAGTAAGTTTACAAATTTATTATTTCCATAATTATTTATTTAGATTTGTTATAATTTTCATGATATGTAGTGATATAGATATTTTGTTTTTAAAAAATGGTTGATATGTTTATTTAATGATACGTGTGCTTAAAACATTAAGTAACTCAAACACAGATGAATGAGCATGCTCTATAGTTGTGCTATTAAGGCGATCCTTTACATCAGAAAGTTCCATTGGTGTTTAAATCCCCCCATTTGAATAAAACTCATGGCTTGATAATGTTTTGATGAAAATCGTGCTCCTTATGAACTAGTTCAGTAGGTTTGATCGTTTGGCATGTAAGTATGAGTTATTACTTGATCAATTTTGCAAACGAATGAGTATGCTCTGTAGTTGCGTTGTTATGGCGATCTTCTACATCTGAAAGTTTGATTGCGCTTCAATTTTCGTTAGTAATCAACTTTTTCACTTAATGTATTTGTAATCCCGTGTGAAATCCTTTTACATCAATGTCCAATAAATTATGTAGGTCATGGAACATAGGAACATCCCTCTTCTATTCTATGCGCACGGTGAAATTATAAATGGTTTAAATGACATCGCGTATAAAGCATCCCCATCAGTAGTTTTGATGGTTAAGTTTAGGATGAGTAGCCATCAATTGATGGATGACGTGTGTAACGCGTTCAATATCTCATCTACGAAGACTCTAGTTAAGATGACTTATCGCCACGTGATAATCCTCCCGGGTGGTTCGCATTGTTTCGTCCCTGTGTTGCTGTACGATACGACACACTTCGACTTGATGTGGGCGACGGTGACCAATTTACCAATAACTGCAACGATAAATATCTATTTGACATTTATGTCAATCGACTCATTTCAAAATCGTACGGTTCATTCGCAAGTCCGCGATGAAAATGTCGGCACATCAGACGCAACATTGACGATGGAAATATTGCATATGCAATCACCACAAGGTGAGGTCGCACAAGATGGATTTATTAGTCCATTATATGAAGACATTAATGCCTCTAGTGACGATAAAGTTAACGAGGACGCCAATAATGAAATAGATGAGTACATACATCCCAACGAGAATGCTGCAACAGCTGTCGATTGGGATAACGTCAATGTTTTCACGGATGATCCAAGATATGAACCTCCAGGTGCGGAAAATGTGTAAGATGATGAGCAGTTTTCTATCAATGAAGAGATTTTGTTGGAGGAAGTAAGTCATGATGAAACTCACTAACCATTACCGGTATATAATGAAATCGATTGGGAGGTGGCAAACTTCACAGTGACCCAACATTCTCATCAACAGACTGGGGGGACATGTCTAATTTCAATTTGGAAATAGGGATGTGCTTTGACAACAAAAAAGACTTACAACTGTCGTCAAAGTGTGGCATGTTAATAGACATTGTCAATACCATGTGATGGAATCGACTACAACTATGTTGGCGATTTAGTGCGGAAGTGCGCGAGACAGGTGTATGTGGCGTCTTCGTGCTTGTTTGCGAAAGAAAACACAATTATGGGAGATTACACAATTAAACGTGCCGCACAATTGTATTAATCCCGACGTAGAATGCGGTCATGCCCAACTTGACGCTAACATGCTTGCGCGAGAGATCCAAAACATCATCCAAGGCAATCAAGCAATAACTATCAAGGCATTAATACAAATAATTAAGGGAAAATACGGACACAAATTAAACTACAAGGGAATGTGGGGTGCCAAAAGGAAGGCAATTACATGTGCATTTGGAGATTGGGATGAGTCATACGCTTTATTACCAAGATGGTTGGCGGCTGTGAGGAATAAGAGTCCGGGGACAAGAATCGAGTGGTCACATAGATAGTGAGCTGCTGATGAGATAAGAATTGCATCTCCCCAATCTCGTCGTGTGTTTTTTGCATTTAAAGCATCGATACAAGCTTTCAAGTTATGCAGGCCTCTGCTTCATATTGATGTAGCTTTCTTATATGGCAAATATAGTGGGAAGCTAATGATTGTGATCTCTGTTGATGGTAATGGACATATACTACGGGTTGTATTTGTTGTTGCAGAAACCGAATCTACTGATTCGTGGGGGTGATTTTTTAGGATGTTGCGCAAACACGTGACATATACAGATGGAGTTTGCGTTATTTTTGATCGTCACCCTGACATTCTGGAGGCGGTTAACACCCCGAGCAACGGTATTTGTCCCCCAAAAGGATACCACCGTCATTACCTGCGATATTTGCTTAGTAATTTCAACACCCAATTTAAAAATGACCCTTTGAAAAAACTCCTTGCTTGAGCAGCAGCTCAACATCAAGAACGAGAATTTAATGTGTGCATGGAGCATTTTCCATACTTATCATCACGAACTCCTAATGTCTGCAATATGTCAATGTCATCCCCAAAGAACTTTAGACTCAATCGCATGACGTAGGCGTGCGGTACGGATGGATGAATTTTAATGGTGTTGGTATGCATGAAATGCAAGTTATGTTTTGCGCTCAACTGTATAGTTATCACTAAAGTAATATTACTTACACGAATTTTATCGTCACTTGTAGAGTGTTTTAACGGTGTATTGAAGGGGGCTCGATTCTTGCCAATAACAGCGATGACTCAAATGATTTACCACAGATTGGTGACATACCATAATCGGCATAAACAGGAAATCAATGAAGCAATCTCTAATGGCCTATCCTACACAAAATATGTCATGGATAAACTCACATATTATGAACAATCTGCAAGGAGGCATCAAGTCTCTTTGATCAATCGAGACATTGGTGAGTTTGGAGTGCTGACTGGAAGACATGGAGATCACATGCGTAAAGGCAACAACACCCAAGTCGTCATCCTAAAGGACCGGGTGTGCAGTTGTAATAAATGAAAATCGTTTGGTTTCCCTTTCTCACACGTGTTAGCTGCATGTGCCTTTATTCGAGTGGGCTATGCATAATTCATTGAGCCATACTATAAGATAGATGTGTACGCACAATGTTACTCATATGATTTCAAAGCAATCCCAGATGAGAAATATTGGCCGACTTTTAGGACGAAGATCATACTCGACCCAAGGTGCAGACGTGGACGAGGGATAGAAAAGGGAACGCGAAGACAAAACGAGATGGATCTTCCTAATGTCTCGAGGCCCTTGCGATGTGGCATATGTCATCAAGAAGGACATAGAAGAACAACATGTCCTAATAAAGACTGTGAACGAGTTTCTACTAGGAAGAACCGGCGTAGTATTTGTCGTTCAGAGGGACATAATAAAAAAATTGTCCAAGCAGACCTCAACCTTCCAATGAAAATCGATAGTCGATTTTGTATATTGTTTGTTATGACTTAAGTTGGTAATTTGATTTATTTGGAATGTTTGAGCATTTGTTATTATTTGAACATATATGAAAGAGTAATTGTTTGGTTTCCGAACAACACGATTAATTTTTTTCAATTCATTCATTTGTAGTTGTACAACAATGAATCCATGTCCATCAGATCCTTCACTTTTGCAACTCCAATCTACACACAGATTATCGCGATCCTAGAGGGGTGAGGTAAACGTTTTTTACATGTATACGTCAAAATGTTCTTGCATAAATGTATAATATATATGGATTAATACATTATCAATTATAAGGTGTACGAAACATTTTGCGTACGTCAAAGACGTGGTGTCGTTGATCAAACGGTGCAGTATCATTCGAGGATAATCCTATATCTTCGTTCGAGTGGGTTCTATAGGATTTCCCGCGTAGCATTTTTCAGCCTTGATTGGGCTTTGATTACTGCATTCGTAGAGAGATGGTGCCTTGAGACGCATATATTTCACATGCACTATGGGGAGTGCACAATTACACTCCAAGACGTGTAGGTACGGCTCGACTTACCTATCGAATGTATGCCTATGACAAGAATGACCGATGCAGACTATGTTGATGTATGCGAGAGGCTACTTAGTTGAACTTCTATTGGAGATGACATTATTGGTTGTAAACTTAAAGTCGAATGGCTTGAACGTAACGTACTAGCTATAGATGATGATAGCGATGAGGAATCGGTGCAACATTATGTTCGATCGTACATACTGTAACTTATCGGTGGTTGTCTATTCGCCAACACGTCCAACCGATTTGTGCATTTGATGTTTCTACCATTGCTTGAGGATTTCCAAATAGCTGGACAGTATAGTTGGGGGAGTGCATGTTTGGCTTATTTGTACAGGGAGTTGTGTCGCGGATCTCGCGTAGGTGCACATGAGGTTGCAGGCGCGTCAATTCTTGTATAGCTATGGGCATGGAACAGATTTCCATTCATAACACCACGACACCTGGGTGTTTTTAGAGTTCGACCGCGAACTGTGGACAGAGAACACATGCTTGTGGACGTTCCATTGGGACACAGGTAATATACATATTATTTCATAATTTCTTTAACACTTACTCCATTTTCACTTTTTCTTAATTTATTCTTTTGTATACAGATGACTCGATGCATTTTCGATTACACAAAGTGCGACGCATGTCTTATCAGCTTACCGTGATGCACTCGACTTGTAGAATGAGGATGATGTAATATGACAACCATATGCTGAAGTCATCGGGCCTATTCCCGAATACTGTACTGACAGTCACGGTAGCTGGCTTTCGACGTGTCCCCTAATTTGTTTCCACATAGTCGAGTGGCATCGATCAGAAAAGGTTATAAGACAATTCAGAATGATATAAGTGGTGCCACCAAACTGTGCTTCGACGACCGACTGCACTGTATCGAATTGCGTGGACGTAATCAAGAAAATCGGGTTACTTTTTACGCAAGCTTTATATATATGTGGGAAAATCGTGGCCACAACATAGTCACAACGGCACAAGATGAAGTGCACAACATCAAGACTACATGACGTGATATCGCTCAGTCACAAAAAGATTCATTGGACATGACGGGGTTTTACGTGACTATTCAGTAAACTTGAAACTCTTATTTTCTCTTGAACAACTAATATCTTATATTGCGTGTTTTGAACTCATATTTTTATATCAGTGGAACTTGGTGCATCGACTGAGGCGAGTGTTTATTGAGGATGGGTACGAGCAAGGTCTTGCTGCGTTTGATGAAGGGATTAAAAAAATTTTAGACGAAGATGAAAGGCAAAGGTATACTTTATGGAATGAAGGAATTGATGTCGAACATGACATAAATGAGGAGAATGAAGAGGAAGATGAAGAAGAGGATCACGGTGAATCAAATAGAGAGGTGAGAAGAAGAAGAACACGAACAAAGACTTTAGGGAAAGCACCACACGTCCTCTATTGGGGCATGTGCCCTAGGTCAATCCATTAACTGTCTTTATGAATACTTTTAGTTAATAAAATAGAGGATTTCATTTGTTGTTTATTATAATTAATTTGCATGTTTACAATATAATAAGATCCATGGGTATTTACGGAAATATCTAAATGTCCATAGTCGATCATTATACTGGGAAATATGATGAATTAAGACTAGTGTAAGTCTTTATTGATGATCATATGATGATTATACGTATAAGGATACGGATCAAGATCACGAGTACTTGTTAGGGAACAAAGTACTGGATCGACGCGCTATGAGAAGATCACAAAGATTAAGTCATAGTTCTTTCTCATGATATGTATATTATTTCAGTCATCTGACTTGAGATTACCAGATACTTCAACATTAAGAACACATGGGTTGTCCCCTCGAGATACATACATGACATTTGCATGGATTGTCCACATCAAGAAACGTGTCTAACATTTGCATTGGTTATCCACATCGAGTTACGTGCATGACGTTTGGATAGTTTGCATGGACTGCAGCAGGTTGCATGGGTTGTCTACCTCGAAATATGTGCTTCACATTTGCATGGTTTGTATGGATTGCATGAGGTTGCATGAGTTGTCCACACCTCGAGCTATGTTTGTGACGTTTGATTGGTTTGCACGAAGATGCATGGCTCGACCACCTCGACATACATGCGTTGCGTTTTCATGTGTTGTCGACCAGGAACTATGTGTGTGACGTTTGCATTGGCTTTACCACATTGAGACATGTGCGTGACGTTTGAATGAGTTGCACGAGGTTGCATGTGTGACGGCCCCAATTTCCCATAAAATTAAGCCCCGCCCGGCCTAAGCCTACGTGGACCCCCGAGCCAGTCTCGCAAGGTCAACGAGAGCCTAGTCAGCCTTCCAATCCATCATTATACGTAATTTCACAATTTTACAGTTGAGTTATTAATATTTTTTGAGTTTTACAATGTAATAGCGGAAGCAACTAATACAATCAATAACTCAACAAAAAAAAGATCAGGGAGTTGGCAACCTAACTGTGGAACCCAGTAAATATCATCAGAGGAGAGTGAATACAAAATATACAAAATTTCACCTAGCTATGAAGTCTTCCCTCTGCTACGCGTCTACGGCTCTGCACTCAGTCAAAATAAAAATGACGAGCCCAGGTAAGTAAATCCAGTAGGACATATAGACAACATTTCACAATATCCAAAACAACAGTTCACAATATCCAAAGAAGTCGAATTCATGCAAATAGAATGAAAGGAATCAAGAAACGCATGAATATAAAAGACTGTAAACAACTCATCGATGAGTGATGCCAAATAACAAGGAGTCCCAACCAAAACTTTTATATGGATGTATATGCCTCCCCAATTACTCTGAAAGACATATACATCTTCTATGTATATGGATGTATATGCCTCCCCAATTACTCTGAAAGACATATACATCTTCTACGCTTCCCCCATGAAGTTCAGCACAAGCGCCAGGGGTACAAGCCCACCTCAAAACGCAGGGACATACCACATATATGGGCATAGTTTTGCAGGGATGGATGTATATGCCTCCCAAATTACTCTGAAAGACATATACATCTTCTATGCTTTCCCCATATATGAAGTTCAGCACAAGCGCCAGGGGTACAAGCCCACCTTGAAACGCAGGGGCATAGTTTTGCAGTGATTAACAATAAACTATCACAAAATAGTAAATAACAATAATCAATGGATAAACATGAAATACTGTATAGGTCCATAGCTGGTTTACTTACCTCGAGAAACGCGAACCTCAAAATGTCTCGCTCGCGTCTTGATTTGCGCACCGACACTCGACTCCTAGTCCCTGGTGTCCATTTAAACATTTGATGGCTTATTTTATTTCAAATTATTCACATCAAACTGAAATTTGGTGAAATAAATCTCACCTCCACCGCGTCGTCGCGATTTCGTCGAAATCACGCATCCGACTGGTCGATAACGCGCCACCGCGCCGTTTACCCCGGCGCCGGAGCTGCCTCGTCAGCTGCTGGAGCCTCTGCCACCGCGTCGCTGGCCTCGCCGCCATTGTCGTCTCCATCGCGCATTTCAGCACCTTGTCGCGCACCCACGACGTCGTCCGCTCGCCGCCGAGCCACGTAGCCACCCCCGACCGCCGCCGCCGATCACCTCGCTTCTTTGCCACTCCACCGCGGGCCGGTGCCGCCGAGCCGCGACACCGCCGGAGCTCCAGCCGGCTCCCTCTTCCCCACTCGATTTCTCCCTTTCCGCCATGTTTTCTTCCTCTGTCACCTTTTCTTCTTTCTCTCTCCTCTCTTTTAAAATCAATCTTATCCTTATCTCATCTTTTATATAATTTATATATATATATATATATATTATTTCTTTTCTCCTTATCCTTATCTCTATCATTTTCAAATCAAAAGTGTCGAGATTCGTGCAAAGCGCATCTCGAGGCACCAACATGCTTCATTTCAAAATCTCAAAAATCGCGCTACATGCATAACGAGACAACATTTCACAATATCCAAAACAACAGTTCACGATATCCAAAGCAGTCGAATTCATGCAAATAGAATGAAAGGAATCAAGAAATGCATGAATATAAAAGACTGTAAACAACTCATCGATGAGTGATGCCAAATAACAAGGAGTCCCAACCAAAACTTATATATGGATGTATATGCCTCCCCAATTACTCCGAAAGACATATACATCTTCTATGTATATGGATGTATATGCCTCCCCAATTACTCTGAAAGACATATACATCTTCTATGCTTCCCCCATATATGAAGTTCAGCACAAGCGCCAGGGGTACAAGCCCACCTCGAAACGCAGGGACATACCACATATATGGGCATAGTTTTGCAGGGATGGATGTATATGCCTCCCCAATTACTCTGAAAGACATATACATCTTCTATGCTTTCCCCATATATGAAGTTCAGCACAAGCGCCAGGGGTACAAGCCCACCTCGAAACGCAGGGACATACCACATATATGGGCATACATATATGAAGTTCAGCACAAGTGCCAAGGGTACTAGCCCACCTCGAAACGCAGGGACATACCACATATATGGGCATAGTTTTGCAGTGATTAACAATAAGCTATCGCAAAACAGTAAATAACAATAATCAATGGATAAACATGAAATACATTTCATTTTTAGTAATTACAACATTGTGGACAAATGGGTGAAAGTATTGGGGTTGCCTCGAGATTCGTGTTGCATGTATCTCGAGGACACATTTGATTTCTTATTGAGGAAAACACCCTGCACGTATTTCTAGAGGATCCGCTCGAAATAATTAATGAAATTTGAATGTGATACGGGAATCAAATCCGTGGTAAAGGTGAGAGGATTGCATGTAAATTTGGTATAGTACTGCAGGGACGCTTAAACTATATTTAAATGGTTTGGAGTTAAATTTGAGCCGAGTTGGAGTTAAATTTGGTATAGTCCTTGTTTTCAATTGAGCCTGGTGGGGATCAATTACGAGCGACCAAATGATTTTTTGTTTCTAGTCAGAAATATTGATGGAATTCTTTGGTTATATTTCCATCTGATATGAGGTAGAAGGTGAAATGTTAAGGAAAAAAAATTTAAATGGAAATAATTATGTTTTAATGTGTCTCGAGTTTCGCACCGCACAAATCTTGAGGACACATTAGATTTGGATTAGGTAATGCGAGTTCGAAACTTGGGAGGTGTCTCAAAATACGTGATTTGCGAGATTCGATACAATTTTGGTCACACATAGAGGTGGTGCCTCGAGATTTGTGTTACACGAATCTCGAGGACACATTTACTTTGAAAGTCAAAAAATAAACGCGTTGGAGTAAACGTGTTGAACTCGTGCTTACATGAGGAGATGCTGAACGCGCCTACTGATACGAGAATTAGAGTGACGAGTCAGGCGAGGTAGTTTCACGAGTTTTAGCGGCATCACTCGGAAACGTTTTACAGTGGTACGAATCTCGGAGTAACATTCATGACGTCTTGGCCACACCAAATCATGTAAGGTCGAGCATCGTATCAATTTCGTTGTTCGGCGAGGCCGATGCCTAGTTGTGCACTACGGTGGCATTGATGTGGACGTTTTGGAGTGCGGTTAATGTTATGATGAGTGAGAGCGTGAGAGCACACGAGAGCAACCTCGTAACGTATTTCGTTTCCGCCATATGAGGCGTATACGGCGCCAAAGTTAGTTGGTTCATCGTAGAGGTACGCTAGTGTAGTACATCAGCTAGCACCGTTAGATCTTTAGCATAAGTACCATCAGAGGGTTGATGGCAGAGGCAGTGGCCAGAAACTGGGTCAGAGATCCAGTCGAGTGCACAGATAGGGACAACGATCTAGTCGTGCACATGGGAAAGGAAATGGACATGTTTCAGTTGGAGCGAGATTTCAACGTATCTGCATGGGCGTATGGACAACCAGGTATAGCAGAGTAAGAAACATATGCATGCTATTGTCACGTCATGTCCGATTACTATCCATCGAAACCTGATAGAGGGTACGAGTTGGGTTAAACTCACTCGAGGAGTGAGACTGAGTTACATTTCTCGCAGGCATACAACAGATATACGTATGTTAGTGACGGTGGATCACGAAAGTAAAATATTCATTTGTATTAAATTGTATGCCAATATATGTTGCAAGGATGTTGTCCTGACATTTATTGATGGGAAGAGACAGATGGTGCATTCTTTGCTTGGACGTCGCGGAGAAGCCCAGCTCGTCGCAGAGGAGCCCAGCTTGTCGCGGAGGAACCCAGCCCTACAAAGTAAGATGGGGGTATGGCCTTGGGCGAGTATGTCCTTAGGCGGGTATGGCCTTGGGTCTTTAATTATAAAACACCATTGTCCCGAGAGATTTGTTTCAATTTCGAGGACGAAATTCTAATTCGTTGGGAAGACTGTAACGACCTGAAAATTTGACTTATGCCATGTGTCAAGTCAAGGTCGTATGTGGGACCCATTCGTCGAAATACGTATGTCCGAATCCAATTTGAGATGAAAATACTAATTATGCGAGGAATTTCGGTGAGTCGAAACACGAACAAGGACGCGCCTCGAGTCGCGTGCCGACGTGAGACTGAAATAGTGGCTCTAGAGGGTGTAAAATGTAAATTGGATATGTCATACTGGATTTACTTACCTGGGCTCGTCATTTTTATTATGACTGAGTGCAGAGCCGCAGACGCGTAGCAGAGGGAAGACTTCATAGCTAGGTGAAATTTTGTACATTTTGTATTCACTCTCCTCTGATGATATTTACTGGGTTCCACAGTTAGGTTGCCTAACTCCCTGATCTTTTTTTGTTGAGTTATTGATTGTATTAGTTGCTTCCACTATTACATTGTAAAACTTAAAAAATATTAATAACTCAACTGTAAAATTGTGAAATTACATATAATGATGGATTGGAAGGCTGACTAGGCTCTCGTTGACCTTGCGAGACTGGCTCGGGGGTCCACGTGGGCTTAGGCCGGGCGGGGCTCAATTTTATGGGAAATTGGGGCCATCACAGTTGGTATCAGAGCCTGAATTTTGAGAATCTCATGGCTTAAGACATTGTGATACCAACGTCATAGTTGGTATCAGAGCCTAGGTTCAGGCGAACCTAGGGGAAAGTTTAATGGGCGAAATAAGACACAAAACAAGCGGAAGTTAGGAATGGTTGAAATTAGAGTGGAACCCTATGATCCTGACTTGAGTCTTCGTTGGTCCCTAGCTGGTTTACTTACCTCGAGAAACGCGAACCTCAAAATGTCTCGCTTGCATATCGATTTGCGTACCGACACCTGACTCCTAGTCCCTGGTGTCTATTTAAACATTTGATGGCTTATTTTATTTCAGATTATTCACATCAAACTGAAATTTGGTGAAATAAATCTCACCTCCACCGCGTTGTCGCGATTTCATCGAAATCGCGCATCCGACTGGTCGATAACGCGCCACCACGCCGTTCCGCGTCGTCGTCGGTGCCGCCGCTGCCTCGCCTAGCTGCAGAAGCCTCTGCCACCGAGTCGCTGGCCTCGCCGCCGCCGTCGTCTCCACAGCGCAGCCACGACGTCGTCTGCTCGCCGTTGAGCCACGCAGCCACCCTGGCCGGCAGCCGCCGATCACTGCTGCCTTGCCACTCCACCGCGGGCCGGTGCCGCGACCCGCGCCACCGCCGGAGCTCCAGCAGGCTCCCTCTTCCCCACTCGATCTCTCCCTCTCCGCCATGTTTTCTTCCTCTGTCACCTTTTCTTCTTTCTCTCTCCTCTCTTTTAAAATCAATCTTATCCTTATCTCATATTTTATATAATATATATATATATATATTATTTCTTTTCTCCTTATCTTTATCTCTTTCATTTTCAAATCAAAAGTGTCCTCGAGATTCGTGCAACTCGCATCTCGATGCACTTACCCACTTCATTTCAAAATCTCAAAAATCGCGCTACACGCATAACGAGACATATCCAATGTATATTTTACACCCTCTAGAGCCACTATTTCGGTCTCACGTCGGCACGCGACTCGAGGCGCGTCCTTGTTCGTGTTTCGACTCACCGAAATTCCTCGCATAATTAACATTTTCATCTCAAATTGGATTCGTACATACGTATTTCGACGAATGGGTCCCACATATGACCTTGACTTGACAAATGGCACAAGTCAAATTTTCAGGTCGTTACAGCATGGGTCGCCTACCTCGATAGACGTGCATGACATTTGCATGAAATCTCCACCTCAACATATATGGGTGACGTTTGCATGGGTTGTCCACGTCGATATGCGTGCATGTTATTTACATTGGTTGTCTATCTCGAGATACGCGAGTGACGTAGGTCGTCAATCTCCATATGCACGTGTCGTTCATAGGGCAAATTTTTTTGTATAGATAGCTCCTTTTCAAAATGAGTCATTCATAGAGTGTATAATTTTGTATAAATAGGTCCTTTTCAAAAGGAGCTATCCATACAAATGCCTTCCACCTCACCACCACCTCACCACCATGCATGCCACCTCTTATAAAAATGAGTTATACCTTAATTTTGGAATTTAAAAATAAACCTCACTATTTTGTGAAATACAAACTAAATCCACCCCACTTTTTGAAAAAGCCCGAAGATTTGAACGTTTGATATAGTCTGTTATGCAAATATGGTACGCAATTCTTCGAGTCCTTTGTACCTACCTCAAGATTTGTGGTTGACAATCGTGACATATATCGAAGAGAACCTTGTAGACTAAAAGAAAGAGGAAATGGTTGGACGACGTGTTTTTGGCATACACATCCGTTACACTAAAAGAAAATGATTGATCTAAATGTCTACCAAAAAAGAATTTAAGACTGATCTCGTTGTAATATGGATTATCATTTTGATTAAGCATGAGGATGATCACATTGAATTGTAAGATCAAGCATGGCGCTTACATGAATGTAACTTGTCACTCCATATAACTTGTATTCATTCCTAATGTACACACACTTGTCCTTGTATTGTCATGTAACTTGTAATCTTGTATGACACATGAATTTGGTGTAGCTTGCACAATTTGTGCAAGTACTCATTCTCATCGTGACTAAAAGCCTAGCCTTCACTTGTAAAAAACATACCAAGTTGAATAAATAATTGTTCATTCCAACTCTCTCATTTCTCTCTTCTCTACTTGTTCTTAGTTCAAATTTTCCTTGCTTTAGTTGTACTAGTTCTAGCTAAGTTACAATTAAGTTTATAACATGTTATCAGCGCAAGGTTGCTCTATAAGGAGGAGGTCTTGAAGATCAAGAAGATTCTCAAGCAAACAAAGCTAGGAAGGTAGAATTTATATGAATTTGATTTTGTAGTGTTTGGTAAAGTATTTCTTGATTTGATATACAAACCTTGGATTTTTCTATTATGAGTAGTCTCCTTTGTGTTCAAAGCAAATATGTTTTGTTTGTGAACCTTAAGGTAATTTTTAGCCGATTTAATATTGCATTACATTGGCCTTTTGATGTCATTTGTTTGGGAAACTACCTGTATTGTTTTTATTATATTAAGTACTTTAACACCATGGGTTTTTGTTATAATACTCCACTAGTGCCCTCACAAGATGAGACAAGAACATGGAAAGCTTTATTGATGAAGAGAAAAAGAAGGACGATACAACATGGATAGGCGATACTAGGACCCTAGAGATAAAGAAACTCTCTTTTCTCACCAACATAACAATGTATCCCAAATACGATATGATTCTCAATGCCTATTACATGAACAATATTCCTATTTATACTACCCAAACCTAATCGCCTCTCTATACATTATGACACTTGTTACAGACTAATTGTTAACTCTGCTAGACCACACCATAAGCTTCATTGACCTTAGTTAGTCCCACCTTTAAGCTTGTGGATCAGACACATTAAAGGTAGGTCCCTAACCCTCTTTTGCCCTTCGTGAATACCATTTAACAATAGGTGGTTTCTTAACATTACTCCCCCTTGGACAACAACCTTGTCCTCAAGGTGGAATGAAGGAAAAGACTTCTTCACATCGCGGATAAGTTCCCAATTCGCATCAGAAACATGGAGGCCATACCACTTAACCAAAACCTCTGGCCCAGCCGATAGAGAACAATATGCAAGTACCAAATCCTACTCGACCATAAGTGTGACGACCCCAATTCCACAACCCAAAATGGGCCCCGCCCAGCCTAGACTAACATGGACTTCGACTCAATCCTCGCAACGTCAACGCAAGCTTAGTCAGCCTTCATAACCATTTTTTCGTTACAAGATAGTGAAATTTAACATTTATAGTGAGTTATTGAAATTTGTAAGTTATCAAAGTTTATGCGGAAGCGATTTCAACTTAAACAAATCTAAATAACTCTATACAAATCAGTCAGGACAACCTAGAGTGTGGAAACCCCGCATAACACAGTCAACATGTATAACAAACAGAGGAGAGAAAAATAATATCATATACATGTCCTAAATTATCTCGCAAAACCCATATACCTTATGTGACAAAAATAATATACATAAGTAATACAAAACCTATAAAAACACAAGAGGGAAGGCCGCTTTAAAGTCCTCACAATAGATTTCCTAGCACTGGCCCCTTTCCCTTACTCGATTGCGGATCTGCACTAAGTTAAACACGAGAATAACGAGCCCAGGTAAGTGACGTCAGTAGGATACTAAACAACATTTCAAAATAAATAAACAAGTCCATATTCATGCAGATAGAAAGAAATGTGTAAGGACGCATGAATAAATACAAGACTATAAATAAATAAAAAATAATCAATCAATGAGTGTCTAGGGATGCAAACAGAGAAGTGCAAGTAGTCCCGACCAATAGGTCGTTGAGTCCTAGCAAACCATCAATACTCGGGTCTTAGGACTTGGTACACTCACAAGCCCTAAAACCATGAGATAGTGAGACTTCCTAGGATAACCACACTAAGAACTCAAACCTCGTCAAAATCAATATCTAGTGCAGTGCATTCCGAGGTCATGACTCTGGTATGTTACCTCAGCCAGCCATTCCTTCCAAGGATCACCGTTGACTCACTAGCCCTCGGACAACTCAATCAGAATAGAATTCTAACGATAGATAACAAAGCAATGAACAACAATATTCAATAGCTTAAAATGAAGTACTGTGCAATTCCTAGCTAGTTTACTTACAAATCACAAAGCTTGTTCCTAGCCTATCCAGCCTTCTGACACTCCAAAATGCGTATTTGACTCCCCGTAGCTCTTCATTAGGTTCCTGACATCATATTATAGTTTTTTAGTGTGTTGGGACCTTTACTTAGGGTATTATACTTGTTTATAGTATTTATCAAACTTTTGAAAATTGTAGATTTTTTTACTGTCAGGGCAATTAGCACGCTTATTCTGACATTAACGTGCTATCTCGAATATCTAGCGCGCTATGTGCAGAAAAACCCAGAATTCTGCATTTCGAATTTTGAGTTTTCTCTACACATAGGCCATGTTGATGCCTTGAGGACCCTCATACACACTACCAGAGCTCCCTAACATCAACCACAACACAAAACAACATCCCACAACATCAAATTCGTGAATTCATTGAATTGACCAAGTTATGCTAATGGAGTTACCTAGCTTGATGTTCTTTGCCAACCCACTGATTTCTCCAAGGCAACTTACTGATTTTCTTCTCTTATCTTGATCACTCCAACAATTCTCTCTCTCATGTTAAAATCGATGAGATGATAAACTTCGGTGTTAAGTTTTGATTTTTGGTTTTATATGTAAATGGATATGGTTGAACATAAACCACACATCCATTTCACATACGTATCCCGATGCATGTCCGGTGGACCACCTTCACACAATTATCCCACAAGTCATGCTTAAGTGACACCAATAATTACACCTCTTGTCTCTAGATTACATCAATGCGTCTCTCGATGCAAATCTTGTGGCCATTGGATTTATTTTACTAACTTAGGCCCACTAATTGTACATTAAACATGACCACATCAAAGCTATTATAAAACAATAGTTAGCTCAAATTAAACTTACTCCATAAGTCGCTACCTCGGTCCCACGTCGACACGTAACCCATGGTACGTCTCCGATCGTCTCGACATCGATATGCCCAGCATGTACTTTAATTGCACATTTATGAAATTAATTAGTTTAATTTGTTCAATCTTTTGTATAATAAATAATACAAGCATTAAACAAAAATAGCATACCTCGGTGTCAACTCCCTAGATTTGGACATGCGTATCACGACAAGTGAGTCCCACATACGACCCTGAAATGATATGTGACATGAGTTAGATTTTAGGGTCGTTACAATCTTCCCAACTAATTAGAATTTCGTCCTCGAAATTGAAACAAATCACTAGGGAAGAACTTACTGAAACTCAGAAGAGGTAGGGAAAATACTCGGGCATGTATGATTCGAGATCCCACGTCAGCTCCTCATCTCTGTGATGCTGCTATTTGATAAAGACTGATGGAATATCTTTGTTTCTAAGAATCTTCACCTTACAGTCCATAATCTGAATAGGCTACTCTTCATAAGTAATGTCCTCCCTTAATTCTATCTCGCTCAAGTTCACTATCACCCATCTACCCTCTCTCGACCTATCTAGTCGAAGCATAGAAACATGAAATACAGGGTGGATCCCAAATAACAGAGGTGGCAACTCCAACTCGTACGCAACCTTACCTATTTATTTTTGCACTCTGAATGAACCAATGAACCTCAGCGCAAACTTTCGTCTAATCCCAAACCTCTTATGACCCTTTATCGGCGAAACTTTCAAATACACGTAATTCCCGACATCATACTCTAACTCGCCGTGATACATGTCATAATACTTTTTCTGCCTCTCCTGCACACCCTTCAATCTCAATCTAATTATTCGTATCTTCTCTGTGTGATCCACTACAATCTCAGACCCAATAATTGCCACATCCTCAGGCTCTACGCAATAAGATGGAGATCTGCACGGTTTACCATAGAGTGTCTTAAACGGTGCCATACCAATACTGGCCTGATAACTGTCATTGTAGGCAAACTAACACAAATGAAGATATTCTTCCTATGATCCACCGTACTCTAACACACACATCCTCAACATATCCTCGAAAATCTGAATTAGTCTCTCTGACTGTCCATCAGTTTGTGGATGATAGGCTGTACTGAAGTCCAACTATGTGCCGAACTGTGCCTGCATGCTCTGTCAAACCTGAGACGTAAACTGTGGCCCTCCGTTAGACACAATTGATAACAGAACGCCATGTAGTCGAACAATCTCCCGCTCGTACAAACTTGCCAACTTATCCACCCAATGTGTGGTAGAGATCAGTAAGAAGTACGCGAACTTTGTCAACCTGTCCATAATCACCTAGATACTATCATGTATGTGCTGAGATCGAGGTAGGCCACCGATGAAATCTATCGCAATATACTCCCACTTCCACCGAGGAATGTGAAGTGGATGTAATAACCCACCGGGCCTTCAATGCTTAGCCTTAACTCACTGGCATACCTCATACGCTCAAACGTAATCAGAAACATCGATCTTCATTCTCAGCCACCAAAAAAGACGACACACATCAACATACATCTTGATCTGACCTGGATGAACTGTAAAACGTGAACGATGAGCCTCATTAAGTATCTCATCACGTAACTCAGCCACTGATGAAATCCGTAGTTGACCTTTAAATCTTAAGCATGAGTCTTTTGACTGACTCCAATCTGGATGATCTAGACTTTGAGCAAACTCCAAGAACCTTTGGTATTGCTCATCATCTGCTTCCTGACCCTCAAGTACACTTTGAATCGACACTATATGAGTCCTCATCTGCCCTCAAATCAACATTCTGGTACCAGTGAAATATCAACAAAATACATCGACTTGACCACCTCAAGTACACCATACTCGTGTATCATGTGGCAAGTAATAATTTTTGAGTCTGCCCTCTGCGGCTCAATGCGTTTGTAACAACATTGGCCTTCCTTGGGTGATACTCAAATGAGAAGTCATAGTCCTTGAGAAACTCAAGCCAACGTCTCAGTCGTATGTTCAACTCTTTTTGAGTGAAGAGATACTTCAAACTCTTGCGGTTAGTAAACAACAAAAAAATTTCCTCATAGAGATAATGATGCCAAATCTTCAATGCAAAGATCACAGTCGCTAACTCCAACTCATGGGTAGGGTAGTTCTTCTCGTGAATCTTTAATTGTTGAGACACATAGGCAACCACTTTACTGCCCTACATCAAAACATAGCCTAAATCGAACTTAGAAGCATCGGTGTTCACCTCAAAACCCTTCCCCGATTCAGGTAGTAGCAAAACTGGTGTGGTAGTCAATCTTTCTTTCAAAATCCTGAAGGCTTGTTCACAACTATCATTCCACTGAAAACTCATATCCTTCTTCGTCAATTGCGTCCTTGGTTCCGCAATCTTCAAGAAGTCTTGAACAGAACGTCTGTAATAGCATGCTAACCTCAAGAAACTACAGACATCTGTCACTGACCTCGGTGTAGGCAAATCTAGTGACTACCCCTCTCATAATCTAGGGCACCGCTCGGCCGAGTCCCGTAATTAAGCCCTAATCATATCCACGCATGACTCAACTACGTATTAATCAGCCTTTACAATTTAAACACCTTTTTTCTCATGTTCAGGATAAGTAATGCACTAGTCCTACTAGATAATAAAATTTAGAGTTAATTAAAACTTTTTTTAAAATTAATTATTTAGTACAAGTCTTATTGGTTATGCGGAAGCAATTAGTAGATTATGCGAAAGTCATTTATAAAATCCTTAGTGTGGAAAACCAAGAAATGACATCGTATATATAAAGTCCTCAAAATGCAGTGAAATGGTAAAATAGTCTAAGTGAGGTCGGGGAAATTAATGCTAAACCCAATATACAACCTAAATAGTATTTGAAAGACACATATAACATATACAATCAAAATACCAAAAGAAGACCTACCGGGCTTAGGGATAGTCGCCGATCTTCTCCTTGCTCGGCCTGCTGGTAGACGGCTCTACACCTAACGTCATAAAAAGGACGGTGAGTACAAGAATAAAACAGTAATCCCCGATAACAAGTTTAATTTGCATTTCCAAATATTTAAATGGTATTTAAAAGCATATAAATGGGAAAATTGGAAAATAAACCATATGCGAGTAAATACCAAAGTTAAACAAGTGATACTGACATTAGACTAAGTAGTGGTGATTTAGGTCCGGTCGGCAGTGAAAAGTGTCACTCCGACTCAATAATCATATAACACAAGGGACTCTAACCCAAGTGTTACCAAAGACTCTAACCCCGGTGTGTAGACCACCTCAAGGACTTTAATCCCGAGTGTCATTCAGTGTCAGGTAACATGTGCCGACATCCCCAGGGACTCTAACCTCGTGAGTCGCGCACACCTTGATCGAGTATGTGACCTAAATGCGAAAACTACTTTTTAAATTTCAAGAAATAACAAGTATGGATTATCAAGGTATAAACACATCTACACACCTAACCAAATAAGGAATACAAGTCATCTTAAACATTTGTAAGATATTCACTAGCCTAATAACATGCTATTTATCATTCAATTCACATTCAAAACAACAAGAATAGACATAGCATGGGATAGAATCAATGAATCAAATGAAATGAATGGATATCATGCAAACTAGACTCATCAAGTGAGCATAGACACAAAAAACACATGATATAAGAATACGAATGCAAAATAGTCAAAAGGACTATGCAAGGACAATAATTAATAGAAATGAAATGCCAAGTAAAGTTCCCATTGGGTATACTCACAGCAACAAAGTAAAGTCCTAGCTTTACCGGCCTCCCTATACTCCAAATCCTGTATTCGCTCTGCCATACCATTTTCCTAGGTTCCTGAGTTTGGTGTCTCATTAGTTTCAAATATTGTGGATTTAAGCTCAATTTAGTGGTGTTTATTGTGTATCCAACTTGGTTCAATAGACTTTAAATCAATCTTCCTAAATCAGCCCTCAAGACTAAATTAAGTTTCAATTTCAGTCCTACATTTTAACGCAGTTTTTAGGCATGAAATGGTCGAAATATCGAAATCATCCATCAATAAAATTACTGTTGGTCTCTCTCTTAGCTTTCCAGAAAGGTTTAGTTTGAAAATAACTGATTTAAAATGAAAGAGATATCATGATTTTACTAAACATAGGTCTAATTGGGATTTAATCCGACCAGCGGATTTAGAAAGTCTATTTCTCCTAATATATAGTTTCTAAAAATGAGATTTTTGGTCACAAGGCAGACGATATATCGAAATACAACATACTAAAATATCAGCTCATTTGAATAAGCGGTTAGGGAGTTATGCCCTTAACAAATTTAGTTTCAAAACTTTCCTTTTTAATTTCAGCACCTATTTGTAGAGCATTTTTGGAAATGCAAAACCCATAGTGACAAAAAATATACATAAGTAATACAAAACCTACAAAAATACGATAGGGAAGGTCGCTCCAAAGTCCCCACAGTAGATCTCCTAACATTGGCCCCTTTCCCTTAAGCGATTGCGGATCTGCACTCAGTTAAACATGAGAATAACGAGCACATGCAGTAACGCTAGTAGCATAGTAAAGAATATTCCAAAATAAATAAATCACGCTATATTCATGCAAATAGAAAGAAAGGTATAAGGATGCATGAATAAATACAAGACAATAAATAAATAAAAAGATAATCGATCAATGAGTATCCAGGGATGCAAACAAAAAGGTGCAAGTAGTCTTGACCAACGGGTCGTTGAGTCATGGGAAACCATCAAGACTCGGGTTGTAGGACTTAGTACACTTATAAGCCTTAAACCCACGAGATAGTGAAACTTCCTTGGACAACCACGCTAAGAACTCACAACTCATCAAAATCAGTATCCAGTGCAGTGCATCCTGAGTTCATGACTCTAGTAAGTTACCTTAGCCAGCAACTCCTTCCAAGGATCACCGTTGACTCACTTGCCCGCGGACAACTCAATCAGAATAGAATTCCAAGGATAGATAACAAAGCAATGAACAACAATATTCAATAGCATAAAATGAAATACTGTGCATTTCCTAGCTAGTTTACTTACAAATCACAAAGCTTGTTCCTAGCGTATCCAGTCTCCCGACACTCCGAAATGCGTATTTGACTCCTCGTAGCTCTTCCTTAGGTTCCCGACATCATATTATAGGTTTTTGAGTGCATTGGGACCTTTACTTAGGGTATTATACTTGGAATTGTTTATCATATTTTTGTATTGTCAGGGCAATTAGCACGTTAATTCTGATATTAGCGCGCTAATTTCAACATTAGCGCACCTACCTCGAATATCTAGCTCTCTAATCAATATTAGCACGCTAGACTTCCTACCTAGTGCGCTATGTGCAACAGAACCCATAATTCTGCATTTTGAATTATGAGTTTTTTCTACACAAAGGCCATGTTGATGTCTTAGGGACCCTCATACACACTACTAGAGGTCTCTAACATCAACCACACCACACAACGACAACCTACAATATCAAATTCATGAATTCATTAAATTGACCAAGCTATGCTAATGGAGTTACCTAGCTTGATGTTTTTCACCAACCCACTGATTTCTCCAAGCCAACTTGCTGATCTTCTTCTCTTCTCTTAATCACTCCAGCAGTTCTCTCTCTCTCTCTATCTCTCATGTCGAAATCGATGAGATGAGAAACTTAGGTGTTAAGTTTTGATTTTTGGTTTTATATGTAAATGGATATGGTTAAACCTAAACCACACATCCATTTTACATATGTATCCCGAGACATGTCTAGTGGACCGCCTCCACACAATTATCCCATAAGTCATGTTTAAGTGACACTAATAATTGCACTTCTTGTCTCTAGATTATATCAATGTGTCTCTCGATGCACATCTCGTGGCCATTGGATTTATTTCACTAACTTAGGCCAACTAATTATACATCAAACATGACCACATTAAAGCTACTATAAAACCATAGTTAGGTCAAATTAAACTTACCTCATAAGCCGCTACCTCGGTCCTACGTCGACACGCAACTCAAGGTATGTCTCTACTCGTCTCGACATCGATATGCCCCGCGTATACCTTACTCGCACATTTCTGAAATTAATTAGTTTAAATTGTTTAATCTTTTGTATGATAAATAATACAAGCATCAAACAAAAATAGCATACCTCGGTGTCGACTCCCGAGATTTCGACATGCGTATCATGACAAGTGAGTCCCACATACAACCCTGAAATGATACGTGGCAAGAGTTATATTTTAGGGTCGTTACAATAAGCATCACAGAATCGAGGGTATATGGGAGTAGCTCATGTGAAACCTGTACAAGGCCAATGATAGACTGAAGCTAAAAAACACGGAAGACGTTATGGATGGAAGACCCCGGCGGGAGAGAAGGTGATATGCTACTTCACCCAAGTGTTCCAACACCTCATACGGACCAAAAATATGACTCAAACTCGCATTGGTCCGCCTAGCTACAAATTGTTGGCAGTAAGGTCGTAGCTTCAAATAAACCAAATCCCCAACTGTAAACGAATGCTCATTGCAATGTTCGTTAGCTTGCTGCTTCATGCGATTTTGGGGGAGTAGGAGCTGATCATGAATCTCAGCCAAAATCAAATCATGGGAGCGGAGAAGGGAATTCAAGTTAGGATTGTTGGTTATGGGAGAAGATCCATAGTGGACTAAGGGGTGGGGGGTCACGCTCATATATGACCTTGAAGAAAAAACACTACAACAAAGAGTGGAAAGAATAAATATACCAGAACTTAGCCCAATGTAACCAATTTAACCATTCCTTAGGTTGTTAATGGATAAAGTAACGCAATTATGTCTCCACGCAATGATTCACGATCTCCATTTGATCGTCGCTCTGCGGGTGATATGTCGTACTGCATTGCAACTGAGTTTGTTGCAGCTGGAACAACTTACGCCAAAAATGACTAATAAGACTTTGTCACAATCTGAAATGATGTTGTTAGGGAACCCATGAAGCTTCACGACCCCGTGCACGAAGACCTCAGCCATCAAGCTAGCCAAAAAAGAGTGGCGTAGGGAAGGAAATGTGCATATTTGCTTAAATGATCCACCACAACAAGGATCGCGTTGAGATCACGAGATGTCGGCATGCCTTCGATGAAGTCCACGGAAATATATTCCCAAACTACAGCATAAAAAGGACGAGGTTGTAAGAGACCCCCAAGAGACACAGTCTCATACTTATTGCGTTGACAAACATCACATGCAGTCACCCAAGATTTAACATCCTATTTCAAGCCAAACCAAAAAAATTCAGCTATGAGACGCTTATATGTCTTAAGAAAGATGCCGTAACCACCAATAAGGGATGAATGTTCAACCAATAACTTGGGTTTAAAGACAGAGGAGGCAGAAAGAGCAACTTGCCCATAAAACATGAGCTGCCCTTGGTGGACGGACCAACCAAGTTTGGCTAGGGAACCCTATTGGATACTCAAAAGAATGGCGCTCAGAACATCACCAACTAAAATCTCCTGCTTGATCACCTTGGAATCAACTAGTGATGATACCATAACAACCATGAGAGAGGAATCAAATGGAAAATGAGATAAATCGTCAGAAGCTAGATTAGTAGAACTCGATTCGTAGTAAATGTCGAACTCGAACCCTAGCAGTTCGACCAACCATCATTGGTATTACAATGAGACTACACGTTGTTCCAGCAAGAACTTGAGCCACCGCTGATCGGTGCATACTAGGAATTTGCTGCCCAAAAAGTAGTGACACAATTTTTGCACTGCGAGGATAATAGCCATCAAATCCCACTTACAAGTGGACTTGCTCCTAGCTCTATTAGAGAGAGCTTGGCTGAAAAATGCAATAGGACAATCCTCATGGGACAACACAGCCCCAATGCCCACCCCCGAAGCGTCAGTCTTAATCGCAAACAATGCGTAGAAATCCGACAGTGCTAAGGTAGGGACCTTCATAGCATGTTTTAACTACTATACTGCAAAAGTGGCTTCGACCGTCCACAAAAATGAATCCTTGCAAAGTAGTTGGGTCAACGAGGCTGGTAACTTCACAAAGTCTTTGACGAAACGTTTGTAATATCATGCAAACCCGAGGAACATTCGCAACTACTTTGGAGATATAGGAATTGACCATAAGTCCATTGCACAAACTTTGTCAGGATCCGCCCACACACCATCCCCCGAAATTATGTGACACAAGTATTCCAAGTTAGTAAAAGCAAAACAATACTTCTATAAATTGACAAAGAGAGAATGGGAATGTAAAATGGACAAGACCTAAGTAAGGTGGTAATAGTGATCAGCCAAGGTCGCTCTGTAAACCAAGATGTCGTCGAAAAACACTGAGAAGAATCACCGCAGCAACCCCTTGAAAATGGTATTCATCAAGGACTAAAACCTAGCCAACGCATTGGATAATCCAAACACCATGACAAGGAATTCGAAGTGGCCATCATGGGTTCTGAAAGTAGTTTTGTGGACATCAAATGCCTTTACTCGTATTTGGCAATAACCGGAACCGTGGTCCAACTTGGAAAAAATGCAGGCCCCATGTAGTTCATCAAGCAACTTATCAATATTGAGGATCAGGAATCAGTCAGTGATAGTTGCGCAGTTCAATGCTCGATAATCCATATAAAATCGCCAGCTCCCATTTTTTTCTTAACAAAACTTGACTGGAGAAAGGGCTATTGCTCGGTTGAATTATCCCAACCTCCAACATCACCAGCAACAACCGTTCAATCTCTGGCTTCTGTATGTTAAGGAAATGGTACGGGCACACGCGAGCATGCTTTTATCCCTCCTTCAGGACTATTGTGTGATCGCAGTCGCGGGGAGGTGTCAATAAGCTCGGTATTTGGAATAGTGAAGCAAAGGCATCCAACAAAGACTAAAGAGTGGAGTCCATATTACACAGTACCTCATAATCTCCTGCATTTTCTAGATTGCAACATTCAATGAGAAAACAGCCTAGAATATCCTCTAGTGAATGTTGGATAGACTTGTACGATGCTAGAGCATGGTGGAGTGAGGGGTCACCCCGAATTGTCACGCCCTTTCACTCAGCCATGAAGAACAATGTAAGACTCTGCCAATCTATGGTGGTGACCCTAATGGTCTTCAACCACTTCATTCCCATAAATTAATTCATGACCATGCATGCCCATAGGAAAGAAATCAGTGAGCACCTACAGTCTTTGAAAGGAAACACACTTCTTTGCACATGCCTGACCCCGGTAAACGAGATCCCTCACCTACAAACACTTCATAAGCAGTCATTGGAGTTAGGGCAATTTGCATTGCTTTGACAACCTCTGGCGAAGTAAAGTTGTGTGACGCTCCACTATCAATAAGGATGACCACCTCTCGCCCTCGCTACTCCCTTTTAACCCTTCTGGTGTACATGTTCGGGACCTCGTCCATGGCTTGGGCTGACAACTCGATCGTGGAAAACTCGGGGGATCCTCCAAAGGTGCAGTCAGGATCTCATTGGCTTCCTCAACATCCTCATAAGAGACCAACATCAAATTCACTACCTTCTTGGTGCATCGATATCCCATAAAACCACTTGTCATCACACTTATAGCAAAGCCCTTGTTTTCGTCTTGCCTGGGCTTCAGACACTGTGAGACACTCATCTTTGGGTAGCAATACATTTGAAGTAGCTGAAGAAGACGCTGCTGGACTCGTTAAACCCAAGGAATCTGGGATGGTTTTATCCCCCAAACCCAATGAAATCGGATTCTTGGAATGGGCCATCTACAACTCATTACTGGGTCCAAATAGAGTGTGAGAAATTCAATTGGGTGACTTAGATTCTTGCATACCTAGCCCAATGGTTTCTGTTGCTTCTAGCTTATTCTCCAAACGGACAGCCCTGGCCACCACAGCCTTCAACGTCGACAAAAGCTCCGCCATCATTTCCACCTTGAGCCAGTCAACCAAGCCATTATAAATTCATCAATCTTGAATCTCTCTGATAGTTCCTCTTGATGCAGCAACAACATCTTGTAACGATCCTTGTACTCTCGCACAGTAGAGTCCTGCTCGATTGCAAATAATTACTAATAAAGATGAAGCAGATCAGTCTCCATGAAATGCAAGGATAAATAAGCCTTAAGATCATCCCACCTCTCAAACGGATAGCTTAGCTTTTTTTGTCTGTAGCCAGATCTGAGCTGCCCCCATGAGGTAGATCCAAGCCGTGCGTAACTTTGAGATCTTCGTCATTTCGTGCAAAGCAAAATAGTAATCCGTCTGGTTCAACCAATTATGAGATCGTCCTCGTTGCAAGTCGGCATATTAATCTTTCTAACCTCTGGCCCGGAGCGATAAGGCCTCAAAGAGTGATTAGGTACACCTGCTGCCAAGACCCCTTTCCCAGATACCAGATCTAGTGCATCAGTCAGATCTACCATTTTAGAGCTACTGGAAATGTAGATCTGGGATTGCAGCTATCCCTGAAACTCCTACTACAACCTTTTGATAGATCCTTCCAACTCTTGAACCCTCCTCAATTCGTTCTCTACTGCCTCGAGTCAAACATTAGCCTTTGGTCCCATGCTTCAGATCTTGCTCTGATACCGCTGTAACAATACTGCACTGGTGCCCTCACAAGATGAGACAAGAATAAGGAAAGCTATATTGATGAAGAGAAAAAGAAGGACGATACAACAAGGAGAGGCAATACTAGGACTCCAGATATAGAGAGAATCTCTTCTCACCAAGTCAATAATGTCTCTAAATTATAATATGATTCTCAATGCATATTACATGAACAATATTCCTATTTATAGTACCTACACCTAATCGCCTCTTTGTGCATTATAACACTAATTACTAACTCATTATTAACTCCGCTAGACCACACTAGAAGCTTCATTGACCTTAGTTAGTCCCACCTTAAGCTTGTGCATTAAACACGTTAGGGGTAGGTCCCTTACACCCTTTTGCCCTTTATGAATGCCATTTGACAATAGGTGGTTTCCTAACAGTTTTCTTAGCAACTGCAATCCACATGAAGAAAAGAAAAAAAATCTCCTTCACATTTTATTGTTGCCCGCTAAGTGCGTTGCATGCTTGTGCATGCATGCAGTTTTTGCAAGTATTTTGCAATGCAAGCCTTACTAAAAGGAAACCTATTATTCATCTCTAAATAAATAAAAAATTTACAAGTATCTAATTAGAATGCTTCTACACATTTTTTTTTGTAAAGATTATCCGGTGGACCAAAAAAAGCATGATTGTACAATAACATGCCAATGGGATACATGTATTTAACATAGAATGGTATTTGAATCAAACTAAAAGGTTTGAGTTGGTGTATATTTTATTGGCATACTAGTACTGATAACTTGTTATAGTAAAAAAGCTGTAGCCACTAAAAAAAAAAAGAAAAAAAAATCAACTGTTGATTAGCAATTCAAATTAATTACCATTCATGGAGTTTCTTATAACCCAATCACCTATTTTTCTTTTAAAGAATGTATGTGTTTGACATTTGCACACGAGTAGTGATAGCTTGAATGTTAAAAAAGCAACCTTATCTAAAAAAAAAGAAATGTTAAATAAGAACATTATGATTAAAGTTTTCTTAAATAGTTAGACACTAAGGATCATTCAAACCACATTTCATTCTTACCCTAACAAAAAATAATATTAATTAACAAAGATATTAACTCCAAGTTCATTGGATGAATTTGATTCAAGGTTTAAAAAATCGACAAACTTCGCTGAAGTTTGGGCGCGAAGTTTGTCGATTTTGAGATAAGCGAAGTGAAGTTCAAAGACAGTAAAAAAATTGCAAAAAATCGACTCGAATTCGACTAACTTCGTCTGAAATTCGAAAACATTGATGGAAGTTAATAAAACATAAAATTGTTATGTTTCGTGGAAGTTTAGCAAACTTCAACTAAAAATTTGACTGAAACTTCGCATATGTTAGAAATATACTTAAATTCGGAACATCCTCTAGTGACACGAGTTTTATGCATTATTGTTGTATGATTAAGTATATTTATAGCATATCTACGAATAAACTTCAGTTTTCTAGCATTTAAAGTGAAATTCCTTAAACTTATGTACATCGATGAATTTTTGTCAAACTTCCAACGTCGAAGTTAACTTCCTCGAATTAATTTTGAATTTTAAGTGTATTTAGTTTTGGAAAATCTCCAAACTTCAAATACCAATTTTAAGAGCATGATTTTGGTAACAATTATTGGCCGGACAACAACAAACAAAGAAGAACTTGCCTTTGACTTTCATCATTTCATCTCCTTATGGAGTTTAATTTGTGCCACAATAGGATTTTAAGGAAGTGGAAAATGATGGTAGCAATATGGTTGACAAATGTTTGACAAGTCTCATTCATGGATGTTCAGATCCCTATCAGACAACAACAGCATAGCCTCAGTCCCAAATTAATTAGGGTCGACTTCCAATCCATATCAAATGATTGGAGAGATTTGCAAAGCATCTAATCCCATTTAATTAAGTCTTGCACATAGTAGATGTTGAACACTTGATGCTTCACTTTAGAGCCCTTGCTCTCGACACATATAAATGATAGCCTTTGAGCTTTATTTGTAGTTATCTATAGAAAATTCTAGATTAGTATCTTCTATAGAAATATAGTTAGGTTATGCGCACCCCGCAAAATGATCAGGGCACTTAGAGAAAATTTTGTGAAAATTGATTTTGGATAGAAATGTCAAGAATGCCCTCTCAAACCCCACTATTCACTATGCACCCCACCCTTGTACAGCCTCCAAATCTCGTCATTTCCAATCGATCCGTCATCTGGTGTAATCGTTTCTCGATTCAAGGGGGTTTTGGACATTGTAAGTGTGTTTTTATTGGATTTTTCGGTGGTTGTATCATTTAGTTGTTTCCTTTTTGAAAGAGAAATAAATTGGGTTTTATATAGTTGGGTTTGTAAGATTTGTCTTTTTTAAATCACAGTTAGCGTGCAATGGGTGAAGATAAGGAGTGGGAGGCGGACGTAGAAGAAGATAAGGTTTGTTTTCTCCATTTTTATGTTTTTTCTTTTGCATTTTTCAAAATGTAATGGAGACGCGAAGTACTCGATCACACAGGACCGAGACAATACATACGGTCTCAGTTGTATGTAGCCGACACTTAAGGATCAGTTTCAGAGTAATATAACTGAAACAATTTAGTATCAATGTGTCGTTAGATTTGGAGGTAGGTACCGTGACATGATGCATAGTCTCGAACTTATATAGCCGAGTATTTACAATGATTCTCGGACCTGCGATACCAAAACAACATTTTTTAACTGTTTATTCATTTATTTTATTTTAAAATCTTACGATACACATACCTTTTTATAGGGAAAAGCCATCCACATTATCTACATGTCAGTTTGAATACTACAAAAGTCTTTTTAGTCGTGAAAAACCATTTAGGTCTAAGAAAGAGGCTGTTGAATGGATTAAAGACTTAGGACATAAAAGAAAATTTGTGTTGATTATGAAGAAGTCAGATTCTGGAGGGATTGGTCGTAGGGGTAGGGTGAAGCTTGCTTGAGAGAGATCTGGTACATATAGAGGTATTTCGCAAAGAATAGGGATATCCAACGCAGTGAAACTCGATAAAAAAAACACCAAATTTGAACATAGGAGATGAAGGGGACGATAAGACAAGGCATCATAGTGGCACCGAGAAATGTGAGTGCCCTTTTCTTATTTACATTAAGGAAGATTCAGATTGTTTATGGTATTTGCATGTGCTACCTGGGTGTCACAACCATGAGACCGCGAAGTACTTGGAAGGGCACTCATATGTCGTCGGTTGACTCAAGATGAGAAGGTTTTAGTAGGGCAAATGACTAAGGGAACGTGATGCCAAAACAAATCCTGAATATATTAAGGCAAAGTGATAAAAACAATGCTTCTACTCTTAGTATGATTTACAATGCACGACAAAGACAACGAGAACTCGAAGTCGGTAAGAGAACGCAAATGCAACAACTGTTGTACTTATTGGAGCAAAATAACTATTTCTCGTGGCATAAAACGAATAATGATACGAATGTCATGACCGACATATTCTAGGTGCATCCTGACTCTATCAATTGGTGCAGTGTTTCCCTTTGGTCCTTATCATGAAATACACATACAAGACCAATAAGTACCGCATGCCACTATTGGATATTATTGGGGTGACTTTGTCTGAGGTCACTTTCTCGGTTGGGTTTGCTTTTATGTCGTCAGAGAGCAAGGACAACTACTTATGAGCTTTAGAGATTTTGAAGCAAATATTGGAGAATTAGTCTTCACTGGGTGTTTTTGTCACTGATTAAGAGTTGGGACTTATCACTGCAACCCAACAAGTATTTCCCCAATCTTGTCGCCTACTTTGCACGTGGCACGTAAATCAAAATGTATGGACCAACATGAAGAAAATGTTTGCAAGAAATGAGTACTTCACACTTTTTAGTGATAAGTGGACGGTATTGATGTATGCAAAGTCTGATGGCTCGTTTGAACGAGGTATAATGAGATACGACATGATTACAGAGATGTGAAAGGTTGGTCGATTATTTAGAGAAGACTTGGGTTGGGGAGTTCAAGAAAATATTTGTTTATGTTTGGACAAATAAGATTATGCACTTCGGAGAGACAACGATGCAAAGAGTTGAGTCTGCGCATTCAACTCTCAAGAAACATGTTGGACATTGTCAAGCAAAATCAGAAGCGCTTTGGGGTGTTATTGATGGCATGATAGACAACCAACACAACAAGATAAAGGCATCGTTTGAGCGGAGTTTGAATGTGGTGCAACACAACTTCATTGGCCCTTTGTATCGTCATTTGCGTGTTATGTCTCCCAAGCAACACTCAAGTTGATTCGTGAAGAATTTAAGCGTGTAGAGAATGTCAGGAGCGACCAATTTCTTTGTGGTTGTGATATACGCTATACGATGGTCTTCCTTGTGCACATGAGCTCAATGTACATCTTTTGGTCGATACGCCTATACCACTTGAGGACATATATAATCATTGGCAGAAGTTGGGTATGATACCTGAGCAGCCTGTGGGTTGGGCTGATTATAACTTCAATAAAGAAATCCAGAGAGTCATTGATAAGTTTGGACGTTGCGTTGATGAGGATGCTCATTTGAGGATCATTCAACAATTGAGAGAGATTAGTAGCCTTTCATCTACATCGGTGATTCCACCTCCTGTTAAGGAGAAGACAAAAGGGAGACCAAATGTCAACAACATTCATTAGCAGAAGTTGGGTATGATACCTGAGCAGCATGCTAGTGAATGCTTCATATGGCAATTACTTGACCTACCTTCATTTGCTTAGCTCACAGCCTTCAACCTCTAGAGAGAGGGTTATTATTGGGGTTACAAACGTCAACAACATTCATCGGGTTAGAGTAAGTTTCATATAACTCAATTTAATTGATATTTCTTTTTATTTTTCCCTTTGACAGTTTTTAATGTTAAAAACTTATTCTCTATATGAATTTGTAATTTATAGGTGAAGTTCAAAGATGATGCACCCCTTCCTCCCATTTTCCCGTTATGGAACACCTTCATAGAGAGTGATGCTAAGGAGTGGTATAGGATTCTGCATGCAAGAGTGCACTCCAATCATACATTCTCAGCAAGGTACGAGTGATGTAATAGACTTAGGTGAACCTTAGATTTACAAACAACTTTGACACCAATTTTTTTGAATGACTTGTATACTTGTACATTTTGGCCAAACATAATATAGCACACATGTTATGCTTGTGCATTTTAATATATATACATGTTCATTTTGTATCTATCCATATAGGTTGTTATAACGAACATTACATTGTGTTACGTTTTGGTTTTAGATTATGCACTTCTTTGCAAACAAATTACTATTTCGGTCAAGCAAGTACAAAACAACTCCAGTTTCGGACGTGAGTCACCGAGACGTAAATAACAATTTCGGTCACTTATGACCGAAACATTGATGAAAATGACAGTCTTACAATATCGACCAGTTCTATATGTGGGTTTCTGTATGGGGTGCCCTTATATTTGATTGGGTGCCCTAATATTTTTAGGGTGCCCTGAGAGGATGTTGGGTGCCTTGAATACCTTTGGGTTTCCATACGCTTTGGTGTCATGTACATCGAAAAGGTACAAATAGTCTCGGCAACTACCTACCGAGCATGTTCCGTTTTGTCTTAGTACAGTGTGGCCGACAATAGATAGAGGATTGCGGTACTACATGGTCGAGATGTTTAGAATTTTTAACATTAATAATTGGTCGATCATGGATTGCCAAGACCATCAAATGCCTTCTCGATTCTGCAGGTCCGAGTCGAAATGTGTGGTCTCGGACCTGGGGAACCGAGAACCTTCCTGAATTGAAATTTTCAAGTTTTTATTGGGTAAACCTCAAACCAATATCATTCACAATAAGTTCACATACGATAGAGTATAACCAAATTATAGCCACAAAGTAAACAATCATACACATCAACTAATGAGTTTAACGCACGTTCTAAAAAACACCCAAACAAGTTCAACAACATCTAAAACAGTGGCAAAGGGGTACAACATACATTTTGAGTTCCTAAAACTGAACTCTTGCTCTTCTTCCACTTTCGGGACTGGTATGTGTTCCCGTACATTCGATTGGTCTCTGGGGGCTATGATGCACTAGGATTAGATGGAGTAGAGGCACTGCCGTGTTGGGAATCTCTTGTAGGTATAATTAGGGACGTCGTGGTGGTGTTTATGGTGGCAGTGGTAGTAGTGGTGGTGGTGGTGGTGGTGGTGGTGGTGGTGGTGGTGGTGGTAGTGGCAACTCGTCAAAAACTCCACCACTTCATTCGTCATTCTCCGTGCAGCCTCCATTTTGGCCGTCCCGGCTTTCGGGGGAGTGTAAGTGGTTCCGCCACCTTTCCCAATTCTCCGGTTGGAAGCCATACTTAAACAAATACTTTTATGCATAAGGTCCTTGAACAGCTTCAAAAGGATGGTAAGGAGGGTCTAGTATGCTTTGGACATGGCCAAGCTGTCTTAGGAACCGCTCCGGATGGTACGGCTCCACAATTTCCTTGTACTTAATTGTGAAGAAATAGAAGGCCACCGACTGAATGATGTCATCGGGTTTGATCTCCACGTACGGGTCCCAAGTCACTTGCACCACTCAATCCACGCATTATAATGAGTTCCTTGAAATGTAAAATTGAATAAGTACCAAACAACTACACACCTCATTAGGCCGCAACCTATCTAGTCGGGATAGAAGCTAACTAATCCACCTCGCAACAGTTTTATGTTTTTGAATCCACTTACAAACACGAGGTTCGACGTTGTCAATGTATTTTGCATTCGGCGCGACGAACTGAAATTTAAAGTTCTCGTATGCCCTTCCATATGGAACAAAAACTATAATCACAATAAATAAGAATAATTAATACGCAATTCAACAACTACATTAGAAAATAGTAAACAAATGTGAATTGAGTTTGTACCTCGAGCAAGGTTAAATACCCTGCGATCTGTGAAACCTCTACCCTGGTTGCCGACCCAAGGTGTCGATAAAGTTACGCCAAGGCGGCTGCACCCCATGCATAGCTTTCAACCTCGTCCAAACTCTCCAAAAGGTTGAGCAAGACAATGAAGACGTATGATCCACTCTTATCGGCAAAAAGAGTGCACGATAAGAGGTACAACAAATTTGCACGTGTAGTGCATTCCACATTCGGGTAAGTGCTCTGTTTCGCTTTGAGACACCATCTATTCTTTAACCAGCACTTCCTAACCGTGAGCCCTCATGTGATGTTCACCTTCCTCCACGTCTTCAACAATAATCCCGATGAGCTTGGAAACTAAATTGATCGCCTTTGTGCGACTCTTCGATGTACCTCCCAAAGTTGTCCACCGCTACCAGCTTGCCAGTCACCGGGATATGCGAAAGAAGGCTTACATCCTTTAAGGTGATGGACATTTCACCAAACCGCAAATGAAATGTATTCATCTCTGGCTGCCTCCTCTCAATGAATCCCGAAATTAGCTCCTTGTTGCCTTTCTTATAGGAGCAATCTATGATTGGCATCAACTTGGACCTCCGAATGAGCCTCTATAGGTCTTCGGTGTCGGGGTGGCAAGAGTGCAAGTCCACTCCAGTAATTGAGCCTCGTAGTTAATGCACTTAAGCAATGAGCGATGCTGCAAAAATCAAACAAACGACAAAATAAATTGTTAAAACATAGAAATATGTGTGGCATGCATAATTGTTTTTGTAGGAAATAAAACTTGGAAGAATAAATATACCTAACTTTTCTAAATCGATGTCGCGATATGATTTTTGAAGCTCTTCAGTAATGACCGGTCGATGGGACCACCGGGTAAAAGAGCGGATGGGTCATTTTCCATCTCCTTTACATTCCCATCAGTTGCATCACTAGTACTCTTGGGAATGGGGCGTTCGCTATGGTACTCCTATTTTCTTTATCAGTTGGGCCCTTCTCTTTAGACTCAGATGATTCAGATGTGGCCCCTCACTCTCATCATGACCAATACGCAAGTCCCGCTCATGGACCTGTGATGCCTCATCCTGTACACCATCTCCCCTAGGAGGGCGTGCACGTGCAACCTCCTTTTATGTAGCTTGTTGTTTCTCTTTCCTATATGAGGCTGTTCGTGGCTTCCTCCCACCACGAGTATCCGAAGTACCCGTCGTTTGTTCCGTTCTTTTAGACTTCTCGTAAACTCGTTCCCTAGAAACACTAGTCTTACTTCAGGCCATATCTATGAACCAATGAAATAACTAGCGTATTAGAATCATGTTAGAAAACACAATAAAAATGACCTTAAACACAGTTTTGGTCCAACAGGTCCGAAAACTTACCCAATTCTCGGTGGCTTACAACCGTGAGCATGTGACTTGTCTCAGTTGTTGCCCACCAACATTCTTCAACATGTCTCGATCTCTAACAACTGAAACAAGCCATACTACCCAAGTACAATCAGTGGGGTAATAATGAAACACCATGTATTATTGCGATTCCCTAGTCCGAGACTACATGCCTTATCTTGGTTGTACCATACCGACTGGATTCAGGGTCCCTTAGTTCACAGTATCCCTTGGGTTTCAAAAATACATTAACTACTGTCTCGGCATGGATAGACTGAGACCATATAACATGTCACTAACTTGTGTGACCGTCACTTACGGGTTTCCAAAACAAACCATACATTCATACAACTAGGTGAATGTTTATGCAAAACAACCAAATGGGATCCAAATTCATGAAAAATACGCACTAACCTTCTTCTGATCTCAGAAACAACACCACTACCTCTAGTGCCTTCTTCCACGACCTTCCCATAACGACCTCTCGTCCTTGACTACAAATCGACTCCACTAACGCGAGGAACCCACCAAAAAACAACTTCGACCAAGAATGCGTGGATTGTTGCCTACGTAGAAGGAAAAAGGGCTTGAGGGTAACACAATCAAATTTGGAATTTGATTTTTGGGGCTAGATGTTCCTTTCTCAACCTAAGGGCAATTTGGTAAACTTCACGGGGTGCCCTGAGAAAGACTTGGGATGCACATAGCCGCACTCTAGAAATAACTAGCGAGGATCACTTCTAGACTATCCTACTTTCTCTAGACATACAAAAGATATTCTAAAAGATGTTACAAATAATTTACAAAAACTTCTAGAAAGAGAGTAAGTGTGTTGATTTTCAACAGTGGACATTGTGAGGGGGACTACACATGCCCAATTCCCTGTATTATTTTTTTGATGGAATAAAGTTTTGCTATCGTTCTCCATCAAAAGAAAAATGAGAAAAATCAATTATCATCTCCCCGTTGCATCATAATGTAATCGTACCACGCTTCCATCATGTTAAAATCTAATGCCAAGCCTTAACTATGTTAGACCGTACGCTTGCTCTACCTCTTAAAGGAGATCGTGGACTCCAATACTGAACTCTAAAAAGAAAAAGTAGAGACTGGATGACAAGATGTAAGAAGAAACTAATTTTATAACACAATGAAATTAGTCTTCCTCCAAATCCATGGGTGTTATATACGATATTCACAATTCTGCATTTTGGAATCTTGAAAAGCTACACACCAATTTAGAAATGCCTATATGTTGCCTAATCGACTCAAAGCATTCTTCGATCACTCGATAGATATTTCAAGTTTGGAAAGAAAAACTACCAGGGGTGTATTCAATTGAGATTTTAATAGAAAATGTGAACTTTTATAGAATTTTAAAAAGTCTCTAAAAGTTTTGGGGTATTCAATTTAAACTTTCGTAAACTCTCTAATTGTAAGGGGTATTCAATTTTTTAAGAAATTTGGTGGATTTGTGGGTTTGGATGACTTTTCAAGACTTTCCACCTAACCTTATATATGTTGAAATTCTTCCCCATCTCTTTAGCCTCCACCAAAAACTTTTGTGAACTTCTTTCTTCTTCTTCATCTCTCTCATCGTCAAAGCTGCTCCGCCAAAAATCTCTCCCGCTCTCTGTCTCTGTCTCTCTCTCTCTCTCTCTCTCTCTCTCTCTCTCTCTCTCTCTCTCTCTCTCTCTCTCTCTCTCTCTCTCTCTCATGGCCGTCGATCTCTCTCTCATGGCCGTCTCGAATCTCCCGAAGAACCATTTACACTCATTATCAAGTCGCTCTCTATCTCTATCTCGCACTCTGTCTCTCTCTCGTCGTCTGATCTCTCTCACATGGCCGTCTAAATCTCCTGAAGAACCATTTGCACTCATCGTCAAAGCTGATATCTCTCTCTCTCTTGCTCTCTCTCTCTCTCTCTCTCTCTCTCTCTCTCTCTCGCCGTCTGATCTCTCTCATGGTCGTTTGTTGAATCTCCTGAAAAACCATTTACACTCATCATCAAAGCTACTCTTTATCTCTCTCTTGCTCTTTGTCTCTCTCTCGCCGTCTGATCTCTCATGGCCGTCTGATCTCTCTCCTCTTCGATTCCGAATGCGCTCCTAAGTTTCCGAGGTGCCGTTGAAGCTCCGATTCACAACCTGTAAGTCATTTTCCAACCCTCGCTTTGCATTTCCGAGTTATTTCGGTTCGATTGGTGAATCCGAGTTTCGTTGTGTGTGGTTTTTATGCGATTTGCTTGAATTTTTCAATGGTATATTCACTTCAATCTATTTTGAATGTTGGGATTTTATATCTTTGAACATCTATGCGCAGAGAACCGAAATGGTTTTTATGCGTTTTGTTGTGTGCAATTCCGAATGGTTTGCTTGAATTTTTCATTATGCGGTGCAACACCTTTCGCGTTGAATCGGAGAACTTGCTCCGTTTACGATTTTTATGCGCGGATTGTGTTGTTTAGACGGTTTTAATGCAGTTTCTACAATTCACTAGTACTATTTAAGATAAAGCATCATCTTACATTGCTCAGAATATTTCCATCAAACCGGATAGATTCTGCACCATATGGAGGAGGAATTACTCTCAAACCTTTCAACATGGATGGGGGAAGAAGTGCAAGCAACTCCTTCTCTAACCTCTCTAAAACAAATAAAATTAGCTTTCAAAAATGAAACAAATGAAATTGATAGTAGTGTTTGGTTAAATTTTGTGTACTTGAAACAAATGAAATTGATAGTAGTGTGTGGAGGAATTACATTTTGTTTGTCTAGCCTTTGAACAATAGTTTCACCTAGATGATTCTTTTGTGTACTTGAAACTACGACCTCTTACCTCGCATTTCATTATTAAGTTTGGTTAAATTTTTTGACAAACTAGGAATAAAATGGACATTAATATGTACTGCAAATTAAAGAAATACCCTTTTGATTGACATAAATAGATATGATTATAGTGCGATGGCATAAATAGACCCTTTGGATTTACTTGTCTAGAAGGTTGAATTGAATCCCATGCTAATAATATGCGAGTTTTAGGGACTGAAGATTCATATTCAGTAGAGGAGGTCTTCTACTACATTCAAGGACAATATTTGTGCTTTCAATTTTCATGACACTCTGTGAATGTTCCTATATGCCTAGCTCTCTGTGGGTGATCAAGGATGCCTAGCCAATGCATTCTCTAAGGGAGAACAACTTTGGAATGATGTCCAAATGATTCATGGGAGAAAACCTATTGAACTAAATGAATGAATGCATTTGTATATTTAGAGATGGTACTATATCGACTATACTTATCCTGCAAGGCTATTTAGAGATGCACATTGTCAACTATACTTATAACTGTTTATGAAATCCATATTTTGTTTATAACGTTGTCAATTTAACTCATTATCATTCTAGTGCTACGTACATGAAAATTTATATATATATGATTATAGTGCGATGGGAGACTCACAAGTAACTATTGAAAACCAAAAAAAAAAGTCTGGTAAAATATGCTACATGGACTGCAGAAGAGAGCAATGAGTTGCTTAAATTGTTGGTTGATGTTGCAACTTGTGGATGACGTGATACTAATTATGCTTTTACTAAAGCAACCATTGAAAAAAAAATATTTCCTGTTCTTAATGCAACACTTGGATGTGAAAGAAATTTCTTGAATTACAAAAGTCGATGGAAATGGCTCAAAGACCGTTATCAAGGCTATGTTGAGCTTATGCGTTGCAACTTTGGATTTGGATGGGATCTCGTTACCAAAAAATTCACGGCAATCGATGAAGTATGGGAGGAATACTTCAAGATGAGATCTTTAATTATTTCATTAACATATTGTACCAAAGTATATATTAACTCCTTTTATTTTTTACCAGTCTCATCCTAATCAAAGACTTTATCAGACAGACACGTTTACTGATTATGATGACTTAAGGATAATTGTCGAAAATGCAACTGCCTCGGGGAGATACTCGATTGGACTTAGGGATGATACTGATGCTAGGACATTTGAAGCAGAGGAAACTAGTGGTGATGTATTGGAAGATCTTACTTACGACTATGATGTAGAGGCTTTTGTACAAAGAAACGAGCATTAACAGAAAAACCTAAATCAACCTCCAACAGTTGGAATCTTTAAAGCACCTCCAACAATTGAGCCAATAAATTTGGAGGTTCATTCAGTAACCAGAAAGAGGAACAGAGCTGAGAGAGAAGGAAATTTAGACACAAGCAGAAATAATAATTTTCAAATGGATTCTTCGAATAAATTGACCGAAACAATTTCTAGTTTTGTTGATAAGGTTGATAGATTTATGGCTATAGACCAAGCATGTTGGAATCTTATTAGGAAATCCCAGATTTGCCTGATAGTACTCGTTTCAAGGTCCTCGAGTTGTTGGACACAAGAGCCAAAAAGATTGATTTCATGGAAATGTCTTCTGAAGAACGTTCTAAGTGGATAGCGTTTCAATTGACTAAAATTTATTTTATTATTTTATTAATGACTACATTCTTGTTTTATTAGTTAGAGATTGTGTCTTTTTTTCAGACTCCGCCAGAATGTTGGATTGATGAATAATACTTTGTTTGAAATTGATAATATTTGTTTGTTATTATTCAATATTGTCATTGTCAACTATGTTTTAAACTTTCACTTGTTGAATGTTATATTTTTCGGCATGTTTAATTTTTCTTTTTTGATTTTAGGTGATATTATTTACATGATGTCTCATTTAAATATGCAAAGATATGATGAATAAGAGGAAGTGGAAATGGAAGAGAACGAGGTGGAAGAATAAACATAAATACTTGAATGTTTGTTGGTTTCTATGCAAGCAATTCTACAAATATTGCATGAAGTTATACTTTCTATGTATTGTGAGCCCGTTACACGACCCTTAACCAGACACTCTGTAACTAGAAATGGTTCTGAATACATAGAAACAATATTGAACGAGGATACAAAACACTTTTGACAAATTTATAGGATGTATCCTGATGTGTTTCGAAAGTTATGCAAAATTATTAGAGAAAACGCTCTGGTACATAATACCATATTTGTAACTATTGAAGAAATGTTGGCTACGTTTTTACTCAATGTGGGTCAAAATTCTCAATATTGTTTGATTCGAAAAACCTTCAATAGATCGCATTTTAGCACCAGCCAAAGTTTCAACAAGATTTTAAGGGCTCTGAACATAATTGCAGTAGATATGATGGCAAAGCCTAAATCCTCTACCGCACAAATCATAAGAGATAGTACAAGATTTTATCCTTACTTCAAAGTAAGTTCTAATTATTGCTAGAGTTGTTATAATAGAAGTAATATTTGTTGTTGTTGTTGTTGTTGTTGTTGTTGTTGTTGATGATGATGATAATGATGATGATGTGGTCATTAATTGTTCTTGCACTTATTTTTAGGATTGTATTGGAGCTATCGATGGTACCCATATTCCAGCAATGATTGTTGGAAATGATAGTAGCAACTATCACAATCGTCATAGCTTCACTTCCCAAAATGTCTTAGCTGCATGTGACTTTGATTTGGGGTTCATATATGTTCTTAGCGGATGGGAAGGATCGACGCATGACTCAAGAATATTGAGTGATGCTTTATCTAGGAGAAATGAACTTAAAGTACCACAATATATGATCTAATTAATGTCAAAATTAGTTGTTTTTATATTCTGTTATTTAAATACCACAAGGTATGATCTAATTAATGTCAAAATTACTTGTTTTTATATTCTTGTATTTAATTTATTTATTTTTAGATGTTTTTAGGTAAATATTTTTTGGTGGACTGTGGTTTTCCGAATCGGCGTCAATTTTTAGCTCCTTTTCGAGGTGTTCGTTATCATCTTTCTGATTTTACCGGGCAAGGGCGACATCCTCAAAATGCTAATGAATTATTCAATCTTCGACATACATATTTGAGGAATGTGGTTGAAAGGTTGATTGGCATATTCAAATCGCGGTTCACAGTTTTTAAAACAACTCCTCCATTTCCATTTAAAATTCAAGCAGAGCTGGTGTTGGCTTGTGCGGGATTACATTACTATCTTCACAAGGAGTGTCGTTCTGATGAATTTTCAATTGAATTAGATACTGAAGATGCATTGTCCTCAAATAGTAAAGAAGATGATGATTTTGAAATACTTTCTGAAACTCAAGAACAACAAAGGGAGAATGCCAACCAATGGAGGAACTTTATAGCTACTGAAATGTGGAGTGATGTTGATGTAGTAAATAATAATATGCATTAGATCTATGTTATTTCTTTCGTACTTTATTTTTTATTTTTACAATATAAATTTTTAATAACCCTAGTAGTTTATTTTTTCAATTAAAAAGTAATTGAAGCTTTAAAAAATGTGCAAGAAGTCCATCAAAGTCAATGTTCATGGATGTTTATCAAAAGTCATCAAAATTATTGTGTTGAATCCAATATGTCAAGTGGCTGGAGTGTTGGTTAATGGGAAGTTTTGTGGAGCCAGAGAGCTATCTGAACCTCAAAAGGTATTTGACTGATCGAGACTTTCATGCAATGCAACACAACTTAAATGAACCATTGAACCAATAACTTGTATACATTCATTGAATATTATGTTGGTTTGATGTTGTGCAATAATATTTGTGTTGGAGATGTATGTTCAAAAATTGGTTAAAGTTGCATATAAATAGTGGAGCTCATTAGAAGAGTTTGAAGTGCAGCTCAATCAAAATGTAGCATTAACATCAGGTATTACAGGTTCTGCGGAAGATGGATCGATAACAACGCGATAGAGTACCGATAAACAGAATGATGTTTCAAGATCAAACCAAATGAATGGAACTAATGTGACATATGGATCTCAACATGGCGAGATCAATGCAAGGATTAATCAACATAATCATAATGAACACAATTGGCCTCGAGATGCACCTAGACCTGACATTGTCGGCGACGGTTTTAACATTTTGGATTATGTTTTGGAGGCTGATTTGGATTTCATTGAGTTAACGGCGTACCTATACAGATGCTAGCTTGAAAGAATGTATTGTTGAAATGACCAAGTAAAGATTGAGGGTGTTACTTAATGAATCTATAGAAATCTTATGTATGTTATTCATCAATTGTATTTACTATTTAGTAGGGGCATGAGATGATTATGTACACGTGGACGTCCATGCCAAGCCTTTTAAGCACATCAATTAATTAATGTTTCAATTGTTATAAAATTTTATCAAAGTCTATCAAAGTCCTTAAAAAGTCCATCAAAGTTAATAAAAGTCATCAAAATAAAGTTTATCAAAGTCTACCAAAGTTTTTAAAAGTCTACGAAATTCTACAAGTCTCTAAAAGTCATTCATTTATAAAAGTAACTAAAAGTCTAGTAAAATCTCAATTGAATACACCCCCTACGTTTTACCAAAAAAAAAAGGAAAATTAGAGAATTCTCGGTTGATCAACAACAGTGGTGTCACAATCCACAGAATCGCATTCACAACCCATTTTCAACTTGTCGACAACCTAAAAAAAAGCATAGGAATGCAAACCACAACAGTTTCGAAATCGAAATCGAAGAAATTGTCAGAACTCTCACAGAATTAGAAAACCAAAGAAAAAAAGAATCAATTGAACTAAACTCAGATTCAGAAAAAACAAGAACAAGGAGAGACATAAAGAAGGGTTTCAGAGGCGAAGATGACCTGTTAGAAGAAGAAAAAGAAGAAGTGGTGTTGAAAGTCGAAATCGGAGGCGAATTCTCCATGACCGCTGGCTCGGCAAATGATGGATTAGATTTCTCGACTATCTCTGACTTCCCTTTCGACTGAGCAAGTGAACCTCGTACTGCGTGTTAATCCAGAGGGACTTGCAATAACTTCAAAGCGTGTAACACTACCACTTTCCTAAAGGAAGTTTTGCTCTCTAAACTGCAAGAGTTAGCAAATATCCTAAAGGATACGATGAAGTAAACACACCTTTCACTTTGCAAAAGTGAAAGATGAAAACAAGAGCAGTTGCTGGTGAATTTCGATATGATTTCTTCCTCCCCAAACCTCTCCTCTTATAGAGCACTGGTCATGACCAGTTAGAGTGAAAATGGGGTAGTGGAGTAGTGGAATAGTCAAGCATTGATGCAATGGAGTAGTGGAGCAGTAATGGAGTAATGGAGAGCAATTTCAACTGCACCCACTCAGCCACTCTAATAACTACCCATTTAATCTCGAAAATGGTAAAAATTAATGGTAAAAAGTTTTACCCATGGTTAGCTTGCACACATATTCACACACGCGCACGTGCCTCGTGCCAAGTGCTAAGTGCGCCTATAAAAACGCCTAAAATGCGCCATATGCGTCGCGCCGAGCGCACGTGTGGCTCACCGTGCATAACACTTGTATTTTATTTTACACACACTATGGTGCAAGAGTACATATATACTCTTTAAACTTGAAGTTCCTAACCAATGTGGGACTAAACATTTATTTTGAAAATGTTCAACAATCCCCCGCCATTTTCAAAATAATATGATCATTCAATCCACGAAATCTCAAACATTATATGCATAACTAATGGTATCTTGCGATTTGAACCACTAATTTGTGAAAAGTTCATTACATCATATCAGAATTACATGGTAGATAAACTTTGAACCAATGATTCTATTCGATATGTAGCATAAACATATCACGCATATAACTTACACCAGCAAATAGCCGTAAATATCCGGACACATTCAACATTGGCCTTGTGTCCCGTATCTTCTCGCGAATGTCTTTGGAGTCAAGCCCTTGAACTCCTTGAAGCGGCCGCACTTCACGTCAATATAGGTAGTCTCCATTCCCCCGCAATTTGAGCACCTTTAGAAGACTATTAAGAGATCATCTCAACCTCCTTTCTTTACATGCGGGTACCGAGCACTAACAACTTTGGGATGGTTATTAAAATTTAGTGCTCACAGTCACTTTCATAATGAATTTGACCGTATTGAACTCAAGACTTAACGTAATGTTAGGTGTCGAGTTGAGTTTTCACTATTAGTGACCTGTAATTCATGGGCTTGAGACCCATCCCTCTTGATGTTTTATTCACCAAGTCTCTTGGCAATCATTTAGTAAGGGGATCTGCCAAGTTTTGACTAGATTTCACATAGTCATTCGTGATACCTCCTCTCGTTATCAATTCTCTGACACAACTATGTCTCAGTCCAATATGTCTGGATTTACCATCGTACATTTAGTTATAAGCCCTTGCCAATGTGGCCTCACTATCACAATGGATAGAAATTGGAGCTACCGGTTTAGGCCACAATGGTATCTCGTATAATAATTCACGTAGCCATTCAGCTTTTTTTGAAGCTGAGGCCAATGCAATAATTCTGATTTCATGGTAGAACCACCCATTAAAGTTTGCTTCTTTGAAGCCCACGAGATCGCACCTCCAGCAAGCGTGAAAATCCACCCACTTGTAGATGCATGATTTTGATCTTTCATAATCCAACTTGCATATGAAAACCCTTCTAAGACCGAAGGATATCCACTATAGCATAAACCATAGTTAATTGTTTTCTTCAGATATTTCAAAACTCTTCGAATTGCAAACCAATGCAACTCACTTGGATTGATTGTAAATTTGCTCAACTTGCCTACTGCCAAGGCAATATCCGGCCTAGTGCATGTCATTGCATACATTAAGCATCCAATTAATCTAGAATACTCCAGTTGTGAACTGGATTGCCTGTATTTTTCACTAGCTCAATACTCTAGTAGGGTAGAAACAAGGGCACAATTCAAGTGATTGAATCTATTGAGAACTTTCTCAATATAATGAGATTGAGTTAGAGTAATACTCCCCTCATCTCTTACAATCTGAATCCCGAGAATGACATTTGCTTGCCCCATATCTTTCATTTCAAACTCGCTTGAAAGAAACCTTCTGGTCAATTGAACTTGTTCCAAGTCTGTTCCAAAAATCAGCATGTCATCTACGTAAAGACAAATAATGACAACATTGTCTTTTTCATCAAACTTGCTATATACACATTTATCAGATTCATTTATTTTGAATCCAAAAATAAGTATAACCTGGTCAAATTTTGGGTGCCACTGTTTTGGTGCTTGCTTTAAACCATACAATGATTTTCGCAATCTGCACACTTTATTCTCATGACCGGGCATAATAAACCCTTCAGGTTATTCCATGTATATTTCCTCATCCAATTCTCCATTTAGGAACGATGTTTTAACGTCCATTTGGTGGATGACCGGCTTGTTTATAGCTGCAATTGCAAAAAGCAATCTGATAGTAGCAATTCTAGCTACTGGTGAATAGGTATCGAAATAGTCTATTCCATGCTTTTGGGTGAAACCCTTAGCAACCAGTCTCATTTTGGGTTTTTCAATGGATCCATCAACTCTTCTTTTCCTTTTGAAGAGAAATTTGCATTTAATGGGTTTACACCCAGGAGGTAGATCAACTAGCTCCCAAGTGTTATTTCCCATTATTGAATCCATCTCATCATTTAATGCCTTTTTCCAAAAAGCTGCATCTCTTTCTTTTATTGCCTCCTCTACTGTTTGAGGATCAACATCCGTATTAAAACAATACGAAATTTTTCTAGTTACTGTTTCTCTACTTCCTTCAACTAGGAACGTATAGAAATCAGAACCAAATGACTTAATTTTCCGAGCTCGTTTGCTCCTTCGAAGTTGAGGAACTTCTACTATTTCTTTGTCATTTTCAATTTCTATGACTTCCTTCCCTTTTTGGTTTTCTTAAGGAATACTTTTGGGAACAGATTTAAATCTTGTCTCATCAAAGATTGCATCCCTTGATTCAATTACAGTGTTTACTGAAATCAAGTTATTAGGCTCAATTACCATGAACCTATATGACTTACTGTGTTGTTTATATCCAATAAATATGCATTCCACTCCCCTTTCACCCAATTTCCTTTTTTGGGTTCAGGTACTTTTACTACTGCTCTACAACCCCAAACTCTTAAATAATTAAGATTTGGTTTTCGCTTATTCCAAAGCTCATATGGGGTGACTTTATTCCTCTTTTGTGGAATTCTGTTCAAAATATGGCATGCAGTCGGCAAAGCCTCTCCCCAAAATCCACTACTCAAACCAGAGTTTGATAGCATAACATTAACCATTTCGGTTAAAACACGATTTTTACATTCAGCTACACCATTTTGTTATGGTGTATAAGGGGCCGTAGTTTCATGGACTATTCCAGTGGATTCAAAGTACTTTGGATCATAGTACTCTCCTCCCCTATCAGACCTTAAACATTTTATAAAGGTCTCACATTGCAATTCAGTTTCTGCCTTATAGGCCCGAAACTTAACCATTGCCTCATCTTTGGAATGCAACAAATAAACATAACAAAATTTACTATAATCATCAATAAATGTTATAAAATATTTATTGCCTCCTATTGAGGGTGTACTATGTATGTCACATACATCCGAATGTATCGAGTCTAGCAACTTTGAATTTCTTTCAACATTAGGAAATGTATTTCTAGTTATTTTTGTTTTCGTGCATGTATTGCAATTTCCTTCATATTTATCAAAATAAGGCAGTAATTCCAGATTTACCATATCATATAGTTTCCTGAAATGAACATGTCCTAATCTATGATGCCATAAAAATGAAGGAGACTCAACAAAATACGCAGAAACAACATTCTTATTAGATAAAGCTATTACATTGAGCTTAAACATGCCCTCATAAGCATAACCCTTCCCTACATATACCCCTCCCTTGGAGAGTACAAACTTGTCAGCCTTAAAGACAAGCCTAAAACCAAACTTATTCAAAAGACCACCCGACACAAGATTCTTCCTCACTTCTGGTGCATAATACACGTTAATGAGTGTTACAATTTTGCCAGAAGTAAATTTCAGATCAACACTACCTATGCCTTTAACAGGGACAGTAGCATCATTTCCCATGTACAAAACAATATTTTCATCTACTGCTTCTATGGTCTTGAAGAACCTCTTGTTCTTGCAGACATGTCGAGTAGCACCAGAATCAACCCACCAAGCCATATCATTTTCAACGACGTTGATTTCAGATTTCATAGCAATGAGATCATCATTGTCGTTACCTGCACCTTTTGGCAGTGCTAGAGGAAGCATGATTTTTTCCTTGCTTCCTCTTCCAATGATAACATTCGGACTTAAGGTGGCCATCTTTCCTGCAGAACCAACATGTGACTTTCTGCTTCCTTTGATTCTGGTTTTGGTTGTTCGATTTTTCTGAACCAGTAGGCTTTTTGAGACCACCAGGCTTGTTAGGCCTGTTCAGTAGGGGTTTTTTGAACTTAGCCGCTTCCATCACATGCACCTTTGAAATTTCCTGAGCATTCTGCTCTTTTTCATTTTCCTGCATGCGATAATCCTCTTCTACACGAAGATGGTTAGCAAGTTCATCAAGAGTTATGTCTTCTTTTTTATGCTTAAGAGTTTGTTTGAACTCATTCCAGGATGGGGGCAGTTTATCAATAATAGAAGACACAACAATTGTTTGACAAGATTGTGTTGAGAGAAATTATTTCTAATCCTCTCAATTTCACGAAATTGTTCTATGACAAACCTTTCATCAACCATTTTAAAATTAATAAACTTTGATATAAGGAGTTTCTTACTTGTCGCATCCTCCTTATGGTACCTTGCCTCCAGTTTCTCCCACAGGTCCTTGGCAGAGGGGACGTCATGGTAGAGGTCGAACAGTGAGTCTTTCATGGCGTTTAGAATGTGACCTCTGCAGGTGTGGTCATCCGTCTCCCATTTCTGCCTCTTCCTGATCTGCTCGACAGTTTCATCGTCGGACTCCATAGGTTTTGGTGTATCCAAAACATACACTAGATGAAGCGCCACCAGCAAGAAATGTACTCGCTTCTGCCACCTCAGGAAATCACCTCCATTGAAGCAATCCAACTTGACAATGTTAGCCGACAGCTCTTTGATTGAAGCCATTGCAACGAGAGAAAAACTTCCTTTAGATTGTTAATCCAGAGGGACTTGCAATAACTTCAAAGCGCGTAACACCGCCACTTTCCTAAAGGAAGTTTTGCTCTCTAAACTGCAAAAGTCAGCAAATATCCTAAAGGATACGATGAAGTAAATACACCTTTCACTTTGCAAAAGTGAAAGATGAAAACAAGAGCAGTTGCTGGTGAATTTCGATATGATTTCTTCCTCCCCAAACCTCTCCTCTTATAGAGCACTGGTCATGACTAGTTAGAGTGAAAATGGGGTAGTGGAGTAGTAGAACAGTCAAGCATTGATGCAATGGAGTAGTGGAGCAGTAATGGAGTAACGGAGAGCAATTTCAACTGCACCCACTCAGCCACTCTAATAACTACCCATTTAATCTCGAAAATGGTAAAAGTTAATGGTAAAAAGTTTTACCCATGGTTAGCTTGCACACATATTCACACACGCGCACGTGCCTCGTGCCAAGTGCTAAGTGCGCCTATAAAAGCGCCTAAAATGCGCCATATGGGTCGTGCCGCGCGCGCGCGCGTGTGGCTCACCGTACATAACACTTGTATTTTATTTTACACACACTATGGTGCAAGAGTAGATATATACTCTTTAAACTTGAAGTTCCTAACCAATGTGGGACTAAACATTTATTTTGAAAATGTTCAACACTGCGCTGCCAATACAAAATGGAGCTTGCTAGGGTAATATGGGGTTCGGTACTAATTTTTTAAATGTCTTTATCATTTCTCTCCCTTGATATATTGATATAATGGTAGATATTTATAGGGGTGTATTCAATTGAGATTTTAATGGATTTTTAGTTACTTTTAATTACTAAAAAAGTTTAAATGTATTCAATAAAACCTTTTAGAGTGTTTATAAAAATAAGGTATATTAAATGTGAACTTTTATAGACTTTTTAAAAGTATATCAAAGTTTTGGGGTATTTGATTTAAACGTTTATAAAGTTTATAAAGTTTATAAAAGTAATGTATAATTAATTTGTAGGCGACTTTTGTGGTTTGGTTACAAAATTTTGACTTATAGACTTTTTGTATAAAAATACATATAAAGAAATCTTCAACTTCTTCTCGCCTCAACCCATAAAATTTTAGCGACTTCTAATTTTTGTTGGTTCTCTTATTCAATAACGACTTCGTTGTCCACAAGGTCTTTTCTTATCAATTGTTTTTCTTAACTTCTCCAATCAACTCCACAACTCATGGATTTCATTGCTTACTCATTACACTAGTGTCTCTATTGATGAAAATAAAATGATGTTGTTATTAAAAGGATCTCGTTCTTGCGTCATTGTACATTTTTCGTAGGATTTTTTACAAACAAGTTTCGTTTATTAAATGTCTAATTATAATATCAAAAAGTGTAATATTATTATTTTTAGAAAAATAATCGTATATATTTTTTTCAAATGCGAGAAATGTATTTAAAAAAAATTAAATTATCATTCGTAAGGAAAAAAATATAATTTTTTTTACTTAAGTAAAAAAAAGTGCAAAATTTTTACACACGATGATCTTACTTTGTTCTTTTCTACCACTAAAAGATAATTTATTTGCCTATTTGTTTCTTTGATATTTATTTACTTATTTGTTATGTTACTATCTCGATAATAATTCATTAATATGTCTATATGATTTTTTTATTAAAATACAAAAATATTTTTAAAAAAACTAGTAATAGTTATTAAGAAAAAGAAATATATTTTTTTATAACATGTAAAAAGAAATATAATAATCCATCTATTTTTTATAATAAAGCGAAAAATATTTGTTTTTATATAAAAATCAGAAAAATCTATTGGTATCGATCAAAATCATATTTAAGTAGTTTACAAAAGTCATTAAAAAATCTTAAATGTTAATAAAAGTCATCAAAATAAAGTTTATATAAAAGTTTATCAAATTCTTTAAAAGTGTATGAAAATCTGCAAACTTCGAAAAAGTCATCCACTTATAAAAGTAATCAAAAGGCTATTAAAATCTCAATTGAATATACCTCTGTTAATATAACATTAATTACTTTCCTTCTCTCAGCAAAAAAAGATACCCCTTTTCCACTGTTAGATCATAAAATCAAGAGTGAGAAAATGTAAATATATTTAAAGCATTAATTACACTTGCTCTCAACAACAAAAATGACTTTCTCTCTCATATAAGGTAAATGCTATAGTGACACATATAAGTCACACACCTACACTTTTATCTCTTCCAAAAAAAAGAAGTGTAGCTTAAAAAAAGGGAAATACCGCAATGACATACTTAGGTCGCACATAATTCAACAAATTCTTGGTATCTCTCTTCGTAATTAGTTTAACTGTAATGTTTTTAAATTGATCGATTAAAAATAGACTTTATTTATTCCTAATTTATTTTTAGACATCAAATATACAAATTAAAAAATATTGTAATTCATGTAATAACAAAATAACAAAATAACAAAACCTAAACAAAAGAATAAAATTTGTCTATATTTAATAGTAAAAAGTAAATCGTGTTGATAATTGTTCCATCATACCAATGAAAACAATAATTCGTGTGATAAAAACATAAAAGATCTCAATGTTTATCCAAACATAGATCTCAATGATATCAATGATAAAAATAACTAAATAACTATGTCAATACAATAGAAAATAAAGTAATTAATCATGAGATAAAATATAAAAAAGAACTAGTTTTAGACTCGAACATCGTCTCTGAATACTATGAATATATATTTATTTTCTAATAAATAAAAATTGTTTAAAAATTACAATTTATGAAATATGTGAAGAACGATGTAATTGTAATTTTTATAATAACTAAAAATCATAATCTTTGATTAAAAAATGTAAAAATACCAACATTAAATTATTATGAATCTGTATTTATTTTTTCATAAAAAAAAGTTGTCTAAAATAAAAAATATATGAAAAATGATGTAATTGTAATTCTCATAATAACGAAAAACAACAATCTTAGATTAAAAATATGAAAGATGAAAAATACCTACACTAATTATATATACTTATTATATTTTATTTTTAAAAAACTAAAAAGCTGTTATTGTGTGAAAAGTGAAAAAAAAATGAACACACTTTACTTAGGCGATTAATTAGGACACCGAAATTAAGTGGGCTAATTAATGAAAGTACTCGATATATATAGTATTTTTATTAATAAAGTGCATTTGAAAAAAAATTAATTACTCTTTAATGTGGCATAAGCGCAACTAAGTTGATCTTCTGTTAATCAAAAATGACTTAATCGATGACCGATCAAGGTGATATGTAATTGGATGATTAAGGTTTCTATGATACATAATATTAGTTAATGAAAATTGGTTTAATGATTGTGTATATTTATTGAATTCTTTACATGATTCATTATTTGAAAATAACAAAATAATGAAATAAGTGAAAACTAAACAATTATATGAAAAAACTTAATTTTAAATAAATTTAGCTAAACATATTATCACTAAAAAAATTAATTAATAAATTAATTCGTTAATTATAATAGGTTTAATGATAATGTATATGTTTGATGATAATATGTTTAGATAAATTACTTAAATTTTTTTATATAATTTTAATTTATTTCAAAAATATAAAATCCATGAATAATAGAAAAAATATTAAAAGTATAACTGTAACTGCCCAATACGCCATTATTATTTATTATTTTCAGACTTTGACGCCAGTTCAGATCCTCGTGGATGCCGCAGATAGGTCAGGGCAAGTCTGACTAGGTAAATAGTGATTTTGCATGATTGTTTGCCTATTTTGCGATGTCATATATCAAATTATTTTACCTAGCATCGCATGTATGCATTTATATCATTGAATCGAGTGAGATAGTGTAATGGGTGTTCGCCTAGAGAAACGTGTCAATACGGGCACTAAGCGAGCAAAATGTGGGTACGCTAGGTCGAGAAAAATAATTTGATTAATCAACAACAACATAGCTTTAGTCCCAAATAATTTGATTAATCAATTTAATTAAATGTGACAAAATACAAATTTTAAACCCACAGTCTAGGCCAATTGATAAAAATTAGTGATTATGGCGCGCCTCATTATGCGTGCTGAAGTGCGGGACACCGGGTGACCGAAGATAATTGAATAAGACTAACAATTTTGTGTCTAATAAGGACAAATAAGGGCATGCCACTTATACCACCTAATACCCGTAAAATGAGGATTTCCACTCATTTCTTGTCTTCCTCACGTTTCCTCTCTACTCTCTTCAACACATAAACAAAAAAAGAGTGTATCTAATGGAGAGAAATTGTTGAAGGATTGATAGAAACCATTGAGTGTGTGATTTAAGGAGTCTCTTGGAGTCTTGGAAGTGATTTGATCAAGCAAACAAGTGATCAAGGTATTTTTTAATTTCTCCATTAAAATGAAGCTTGAATGGGTTTTAAAGGTGGAAGTTGATTGTTGGTTACATGTTGGAGAAAACTTGATATTAATGGGTTGGTTGTTGTTGAAGTTGTTATTGTTGTTGGTTGATTTGTTTAAAAAAACAAAAAACAAAAACAAAAACAGAGGCTGCTATTGCTGTTGATGTTGGAAAAATGGGGGAGGGGAGGACGCATGCACACGTGTACTTACGTGCGTCCCCTGAACCGAGCCGAATTGGTCTGGGCCAGGCCCAACCCAGTTGGGCCGGATCGGGTCTAGCTGACTTGGTTGGACTGGGTCAAACCCGATCTGATGACCCACCCATTTATTTTAAATAATATAAATATTGAAAAATTAATAAAAATAGTTTTAAATAAAATAAATTTCAAAAAAAATAATAAAAAAATGTAGAAAATTATGAAAAAAATTAAAAAAATCAAGAAAAATATAAAAAATGAGAAAAAGATAGAAAATAGTATTCGAGAGCTTTTTTCAGGCGTATGACACCTCAGTATAATTCGAAAAGTGTTCCAAACCAAACTTTTTGGAATAAAATTTCAATATCTTTTGCCAAAAATTATAAATTTAATGACTCTAAACAAGTTAAAATGGTTAACTGGACACCAGGAACTTAGGAGACTATAGTCGGGAGTCAGATGCGTATCTGAGACATGAGCGGGACTCTAGAGTGCATTTTTGCAGTACGTAAGAATCCATTTGATAGTCACTGAGGGTTTACTTTTCCATCATTGATTTCCTATTCCTTGTTATTGTACTCTATTCCACGATACATTTGGGTTTGTGGTCAAGTTACTCCCACTTGATATTAATAGTGTACTTATGGCACACTAGGCTATATCACGTGTGATCGGACTCTCGGTGAATTGCAACCCGAGGTGCATTAAGGGTGCACGTGTCAGACACGCACCGTAAGGAAACAGGTGAAAAGAAGTGGGGGCACCCACCGAAAGGATCTTGGGGTCTGAAGTACAGTTTAGTCTGACCGGGACGAGTACACACTTTATTTCTCTCGTGTTATTTATTCATGTAATGATCGTAGCACAGTTGCCTATTTAGTTTCCGCATGATTATTTCACATGATTATTGATATCTATTTACTTTCTTATGAATGCTCGGTGTACTTCGTTTGGAATCTTACTGACTACACTCTCCATCTGGTTTTTTGTGATGGTCGAGTGTAGATCCCAATATTAGTAGGGGCAAGGGGATTCTTGGTGACTTCATCTGATTGCCCATAGTCGATGACCCATTGGTATGTTTTATTTTGATATTTCGCTTTACTTTTGGGTATTGGGTAGACTGGAGAGACACTGTACTTATATATATTACTGTTTATTAGTACCATCGCCTATATACAGAGTACTTTTCCAGGTTTTTCACAGTAGGACTTGCTCTTATAAATGATACTTTATATGATGATGAATTTAATTGTTTTACTTACTTTAAATTTAAGAATTCCGTTGTTTTAATGCTAAAAGTGAAAATTGTCTAACTAAATTAATTAACCAAATGAGTCAACACGCATATCGAGGAGTCGCGATGTAGCTAAGGACGTTAGTGGCGCGTGGGACCCAGTAGATTAATGATTTGATAAGACCGCGAGGCCGCGACACTCCACGTGGCGACCTTGAGATTTAGGCCCACCACAGGTGGTATCAGAGCGAAAGTTCTAGGAACCTCGGTAAATTAAATGAAAGAGCATAAAACTTTTAAAAAATTATTAGATGTGGAAACCTGATGTACTAACCTTAGAACTCTAGTTGGGAAGTGATGGTGAGGCGGGTAGACTTAGGGTTTATAATCATGTTATGTTTTATTGTATATATTAACACGTATTTATAATGAGATTGATCCGACATATGCTTTTTGATATAGATCACGATTGATGAACAACCTTCGACACAGCGTAAGATAGGATAGACTAGTGATCCTACTAAAGACACCACTACTATTACTGTTTCGACTCATAGCATAGAGGATCGACTCACCACCCACGATGCCCAGTTGATAGAGATCCTCCAGTTACTTAGGGCTCAGGCCGCGATAGCCGCCATAGCAGCAGCACTAGCTCCTATAGTTCTTGTCGCACTTACGGTTCAAACAGTCGCCACCCCCAAGTACACCACATATGCCTATTGATACATCACTTTCAAAGACACGATCCGAGGGAGTCTCACTAGCGATTGTGATACCATTAGAGACTTTGACTCTTACGCCCTTACATATGACTACCGAGCAGCCAACAACTACTACAATTGCTGCTACTTCTATATTCGTCTTGACTCCGGAGGCGAAGCTTGTCAGAGAGTTTATAAGTCTCAACCAGGATATTTCTACGGAGGTGGAGGCAGTAGGGAAGTTGATAGTTTCGCATCAGTGTTTTCATATGCTGATGCGGAACGACGACAACATACATACACGTTTATCCGAAGCGTGTCTGAGACGTCATGCAGCGGTCTGGTGGATGACTTATCTGGATATCCACCCAGAGCCAGCGACATGGGAGAGTTTTGAAAGTTGTTCTACGACGAGTTCATTCCCATGCAGGTGAGGCTAATGTTGAGGGAAGACTTTCTAGCCCTACGACAGGGTAACCACTCATTGATGCAGTACATGGAGCGGTACCGATGCCTATTACTGTTCTCGATGGATGTTGCGGGCACAAAAATGCTTCAAATTTACTATTTCATCCATGGTGTTGATGAGCGAATTACTGACGCGATAGTCTCGATAGGTGCTACTACTTTTCAGGAGGTGTATGATCGAACATTATCTTATGAGACACTGCTCCAGGAGAGAGAGGGCTGGCGTGATGGGGCATGTGCCCTAGGTCAATCCATTAACTGTCTTTATGAATACTTTTAGTTAATAAAATAGAGGATTTCATTTGCTGTTTATTATAATTAATTTGCATGTTTACATTATAATAAGATCCATGGGTATTTACATAAATATCCTAATTGTCCCTAGTCGATCATTATACTGGGAACTATAATGAATTAAGACTAGTGTGAGTCTTGATTGATGATCATATGATGATTATACATATAGGGATACAAATCAAGATCACGAGTACTTGTTAGGGAACAAAGTACTGGACCGACCCGCTATGAGAACATCACATGGATTAAGTCATTGTTGTTTCTCATGATAGGTATATATTCCAGTCCTCTGACTTGAGATTACCAGAGACTTCAACATTAGGAACACAATAATTTGACACAATCAAACGTTGTCTTTAACCTGACGATTATAAAGGTTGTGATTGGTTACTGTGTGAGCAATGTGATGAAGTTGTGTAATCGAGATAGAATTTGTCCCTCTCATATAAAGAGAGATATCTAGTGGATCCCTCGATGTGTTAGACTGTTAAAATGCCTAGTCTAAGTGAATTGATATTGATCAATGTCAGTTGGATGTTTTCGGTCTACCTGGAGATCGAGACTAGTACGATTGAACATGTTGGATGACAATTCCATGCCTTATGTTTGATCAAAAGGATATCGTGTGACAAAAGGATGTTATATACACTATTGATTAGGTTGTATCGATTTGATATTCGTACAACTTGGGTAGTCATAATGTCTTGCTAGAGACTGCTTATGACTTGTATACCAAAATGTGTTTTGATACACTGCCAACGTTGTATGAGCCTATTGGGTCGCACACTAAGAATGGTTTTGCGAGATTTTAAGATGATTCGAGAAAAATGAATTTTATGTGATAAAATTCATGAAGTAAACGTCCTTGTGGTGTATTACACTTATACTTCGTTAAGTAAGGGTATATGTGTAATTTACTTAACCTTCTATATACAAGGGTTGTATAAATAGACGCTTTAAGTTAGAACACACACACGAAATATTAATAGGCCGAAACTCTATTTTCATTTTAGAAACGACTTAGGGTATGCTCTGGATCGTTTTGGAGAGAAACAAAAGGATTTGGTATTCTCTCGAAGCTAGCACTTCGAATCTCGTCCGCCGTTTGTGTGTGGACTACTGGTAGAGGCGTTCGTTATTGGCGAGTGCCTTAGAGATCGATCAACCTTCAGAAAGGTATATTGCGACTGAGGTATGATTAAGTTTTTCATGGTTTAAATGTTTTTAACGGAATTAGATTCGGATCCTGTTGGGGTTTTTCTCAAAACCGTTTTGTAATCTCCGCTGCGTATGAACCTCAAAACCCAACAGTGGTATCAGAGCCTTCGAGTTTGATTCCATTAAATTCATTGCATGTTTTCTTCTGATATATACATGATATATGATTGAAAGCATGTTAATAGTTGATGTATATGTGATATACATAAGTTTCCTGTGAGATTTATTATCATGTTTTATGTATATGATACATATATTCGTGATTTAATTAAAATCAGTTTCTTACATGCTAGTAACCATGTTAGGTTAATTCAAATAATTTAAATGAATTGAATTTCGTGTTCTGTGATCCATGACACCATTAGGTATAATCTTTATTTTTCGTGTATTGATGCATGGATGAAATCTGTAATTCAAGTATGCATATTTAGGTTACATTGTCTTACGTTTCTTGAATTGTATAAGTCTGAATATTAATTCGAAACTAATATGATTAGGTTCGATTGGGATAGTAGTTCATGATTCAATGACATATTTGTGATTATCTGGATGAAGACCGAAATTGCAAATAATTAATTTTCGAAATTGTTTATTTATCTCGTTATATCTATTTTGTTATGAACTTTCTATTTGATAAAGATAGATAACAAATTAGATTAGGAGATATAATCAAAATTTGTATCGTTATCCCTATTGGATAGGAGATAAATATCAAGAATCTTCCTATTAGTGATATACTAGGATTCAAATATCTTAAATCCTAATTGGATTAGGATAAGATAATTAGTTAGACGTGGGCCCGGATTAATTAAAATATTTTAATTGACTCAATTTCGGGTAAATTAAGGGGTATTTTTAGGATAATAAAATCAGCGGGACCGCCGCCCGCTGACCGGCCAGCGGGACCGCCGTCTAACTAATCCTAGCGCACGGAAATTCTTTTATTAGTGAATAGTATAAAAAATTTCAAATTGTTTGGTGATTGAACAAATCAATAGAATATATGATATTTCATTGTTTACATAAAAATCACTAAAACTGAATAAAATCCCTCTATTAAATTTTAAGTTTCATGTCATCCATTTTAAACACTTGTCAAAGGCCTCGATCACACTAATATAGTTTCGGACATAGTTTGGTGTATTGTGTTATCTTGGTGAGACAAGTTGGGTAAGAGTTACCTAAATGTTTAAAATGGTCAGACTTAATAAAGCCATCAAAATAGTTTTGAGCTTTAGGCAAATGATAAGATAAAAACATGCTAAGACATAAGATGTCCCGTATCTCATAAAAGGATCTAAAAATTACATAAGATGTAATTGGTAACTGTTACCTACCTAAATAATCTAGTTCTGTGTTTCATGCCATATTTGTCATAGAATTAGGTGAAATATGGATTTTAGTCCCCTAAATAAAAAGTATGTTTTAGGAGGGTTGTTAATTTAGTGGGAGTCTATTCCTCTATACTAAAATAAACTTTGCATAATCTTTATTGTAGATCAATGGCCTCTTCAAGTAACAATAATCCTCTGTCGCTGCGATCCATCCTTGAGAAGGATAAGCTATCTGGGACTAACTTTCTTGACTGGTTTTGAAACTTGAGAATTGTTCTTAAGCATGAACGCAAGTTGTATGTCCTGGATGCTCCAATCCTTGAGGACCCACCACCCAATGCTACGAAATTTGTGAAGGATGCGCATAGTAAGCATGTCAACGATTCTACGATGTTGCATGTATTATGTCGGCAACTATGGTTCCCTGAACTTCGAGAAGGACATGGAACTAATGGAAGCCTACGACATGGCTATAACGCTGAAGGAAATGTTCCAACAAACAAACTAGGCAAGAAAGGTTCGAGACAGTCAAAAACCTACATTCTTGCAAGATGACCGAGGTGCGTCATTAGTCCTCATGTTACGAAGATAAAGGGCTATGTTGACCGGCTTGATAGACTCGGATTCCCATAAGCCAAGAGTTGGCTACGGATTTGATCTTGAATTCATTACCAGAGAGTTACTCACAATTTGTTATGAACTACAATATGAATAATATGGAGAAATCAATTTTCGAGTTGCATTTGATGCTCAAAGCTCGCTGAACAAAATATCAAGAAACACTCTAGTAATGTGTTGATGGTTCAAAAGGAAAGGGAATGAAGAAGAAAGGCAAAGGCAAGGCTAGAGTTGCCAAGTACATTCTTGCACTGTCGCAAAGCTCGTGGAACAAGTCAACCCCCCACTGTTCTCGCTTCAAAACACCCAAAAGAAAAAGAAGGAAATTGTCATTTCTGTCATGCACCTGGACATTGGTTCAGAAATTGCAAACTCTATCTGGAAGATCTTAGGAAGAAAAATGGTAGTGCGACTACCACTACAGGTATTTAGGTTATTGAAATTAATTTATCTACTAGTGATTCCTGGGTATTAGATACCGGATGTGGATCTCACATTTGTATAAATGTGCAGGGACTCACCAGAAGTAGAAAGTTGAAGAAAGGAGAAGTCATCTTCTGCGTAGGGAATGGAGCAAGAGTTGCTACCCTGGCTGTTGGATCATATGACTTAGTTTTATCTAGTGGACTTATTTTAACTTTAAATAATTGTTATTTTGTGCCTGCCTTGAGCAGAAACATCATTTCTGTTTCATGTTTGGATATGGATGGTTTTGATTTTATTATTGCTAATAATAGATGTTCCATTTCTCGTAAAGGCATATTTTATGCAAATGCTGATTTGTATGATGGTCTTTATATTCTAAGCATGAAAAAGTCCACTGATACTCCAGTCTTTAACATAAATACAAAGAGATTCAAGTCAAATGATTTGAATCAAACCTATCTTTGGCATTGTCGTCTCGGGCACATAAACGAGAAACGTATAACGAAGCTCCATAAAGATGGACTTGTAGATTCATTTGATTTAGAAACATATGAAACGTGCGTATCTTGTTTACTGGGCAAGATGACTAAAAGTCCCTTTACTGGACACAGTGAAAGGGCGAGTGATTTATTGGGTCTAATACATACTGATGTATGCGAAACCTATAAACACAATGGCTAGAGGAGGTTATTAGTACTTCATTACATTTACTGATGATTTCAGCAGATATGGTTATGTATATCTTATGAAACATAAAGCTGAATCATTTGAGATGTTTCGAATGTTTCAAAATGAAGTGCAGAATCAACTTGGTAAAACTATCAAAACACTTCGATCAGATCGAGGTGGTGAGTATTTAAGCCAAGAATTTGATGATCATCTTAGAAATTGTGGGATTGTCTCCCAATTGACTCCACCAGCAACTCCACAATGGAATGGAGTTTCTGAAAGGAGAAATCGAACCTTATTAGATATGGTTCGATCTATGATGAGTCATGCAGATCTTCCATTATCCTTTTAGGGCTATGCATTAAAAACTGCAGCTTTCACTCTAAATCGAGTTCCTTCTAAAGCGTTTGATAAAACACCATATGAGATATGGTACGGGAAGAGACCTAGTTTGTCATTTCTTAAGATTTGGGGTTGTGAGGCTTACGTAAAGCGACAAGTCTCAGAAAAAGTAACACCTAAATCTGACAAGTGTTTATTTGTGGGGTATCCTAAGGAAACAAAAGGATATTACTTTTATAATCCCGCTGAGAACAAAGTGTTTGTTGCTCGGTATGGTGCCGTTATGGAAAAATAGTTTATTTCAAAAGACACTAGTGGGAGAGAAATAAATCTTGAAGAAGTTCAAGAATCACAAGTAAACACTGAACCGCTACTAGAAGTACAACAACATTCCGAACCAGTTGAACCTCCACAAGTGACACAAGGCCCAAGTAAATCTAGTAGGGTAAGACATGAGCCAGAGAGATTCGGATTTCTCATTACTGATAGTCGTGATGTGTTGCTTATAGACCAAAATGAGCCCACCACTTATCAGGAGGCTATGTCTGGACCAGACTCAGATAAATGGCTAAGTGCCATGAACTCTGAGATGCAATCCATATATGATAACCAAGTTTGGAACTTGGTTGATTTACTGAAGGTGGTAAGACCATTGGATGTAAATGGGTTTTCAAGAAGAAAAGCGACATGGATGGCAAAGTGCATACTTTTAAAGCAAGACTTGTAGCAAAAGGTTTCGTGCAAACTCAAGGTGTTGATTATGATGAAACTTTTTCTCCAGTAGCCATGCTTAAATCCATAAGAATTTTAATTGCCATTCTGCATATATTATGACTATGAAATATGGCAAATGGATGCAAAAATAGCATTTCTTAATGGAAAGTTTGCTTGAGGACGTGTATATGACACAACCTGAAGGTTTTGTACTTCCTGAGAATTCTAGGAAGGTATGTAAGCTTCAAAGATCCGTTTATGGATTAAAGCAAGCTTCTCGGAGTTGGAATCTTTGTTTTAATGAAGCAATCAAGGATTTTGGTTTTATTAAGAACGAAGATGAGCCTTGTGTATACAAGAAGGTCAGTGGGAGTGTAGTTGTTTTTCTGGTATTGTATGTTGATGATATATTACTCATTGGAAATGACATCCCAACATTGAAGAATGTCAAGTCTTGGTTAGGGAAATGTTTCTCAATGAAAGACTTAGGGATAAAGATCTATAGGGATAGATCTAAGAGGCTAATCGGTCTAAGTCAGAGTGCTTACATAGACAAGGTGCTGAATAGGTTCAGTTTGCAAGACTCTAAAAGAGGATTGTTGCCAATGTCTCATGGCATAAGTCTCAGCAAGACTCAATGTCCTAAGACAAATTATGAGCGAGACCGTATGAATAAGATTCCATATGCATCAGCTATTGGATCTATCATGTATGCCATGTTATGCACTCGACACGATGTATCATATGCTTTGAGCACTACAAGCGAGATATCGTCAGATCCAGGTGAGAGTCATCGCATAGCAATAAAGAACATCCTTAAATACTTAAGAAGGACTAAGGAAGTGTTCTTGGTCTATGGAGGTTTTGAAAATGATCTAGTTGTAAATGGTTACATAGATGCAAGTTTTCAAAGCGATATAGATGATTTTAGATCATGATCTGGATATGTGTTTACATTGAATGGTGGTGCGAAAAGTGGAAAAGTTCGAAGCAAGAGCGTGGCGGATTCTACAATGAAGTTGAGTATATTGCGGCGTCATTCAATGCAAAGAAAGGAGGCGTTTGGATCAAAAAATTCATTTCGAACTAGGTGTGGTTCCAAGTATTGCTAACCCTGTTTGTTTGTATTGTGACAATAACGGGGCAATAGCACAGGCCAAGGAACCTAGATCACACCACAGATCTAAACATATACTCAAGCGTTTTCATCTCATCAGAAAAATTATTGAGAGGGGAGACGTAAAGATTTGCAGAGTACCTACTGAAGACAACGTTGCGGATCCATTGACAAAAGCTCTTCCATAAGCAAAACATGATGGTCATGTTAGATCATTAGGCATTAGATGCATGTATGATTGGCCCTAGTGCAAGTGGGAGATGATGGGGCATGTGCCCTAGGTCAATCCGTTAACTGTCTTTATGAATACTTTTAGTTAATAAAATAGAGGATTTCATTTGCTGTTTATTATAATTAATTTGCATGTTTACATTATAATAAGATCCATGGGTATTTACATAAATATCCTAAACGTCCCTAGTCGATCATTATACTGGGAACTATAATGAATTAAGACTAGTGCGAGTCTTGATTGATGATCATATGATGATTATACGTATAGGGATACAAATCAAGATCACGAGTACTTGTTAGGGAACAAAGTACTGGACCGACCCGCTATGAGAACATCACATGGATTAATTCATTGTTGTTTCTCATGATAGGTATATATTCCAGTCCTCTGACTTGAGATTACCAGAGACTTCAACATTAGGAACACAGTAATTTGATACAATCAAACGTTTTCTTTAACCGGACGATTATAAAGGTTGTGATTGGTTACTGTGTGAGCAATGTGATGAAGTTGTGTAATCGAGATAGAATTTGTCCCTCTCACATAAAGAGAGATATCTAGTGGATCCCTCGATGTGTTAGACTGTTAAAAGGCCTAGTCTAAGTGAATTGATATTGATCAATGTCACTTGGATGTTTTCAGTCTACCTAGAGATCGAGACTAGTACGATTGAACATGTTGGATGACAATTCCATGCCTTATGTTTGATCAAAAGGATATCGTGTGACAAAAGGATGTTATATACACTATTGATTAGGTTGTATCGATTTGATATTCGTACAACTTGGGTAGTCATAATGTCTTGCTAGAGACTGCTTATGACTTGTATACCAAAATGTGTTTTGGTACACTTTCGCAACGTTGTATGAGTCTATTGGGTCGCACACTAAGAATGGTTTTGCGAGATTTTAAGATGATTCAGAAAAATGAATTTTATGTGATAAAATTCATGACAGAAACGTCCTTGTGGTGTATTACACTTATACTTCGTTAAGTAAGGGTATATGTGTAATTTACTTAACCGTCTATATACAAGGGTTGTATAAATAGACGCTTTAAGTTAGAACACACACACGAAAGATTAATAGGCCGAAACTCTATTTTCGTTTTAGAAACGACTTAAGGTTTTTGGTATGCTCTGGATAGTTTTGGAGAGAAACAAAAGGATTTGGTATTCTCTCGAAGCTAGCACTTTGAATCTCGTCCGTCGTTCGTGTGTGGACTACTGGTAGAGGGCGTTCGTCGTTGGCGGCGCCTTAGAGATCGATCAACCTTCAGAAAGGTATATTGCGACTGAGGTATGATTAAGCTTTTCATGGTTTAAACGTTTTTATTGGAATTAGATTCGGATCTATTGGGGTTTTTCTCAAAACTGTTTTGTAATCTCCGCTGCGTATGAACCCCAAAACCCAACATGGCGTACAACTGGTAGTGCAATACAAGCGGGTCAGGGTTCTCGGTCGGATCAGAGACCAAGGAGACATAGAGATCAGCTTGACAGAGGTCACCGAGATGATCGACAAGATAGGGACCATAGGGTTGATCACAAGGACAACAAGTTCCGGTACGAGGATAGGCAGCAAACGCACGCCTTAGCACTTGCACCCACTGAGCAACAACGAAATCAACCACATCAGTACCGTCAAGATAAGGATCAAGGAGGCCGTGACAGAGATTCGGAGACAGGCAGGAGAAACGTCGATGTAATTATTGTGGTCAGAAAGGGCAACTGAAATCTGACTACAAGGCACCACCGACAATACCAGGAGCACAACAGGGTCAGCTTAGGGAGAGAGCACATGCAGTCCCGCAGCCAAATCGAGATGCGACCAAACAGCTTGTCGAGGGTATGTTATCTATTATGGGTAGATCGATGCATGTTATGATAGATTATGGTAGTATATTATCATTTATTACTGGAAGCATGGTAGGAGAGTTAGGGTTAGCATCGCATACGTTAGACAAACACCTTGTCCGTAGTACGTCAGCAGGGGATAAGATATACCCTAGCCGGATATGTCGAGACAGCACGATAGAGGTTGAGGGGCATCGGTTGCCAATAGACTTACGAGTCCTAGAGTACCTCTAGTTTGACGCACTTTTAGGGATGGACTGGTTGGCGACATATCATACACAGCCGGATTGCTTCTAAAAGACTCTCACGTTTCGAGTTCTAGAGATTCCAGAGTTTACGTTTACCAGAGTCACGACCGCACTACCCATTACTAGAGGTCGACTAGCTACAGCTCGGGAGATGGAGACATTTGCAGCGATAGTTGAGCCGGAGGCTAGGATCGAAGTCATGATTAAGGATGTTCCAGTAGTCTGAGACTTTGTTAATATATTTCCAGATGATTTACCAGGATTGCCACCGCCACGAGTGATTGAGTTCATCATTGAGCTGATACCAGGGACTATGCCGATTGCTAGCAGACTTTACCGGATGTCGCTGTCAGAGCACGAGGAGGTTAGGAGGTAATTGGATGACTTACAGGAAAAGGGCTTCATTCATCCTAGCTTATCACCTTGGGGAGCTCCGGTGTTATTTGTGAAGAAAAATGATAATTCAATGAGGATGTGCATAGACTACGTGAAATTGAATCAGGTGAAAGTTAAGAACCGTTACCCATTCCCTTGGATTGACGATCTTTTCAATCGTTTGACTGGCGCCAAGTTCTTCTCGAAGATTGATTTGTGTTCAGGCTATCATTAGTTAAGGATTCGAGAAGAGAACATCAAAAAGACTGCTTTTAGTAAAAGATATGGGTTATTTAAGTTTACAGTCATGCCTTTTGGGCTAATTAACGCCCCAACGATCTTTATGGACTTGATGTACAGGGTCTTGAAACTATAATTGGATAGATATGTCATCATCTTTATTGATGACATCTTGATTTACAGCAGGACTCGTAAGGAGCACACGAGTCATCTCAGAGCAGTTTTGACGACACTAAGAAATCATAGACTATACGCAAAACTTAGCAAACGTGATTTATGGCTGAGTGTAGTGAGATTTATGGGACATGTCATTAGTGATCAGGGTATTTATGTGGATTTAGAGAAGATTCGGGCGATTATTGATTGGAGGACGCTTGAGTCTATTTTTGATATTCAGAGTTTCTTGGGGTCTAGCAGGGTCCTACCGCCGATTCGTACAAGATTTTTCCTCAATTGCAGCACTGATGACTAGACTGACAAAAAAGGATGTTAGATTTGATTGGTCAAAAGAGTGTGAGCAGGCTTTCTGGGGGCTGAAGAAAAGATTGACTTCTGCACTAGCGTTGACATTGTCAGAGCCTAGCAAGAGCTTGTCGGTGTATACGGATGCATCAGGCATTGGACATGGATGTGTTTTAATGCAGGAGGGTAGACTAGTAGCTTATTTGTCGCGACGGCTGAGACCCCGTGAGGGAAACTATCTAGTGCATGACTTGGAGCTTGCATCAATTATTTTTGCACTGAAGGCTTAGAGGCATTATCTATATGGAGAGTAGTTTGTACTATGCACCAATCATCAGAGTTTGAGATACATTTTCAATTAGAGAGATCTGAAAATGCGTCAGAAGAGATGGCTTGAGTTGCTGAAGGACTACGACTTCGCTATTGACTATCACCAGGGAAACCGAATGATGTAGTTGATGCATTGAGTAGGACTGGTGTTGACAGTTAGACAGTGGTACGACGTATGACATATGAGCATGGCTTATTGCAGGCGGCGTCAGTTATATGCATGACAGAGGTTATTACCACGGTCGAGCCACACATTTGTTGTCAGACGAGAGTTCCAACTGTATCTATTAAGTGAGTTGCCGAGTATTGGAGGACTGGTGGGCTCTATGAGCAATTCAGTGGTCTGGCCCAGGATCCGAAGTGTACGAATTGGGCAGAGTTGACGGATTAGTGTTTGAGACACCGAGGTAGGTTGTGGATACCTACGGTTTCAGAGATATGGGATAAAATCTTAGAGGATGCACATAGGTCTCGCTACACAATTCATCCTGACCGACTAATATGTATCATGATTTGAGGTGATTGTTCTAGTGGCTAGGGATGAAGGCTGACATTGGCGAGTACGTTAGGAGTTTTCATATTTGTCAGGAGGTTAAGGCTTAGCACAGGAAACCAGGTGGTTTGCAATAGCCACTACCAATTCTACAGTGGAAATGAGAGTACGTTACTATGGATTTTGTCAATGGGTCTCTGCTGACTTCAAGGAGACACGATGCAGTTTGGGTTATGATAGACAGACAACAAAATCGGCGCATTTTATTCATATTTATATGAGATATTCGTTCCCACAGCTGAGCATTATCTTTGAGAGGGAGATCATTAGATTGCATGGGGTGCTAGTCTCTATTGTATCTAACCGAGATCTTAGGTTGACTTCGAAGTTCTAGGAGGTGATGCAGGAATAGTTTGGCACCAGGTTGCAATTTAATATACCTTACCATCCTCAGAAAAATGGATAGTCTAAAAGATTGATACATATTCTGAAGGATATGCTCAGGGCTTATATTTTGCAGTTTGGAGGTTCGTGAGAGGATTATCTACCGTTGTGTGAGTTTGCTTATAATAATAGTTGTCAAGCGAGTATCGGGATGCCTCCATTTGAGACGATGTATGGCAGGCCCTGCAGATCACCTGCATGTTGGGCAGTGCCTGAGGATACATCGGTGATTGGGCTAGAGATAGTTATTAATCACACAAAGAAGATTAGGACGACTCGATAGAGATTTTGGGGGGCATAAGACAGACAGAAGAAATATACAGACAAGTATCACGAGGGCATGAGCTATGAAGAAGGCGACATAGTTTATCTGAAGGTTTCCCTTGGAAGATCCAACAGAGATTTGAGACTAAAGGGAAAATGACGCCGAGATACATAGGACCGTTCAGAGTCCCAGCATGAGTTGGAAATATGGCTTACAGATCGGACTTATCAGCAGAGTTAGCAGGGGTTCAGCCTATGTTTCATATCTCGGTGTTCAGACTAGCTAGGTGAGGACCGAGACCGATGGTTGACTTGAGACAAATCGAGGTTCAGCTTGATGCGGCATATGAGGAGCGACCAATAGCGATTGTGGATCGACACGATTCAAACTCTTAGGAACAGGAAGATCCCTAAGGTGTTGGTTCATTAGCAGTATTATGGTACATAGGGACTCACTTGGGAGCTCGAGTCTACTATGCGGGAGCGTTACCCTCAGCTATTTCATGGTACGTCACTTCAAGCTATTTAATATTTCAAGACAAAATTTCTTTTCTAGTTAGGAAGAGTTGTAACGGTCCAAATTTTAATTACGCCATTATTATTGATTATTTTCAGACATGGACGCCAGCTCAGATCCGCGTGGATGCCGTAGATAGGTCAGGGCATGTTTGACTGGGTAAATAGTGATTTTGCCTAATTGTTTGCCTATTTATGATGTCGTATATCAAATTATTTTACCTAGCATTGCATGTGTGTATTTATATCATTGAATCGAACGAGATATTGTAATGGGTGTTCGCCTCGAGAAACGTGTCAATACGGGTACTAAACTAGCGAAATGTAGGTACACTAGGTCGGAAAAAATAATTTGATTAATCGAATTAATTAAATGTGACAAAGTACAAATTTTAAACCTACATTCTAGGCCAATTGATCGAAATTGACGATTATGGCGTGCCTCGTTATGCGCGCTAGGGCGCGAGACACCAGGTGATCGAAGGTAATTGAACAAGACTAAGAATTTGGTGTCTAATAAGGACAAATAAGGGCATGCCACCTATACCACCTAATACCCCTAAAATGAGGATTTCCACTCATTTTTTATCTTCCCCACGTTTCCTCCTTACTCTGTTCACCATATAAACAAAAAAAAATGTTCATCTAATGGAAAGAAATTGTTGAAAGATTGATAGAAACCATTAACTGTGTGAGATTTAAGGAGTCACTTAGAGTTTTGGAAGTGGTTTGATCAAGCAAGCAAGTGATCAAGGTGAGCATCTTTACTTTCTTTCAATTTCTCCATTAAAATGAAGCTTGAATGGATTTTAATGGTGGAAGTTGATTGTTGGTTAAATGTTGGAGAAATTTTGAGATTAATGGGTTGGTTGTTGTTGAAGTTGTTATTGTTGTTAGTTGATTTGTTTAAAGAACAAAAAAAAAAAACAAAAATAGAGGCTGTTGTTGTTGTTGTTAATGTTGGAAGAATGGGGGAGGGGAGGACTCACGCACGTGTATACGTGCGTGCGTCCCTTGGACCGGGCCAGGCCCGACCCAGTTGGGCAGGACTGGACTAGACTAGGGTAGGGCCGGACTGGGTGTGGTTGACCCAGTTAGACTTGGTCAGACCGACCCGGTTGGATCTGGTCAAACCCGATCTAGGAACCACACATTTATTTAAATAATATTAATATTTAAACATTAATAAAAACGATTTTAAATAAAAAAAATTACAAAAAATTAATAAAAATAGGTAGAAAATTATGAAAAAAATAGAAAATGAAGAAAAATAAAAAATAAGAAAAAGATAGAAAAATAGTATTCAAGAGTTTTTTTGAGCGTTTGGCACCCCGGTATAACTCGAAAAGTGTTCCGAACTAAACTTTTTGGAATAAAATTTCCATATTTTTGTCCACGCATTATAAATTTACTTAATTTGACTATAAACTAGTTAAAATGGTGAATTAGGCACTAGGAACTTAGGATACTATAGTCGGCAGTGGGGCATTTATCTCGAGACATGAGCAGGACTCCAGAGTGCGTTTTTGTGGTATGTACGAATCCATTTGAAAGTCACTGAGGGTTTACTTTTCCATTGTTGATTTCCTATTCCTTGTTATTGTACTCTATTCCGTGATACATTTAGGTTGGTGGTAGAGTTACTCCAATCTAATGTTCATAGTGTACTTATGACACACTAGGATGTAGCACGTGTGATCAGACATTCGGTGAATTGCAATTTGAGTTGCATTAAGGGTGCACGTGTTGGACACGTACAGCGAGGAACCAGGTGAAAGGAAATGGGGTACCCACCGAAAGGGTCCAAAGTACAGTTTAGTATGACCAGGACGAGTACACACTTTATTTCTCTCGTGTTATTTATTCATGTGATGATCGTAGTACAATTGACTGTTTAGTTTCCGCATGATTATTTAACATGATTATTGATATCTATTTACTTTCTTATGAATGCTCTGTGTACTTCATTTGGAATCTTACTGATTGTACTCTCCATCTGGCTTTTTATGATGGTCGAGTGTAAATCCCAGTACAAGTAGGGGCAAGGAGATTCTTGGCGACTTCATCTGATTGCTCATGGTCGAGGACCCACTAGTATGTGTTATTTTGATATTATGCTTTACTTTAGAATATTGGGGAAACTAGAGAGACACGGTACTTGTATATATTATTGTTTATTAGTATCGTCGGCTATATACATAGTACTTTTTCGGGTTTTTCACAGTAGGACTTGCTCTTATAAATGATGATTTATATGATGATGAATTTAATTGTTTTACTTACTTTAAATTTAAGACTTCCGCTGTTTTAATGCGTAAAGTAAGAATTGTCTAACTAAACTAATTAACCAAAGGTGTTAACTCGCATATCGAGGAGTCATAATGTAGCTAAGGACGTTACCCAGTGGATCAATGATATGATAGGACTTCAGGGTTGCAACACTCTACGGGGCGACCTCGAGATTTGGGGCTGCCATTATAACTAATAAATAAAATAATTTTTTATAATTAATAAAAAAATAAATTTAAGTTAAAATAAAATTGTATCCGAGGACTAAATCCTCTATTTTATATTATTTAAATGTGATCGAGTGGGTCGTACTTGCCCAAAATTATTTAGTGAAGATGATTTTTGTGAAAAAATATTTAAAACAAAAGATATATTTATTCATTTTGTCAAGATTACGCCCTTGTGATCATGGCGACTTTTTTATTGAAATCAAACTGGATGTACTTTATTTAATTGGAAAAAATTACAAAAGTACAGTTAAATTTAGTTTGAATGAGCAAAAAAAGTGTGGTTTTTTTTTATTACAGAAATAGGGTATATCGCCTTTTGAAAAGGCGTTATTAGTTGGGGAAAATTTTTTCCGCTGACGTGGACACACGAATAACGCCTTTTCAAAAGGATTTATTCGTGTGTCCGGTCCACGTATGACAGATTACACGAATATCGCCTTTTGAAAAATGCGCTATTTTTGTAATTCATCCATGTGGATGCATGTTTACACGAATAATGCCTTTTAATGCCTTTTCAAAAGGCGTTATTCGTGTAAATTTCCACGTGGGACGTCCACGTCGGATGTCCACGTGGACTAGAGCACACAAATAGCGCATTTTCTGAATGCGCAATTTATGTATTCGCCACGTCAAGTCGGGGTACACAGATAGTGCCTTTTCAAAAGGTCCTATCTGTATACCCATTGTCATCTTCTCGAAATAGGAAACGCAAAGAATATATTCTTTGCATTTCTTGTTTCGGCTGGAAGAAGAACAACTAGGGGAGGTAGGGGTAGATCATATGATTTTTGGAGGGGGCGGTCACTCAGGTATTTAAGGAGGGGAGGGGCAGAGGGGAAGTTGAGGGCAGAGAGAGGAGAGGATAGGAGACGACTGGAGTTGGCCAGATAGAGGAGGCGATAGGTTGAAGGAGAAGGAGAGGTTGTTAATGAGCAGCGACGGAGAAGGAGTTGACAGAGCAACAAAGTGCAGCATAACTGTGGGGCGGCAATGGGTAGTGGAGGAGAATGAGGAGAGGGAGTTGACGAGCAGCGGGGCAGGGACGGAGAAGGAGGAGAGTGAGTTGACGAGCAGCGGCAAGTGAGATCGAGAAAGAGAAGGAGAAGGAGGGGCGGCTTGACGGTATTTGGTTTGGTTTGGTTTGTTTTGTTTTGTTTTGTTGTTAGTTTAGTTAGTTTAGGAATTTTAATTTGTTTAGTTTAGTTGATGTTGGTGGGTTTGTTTAGTTTAGGTTGTTAGTTTGGTTAATTTAGTTTAGATTGTTAGTTTAGGTAGTTTGGTTAGTTTACTTTAGATTGTTAGTTTAGTTAGTTTAGTTTAAGTAGTTAGTTTAGTTTAGTTAGTTTAGTTAGTTTAGTTTAGGTAGTTAGTTTAGTTAGCTTAGTTTAGGTAGTTAGGTTAGGTTTGTTTAGTTTAGTTTGGTTTATTTTAGTTTAGTTAGTTTAGTTTTGGTAGTTAGTTTAGTTAGTTTAGTTTAGGTAGTTAATTTAGTTAGTTTAGTTAGTTTAGGTATTAGGTTAGTTTAGGTTAGTTAGTTCAGTTTAGGTAGTTTGGTTAGTTTAGTTTAGGTTGTTAGTTTAGTTAGTTTAGTTTAGGTTGGTAGGTTAGTTTAGTTTAGTTTAGTTTAGTTTACGTTAGTTTAGTTTAGGTAGTTAGGTTAGTTTAGTTTAGTTTAGTTTAGTTTACGTTAGTTTAGTTTAGGTAGTTAGGTTAGTTTAGTTTAGGTAGTGTGGTTTAGATATTTAGGTTACGTAGTTAGTTTAGTTAGTTAAGGAATTTGACTTGTTTAAAGGTTTAGTTTGGTTTTGTTAGTTTAGTTTAGGTATTTAGGTTAGTTTAGGGTTTAGGGTATGTTTAGCTATTTAGGTAAGTTAGTTTAGTTTAGGTATTTAGGTTAGTTTAGGTTAGCTAGTTTACTTTAGGTAGTTTGGTTAGTTTAGTTTAGGTTGTTAGTTTAGTTAGTTTAGTTAGTTTAGCTAGTTTAGGTTGTTAGTTTACTTACTTTAGTTAGTTTAGGTTGTTAGTTTAGTTAGTTTAGTGAGTTAAGGATTTTTTATTTGTTTAAAGGTTTAGTTTGGTTTTTGGTTAGTTATGTTTGGTTAGCTTAGTTTTGTTTTGTTCTTAGTTTAGTTTAGGTTAATATAGTTTAGGTTGTTACTTTAGTTAGGTAGTTTAGTTTGGCCTTATTATTTTGTTGAACTATGATGTTTAACCGTGTTATCATTATCATGTGTCATTCAATATACACACAAGTGGAACAAATTAAATTGATCTTGAGATATATTAGTCCATTTAAATAAAATAACTAACAAATTTTTTTATCGCAGGATTATAAAATTGAAGACAAAAAGAGGATGGAAATAGTAAGTTTACAAATTTAATATTTCCACAATTGTTTATTTAGCTTTGTTATAATTTTCATGATATGTAGTGACATAGGTATGTTGTTTTTAAAAAAATGGTTGACGAGTTTATTTAATTGTATGTGTGCTTAAAACATTAAGTAACTCAAATACAGATGGATGGGTATGCTTTGTAGTTGCACTAGTAAGGCGATTCTCTACATTAGAAAGCTCGATTAGTGTTTGAATCCCCTCAATTTGAATAAAGTTCCTGGCTTGATAATGTTTTGAAGAAATATGTGCTCCTTATGAACTAGTTTAGTAGTTTTCATCATTTGGGATGTAAATATGAGTTATTGCTTGATCAATTATGCAAACAAATGAGTATGCTATGTAGTTGCGATGTTATGGCGATCTTCTACATCAGAAAGTTCGATTGCGCTTTAACTTCCATTAGTAATCTACTTTTTCACTTAATATATTTGTAATCCTTTTACATTAATGTCCAATAAATTATGTAGGTCATGAAACATAGGAACATCCCTTTTCTATTCTATGCATATGGTGAAATTGTAAATGGTTTAAATGGCATCGCGTATAACGCACCCCCATCAGCAGTGTTGATTGTTAAGTTTGGGACTAGTAGCCGTCAATTGATGGATGTCGTGTGTAACGGGTTCAATATCTCATATACGGAGACTCTAATTAAGATGACTTATCGCCACGTGATAATCCTCCTCTGAGGTTCGCATTATTTCGTCCCTATGTTGCTGCATGATGCGGCACACTTCGACTTAATGTAGGCAACAATAACCAATTTACCAATAACTGCAACGATAGATATCTATTTGACCTTTAAGTTAATCGACTCATTTTGAAATCATATGGTTCAATCGGTAGTCTGTGATGAAAATGACGGCACATCAGATGCATAATTGATTATGGAAAGGCTGCATATGCAGTCATTACAAGGTGATGTCACGCAAGATAGATTTGTTAGTATATTACATGAAGACGTTAATGCCTCTAGTGAAGATGAAGTTAACAAGGATGCCAATAATGAAACAGATGAGGACATACGTCCCAACGAGGATGGAGCAGTAACTGTCGATTAGGATAACGTCAATGTTTTGACGGATGACCCAAGGTATGAACCTCCAGGTGCAGAAAACGTGCAAGATGATAAGCAGTTTGCTATCGATGGAGAGATATTTTTTGGGGAAGCAAGTGATAATGAAGTTCACCAACCATAGCCGGTGTATAATGGAATCGATTGGGAGGTGGCTAACTCCACTGTGACCCAACATTCTCATTAACTGATTGTGGGGGACATCTCTAATTTTAATTTGGAAATAGGGATGTGCTTTGACAACAAAAAAGACTTACAACATGCCGTCAAAGTGTGGCATGTTAACAGACATTGTTAATATCAGGTGATGGAATTGACTACAACTTTTTAAGCGATCAAGTGTAGAAGTGCGCAAGGCGGGTGCATGTGGCGTCTTCGTGCTTGTTTGCAAAAAAAAACACAATTACGGGAAATCACACAATTAGACGTGCCACGCAACTATAAAAATCCCAACATAGAACGTGGTCATGCCCAACTTGACGCCAACATGCTTGCGCAAGAGATCCAAAGCATCGTCCAGAGCGATCAAGCAATAACTATCAAGGCATTAATACAAATAATGAACGAAAAACACGAACACAAAGTAAACTACAATCGAATGTGGGATGCCAAAAGGAATGCAATTGCACATGCATTTGGAGATTGGGATTAGTCATACGTTTTATTACCAAGTTGGTTGGCGGCTGTGAGGAATAAGGTTCGGGGACAAAAATCGAGTGGTCACATAGATAATGGGCTGCTGATGAGATAAAAATTGCATCTCTCTAATTTAGTTGTGTGTTTTTTGCATTTGAAGCATCGTTACAAGCTTTCAAGTTTTTTAGACCTCTGCTTCAGATTGACGCAAATTTCTTATATGGCAAATATAGTGGTAAGCTAATGATTGCGATCTCTGTTGATGGTAATGAACACATACTACCAGTTGCATTTGCCATTGCAGAAACTGAATCTACTGATTCGTGGGGATGGTTTTCGAGGATGTTGCGCAAACACGTGACGGATATAGATGGAGTTTTCCCTATTTCTAATTGTCACCCTGGCATTTTGGAAGCGGTCAACACCCTGAGCAACGGTATTTGTCCCCCCAAAAGGATACCACCGTTATTGTCTGCGACACTTGCTTAGTAATTTCAACACCCAATTAAAAAATGACCCCTTGAAAAAACTCCTTTCTCGAGAAGCCGCTCAACATCAAGAACGAGAATTTAATGCGTGCATGAAGCGTTTTGCATACTTATCATGAACTCCTTAATGTCTGCAATATGTTAATGCCATCCCCAAAGATCTATGGACTCGATTGCATGACGGAGGCATGCGGTACGAATGGATGAGTTTTAATGGTGTTGGTATGTATGAAATGCAAGTTTTCTTTTGCACTCAACTATATAGTTATCGCTGAAGTAATATTACTTACACAAGTTTTATCGTCTCTTGTAGAGTGTTTTAACGGTATATTGAAGGGGGTTCGATTCTTGCCAATAATAGTGATGACTCAGATGATTTACTACAGATTGGTGACATACCACAATCGGTGTAAACATGAAATCGATGAAGCAATCTTTAAAGGCCTATCCTACACAAAATATGTCATGGATAAACTCACACATTATGAAAAATCTGCAATTAGGCATCAAGTCACTTTGATCAATCGTAACATTGGAGAGTTTGAAGTGCTGACTGGAAGACATGGAGATCACATGTATAAAAGCGACAACACCCAAGTCATCATCTTAAAGGACCACGTGTGCAGTTGCAATAGATAGCAATCGTTTTGTTTACCGTGCTCACACGTGTAAGCTGCATGTGCCCTTATTCGAGTGAGCTACGTGCAATTCATTGAGCCATACTATAGGATATATGTGTACGCACAATGTTACTCCTATGATTTCAAAGCCATCCCAGATGAGAAATATTGGCAGACTTTTGGCACGAAGATTATACCCGACCTAAGGTGCAAACGTGGTCGAGGGAGACCAAAGGGAACGCGAAGACAAAATGAGATGGATCTTCCTAATGTCTTGAGGCCCTTACGATGTGGCATATGTCATCAAGAAGGACATAGAAGAACACCATATCCTAATAAAGACCATAAACGAGTCCCTACTAGGAAGAACTAGTGTGGTATTTGTCGTTCAGAAAGACATAACAAAAAAAATTATCCGAGCAGACCTCAACCTTCCAATGAAAACCGATAGTTGATTTTCTATATTGTTTGTCATGGCTTAAGCTGGTAATTTGATTATAATGGAAACAAATGAGCATTCGTTATTGTTTGAACATATATGAAAGATTTATTGTTTGGTTTCCGAACAAGACAATTAATTTTTATTCAAATCATTCATTTGTAGTTGTACAACAATAGATCCAGGTCCATCAGATCCTTCACTTTTACAACTCCAATCTACACACAAATCATCGCGAACCTAGAGGGGTGAAGTAAATTTTTTTACATGTATACGTTAAATGTCCTTGCATAAATGTATAATATATATAGATTAATAAATTATCAATTATAAGGTGTATGAAACATTGCGTGTACGTCGAAGACGGGGTGTCATTGATCGAACGGTGTAATATCATTTGAGGATGATCCCATATATTCGTTACATTGGGTTCTATGGGATTTCCCGCGTAGCATTTTTTAGCCTTGATTGGGCTTTGATTACTGCATTCATTGAGAGATGTCACCCTGAGACATATACATTTCACATGCATTGTGGGGAGTGCACAATTACATTTCAGGACGTGCAGGTACAACTTGGCTTACCTATAGAAGGTATGCTTGTGACGGGAACGACCGATATAGACTATACAGATATGTGCGAGAGTCTACTTGGTCGAACTCCTGTTGGAGATGACATTATTGGTTGTAAACTTAAAGTCAAATGGCTTGAATGTAATGTACCAGCTATAGATGATGACAGTGATGAGAAATCAATGCAACGTTATGTTTGATCGTACATACTGCAACTTGTTGGTGGTTTTCTATTCGCTGACAAGTCCGACCGATTTGTACATTTGATGTTTCTACCATTGCTTGAGGATTTCCAAATAGCTGGACAGTATAGTTGGGGGAGTGCATGTTTGGCTTATTTGTATAGGGAGTTGTGTCGCGGATCTCGCGCAGGTGCACATGAGGTTGCAGTCGCGTCAATTCTTGTACAGCTATGGGAATGGGACTGATTTCCATTCATACCACCACGACGCCTGGGTGTTTCTAGAGTTTGACCACAAACAGTTGATGGAGACACATGCTTATGGACGTTCCATTGGGATACAGGTATGATAAGTCGGTATTTGTATATATTTATTAGTATATTTTAGTCTATTTTATTATTTAAAGTATTTAAAATAAATAATTAATTATATTTTTTGTTCATTTTTAGGTGAAATGGAGTGCCTGGTTGAGTTCGTGGCAGAAAAATACTCGAAATTGAGTATTTATTTGCAGAAATCGGATGTCGGATGTGTCGAATAGCCAACGAAATGTTCCGGCCAATCAGCGTACGCCGCGTCAGCACGTATGCCGCGTCAGCACCGCAAGCCATTCATCACGCTTCAGTAGCCTTAGATCTGCCTCGAGATGCGCGGCAGCACAGACTCCCAGAATTTTGCTCGATTCTGCGCAATTCTCCGAGCCACGTGGATGTCACGTGGCGTTCATCCATTAGTCCAGCGTAGCTATTTGACGTGGTCCAGCCAATCAGGATGTGACACGTGGCGCCGAGTCAGCAAGAAGCAACAGAGCGCGCGAACGTGGCGGCGACAAGTCAGAGGCGGTGGCAGACGTGGACCTATCAGAAGTCGACACGTGGAGCGGACCCAGATTTGCAGCCAATTGGCTATTTACACATGGCAGAGTCGGTTTTTCAAGCTAAAAACACCCCTATGATGCTCCTCGACGCACGAGTCACCTCCAAAACCCTAAAATCAGTCATGAGTACGATTTGGGCTAATTATATATATATATATATAACCTAGGTATTATGGACAATTAATTAGAGTTGTAAATAGATCAATTATTAGTTTTTAATATAGATTTTTGAAGATGAAGTCCGAGTAATTGATTTCTCGCCTAAGTCGAAGGGGAAGCAAGTTGGAATCATGGATTCATGGCATTCTTTGTGAGATCTTTTATTTTATTATTTAATTTAATTTAATTTCTCCTATTTCATTGTTGTTGATTTAATGATTATGATTTAGATCTATGGTATGTATGTGACCAATGCATGCTTTTAGGTGGACAATCTATTGTTATTTGGAATATTAGTATCCGTGTAATTGTGCTTTTAGACCAATAAAGTAACAAACATTTCACCCGTTTTCCGTAAAACCCTTTCGGTGTTTGAATGTGCAACAATTGAATCTAGGTTAAATCGGGAGCGGTTGCGATCCGATTATTTAGGATTAGTGTTCCCATAGATCCATATTACTGCGGTTAGTGTGTTAAACCTGATTGGCGGATGTCTAGGGTTATACATTAATTAGGGAAGTAGTTACTGGCGGACGTCCTGACTATCGAGATTAGGGGAACTAGGAATTTCTGGCGGATGTCGATTTTCTATAGCCAATCTAAGAGAATTTAAATTAATAACTTTTTGGGAAAGATTGAAGACCATTGAATGCTATTGAATCTTGATTCTGATTTGTGGAACTGGAGATTTGGGTGAACTTTTCATTCTTAATATTAATTTTTGTGAAATTTTTATTATTGCTTGTTTAATTAATTGTTTTATTGATTTTCTTGAAAACCCCCATATTTAGTTAACTTAGAGTAAACTCAAGTCCTGCGGATTCGACCCCGTATTTACCACTACTACACCCTTACAGTTGGTAACTCGATTACGGGTTATATTTGGCATGAACGACACGCGTCAAGGTAATACAAATATTATTTCATAATTTCTTTAACATTTACTCCATTTTCATTTTTCATAATTTATTCTTTTGTATACAGATGGCTTGATGTATTTTCGGTTACACAGAGTGCGACGCACATCTTATCAGCTTACCGTGATGTACTTGACTCGCAGAATGAGGATGATGTAGTATGACAACCTTATGCTGTAGTTATCGGGTCTCTTCCCAAATATTGTACTGACGGTCACGATAGTTGGCTTTCGATGTGTCCCCTAATTTGTTTTCACATAGTCGAGTGGCATCGACCAGAAAGGGTTATGAGACAATTCGGAATGGTACAAGTGGTGTCACCAAACTGTGCTTACGACACCCGACTGCACCGCATCGAATTGCATGGACGCAATCAAGAAAATTGGATGACTTTTCACGCAAGCTTTATAACAAAATATGGGAAAATTGTGGCCATAGTATAGTCACAGCGGAATAAGATGAAGGGCATGATCATCAAGACAATATGACGTGGTATCGCTCAGTCACTAGACGATTCATTGGACACGACGAGGCGTTACGTGACTATTCGGTAAACTTGAAACTCTTATTTTTTCTCGAACAACCACTACATTAAATTGCGTGCTTTTAACTCATGTTTTTATATCAGTGTAACTTGGTGCATTGGCTGAGGCGAGTGTTTATTGAGGATGGGTACGACCAAGGTCTTGCTGCGCTTGATGAAGGAATTAAAATCTTAAACGAAGATGAAAGGCGAATGTCTACTATATGGAATGACGGAATTGATGTCGAACAAGACATAAATGAGGATAATGAAGAAGAAGAAGAAGAAGATCGGGGCGAATCAAATAGAAAGGTGGGAAGAAGAAGAACATGAACAGACACTATGAGGGAAAGCACCAGACGTCCTCGTCCACCACGTCCATCTACTCAGACTGAGATTGCTGTAGAGAGTAGTAGACGTTCTCCTCCAGCACGTTCATCCCATCCGAGAGCGAGTAGAACAAAGACTGTTGGCGAGAGTAACCAACGCTCATCCCCACTAAGTCATTCTTCTCATGTGCACATTCATACGTTGTCCACAATCAACCAGAACCTTAGGGTAGAGTTGATTTCATTGCGGAGTTGATTTGGTAGCTTAAACAGACTTCTCACATATGTAGGTATTGCTAGTAACACAGCCTTTATTAAAACTTCTCTCCCTCCCGTAGAGAGTGGTCCCCTCTTCCATCCCTGTACTTTATTCCAAAATTCCTCCCTAATAGCTGTAAAGGTTAATCTTTTGTTTCGGCCTACCACGGTAGGCATACCTAGATATTGTTCATGGCTAACGCACAATCAATCTGCAGATGTTCTTCTATTTGTGTTCTCGTGGCCATAGGGATGTTCACACTATAAGTGAATGCTGATTTGCTAAAATTCACCTTCTGACTGGAAGCATTCTCGTAGGTATTAATGATGTCTCTTATTTTTTTCCCTACCCCTTCCTTAGCATTGCAAAAAATAAGTCTGTCATCAGCAAAGAACATGTGGTTGACCTTTGGCCCCATTCTTACACCCATCATCCCTTAGATGGTTTTCTCCTCCTCTGCTTTCGTGAGAAGCCCAGAAAAAGATTCTGCACATAGTAAGAAGAGGTAGGGTGACAGTGGGCACACCTGTCTTAACCTTCTCTCTGATGTAATATTCTCCATCACTTCTCCGTTTACACAGAACCCAAACCCAGGAGTAGAAATACAATCCATAACCATTTGAAGCCACTTTCTAGGGAAGTCCATCTTAATCATCACCGCCTCAATGAATGTCCATTCGACCCTGTCATTTGCTTTGCTCATATCTAGTTTTAGAGCCAGATAGACATTTCTTCCTTTTTTCGTAGTATGCGATGAATGGAGCATATCAAAAGCCACAATTATGTTGTATGTTATCTGGGTCCCGACGCGAATGCACTTTGAGTTTCGGAGATCAGATCAGGTAATAATTTCTTGAGCCTATTAGCGAGGGCCTTAGTCATTATCTTATATAGGACATTACAGAGGCTTATAGGCCTTATAGGTCTAAAATCGGCCACCCCTTTTGCATATTTCTTCTTGGGGATCACTACAATAGTGGTGTAGTTTGCTACCTTGATAGAGTCCCCTTTTCAACACCTTCAAACAAGTGTCGGTAACTTCGGTCCCAATCGTTCCCCAGTTCTTCTGGTGAAAGATAACATGAAACCCATCTGGTCCAAGGGCTTTCTGGGGTCCCATACCAAAGATAGCTGTTTCAATCTCCTCACTAGTAAGGGGGCTTTGTAATATCTCAATATCCTCTGCAGTCAGTCTAGCCTGCACCCTGCAGTAGCCCTGGTTATATCTTCCTTCAAAGATTTGTGGATGTGAAGAGCTCTTTAAAATACTCTTCGATGACAGCTCCCATATCTTCATTTTTAGTTACCCATTGGTCAGTCCCCTTTCTGAGTTTGCTAATTTGGTTCTTCGACTGTCTCTAATTAGCTTTCAGATGGAGATGTTTTGTATTAATGTCCCCATCTTTAGGCTAATCAGTTCTCGATCTATGTCTCCAGTGTTCCTCTTCTAAATTTAGTATTCTTTCCAGTTTACTTTCCCTTTGTCGAATCCTGGTCATGATGTTATGCTCCCCACTCTTCTCATAGATTGGTTCCAATTCTTTCTTGATTTTCTCTATGTTCTGCCGGATGTTTCCAAATGTTTTGGCACTCCACGTTTGTAAGGATGATCCACATTGGACCAGTTTGAATTGTAGTTTTTCCATGGGGTCCCTCCCTGTCCCAATCATCGGCCAGTTATTGTTGATGACATGTGAGCATTCCTTATACTTTATCTAGTAATGTTCAAATCTAAACCTCTTCCCTATTATGATTTTCTTTTAACCCCTGAACACTGAAGACGGAGAGTTTAATTGGGATGTGATCAGATATATGAAACTCCATATGAGACACAGCGGCTTCATGAAAGTGTTCTCTCTATTTCTCGTTGGAAAAGAACCTATCCAGCCTTTGCTAGATATTTTCAAGTCATCTGAAACCCATATCAGCATGCTCTGGTTTAGTGCTTGTTGAAACTCTATAATGCATATATCGATTTTTCTAAACCACCTCTTTTGTCTTGCATGCTTGTGATTTCATCAAAATCTCATCCACACACCCAGGGTAGGAAGGAACTTGTTGTCAATCTTCGTAGTAGTTCCCAAGAATGGTGTTTGTCCTCTCTCCTAGGATTGCCATAAAAACCAGTGAAACGCCTCTGAAAGCCATCTTCCATAATTACGGTAGAGTCAATGTGTCCTGTTGAGAGCGACTTTATCTCAACCTTCAATTCATCCCTCCATAGTAGCATCAGCCCACCACTCCTATTATCAACAAGGAATCCATTCGGGGATCCTAATCTTCTTATACAATTGCCATAGAGTCTAGTTTCTGAGAGAAAAAGTAGACTCGGGGAGTGTTTACATATTAACATTCGTAGGGAATTTTGTGTGCAAGTATTTCCCAACCCTTATCAAGGCAACTTGAATTGTACTATGGACTTTCTAAAAATATTTATTTTAATGCAATTTATTTTTATCACTATTTTTTGAAGACTTTTTATTATTAACTATAATTATAAAAAACACTTTTGTTCTTTTTGTTTTGCTTCTTAATTTTATTAAAAAATTGTGCTTTTTATTTTGGAAAAACTCATAATTAGGTTCTTGAACTTTGTGTTTTTTATGCTTTTGATCTCTGAACTTTTATTATTACACATTTAGTCCTTGAACTATCACAAAGATCTACATTTAGTCCTTTTACAATTTAAAGTGTTAAATTCTGTCGACGTGGATAGCATAAGTGTCGCAAAACTAGTCAATAAGAGTAAAATAGTTTATATTGTTAAACCGAACGACTTACATTGACCAACAAAAGTTTAAAAAAATTAATTTCCCCTAAAAACATAAAAAACTTAAAGTTTAGGGTTCAACAGATTAAAAACTCGAAAGTTCAGGGACCAAATGTACAATAAAGAAAGTTTAGGGACAAAATGTACACCAATTAAAGTTCAGGGACCAAAATCATTAAAGACTCAAAGTTCAAGGACCAAAAAATATGTTTTGCCTTTTAATTTGTAATTTGTACTCTAACAACTCCTTGACCCCAAATATTGTATGTGAAACACACATGAAATCTTTTAAAGCCAATTGACAAAACTTTAAAACTGTTTTATTTTCATCAACAATTACTCTTCAAAAACATCTTTCGCATTTTTTAACAAAAAGTTAAATAAAAAATAAAATCTTTAACAAGTGTAGCTAGGTGTGTCAAATTGGCTAAGTGAGTCAATCAAGCGTGTTATTTTATAACACTTCCGTTGAGAGAGAAAATAAAATCTTTAGCAAGTGTAGCTAGGTGTGTCAAATTGGCTAAGTGAGTCAATCAAGCGTGTTATTTTATAACACTTCTGTTGAGAGAGAGAGAGAGAGAGAGAGAGAGTGTGTGTGTGTGTGTGTGTGTGTGATTATATGTCTTGTAATCATAATAGAAAAGTTAACATTGTGGTTGAGTGAGAGAGAGAGAGAGAGAGAAAGAGAGAGAAAGAAAAAGAGAGAGAGTGTAAGATTATGTGTCTTGTAATCATAATAGAAAAGTCGAGAGACAGAAAGTGATTAACTTATAGGCCTTTATCATTTCTCTCTCTCTTGATATACTCCATTTGATCACAAATATAAATCGTTTAAGGTAAAGGACACAAGAATTAAGATAGTCTTAATTACAAGTGAAATTTACATATATGCCATTTGACCTTAAATGAATTGAAAAAATGAAGAATCATAAATATTTGAATTGTATAAGGGTATAATTGGTAAAAAAAATATAAATACACTTTCGAATTTTGAAAAAGACTTATAATTTTGACCAAGAAGTCTTTGCTAGAAAATTTATCTTTTCGACTAGAGGGAGTAGTTAGTAATATGATATAAGTAAAAGGGTAACGTAGTAATGTACCACTTTATAGGTCTATAAATAAGTGTAATGTGATATTTGAGAATTAAGGAATGAAAACCTAATTCATTTCTAGTATATTTCTTTTTTCTCTAACTTCCTCTCAATTCTCTCTTTAATCTCTCTTCTACCTCTATAATTCTTCCCTCTCCTCAAATTCTCTTTTACTTTCAAAACAACTGCATAAATTAGTGCTTTCATTGAGAGTGACCCTGCTACCGCTATGAAAGATGCGATCACAGGTCACAAAACTCGAGGAACAACTTCAAGACTCCATCTTTAAAAACAACATTGCCAAAATGATTTAGCAAAAAACAATCGCTCCTTCTCGACAAACTGCTGTCACGGAAGATATCCGAAACACTTTACTGTTGCAACTAGATCGATTCAAGAATCGACCCCTCAATCCAGCTCTTACTCCCGCAACCTATTTCTTTTTTGATTCACCACCAACATAACCCACATACATTCTTCACTACAATCGCCAACACCACCCACACTAATTCCTTCACCGTTAGTCATCCTTCCATCACCACTCTCTTATTCTCTTTAACCCACACCTTATCAGCAATGCCGCTGCCGCCCATATAGAGGTCACAGAAAATACCAACCTTAGCCTTTTCGTCCCTCAACTAGTTTTCAACCCATTCATCAATGAGAATGTGCCCTCCAAAACTCACGACACCTCCTCCACAACAAACCATAACCCCATTGCGGATGCAAAACTCTTCGTGGAGCTTGAGCCACCTGATCTCTTGTCTCTCCTTTTTGAAAAGGGTTGCCGTGTCGGAAATGATTGGCAAGAGCCAATTGTGGCAGAGTTGTTTGAAAAATGTTCTAGTAGAGATCTGGTTTTTAGGGATCCCATTGACGGGTATGCTACATTTGAGCAGGTTTTCTCGTTTCAAAATGATTTGGTCTTTAAACTTGTGCTCTTGTTGCTTGATGACATGTCTATGTGAGATTTCTTAGATGCCAATACTTGCGGTTATCTGAATTTAGGTGATCTATAAGAAGCCCTCAAGGTGTTCCTATTGAAAATAATGTTTTTTGAATATGATCTTGGTGCAACTAATTTTCATTATTTGGTTAGTCAATGCCAGACAACTCTTATGCGGTCCTTGTGTTGCAACGCATAATAATGCTTGTTAAAGAAACTGGTATGTTAAGGAAACTACCAGTTATGAAAACTCAATATTATATTTAGCAGTTAAGGAAATTAGTATCTCGTGTAATTAGTAGTTTCCATTTGTGATTGAACTTTCCTTTGTATTCTAAGCATTGTACGTGTATATATAGATTATCTTGTACACAAGATAAAGATACAATAAACATTATTCTATTCAGAAACTAACATGGTATCAGAGCTTGGTTTCTAGTACTAGGTCGGTCAACCGTCGAGTCGATGATCGATTCGTGGTGTTTGCTTTCATGCTACCGCCTAGCCCCTACGCACTAGCCGCGTCATCCGCTCCACTGGTCCTCTTCTTCTTGTCTCCACCGCCACCGCAGTCTGGACATCTAGTCCGTCATCGTCTGCCGCGCGTGGTGGTCTGCGTTCTTGCGTCGTACGACGACCGCGCCACCCGTGGCGATCCACACTCTCGTCTGTCCGTCCCCTGTCGGAGCTTAATCTGTCATATCTGGAGGCCATCCACGCCAGGTGTGTAACGTCCCGAAAATTTGACTTGTGCCACGTGTCAAGTCAAGGCCGTATGTGGGACCCACTCGTCGAAATACGTATATCAAAATCCAATTTGAGATGAAAATGCTAACTATGCGAGGAATTCGGTGAGCCGAAACATGAACGAGGACGTGCCTCGAGTCGCGTGCCGACGTGGGAACGAAAAGTGACTATAGTAGATTTATGTGGTTTTAAAATGTACATTGGATATATCTCGTGATGTGTGTAGCGCGAGTATCAAGATTGTGAAATGAGGTGGGTTGGTACCTCGAGATGCGCGTTGCACGAATCTCGAGGACATATTTGATTTGAAAATGAAAGAGATAAGGATAAGGAGAAAAGAAATAATATATATATATATATATATATTATATAAAAGTGAAAAGAGGATAAGATGGAAAGAAAAAAAAAAAAAAAAAAGAGATCAGAGAGAAGGAAACAACGCGGAGAGAGAGAAACAGAGAAAGAGAGGAGGAAGAAGACCACCGAAAGAGAGAGAGGGGCGGGGGACCAGCGGCTCACGGCACGGACGAGCGCGGTGGTGGTCGGCTCCAACAATCACGGCGGACCGGCTCCAACGACGGAGCAGCCGCGGATGGGAGCAGCGGCGGATCAGCCGCAGGCAGCGGACGGACCAGCGGCTTGGCGACTCGCGCGTGACGCGGAGTCTGCGGACGACGCTGCGCGGCGTGGCTGCTGGACGGCGGCGGACCTGACGGCGGCCAGCGAGGCGATTGGACGGCGGATGGCATGGAGCAGCGGCTCCGCGCAAGCAGCACAGAGGCGTTGGCGCAGGCGCAGGTGGCAAGGCAGCGGCGGGAAGTACGGTGGTTTTGGCGACACCGGTGAGCGGCCGGCGGCGGCGGCGGCGACCGGCGAGCGGCGGCGCGCCGGCGACGGGTGCGCGACAGCGGCGACTGCGACGGCGCGATGACGCGTTATCGATCGGTCGGTTGCGCGATTTCGACGAAATCGTGACGACGCGGTGGAGGTGAGATTTATTTCGCCAAATTTCAGTTTGATGTGAATAATTTGAAATAAAATAAGCCATCAAATGTTTAAATGGACACAAGGGACTAGGAGTCGGGTGTCGGTGCGCAAATCGAGACGCGAACAAAATATTTTGAGATTCGCGATTTCTCGAGGTAAGTAAACCAGTTAGGGACTTATACAGTATTTCATTTTTCCATTGGTTGTTGGTGTTTACTGTTATGAGATAGCTTTATTGTTGTTCACTGCTTTGTGATGATAGCTATCGTTAAATTGTTGTCGATTGATGGGGTCCATTGGCAAGTGAGTCATGATTTACCGTGTATCTGCGATATGAGAGGTTAGGACTGGAGGCAGGGGTCTCGTCCTAGTCCGTTGATTTATCCGGGTCCATGTATGTTTCATAGTCGTACGGACTAGGGCTGGGAGGCAGGGTCTCGTCCTAAACCCGAGTCTGTTGGGCTTTTGCTGCGACTCAACGACCTTTTGGTCGGGACTCCTTGTTATTTGGCATCACTCATCAATGGATTGGTTACAGTCTTTTATATTCATGCGTTCTTGATTCATTTCGTTCTATTTGCATGAATTTGACTGTTTTGGATATCATGAACTGTTGTTTTGGATATTGTGAAGTGTTGTATATCTGTCCTACTAGATTTACTTACCTGGGCTCGTCATTTTTATTTTGACTGAGTGTAGAGCCGCAGACAAGTAGCAGAGGAAATGCTTCATGGTTAGGTGAAATTTTGTATAATTGTATTTACTCTCATCCGATGATATTTACTGGGTTCCACAATTAGGTTGCCTAACTCCCTGATTTGTTTGTTGAGTTATTGAATGTGTTAGTTGCTTCCGCTAAAATTGTAAATCTCGAAAAATATTAATAACTCAACTGTAAAATGTTAAATGTACTGATAATGATGGATTTGAAGGCTGACTAGGCTTTCGTTGACCTTGCGAGACTGGCTCGAGGGTCCACGTGGGCTTAGGCCGGGCGGAGCCCAATTTGTGAAAAATTGGGGCCGTCACAAGGTGCCCCCCGGAGTTGTCCACGCCGCTACCGCCACTCACACCTGATCGCCGCTGTAGCCGCTTACACAAGTCCGTCGCTGCCGCCGCTGCCTAAACATCATCGCTGGCCTCCTCGTAGCACTCCTCACACGTCCTGAACATCATCGCTGGTCTCTCCATCGTTGATCCTCCGTGATCTTCGCGCCACCACCCCGTTCAACGCTGTTGAACGCCGTTACCCTAGCCAATGTCACCGCCCTAGCCGACGCTGGAGCCCTCACCTCTGCCATCTCTCCATCATTGACGCTGGAGTCCTCTACCATCTCTCCATCTCTGCCATCTCGCCTATTTCGTCGCTGCTCGAACCACGCCTGCACCATCGTTCCGCCACTGCTCTACCCCGCCGCTGCCTGAACACCACCCCGCCGCTGCCAGAGATGCTGATCGAACACGCTCCAGTCCCGGATCCACGCCGTTGTTCTGCTTCGTCGCAAGTTGCCGCTGGTCCAACATTGCCTGCCTCCAGTTTATTCAATTTGTTGACTTCTGATTGTGCGAGCCACAATAGTCTGGTTTATCTTTTGGTTGTGCGAGACACAACAATCTGTTTGACTTCTGGTTGTGCGAGACACAACAATCCGATTAGTCGTTCTGTCGACTTTGTTATCTGCTATCTGTCATCGACTATGTCGACCATGCTATCTGCTATCGACTATGTCGATTATGTTGCCTGTCTGCCATCGACTACGTCGACTCTGCTATCTGTCGTCGACTACGTCGACTCCGCTATCTGTCGTCGACTACGTCGACTCCGCTATCTGTCGTCGACTCTAATATCCGTTGTTCTACAGTTCTGTTGTCAACGAGCCTTAGATTTGTCGTTTTGGGTGGTCGTTGATCTGTTTCGCAACGAACCTTAGATTTGTCGTTTTGGGTGGTCGTTGATCTGTTTCGCAACGAACCTTAGATTTGTCGTTTTGGGTGGTCGTTGATCTGCTCTGCAACGAACCTTAGATTTGTCGTCTTGGGTGGTCGTTGATATACTCTGCAACGAACCTTGGATTTGTCAGGTTTACCGATTCGATTGACAACCTCAAGTTGAGCCAACTTGAGTTTCAGGGAGGGAGTTAAGGAAACTGGTATGTTAAGGAAACTACCAGTTATGGAAACTCAATATTATATTCAGCTGTTAAGGAAATAAGTATCTCGTGTAATTAGTAATTTTCATTTGTGATTGAACTTTCCTTTGTATTCTAAGCCTTGTACGTGTATATATAGATTATCTTGTACACAAGATAAAGATACAATAAACATTATTCCATTTAGAAACTAACAATGCTTGTCGCAGTTGTGATCCTATTGAAAATGAAGGAATGCGTCGTCAAAGTTGAACCGAAACCGCCTGATCCTGCTGTTCCTTGTGTTTATGTAGTCAAATGGGCGATCGGTACATACTTGGTTCTTCGAGCTTGCTTAATTGGGACTCTGTGAAGAACATTTTGGTGGCACTTGAGCTGTTTGATGAAAGTTCTCAAAAAGACTTAGTCTCTTCGATTATGTTTATTCACGGAGCATGGAGCTTATGGATTCATTTCAAGTCATGGATCTTAGATCAAGCATATATTGTTCATCTTGATGAGTTTAGTGACTCCATAATCCAGTTGAGATGTAAGACATTGTGCAAAACAATTGTGCAGCAAATAGAGCAGACTCCAAAGGATGAGGACATGAAGACAAGGATTCCTGCTATTACAATTGTTCTTTGGAATGTTAGTTTTGGTCGTGTGTTGTTCATAACTAGGGCATATAAGTCGAATGCTAGAGGAGAGTCCAAACTTACCATGTCATGGAAACGGCTTCAAAGCTTCAATGCTTTCTTAGTGCATCATTTCCTAACTCTCAATTCTTGTACGGTGATGTGGGTTACAATGATGCAATTTTATCTTTTACTTGGTCGCGTTGCCTTGGCTGGACATAAGTTTGACCAATTGTTTCCACTACTTCCATTTGCATGGCTCACTTTGATGGTTATAGGAGAACTATGGTTTAAAAAATTGACAAACTTCGCCCTTTGCCAAAGTTTAAGCGAAGTTTGTTAATTTTGATGTGAGCGAAGTGAAGTTTAGAGGAAGTAGAAAAATTGCAAAAAATCGACTCAACTTCGGCTAGTTTCTACCAAACTTTGAAAACATCGATAAAAGTTAACAAAACTTAAAGTAAAATTGTTTTGTTTCGTGAAAGTTGAACAAACTTCGATTAAAACTTCGATTTAAACTTTGCCTATGCTAAAAATATACTTAAAATTTGAAATATCCTTCGGTGACATGAGTTTTATGCATCCTTGTATGATTAAGTATATTTCTATCATCTTTACGAAAAAACTTGAGTTTTATAGTATTTAAAGTGAAATTCTGTAAACTTTCGTAGAATTAATTTCGAATTTTAAGTGAGCGAAGTCATAAGCGAAGTTGAAGTTTTGAAACTTGAGAAAACAATTATCCCATTCTTATGCAATAGTTATTGAACATCCTACAATGTCTACAAATGAGGTTAATGACTAAGGAAAGTTTACTTCTGTAACACTCACCACAGAAGTCAATCATTTTGTTTGTTCCATTAGCCATATGAGAGAAGTTTTCTCCAACAATGCACCTCAAGTGTTTGACAACATGGATGCTACTTTAGTCCATTGGTTTTCTAATGGTTATGTGAGGACCACACTAGAACTGTTTAAGAAATTGCTTGTTAGCCATGGTACTTCTTGGAAGCTTTTGATTATGAGTCACGTGCTATATGAATGTCAAGTCATTGGACTCGTCAAGCTCTAAGGTAATATGAATTGCTGGAGGGTGTTGTTTGAAGCAAATCTGGTGATTTCTCTTTATGAAGATCTATTGTTCGAGTATATGCTCTTCCCACCTAGGATTGAACCATCTCATCTGCTCGTCTACCCTTTGCTTTTAAAGATGATTAGCTCGCCATGTATTGGTGGAGTTGCTTATTTCTACATTGGAATGTTTGTTGCTTCTGCAGTTGATCTTGCCCTACGAGTTCTCCTTATTTTAGTAGGTAATTCTTTATGGGTGTTGACCCGATTTGTTCGTGTGGCACCTACTGATATGAACTCTGATGTTGTATGCCTTCCAAGTTCTTGTATACTTGACGCACTTGAGTGGAAAGATGTAGTATACAAAGTTGAAGCTGTTTAGAGTTATTGGTGTTCCTCAAAATAATTTGGAGAGGATTTTGTGGTGCGATGGTGATCCGGAATATAGCAAGTTGGGCACATACGCTCAGAGCATTGATACTAAGAGCACTCTCGCGAGTTCATTTGGATTGCTCAACCTTGAGGACAAGGTTGTTTTCGAGCAATTGGTAATGATGCATACATATATTTAGTAATATGATATAAGTAAAAGGGTAATGTAGTTATGCACGACTGTATAGGTCTATAAATATATGTCTCTTTCTTCTTTCTCTAACTTTCTCTCAATTCTCTCTCTAATTTCTCTTCTACCTCTCTAATTCTTCCCTCTTCTTCTCGAATTCTCTTCTACTTTCAAGATGACTGTATCAGTATCCCACTATAGCCACCGAGGGCACTGACCCTGGGCGCTTGAGCATGGGAATCATAAAATAGTTATGTAATGAAAACTTTATTTTATACCATTAAATGTAACAATTCATATATGGGTCATAAAATGCTTAACAATATTAAATGCGGACATAAAAACTATTTCCCATTGCATGGGTACGGCTAAAAAGAATTTCGTTGTTTTTCATATGGTTAAGTTATTGATTAGTTACATCAAAATTGAAGGAGTCATTTCGTTTATTCAAATGTACTTCCATTCATCCATTCGAATTCACCAAGAGATGGGGGCTTGTACATTTCAAGATTCAAACACACGGTTGGATGTGGAAGTGCGCGTTGGGTGTGTGGTCAGAGATTTTATTCTAAATTTTTTTAACAGTAGTGACTAAATTAAAGCCAAGAAAATTGATCATTATAGATTTTCATGATGATGGCAATAAACCCACTTTGATCCAACTTATCATCATACATCTAGCTTGTTTTCATACTTTCAAAGTGAAAAGCAATGCAACGACTTTATCGGGGAAATACACAACACTTCAACACTTGGGGGCCCTTTTTTTCAGAACACTTGAGGGCAGGGGCGAATTCAGGATTTTTGATAGTCCTGGGTTATAAATATTTTTTAATTTATTATTTTTATATATTATTATGTATACTTTAAATAAATTATACCACTATATATATGCATCCATGACAAACATAAAATTAGCATGGTTATCGCATAAATTAAGCCACAAACTATTAAGCAAAGAAAAAAAAATATTTGAACACAAACACTTGTAATAGATCAAATCGAAACCAAATCAATAGATAATGAGTTCAACTGAAGTACCTTAAATTAAAAATTGTCGTCTACTTGTCACAAACAAGACTCGATCAATGAAAAGTGTATCAGCCGCAAACACAAACAATATAGAATCAAATATAAATTATATTGGTGGGTAAAGAATAAAAATAATACTTAAATAATAAATTATATAAAAATCGGAATATGAAGAAAAATAACCTATTTAAGTTGTGCCCTCCTTTGCTTTAAAGAATCGAATTCATCAATTACTTCATATATATATCGATATTTTGATCGAATTCTCGTTCAATATGAATGATCATAATATCTGCCAAGAATTCTTCTTCCATTCTATTTCGTAAATCAGTCTTAATACGCTTCATAGCTGAAAATGCTCGCTCTGTTGATGCCGTGGATACATGTAGAGTCAAAATAAGACGAATCAATTTCTCAACCAAGTTGTAGTGATGCGACTTATTTGTTCGAATTAATTTATGCAATAACTCAGAAGTTGATGACAAATTCTGAAAACACTTGTGGTGAAGTACATCAACCTCATAATGCTCCAATTGAAATCTCGAATGATGCATTTCTTGATCACTAAAATCAGCAGGATAGAACTTTCTTGCAAGAATACATATTTGATCAACATCAAATAATTTGAACTGATCATTTGGTTGTAAAGCACAACTCAACTTAATGATTTCCAATGCATCATCATTGAATCTGTAATTCAACTCTTCCAATTGATAGTCAATCACGGAATTGAACATATCAAAGTGGTAATGATGCTCAACTGTGACGAGACTTTTTTGCTGACAAGAACGACCTGTGCCCTCATTGTACCAAGCATTCATATCGAGTGTTTCGATTTCATACTCTATGCAAATCGAATTCACACACATCAAAAGGTGATCAAAGCTTTCATTTCGTAATTTTAGAAGAAGTACTTTTGTTGTGGCAATTGAATCTATTGCATTCGGAATATCTAGAGTTTTTTCTTGCAAGTTTCGGCAAAGCATATCTGTAATTTCCAAAATTCTATGCATTACATGCAACATGAATACGAAGTCAAAAGTTTCCATCATCATTAAAACACCTTTTGCTTCACCACGAATATCATCAGTAGATCCATCACTAACCATTTTTTTAAGCACTTGCATCGTTGCCCAATACATATCAATCACACTACAAATAGAATCAAAATGAGAGCTCCACCGTGTTTCTTCTGCTCGTTGTAAACTTCCGATTTGATTAGCTCCTTTACCAGTTTCACGTTCACCACTAGCTACTTTACGTGCAATCTCTAACTTGAAAGGCTCGCAACTCAGTAAGGCGTTTTGGAGAAGAACCTATAAGGTTAACAATAGAAGACAACTTTGAAAAGAGTAACCAAATCGACGGTTCCTTTTTAGAAGCTGCAACTAATGCTAGTTGTAGTCGATGAGCAAAACAATGCACATAATATGCATATGGACAGTCTTTGAGAAATAAAGCTTGCAACCCATTCCATGCCCCACACATGTTACTAGCACCACCATATCCTTGACCACGCAAGTCATCTATAAGTAAGTTATACCGAGCAAGAGAGTTACATACACTTTTCTTAAGTGTTGAAGCAGCGGTGTTTTCGACTTGGACAATATCGAAAAAACGCTCTTTAATTGAGCCTTGACCATCCACGAATCTCAACACAATTGCCATTTCTTCTTTGCCTCCTGCATCATTGGCTTCATCAACTAATAGACAAAACTTTTTATCTCCAATTTCTTCACGAATTTTTTTTCTCACCATGTTAGCCATAATATGCAAAATCTCTTTTTGAATATTTGGTGAGGTGTACTTTGCATTCCCTGGAGCATTGTCGAGTATAACGTCCTCAATGTTAACATTTAATCTACCCATAAGCTTCAACATTTTTATGAGATTTCCTCGATTTTCTGAAGTTGAACCTTCACGATGACCTCTAACTGCGCATCCTTGTAAACTAAGCCATCGAACAGCCTCACTTGTAACCTTAAGCCGCAATCGATTTTTTCGAACATCTTCGAAGTTTGTGCATTTATCACCCCTGTCAATGTGTCGAGTAACATTCGACAAATTCTCAACAGATTTGAGTAATTTCTATGCGGCGAATTGATGCTTCCCATATGTATCAAGAATGGACAATTAACCCCTTAATTAACTCTCTTCCAATTTTTAAGTCCTCCATTAGTTAATGTGCAGTGAGGTGTATTACCATTTTCAAAAAGGTAACACGGGAAACAAAATACCGCGTCCTTTGAAGGAGAATACTCCAACCATTGAAATTATCCAAACCATTTTGGTTGAAAGCGACGATATTGATTTCCGAATAGAGTTCGTGGGTATTCTGACAACCTAGGTTGATAAGGGCCCATCTTTATATATGCTCGTCTAATCTCATCTCTCACATTGAAGGAATATTGCCGTATTGGAGTACGCAAGCCCGGATCTCTTTCAAGAGAATTAGAATCAATATAAACTTATGGAGTTGGAGATTCTAAAGGTCTCGTTTCCTCACGAGATGAAGCCTCAACAACTGATGGAGAAAGATTGCCAACCTTAGATGCCTCCCCACTTGATTTGAAAAAGGGAAAAATTGTCTTCGTTCTTTTGTTACCATGACGCTCCATAGAGTTTAGTCCAAAGCTAGTATGCTATCCTTAAAAGAAAAAATGTCTCCTTAAATATTAAAGTCATGAAAACTTTTTTTATTCTCCTAATTCAATCAATGTAAATAGGAGAAATAAGCTCAACTGAAGTATTGGACTAAAAGATTTCTAATAGAGCATTTCTAAGCAGCCAAAATGCTTACATAACAAATAAAAGGGGTCAAAAGCATATCACACTTCAATGCATCTTCTAGATAAGAAACTTAGTTGCTTAACAATGGGTACCAAACAAGTATAGTAGAATATCAAGTATCTAGAATTAAGAATATGCAAAGAATAGAAATAGATAATAATTACAAAGTTAGTGTCTTACAATAATTATATAAAATACTGAAGTTTCAAATTTAGAATTTCAATATCTAACTTAAAAGATTCAATCATATATAAAAATTCATTATCCGATTTGAATTTCATTGATAGTGTATTACTTGATTTCAAGATTCACATTACTCTTCAATACAGGTTCATTAAACCACATATTATTTATTCTCACGAGCATTTGATCAAACACCTCCAAATCGAAACTATCAAGATTACCCATCACAAAGTAATCAGTAATGAAATCAATATTCTAATAGACATTTCATCAAACAACATCCTAACACTCTATTTAAGTATCAATACAAACCCAGACCTACATAATCAAACTAATCATCTAATGGGCATTTTATCAAACAAATTAGGAGCACTCAACGAAACCATCATCATAAAACATTTAAATAAAAAATTGAAAATACTTAATTATATATCATTGTAAGTTTATAAGCGTGTACCTAGAATGAAATTGTGTTTGCTTCTTGGATTGATTCGGAAGAGTAGAGAAGATTGAATGGTATGTTTGTTTTTGCGTGCGGGCAGGGGCGAAAGTCGAAAGAGATGGAGTGCGCGCGGGCAGGGGCGAACTGGGCTTGAATAGTAATTTTTTTTTTTTGGACTTTTTTTGGGCCTTGCCCTGGGCTGTGCTTGAGGGTTTTTTTTTTTTGATAATCAGACACTTGTCTGGCTAGTTTAATAGACCTGAGATTGTAGAAAGAGACAACTAGTGGTTCAACATTTGGCTTTCGTGAAGAATCAAACTCCAGACTGTGCGTTTAACCCGCACAATCTCACCTTCATCCTTACCATTAGCCAACCCCGTCCTGGTTGTTATTAATCTATGAGGGAAGGGCCTTGTCTCACATTATCATACATAAGTGGTAATCCATACTAGTAAAATATACTATATGCTATGATTTATTTTACAGGTAATTGTAATTAACATATGAGGGAACGACCTTGTCTCACATTAGCATCGTACCTAAGCATTAATCCATACTAATGTATATTATTTATACTAGTTCCATAAAAAAGGTTTTACCCCTTTATAATTCTCTCTATCCATTACCTAATAGGCATTTTTTGTCGCAAAAACATCTCTAGTGAGTTGGATGATATATAACTTTTGTGAATGTCACAATTCACGAATGTGGCATATGATTCATACGACAGCTTAAGAGTATATATCTCCTAACACCAATTTTTTTTTTTTTAAATAACTGCATATATATCTCTAAATCAACCCAATTTTAGATTTCTCAACATTATACTCCCTCCAATCACAAATAAAAGTCATTTAACGTAAGAGCACAAGAATTAAGACGACCTTAATTACTAGTGAAATTTAAATATACGTCGTTTGACATTAAATAAATTGAAGAATTGAAAAATCATAAATATTTGAATTATATAAATGTATAATTAGTAAAAAACAATAAATACACTCTCAAATTTTGAAAACGTCTTATCAATTTGACCAAAAAGTTTTTGCTAGAAAGACTTAATTTCTTTTATCGGAGGGAGTATCTATGATCGATGCCTTTATATACACAGGAAATAACTTCACATACACAGGAAATAACTTCACATGTTTCGCTGCACATCCGATCGATCCAACCCATGCAGATTGGTGTTTTTTGTCAAATAGATGGGTGTTTATTTTTATTTATTTTTATTTTTTGTAAGGATGAGTGTTTATTTCATGTCTCCATCAGTACTACAAGCTAATTAAATTGTTGATACTTGAAATAAAGTCAAGGTAATCATATTATGAATTGTAAAGATACTAAGGCCATACTTAGTGATGTTGATTTTAATACAAAAATAAGAGATTGAAGTAGTTTATAATCCCCAATAAGTTATTTATTTATTTATAAATTAATTAATTTTTAAAAGTGTCTAAATTGAGTGGTAATTGAGGTATTCACCTATGAATATGAAACTATTACAGGTTAGTACTGGCCGATGGATTATATTAATGAATTATTGGAACAAGTGTGTGCGCGTCGATGGGACTGACAATTCATCATCATCTTTTGGGGGTTTTTCCAAAAGTAGGTTGGTTTACAATTTATTTCACAAAATAGGGAGGTTTTTTTTTTATTACGAAAGTAGGCAATAACGCCTTCTCAAAAGGCGTTATTGGGTGTGGGATGTTGGTTCGTGGTGCTGAGGTGGCGATGACGTGGCGGCGTTTTGTACAGATAGCGCCTTTTGAGAAGGCGCTATCTGTACATTTGGCCGCCACTTAACCGCCACCTCAGCGCCACCTCACCTACTTCAATAACGCCTTTTGAAAAGGCGTTATTAGCTAAAGTTGCGTTTGTGAGGTGGCGCTGAGGTGGCGGTGACGTGGCAACACATGTATAGATAGCGCCTTCTCAAAAGGTGCTATCTATACAACCCCACGTCACATCACCGCCACGTCCGCGCCACCTCACAAACGCAACTCACCGATCTGTCCGCCACCGCCACGTCACCACCACGTCATCGCCACCTCACCGCCACGTCACCAACTGGACTCGATTTGTCCGCCGACACCGCGAGCTGCTGGACCGCGTCGTCGTCGTCGTCGTAGTCGAGCGATCTCGACAATTACAACCAAAGGAGTTTATATTTGTATAAAAAAGAAACAAATTTTGAACATATATATATATATATACATGTACATTGGTTTCAACCTTCAACTTTCTGTTCTAAACTAACTAACCTAACCTAACTAAACTAACTAACTAACTAACTAACTAACTAACTAACTAAACTAAACTAACTAATCTTAACTAAGGGAACCAAACCAAACTAAACTAAATAACTAACTAACCTTAACTAAACTAAATAAGTAACTAACTAACTTAACTTAACTAACTAACTAACTAACTAACCAAAGTAAACTAAACTAACTAACCTTAACTACCCTAACCAAACTAAACTAACTAACAAAGTAAACTAACTAACCTTAACTAACTAACCTTAACTAACCAAACTAAACCAAAAAAACTAACCATAAGTAACCTTACCAAACTAAACTAACTAACTTAACTAACTAACTAAGTAACTAAACTAAACTAAACTAACTAACCTTAACTAACCTAACCAAACCAAACTAAGCTAAATAAGTAAGTAACCTTAACTAAACTAACTAACTAACTAACTAACTAACTAACTAACTAACTAAAGTAAACTGAAATAACTAACATTAACTAACCATAAGTAACCTTAAATAAACAAACTAAACTAAACGAACTAACCTTAACTAACCTAACCAAACTAAACTAACTAAATAACTAACTAACTAACTAACTAACTAACTAACTAACTAACTAACTAACTAACTAAACTAAACTAAACTAACTTAAACTATTGTAACCGAACCAAACTAAACTAACTAACTAACTAACCTTAACTAAACTAGAGTAAACTAACCTTAACTAACCTAACCAAACCAAACTAAACTAAGTAACTAACTAACCTCAAGTAAACTAACTATCTTTGTGCATGACATTGTGGTGTTTTTTGTGTCAAAGTCCAATGAAGACCGTGACGATTCTCACACAAACAACAAAAAATAGACTAACTTAATTGCAAACTAAACATACTAACTAAATGAAACTAACCAAACTGAACTAACTAACCTTAACTAACCTAACTAACCTTAACTAACCTAACCACGTAAACAATACAAACTAAGTAAACTAAAATAACTAACTTAACTAACAAAATAAACAACCACAAAACGATCCACGTAAACTACGAAACGAAACTAAACAAACATCCAAGTAGCTCGAGAGTTACTTGTTAACAACCTAACCACACCTAGGTTCTATGCGAACTAAACTCGACTAACCTAACCTAACCTAAGTATGTAAACTAAATTAACTAAACTACACTAACGAACATACCCTAACTCAACTACACTAAAGTAAACTAACCTCAACACCTAAACTAAACTAACTTAAGTAACTAAGATAATTAACCTAACCAAACTAAACTAATATAACCTAACCACCGACACCTAAATAACTAAGCTAACCAATTAAGTTAAATTAAACAAATAACCTAAAGTAACTTAACAAACTAAACTAACTATTGAAGAGTAATCACATATACGACATTATAATAATATAGAAAACATGAGAAATAAGTTTATTCAATGAGAAGGTTGTATACACGTACTTCGTTCACCCAAATTAGTAGCTATCTACAAATCACCATGACTTGAAGAAAAGTCATCATGCAGGTCTATTCCTGCGGTTACGTTGACATTGTTGCTCGGTGATGCAAACCGGACGTACTCTTTGTCTAGTTGGTCGATGTGTTTGTACATCCGGTTGAGGTTGTTGAGGTAGCTGGTCTTGCATTGAATCACGTCGAGTAGATTCATGCGTTTCCTCTGGTGCTTCACTTGACTCACCTCTGTTACCGATGCTCCCAAAAATTAGAGGTGGAACCATCCCAAAATATTGGCTCCCTGTATGGGGTTGGGGAAAAGGAATATGAGGCTGCGGCATGGTCAACAAGTTCATGAAAGAGGGATCTCTACTATATGGCATATTGTAAGTATGAGGAGTAGGAGTATATGGACTAGGCATGTACTGAGGCAGTGATGGATACATTTGAGGATGAGGCCTTCCATGGTCCACATATGAAGAAGACGGCCCAGGTGCGTATGGATCAAAATAGTAAGGAGGAAGATTCACGTTGGGCCGCCTGGGTACAAACATTTGAGGTTCTTGCTGGGGTGTCGACGATCGTTGGCTACTCTCACCAACAGTCTTTGTTCTACTCGCTCTCGAACGAGATGAACGTGCTGGAGGAGATCGTCTGCTACTCTCTGCAACAATCTCAGTCTGAGTAGATGGACGTAGTGGACGAGGACGCCTGGTGCGTTCCCGCACAGTCTCTGGTCGTGCTCGTCTTCTTCTCACCTCTATGTTTGGTTCGGCCTGATCGTCTTCTTCATCGTCCTGTTCATTATCCTCATTAATGTCTTGCTCGACGTCAATTCCGTCATGCGAAAGAGTAGACCTTCGCCTTTCATCTTCGTCTAAAATTTGAATCCCTTCATCAAGCGCAACAAGACCTTGCTCATACCCATCCTCGATAAACACTCGCCTCAGTCGATGCACCAAGTTACGCTGATATACAAAATATAAGAGGTCAGAGCACGCAATATAAGATATTGAATGTTTGAGGAAAATAAAGAGTTAGAATATTACCGAGTAGTCACGTAATGCCCCGTCGTGTCCAATGAATCTCCTAGTGACCGAGCGATACCACGTCATGTAGTCTTGGTGATCGTGGCCTTCATTAAGTGCCGCTGTGGCTATGGTGTCCCCACGATTCTCCCACATGTGTATGTAGCTTGCATGGAAGGTCACCCAATTTTCATGATGATGTCCACGCCATTCGAGGCGATGCAGTTGGGCGTCGTAAGCACAATTAGGTGGCACCACTTGTACCATGCCGAATTGTCTCATAACCCTTTCTGGTCGATGCCACTCCACAATGTGGAAACAAATAAGGGGACACGTCGAGAGCCAACTTCCGTGACCATTTGTACAGTAATCGGGAAGAGACCCCATGAGTTCTGCATAAGGTTGCCAGACCACATCATCCTCATGCCTCTGCGAGTCGAGTGCATCACGGTAAGCCGATACGACGTGCGTTGCACTTTGTGATACCGAAAATGCATCGAGCCATCTGTGTAGAAGACAATAAGTTAAGATAAATGAAATTGGACAAGATTTTTATGGAAATTAATGACAAATCGACTTCATACCTGTGTCCGAGTGGAACGTCCATAAGCATATTTTGGCCATCCACAGTTCGTTGCTGAGCTCTAGAAACAAGCAGGCACCGCGGTGCTATGAATGGAAATCTTTCCCATTCCCAAAGTTGTAAAAGAATTGACGCGTCAGCAACCTCATGTGCCCCTGCGCGAGATCCGCGACACAACTCCCTGTACAAATAAGCCAAACAAGCACTCCCCCAACTATATTGTCCAGCTAGTTGGAAATCCTCCAGCAATGGTAGGAACATCAAATGTACGAATCGATTGGACTTGTCGGCGAAAAGACATCCACCGATGAGTTGTAGTATGTACGAGCGAACGTACCGTTGGATCGACTCCTCATCGCTATCATCATCTATTGCTGGTACGTGACGCTCGAGCCAATCGACCTTAAGTTTACAACCAACGACGTCATCTCCACCAGGAGTTCGTCCAAGTAGCCTATCGCAGGCATCAGCATAGTCTACGTCCGTCGTTCCTGTCACAGGCATACCTTCGATAGGCAATCCAAGCTGTACCTGCACGTCTTGGAGTGTAATGGTGCACTCCCCACAATGCATATGAAATGTATGCGTCTCAGGGCGCCATCTCTCTATAAACGCAGTAATCAAAGCCCAATCAAGGCTGAAAAATGCTACCCGAGATATCCCGTAAAACCCACTAGAACGAAGATATGGGATCATCCTAGAATGATACTGCATCGTTCGATCAACGACCCCACGTCTTCGATGTACGCGCATTGTTTCGTACACCTTGTAATGGAAAATGTATTAAAGTATGTTTTCGATACATTATTGGTGTAAATTTGACGTATTGAGGAAAAACATGTTACCTCGCCCCTCTAGGTTCGCGTTGATCTGTGTGTAGATTGGAGTTGCAACAGTGATGGATCTGAAGGTCCTGGATCCATTGCAGCACAACTAAAAAAAAGGTTAGAAAAAGAAAATGAGTGTTGTACGAAACCAAATGATAAGTATTTACTAAATGTTCACATAAAAACACACGACGAAAATGTTCAAAACTAACATATGTACGAACTTAAGTTACTTCACACATTATACAAAATCGACTATAGGTTCTCATTGGATGGTTGAGGTCTCCTTGGACAATTTTTTTTGTTATGTCCCTCTAAACGACAAATACCACACCGGTTCTTCCTAGTTGGGACTCGTTCGCGATCTCTATTTGGACATGTTGTTCTTCTATGTCATTCTTGATGACATATCCCACATCGCAAATGTCTTTGGACATTAGGAAGATCCATCTCGGTATGTCTTCGCGATCCCTTAGGTCTCCCTCGGCCACGTCTGCATCTTAGGTCGGGTATGATCTTCGTCCCAAAAGTCGGCCAATACTTCTCATCTGGGATGGCCTTGAATTTGTACGAGTAGCATTGTGCGTACACATCCATCCTGTAGTATGGCTCGATGAACTGCGCGTAGCTCACTCGAATAAACGCACATGCTGCTAACACGTGTGAGCAGGGGAAACCAAACGACTGCCATTTATTACAAGTGCACACCCGGTCCTTGAAGATGACGACTTGTGTGTTGTTCCCTTTATGCATGCGGTCTCCATGTCTGCCAGTCAGCACTTCGAACTCACCAATATCTCGATTGATCAACGTGACGTGATGCCTCCTTGCGGGTTTCTCATATTTCGTGAATGCTTCCATTACATATTCCGTGTACGGTAGTCCCCTTGAGATTGCCTCATTGATTTCCTGGTTGCGTTGATCATGGTACGCCACCAATCTGTAGTATATCATCTGAGTTAACGCCGTAATTGGCAAGAATCGAGCTCCCTTCAAGACCCCGTTAAAACACTCTGCAATTGCCGATGACACTCTAATAAGTAATAGTGGTTCGTCGAATATTTATTGTATTTTAGTGCGAAGAATAAATTGTACTTTCTACTTACCAACACCATTAGAATTCATCCATCCGTACCGCATGCCTCCGTCGTGCGCTTGCGTCCAAAGTTCTTTGGGGATGGCATTGATATATTGCAGGCATTGAGGCGTTCGTGAAGATAAGTTTGTGAAACGCTCCATGCACGCAATAAATTTCCGATCTTGATGTTGAACAGCTGCTCGACCAAGCAGTACTTTCAAGGGTTCATTTTTGAAGTGTGTGCCGAAATTACTAAGCAAGTGTCGCAAGCAATAACGGTGGTACCCTTGAGGGGGACAAAAGCCGTTGATTGGGGTGTTGACCACCTCCAAAATGCCAGGGTGACGATCAGATATAATGCAAATCCCTTCTCTATCTGTCACGTGTTTATGCAACATCCGTAAAAACCACCCCCACGAATCAGTTGATTCAGTTTCTGCAACGGCAAATGCAACTGGTAATATGTGTCCATTTGTATCAACAAATATCGCAATCATGAGCTTCCCACTATATTTTCCATATAGGAATGTCGCGTCAATTTGAAGCAAAGGACTGCAAAACTTGAAAGCATGTACTGAAGCTTCGAATGCAAAAAAACACACGACGAAATTGAGGAGACGCGGTTCTAATTTCATCAGCATGCCATTGTCTATGCGAGCACTTGATTCTTGTCCCCGAACTCTTACTCCTCACAGCCGCCAGCCATCTTGGTAATTGAGCGTACGACTCATCCCAATCTCCAAACGCCCATGCAATTGCTTTCCTCTTGGCATCCCAAATTCGCTTGTAGTTGACTTCGTGACCGTATTTTTTCTTGATTATATCTAATAATGTTTTGATCGTGATACCTTGATCGACCTTAACGACGCTTTGGATCTCTCGCGCAATCATGTTGGCGTCAAGTTGGGCATGACCACATTGTATGTTGGGATTAATACATGTGTGCGGTACGTCTAACTGTGTTGTCTCCCATAATTGTGTTTTCTTTCGGAAACACGCGCGAAGACGCCACATACACCCGTGTTGTGGAAACTTGCACTTAATCGCCCACGTAGTTGTAGTCGATTCCATCACATGGTATTGACAATGTCTATCAACATGCCACACTTTAACCGCATGTTGTAAGTCGTTTTTGTTGTCAAAACTCATCCCTATCTCCAAATCGAAGTTAGACGTGCCCCCCCAATTTTTCTTATGGGAATGTTGGGTCGCAGTTGAATTAGCCACCTCCCAATCGATTTCGTTATATCCCGATATTGGTTGGTGAAGTTCATCGTCACTAGCTTCCTCCAACGAAATCTCTTCATCGATAGCAAATTGCTCATCATCTTCGACATTGTCCGCACCTGGAGGATCATATCTTGGATCATACGTGCAAACGTTAACGTCATCCCAAACAGCAACTGATGGAGCTTCTTCAACGTTATGCGTTTCCTCAGTAGTGTCGTTATTTTCGTCGTCGTTATCGTCATCGTCATCGTCAGTATATGCATTATTCTCTTCATGTAATGGAGCTAACTCTTGTACGACCTCAGCCTGTGGGGATTGCATACGTAGCCTTTCCATCATTAAGGCTACGTCTGGCGTGCCGCTACGTTCGTCAAGAACTGGCGAATGAACCGTGCGGTTTTGAATTGAGTCGACTGACTCAAATGTTAAATATATATCAACCGTTGCAGTTTTTGGTAAAGTGTCCACCGTCTCCCACATCAAGTTGAAGTGTGTCGCATCATTCAACAAGATAGGAACGAAATAATGTGAGCCTCCGGGGAGGACTATCATGTGGCGATACGTCATATGAACTATATTATCCGTTGATGAGATATGGAATGCGTTACAAATGTCATCAATCATTTCACGCCCACTCGACCCAAACTTAGCCCACAACACCACTGATGGCGGTGAGCTGTACGCGATGCCATTAACCCCATTAACAATGGAGCCGTACGCATAGAATAGAAAAGGGATGTTTCTTTATGACATGACCTACAGAGGTTTGGAAACTTGGATGTAAAAATGTTACAGACAAATGCACAAATTTCGTAAGGGAAATAGTTGACAATCATGTGGTTATATAGCGCAATTGAAATTTATGATGTAGAAGATCGCAATAATAGCGCAACTACAGAGCATACTCATTCTTTCGCGCTTACATTTTCTGCGTAATAACGTTCAATAAATAAACATATGAACCGTTGTTCATAAACAAAATATGAATGTCCCTATATATCATGCAAACCAAAACCTAACCCAAATAAATTATTATGAAAATACTAAATTAATGAACTTACTTGTTTCCTCTGGTTTTTCGCTGCAACGTAATATTCCTGCAATAACCTTGTATTTTCGTTATTTTAGAACACAAAAAGTGTAATAAATCGCCTACTAAAATTTGTAGATGTGTTCATGAAACTTACGGGGATCAGAACGATTTCAAAGTCTAAATGAGCTTAGTCTACTATATATATGCACGCAATAAAGTTTGGGGCTTTAACTAACCTTAACTAAAATAGAACATATATGGTCGTGTTAAAACTGGCGTGTCTCTATTACTTTCAGATCATATAGTAATTATAGCTTCTTATTAACATGCATGCTGTTAGGTGTAATTGCGATTCAATATTGATTTGTGAATTAAATAAGTAATGTCACTATATATTAACAACCTAAACAACCTAAACTATACTAACCTAAACAAATTTGGTCAATCTTTTGCATAAACGGCCACAACATTTAACCAGAAATTGAAAGTTAAATCTACATAGAGAAGTGGTTCAACTAACTTTCTCAGCAAATGATATTCTGAAAGAATTACTGAACTATAACTACAATAATGCTAACAAACATAAAAAGTGAAAGTGGAAACTGGTACGCGAAACTGGTATATTGTTAAGTTCAACTGAAATGCTTAACTAAGAAAATTATAAAACTATTAATTACATAACTAAGCAAATTAAATAACCTAACCTAAACAAAACAAAACAAAACAAAACAAAACTAACGTAGTAAACTAAACAAACTAACTAAACAAAACAATCTTAAATAACTAAACAAACTAAACAAAACAATCCTAAATAACTAAACAAACTACCTAAACAAACTTAAATAACTAAACATACTACCTAAACAAACTTAACCGTCCTAATAAACTAAACAAATTACTTTAACTAAATTAACTAACCTAAATACCAAATATAAACTAACTTAATTGACTTAACTCACTCAACACACTAACTAAACTAAACTAACCAAACTAAATTACCGAACCTTAACTAAGCTAAATACCTAAACTAAACATCTAACATAAACTAACTAAACTACCTTAAACAAACGTAATTAACTAAACATACCTCCTCCTTCGGTAAATTAACTAAAATACCTCAAACAAACTTAATGAACTAAACTTAATTCACTAAACTTAATTAACTAAACGTAATTAACTATACCAACTTAACTAAACTTAATTAAGTAAACTAACTTAAACAAACATAATTAACTAAACTAACTTAAACAAACGTAATTAACTAAACATACCTCCTCCTTCGGTAAATTAACTAAAATACCTCAAACAAACTTAATTAACCAAACTTAATTCACTAAATTTAATTAACTAAACGTAATTAACTATACCAACTTAACTAAACTTAATTAAGTAAACTAACTTAAACAAACATAATTAACTAAACTAACTTAAACAAACTCACTAAACTAAACTAACGTAAACAAACATGTACCCACTCCACAATGAAAACTAACTTAATCAAACTTAATTAACTAACAAACGTCAACTAACTAAAACAAACTTATTAAACAAACTAAACTAACATAAACATACTTAATTAACTAAACTCACTTAAACAAACTAAAACTAACTTAATAAAACTAACTTAATCAAACTAATCACTAACTAAACTTATTAAACAAACTAAACTAACGTAAACATACTTAATTAACTAAACTCACTTAAACAAACTCAAATTAACTTAATCAAACTAACTTAAACAATCTTATTTAACTAACTAAACTAACTTAACTATATACACATACCTCCTCCTTCTCCTACCTCCACTCCACTCGTTACGCTCTGCTGGCCTTCCTCCTCCGCCGCCGCTCCTTCCTCCCCCCGCCGCGCCGTAGATCCCTCCTCCTCCTCATTGGCCGTCACCGCCGCTTCCGCTCACCACCGGACCGCCACAAAACACCACGTTCCACGCACCCCCGCCAAGCTCGACAAACGTCTCCGCCGCGCACACCCACTCACCCACTCTCTCCCGTTAAAACAGTATGTCCGCCCCTCCTTCTTCCTCCCTCCTCTCGTCGTCTCTCGCCTGGTTCGCTCCCCCCCCTCCCCTCCTTAAGTACCCGACCCACCACACTCTCCACAGTAAACCCGTGACCGACCCCGTGACCTACACCGCCCCCTACCCCCTACCCTCTACCCCTATACCAGTAAGGACGAAACCGACGCATAGAATATATTCTCTGCGTCGGTTTTAGGAAGATGACTATGGGGTGCAGATAGCGCCTTTTGAGAATGCGCTATCTGCGCCCCAAAGTCACGGGTTTCCCAGTCCACGTGGAGCCAAGTGGACCAGGAAACCCCTTTTCTTTTCCCACGTGGCATATGATAGCGCCTTCTGCGAAGGCGCTATCAGTATGCCACGGGTTTTCCCGGTCCACGTGGATCTACGTGGACCGGGAAAACCCTAATGTGTCCACGTGGACACTGATAGCGCCTCCTGCGAAGGCGCTATCAGTGTTTTACACGCCACGATTTCAGCCACGTGGATAACGCCTTTTGAGAAGGCGCTATCCACGTGGCAAAATCAGTACAAAAATTTTTGCTACGTAGATGACGCCTTCCCAATAGGCGTTATTGCCTACTCCCCGGAAATAAAAAATTTTCACCCTTATTTTCCTCATTAAATATTATAACATGTGTACTTTGGGAAAAAATTCCATCTTTTGTCTTTTAGGCTTCTTTGCTTCGTTATTTTGGTCTAAATCACTCGTATCTAGACTATTCGACTACTCCAGATTAACTTCGAGTTGTGCACCGAACAGGTGGAGGAAGTTCACAATGTTTTTATTTTCATTCTTAGGATTCGAACTTGAGTCACTAGTTAAAGAACAACAACACATTTCAAGTTATGCCAACCAACTGTTGTTCTAGGTTTCTCTGCTTTAGCAAGCCTGAGTTCAACACGACCCTGCCAATGCCCATTGCAGCCCATCCCTCATAGGCCATTCAATTGGAATCTCAAGTTGGGCTCAATAATCTATAGGTGTACATATACTTTTTTTGAAGTAAAATAAAATTTTTATTAATCATTAATTGCACCTATAATCAATCACCATAATAAAAGTACATTGACTAGCTAATCATATTTGTTCAAACAAACTGCTATTAATTTGTTTGTGAATGCAACTGTAATATTGAAACAATGCGACAATCGAGGATTGCTCTCTACAAATATTTGGAATATATGACATTACAGAAAAATTATCAGAATCACATAACATAAAACAAAACTTCCAACGAGGGAAGAAAATCTAAGACAGTTTATAGGACCACATACATTAGTATGTATTAGACCTAATAAATCACTTAGCCTTTCACTATGTCCAGTAAAGGGACTTTTTGTCATCTTGCCTAGTAAACAATATACACATGTTTCATATGATTCAAAATCAAATGAATCTAAAAGTTTATCTTTATAGAGTTTAGAAATACGTTTATCATTTACGTAGCCAAGACGACAATGTCAAAGGTAGGTTTGACTCTAATCATTTGACTTAAATCAATTTGTATTTACATTAAGAATAAGAGTATATATGGACCTTTTCATGGTTAGAATATAAAAACCATCACACATATCAACATTCACATAGAAAACATCTTTACGAGAAATGAAGCATTTATTATTCGTAATAATGAAATTAAAACCATTCAAATCTAAACATGAAACTGAAATGATGTTTTTACTCAAACCAGGGATATAATAACAATTATTTAAAACTAAAACAAGTCCACTAGGTAGAATTAACTTATAGCATCCTACAGCCAATGCATCAACCTTTGCTCCATTTCCAACTCATAGGATGACTTCTCCTTTCTTTATATTTCTTTTTTTTGTGAGAACTTTAATATTAATATAAATGTGAGATCCACATTCAGTATCCAATACCTAGGAGTCACTAGTAGATAAGTTAACTTCAACAACATAAATACCTAAAGCAATAGTCGCACTACTCTTTTTTTCTTTAGATCTTCAAGATAGAGCTTGCAATTTTTGAACCAATGCCTAAGTGCATGGTAGAAATGACAATTTCCTTCTTTTTTCTTTTCCTTCTGGGACTATAAAGTAGAAGCAGCATGAGGTTTGACTTGTTTCATAGGCTTTGTGATAGTCACAATAGCCTTGGCAACTTTAACCTTGCCTTTCTTTTTTTTTTCCGAGCCTTCCCTTTCTAAACCATCAACACATTAGCATTATGTTTTTCGACATTCTGCTTAGTAGTTTTAAGCATCAAATGCAACTCTGAGATAGAATTCTCTACGTTATTCAAGTTATAGTTCATCATAAATTGTGAATAACTATTAAGCATTGAATTCAAGATCAAATTTGTAGCAAACTCTTAGCTTATGAGAAACTCAAGTTTGTTAAGATGGTCAATATAGCCCTTCATTTTTAGAATATGAGGACTAACTAATGCACCCTCAGCCATTTTGCAAGAATGAAGGTTTTTGACTATCTCAAGCCTTTCTTGCTTAGCCTACTATTAGAACATTTACTTCAGCATCGTAGCCATATCGTAAGCTTCCATGTGTTCCATGTCCTTCTGAAGTTTTGGAACCATGGTTGCCAACATAATGTATGCAACATCAGTTGAGTCATTGAAATGCTTATTATTTGCATCCTTTACGACTCTTAAAGCATTAATTGGTGGTTCCTTAAGAATAGGATTATCCAAGACATACAACTTGCGTTCATGCTTTAGAACAATTCTAAAGTTTCTAAACCAGTCAAGAAAGTTTATCCTGGAAAACTTATCCTTCTCAAGGATTGATCACAGTGAAAAGGGATTAGTATGACCTGAAGAGGCCATATATCTACAACAAAGATTATGAAAAAATTCATTTTAGTATAGAGGAATAGACTCCCACTAAATTAACAACCCTCCTATAAACGCTATATTAGTTTAAGGGACTAAAATCAATGTTTCACATAATTCAAAGACAGCTAAGGCATGACATGATAAGTTGGTATTTATAGGGTTTTAGTCATCTATTTTAATATATTTAATATGTAAAGTCTCTAAAACATATATTTAATTATATTTATTAGTCATTTGAAGGTGAAAGGGAGTGTGCAGTTGAACCGGGGCTAAAAATACATGAAATAGTGAATTTACATGTAGTGATCAGATGCCACTAGATCTGCCTCGAGTTACGTACTACACAATTAGTGGAGTAGTGGCCAACATATCAAATAACGTAGGGTACTGACACAGTTAAGTCATTTGGAACCAGCTGCTATTGGATTGCTTTGAGATGTGCACCGTTCAGGTTTCCACTCTTTTAGACATACTCATGTGATTCTAAACCAAGCTAGATGCATGCCACGTGTCATGTTTCCACTTATCCACCGTTCCATCCTTCACTCTAGACGCCTCCAAGTGTTGTCACACCATTCATCCAGCGTGCTACCAAGTAGCTCCAATTCTTCTCAACAGCATGCGTTGATTCTCCTCGGGATACGTGTTACACAACCTCCCAGAATTTTGCACGAGTTCAAGTGATTATTCATGAGGGCCGCTAAGGGCACCCCACCTATTAATGAAGGCACCCAGTTAATGTGGGCACAAATCGATTTACCTGGGGCACCTAAAAATTAAACCCAAAATACCGAAAATACCCCTCGTGCAAAAAACCCTCGCACCCCACCACCCTCGCACAAACCCCTGGGCACCCCACCACCCCCACCACCACCACCACCCTCGTTCACCGAACTCCTTGTGGAAGAATTCATTTGTTTTAAACCGACCAGTGAGAGGAATCCCCAAAATCGTGTTCTCCATCCCTCGCCGTGTGTTTCTCCTTCGTTGTTCGAGTTTTCTGTATTTTGTAGGGTCCGGTGTGCGAGCCGATTTCGTCTCCAAATTAGGGCTCGGTTGAAGATCGTCGAATTAAGTTACATTAGAGTATTTGTAATGTGTGTGTGGCGGTTTTTTCAAATGTAAAAAAATTGGGAAATCGTGGTTCTCGGCCGCACAGGCCAGAGACTGTGTCAACCGTCTCGGCCTTGGCCGAGACATAAGCTAATATTTTTGGGAAGTCGCAGTCTCGGCCACGAAGACCGGAAGAGTTAACTGCGTATCGGTTGTCGACTTCCGAGAGGGTCTCAGTAGGCTCGGTCGTCATAGGATGAGAGTCAGGCGAATTGAAATGGTCAATCCATCTCGGTGGTGTACAACCGAGAAATTGAAATAGGACTCGGTTATACACGGCCGTTATATTGGAATACTTGTCGGTCATGGGTGACCGAAAATATGGGTTGTTTCACGAACCTGCTTGACCGCGACATCAGGAATGGATGAATTTGAACATTACAGTTTCAAAAAAATCTCCGTAATCGTCAAACTAACAATACAAGATTGAAAATCCAGCACGACAATTTGCACCGAACCTTAATTAATTATAAATCTCCGTAACATTCAAAATGACTTTAAAAAGGGTCCATCCATAAGTAAACAACAATCAAAACACAACACCAATCAAAACACATCATAACATTTGCATATACATAGAACATTCGGACGAAATGGCGAAATTTCTAAATGTTTACCCGTCTAGGTACAAGCTTTAACCTACGGTGTATCTAAATCTACAACTGGTATGGTGGCTTCATGATCAGCAGTTGCAATGGGCACGATGTCTCGAAAAATGAATCCATCTCGCCAACCTTTGGCGCAGTCCTCAACGTACCAATCCCACGATGGATATAAGGATGGCAGCGGTGCATTCACACGTAACTGCACCTGTCAAAGTGAACAGTAGAACATAGAAGATATTGTCACAAACCCGATTAAGGGGGAAACAAACCAATTCACAAAAAATCATAGAACTTACCCTAACCCAATGGATATTCCTTTCATTTGCCATTGCAATGATAAGTCTGTTGTGCAATGACGACGTTGGAGTACTACGTAGAGGTAGGAATGTGGAGGCACTCCCATGCGAGAGGTTGACGAGAATGACATTGAATGCGGTGGATACTAACAATCCCATGTCTGGAAGTGTCAACCATTCTTTGAAAGATGCCCCCTCTTGCTTTCTCTGGGCAATGCACCGCATTCTTGACAGGCTCGAAACTCGAGCCAAGCACTTCCCGCCAAAGGTATTCATACCCGATAATCTCATCGTACATCCGTCTACGCACAATCCTCCACCCGTCTATGTCGGCAAGTCCAAGCCCAGAGGCTATACACCTATATCTACAATTCCCATCGGAAACCACATCGATAATGGCATCAACATGTGGCAACCAATCTGGTTCTAAGCAATGACTATAAGCCATGTTAGATCCACTTTGCATGCGTCGACTGGCACGACGCATTTGTGGAACCTTGCATTTCTTCTGCCTAGAAGCTTTTGTGGAGTGGGAGGACTCAAATCCGATTGGAGATTGGGGTGCCTCCGACACTGGGGTGCCTCTGATTGGAGACCCCGGTGTACTCACACCCGCATCCTCAACTTCCTGCTCGCACTCCACAAAAGACGAAGGTGGACTAATCTCCCTGAGCTGCTCACTTTCAGTCCTCCCCCCCGCATCCTCAACTTCCTCCTCCCCTTATCCAATCTTCTGCGGTGTCGTGATTGTGCCTCCCACAAATCACAGTGACATACCATAAGGAGTCAGCATTCTCCTTGACGTTAATTTGGAAAGGGCATCCACATTTTTTCGTACTAGTGTGAGTCCTCGCCTTTTCATAATTCCTTGATTTCTTTAAAAAATTTGCCGCTTTCCCCTTCCCAACTCTCTGAGCCAATCCCCTATATGTCCCAGACCTCTCACAGGCAATTTTCACCCTTCCCCTTCGCTTAATGCCCCCGGCATCCGAGCGCTTCGTTACTAACACAAACTTGTTCTCGCCACCAATCAGTTGAAGCCATGAAACAGCCGCTTCTCGAGAGGGGAATGGCTTAGAAGGTCTAAAAATGTCCTTGTAGTCTGGAAAATTACTAGATAACGGCATTACCTGCAATACAAAGAGTGTAACATTATAATCAACCAAAATGTACAGCACAATCACAAAAAAACCGAAAAAATAGGTTCTCGATTGTACAGTTCCGGAACTTTCTTCATAGTCTCGTTTACGTGCGACCGAGAGTTACCAGTACCCTCGGTCGTTCTAGACCGTCACCTACGAGAAACCTATCGGTCCTCTGAGACCGAGACATTACCATACATCTCGGTCCTGCGAGGCCGAAACAATCGCGCACCCAGACAGATACTTCGGATAACCGCAAAAAAACACAAAAAATTTGCAAAATTACCTCAAGGACAACCTCCTCTGGCACCGAAGCATTACGATCCTCCATTATACAGTGGAAACAACTTCGGATTTGAAGAAATTACCAAACCCTACGTTGACAAACAAATCATCATTTTCACTGTTATACGCAACTAAACAGTTCAAAAAAACCCGAATATGGTTGTCAAACATTGTTACCTCGCTGTCGGACGAGCAAGAATCGATCAGCTCTTCGCCAAACGCAATGTGGCTATGGCTTTGTGGTTCAAGCTTGCTGGTGGGGTGCCCTAACTCCTTGTCGAAATGGTTTGTGGGGTTTGAACCATTATATATATACAGGGGCAAAATGGTCTTTTCCATTTTTGCTGGAATTTTTACAAATAAGTTGGGTGCCTTCATTAATAGGTGGGGTGCCCTTAGCGGCCCTCTTATTCATCCCTTCTTCCTGCCTCTACGTGTCGCCTCCCGATTCATCTCCAGCAGTCTATCCACATTTCACCGCCTATCAGAACGTGCCACACGTCGCGTCCACAACAACTTGACTAATCAAAGCTTGCCACGTGTCAAAAACTCTAAGTTTTAAGCCCAAAACAGTCGTAGATGCTCCTCAGCACACATGTCATGAGACCAGCCAACAAAATTAGTTTCTTTTACCTCAAGGAACCAATTTTAAGTAGTTTTTATATTATAAACTTAAGGGATTATTTAAGTATTAAATTTTATATTTTTACAATGCCAAAGGCTTTTGAAACCATGTCCGACTAAACAAACCCTTGCCTCAGTAGGAGGGGAAACAAGTGGGATTCTTGATTCATGGAATAAATTGTAAGATCTTTGATTTTTATTATTTAATTTGATTCAATTTCTCTTATTTCACTATTGTTGATTTTAATGAATATGGTTTAGAACTAGGGTATGTATATGGCCATTGCATGTTTTTAGGTGTACAATCTATAGTTAATTAGACCAATTGTATCCGTAATTGTACTTTTGGACCAATAAAAGTGACAAACACTCACCCGTTTGCCGTAAGAACCTTTAGGTTCTTGAGTGTGCAACAATTGAATCTAGGTTAAATTGGAAGGAGACACGATTCGGTTATTTAGGATTGGTATTGCTACGGATCTTTATTATTGCAGTTAGTGTGTTAAATTCTATTGGTGAATGTCTAGGGTTATGCATTAATTAGAGAAGTAGTTAGTGCGGATGTCCTTGCTATCAAGATTAGGGGAATTAGAAATTTCTACCGGATGTCGATTTTTCATAGCTAATTTAAGAGAATTTAAATTAATAATTTTGTAAGAAAGATTGAGGACCATGATATGCCATTGAATCTTGATTCTTGCTTGTGCAACGGTAGAACAAGGTGTTTTCTCTCATTGATATCAATGTTTTGCAATTTTTCATCCTAGCTAGTTTTAGTTAATTATTTCTTCGAACTTTCTAAAACCTCCCAATTTTTAGTTAACTTAGAGTGAAACTTAAGTCTTGTAGATTCAAGCTTTCTAAAGCCCCCATATTTACCACTACTATACCCTTGTGGTTGGTAACTCGATTGGAGGTTATATTTGGCACGCATGACACGTAATCAAATTCTGGTGCTATTGCCGAGGACTTAGCCCTTTACTTCGAGTTTAGTTTTCTTTTTCCTTTTTCTTAGTTTTATGCTCCTACAACTCACTCAGTCAAAATCATCTAGTTCATTGTTACCTTTTGATCCTGAACTAGACAGAACATTTCATAGGTGGAATAGAGAGACCCAACTTAGGCAACAATAAGGCCAAAATCCTGAACATGGCTAAAAATTGCCAAGTCACTATAGGGCATGCCAATCAAGAGCTTCGGGCTCTTTTGGAATAACAACCCCTCTACCTCAACTATCTAGACAATGCCGGGGATTTTGAGTTGAGATCTAGGTTTATTCATCTCCTACTATTTTTTCATAGTGGTGAGAATGAAGACCCCGTTACTTTTCTAAAGGAGTTTCAGACTAACTGCAAGTCAATGAAACCCTCTAATGTGGATGAGGACACAGTTAAGCTTAGATTTTTTTTCGTTTTGTCTTAAAGACAAAGCCAAGGAATGGCTTTTCTACCTTTCATCTAGTTGCATTAACTCCTGGAATGAGATGACAATTATGTTTTTAGATGAATATTTCCCTGAGGATAGAGTTGCTCAGCTCATCAATGATATATCAACATCAAAATGAAATCAGGTGAATCATTTATTGCATATTGGGATCGCCATAAGCGATTGATTGCTAGTTGCCCGCAGCATGGCCAGTCTGAGAAGCCATAACTCGTTTATTCTATGTTGGCATGTCACCCATAAAAAGATATATGATTGATAATTCGTGTGGGGTCACATTTGAAATAAAACTCCAGCTTAAATGAAGCAACTATATGAGGACATCGCACAGCAGTCATGCCTTTATGGTGATCTTGATGATACTGCTTACCGAAGTCTGACTGTAGAAGGTGTTTCGAGTTCTACTGACTAGAAAATATACCAACTTGCCTCTATGATGGAGCGTATCCTCTCATCTGGCAAAGTGCAAGTCAAGGCTTGTGGCATTTGTATTGCTATAAATCATGCCACTAATGAATTTCCTACTCTCTTTGAGGATAATCAATAGGCCAATTTCATGGGTAATCGATTCTAAGGACCATCGAGAGTCCCATTCGGGAATATATATATAATGACGCCATAGCGAGGAACATCTCGAACTTCAGTTATAGGCCTCAAAATCAGAACTACCAAACCTTAGTCCCGAAATGTCAAATAGTTTTTATTCACTCGAGGGTATGATCAAAGCTCTTGTGGCTTAACAAAGGAAATTTACGAGAGAGGTTGCTTAATTCAAGGCTACCACTAAGAAATCCATCAATGATACCAGTTTGATGGACCGGAACCTTCAAGTTCAAATAGACCAAATATCAAAGCAATTGGGATGTCTCGAGGATAAGGGAATGTTACCTTCGCAACCTTACCCAAATCCTAAAGCGAGTGCTAACGCAGTTACACTCAAAAGTGGTAAAGAGCTGGAGGGACCCAAAAGGAATAATGGGTCATATGATGCCAAAGACCAGGCAAATGAGGAAGAGCACAAGTTAGTAGTGACTCCATTTGTCCCTAAAAAGATGGTAACTACTTAAAAGGAAGCTCTGCTCATATTCAAGATCAAACCTCCTTCTCCACAATGACTGATTATAGATAAGAAAAACGAGGAAGAGAAAAAAATTCTCGAAACCTTTCAGTGAGTGCAAATCAATATTCCGCCCCTCAACGCTTTGAAGCAAGTCCCTAGGTATGCAAAGTTTCTTAAGGAACTATGCACTAATAAAGGGAAACTAAAAGGCAATGAAAAAGTCCAAATGGGATAAACCATCACGCCTATCCTACAAAAGAAGTTGCCTTCTAAATGTAAGGATCTTGGGATGTTCTCATTGCCTTGTGCTATAGGTGATGTAAGCATTCAGAGGGTTGTGTGCGACCTTGGCACTTCCATTAATATCATGTCATTGTCTATATATCGGGCATTAAATGCAGGTCCATTAGAGGAGACTGGTATTATCATTCAATTGGCAAATCGTTCAGTTATCAGACCCGTTGGTGTTCTTGAGGACTTTCAAGTTTGAGTGAATGAGCTTATGTTTCCTGCTGACTTTTACATGGTAGATACAAAGGAGGAATCATTCCCTAATGCTTCGTCAGTGCTACTTGGACACCCGTTCTTAAAGACGGCGAAGACGAGGATAGATGATGATGATGGATGTCTTACCATGGAGTTTGGCAATAAAATCATCAAATTTACATCTATGATGTGATGTGATACCCCAGTGACGTGTCTTCTATGGTATGTACTATGGACTATATCCATCCATTCATTGAGTAGGCTTCGCTCACGAGTCACGATAATGAGATGAAAGTAGTGTTAAAGAATCACTTTTGCACTACTCATATCAACCAGAGTGTTCTGACCCTCAATACTGATGGTAAGGATGTTGTTTTAAAGTTGGATTCATTCTAACCCCTACCCCCAAATGTATGTTATTTGGAGTTGCCTACTACTAACTCCAAACTTTCTCCCTCCTTGGTTAAAGCTCCCATACTTGAGCTGAAGCCATTACATAATCGACAGACTCAAACCAAGTCGAGCCAAAGACTTTAAACGAAAGCGCTATTGGGAGGCAACCCAAATTTTGATAAGTATTATTTTTTTATTCATTTTAGTATTTTTTTTATTATTATGCATGAACTCGTATAATTTCCTTCTTTCTATATCTATCATGTTCTTTCACTCTCTGGTTTGTTTTTATGTGTAGACCTTTTGACTTGTTTTGAACCTTGGAGACAAGGTTCAAAATAAGTTAAGGGGTATTTTAGGGATTGTGGATTGTGTTGGATGAATTTTCTTGCTAAACACCGCAGATATGATCGTTAGATTTTAAAAAAAAAACTTTGCAGTTGAAGGATGGTAATGGTTGTGTTATTCTCATTCTCTTATCTTTCTGTTTCTCTTTCCTTTTCATTGATACGTTTATCTTCTATTTCACTAAGATTTGATACGCTTTCATGCATGCATTTAGTATAGTTTTTATTATTAGTAGTAGTAGACATGTGTCTATCTATGTTCGTTCTTGCATTTAGGCCTTACATATTGTCATATGTTGCCTATGTTGCATTTGGAGTCACTTGAGACTTTGTTTCATGCCTTTGGTTGTGGATGAGTAAACTATGGTTGCCTTTTATATTTGAAGCTTAGAGAAAACCAGGATAAACACTTAATCAAGCCCATAGCTCGGCATTTTTATGATTTCATGATTAGGGACTTAGTTGATGGTTAAGCCTCGTGTTAGATACCAAAGGAGTAAACGGTCAAAATTGTGCAAGTGATAATATTTTAACCCATATTGGAGAATTATCTTAATTATAGTGGAAGTGAGAAGAGGTAACAAGAGTTTTCTTAATATAGAGAGTCCCACTGGTTTCCATAGGAAATGGAGCAGGGAATCTTGTAGTGGAAAAAATGAAAAAAGCGGTCTATAGGAAATGTAGCAGGGACCGTATTACTCGAAAAAAAATTGTGGAAAAAATAGATAATATAAAATGAATATTGGTGGAAGTTATGAAAACTCCTCAAATAAAAAGATTTGGCTCGAGCGCTTTCACTAGATTAAGTGAGATTTTAAACTTGTGTGCTTGAATGTAAAGACCAAGAAGACATGTGAGAAATTGGTGGTCTTTGTCTTGATCGAATCTATGTCTTTAAAGTGTGATCTTAATTGTGTTTTGGATGAGAGTCTTGACATATCATAACTCCAAAATTTCTTGAGTGGCTTGTTAACTTGGCGAATATGTAAATCAAAAGAACTCTATGAATTTTGAATCGGGTGTAGGATTAGTTTAGTTAGGTTCATAATTATATAAAAAGTCTAGTTTAGTATGTGTTTGTCATTTACACCTCTACTCAGGACGTGCAACGTTTTTAGTTTGGTGGTATTTGATAAGTTGGTATTTATAAGGTTTAAGTAGTCTATTTTAATATATTTAATATGTAAAGTCTTATAAATATATATTTAATTATATTTATTGGTCGTTTTCGGGTGAAACGGAGTGCGCAGTTGAATCCGGGGCAAAAAACACGTGAAATAGTGTGTTTGCATGCAGTGATCAGAGGCTAGTTGATCTGCCTTGAGTTACGTATTGCGGAGTTGGTGGAGTAGTGACCACCAGAACAAATAACGTAGGTGAGTGACACAGTTAAGTCACTTGGAACCAGCTGCTATTGGATTGCCTCAAGATGTGCGTTGTTCGGGGTCCCACTCCTTTGCACATACTCATGCGATTCAAAACTAAGCTAGTTGCATGCTACATGTCATGTTTCCAGTTATCCACCATACCTTCCTTCACTTCATACGCCTCCACGTGTCATCGCACCATTCGTTAGCACGCTACCAAGCAGCTCAATTTCTTCTCAGTAGCATGCGTTGATTCTCCTCGAAATGTGTGTTACACAACCTTCCATAATTTCACACTAGTTTGAGTGATTTCTCATCTAGCCTTCCTGCCTCTATGTGTTGCCTCTTGATTCGTCTCTAGCAGTCCAGCCACATTTCACAGCCTATCAGAGCGTGCCACATGTCACGTCCATAGCAGCTTGACCAATCCAAGCTTGCCACATGTCCATAACTCCAAATTTCAAGCCTAAAACAGCCATAGGTGGTCCTCGACGTACGTGTCACGAGACCAACCCACAAAATTAATTTCTCTAACCTCAAGCGACTAATTTGAGTAATTTTTTTATATTAGGAACTTAAAGTATTACTTAGGTATCGACTTTTATACTTTAGGAATGCTAGAGGCTCTCGAGACCATGTCCAGCAACCATGTCCAGCTAAACAAACCCTTGCCTAGGTCGGAGGGGAAACAAGTGGGATTCTTGATTTATGGCATAAATTTTAAGACCTACGATTTTTATTATTTATTTTGATTCAGTTTCTCATATTTCATTGTTGTTGATTTTAATGAATATGGTTTAGATCTAGGGTATGCATATGGCCATTGCATGCTTTTAGGTGGACAATCTATAGTTAATTAGAACAATTGTATCCGTAATAGTACTTTTGAACCAATAAAAGTGACAAACACTTACCCGTTTGCCCGAAAAACCTTTCGGTTCTTAAGTGTGCAACAAATGAATCTAGGTTAAACTGGAAACGGATGCGATTTGGCTATTTAGGATTAGTATTCCTTATTATTGTAGTTAGTGTGTTAAATCCTATTTGTAGATGTCTAGGGTTTTGTATTAATTAGGGAAGTAATTAGTTGCGGATGTCCTGGCTATCAAAATTAGGGGAATTAGGAATTTTTTGCGGATGTCGATTTTCCAAAGCTAATTTAGGAGAATTTAAATTAATAATTTTTTAGGAAAGATTGAGGACCATGAAATGTCATTCGATCTTGATTCTTGCTTGTGGAACCGTAGACCTAGGTGTTTTCTCTCATTGATATAATTTTTTTGCAATTTTTAATCCTTGCTAGTTTTAGTTAATTTTTTCTTCAAACTTTCTAAAACTCCCCCCCCCATTTTTTGTTAACTTAGAGTGAAACTCAAGTCCTGTGGATTCGGCCTTGTATTTACTACTACTACACCCTTGTGGTTGATAACTCGATTGCGGGTTATATTTGGCACGCACGATACATGATCATGACACTTTAAATTATATTATTTTTGTAGATACTAATTACCAATTAGATTATATATAACTTTTAGTTTTTTTATGAGATTATGACATCTTATGTCTTAGCATGTTTTTATCTCATCTAATGCCTAAAGCCCAAAACCATTTTGATAGCTTTATCAAGTTTAATCATTTCAAATAATAGAGTAACCGTTACTTAACTTGCCTCACCAAGATAACACAATACACTCTGCGTAGGCATACCCATATTGATGTAAATGAAGCCTTGACAAGTGTTTGAGAATGGATGACACTGGACTAAAAATTTAAAAGATGAATTTTTTATTTGTTTTAATGATCATAATTTAAACAAGATAAATATCATATATTACAATACATGAACTATCACTAAACAAGTTAGGAGATTGCACTAATATTGGCTATAATACAAATTTCCTTGTGCTACAAACAGTTAACGGCGGTCCCGCTGACCGGATAGCGGGCGGTGGTTCCAATTAACCAAAACTGCCCCTTATTTTATTTTAAAAAAATATTAATTAAAAAGGTTTTAATTATCTCAGGCCCACCTTCAACTTAATATCTTATCCTAATCCAATTAGGATTTAAGATACTTTGAATCCTTTTCCAATACAAATTTGTTGTATATCTCACCTATCGTTTAGTATTTGTAATTCTTATCCGATTACAATTCTATCTCCTATCTAATAGGAATATACTAACATATAACCACAATGAGATAGATTATCAAAACTAATTTCGAAATATTTATCATGTATTTAACACCAAAATCATATTAACCTAATGATGATTTCTATATGGAGATATACATAATTATTAAACAAAAATGAAACATGTATTCAACACCAAAATCACATTAAACTAAACATGTCTTCTACCATGAATGGATCAATATTAAAAAAACATATGTTAACTGACATATTCAAAACATGAATATTATTAATTGACATATTCAAAACATGAATACTATCATTGAATCAAATCATGTGTATGTATCAATATACATGAATTAACAACATACTTTAAAACCAATTCTTGATAATAATTATGACAGAACCTATATGTTCATCAAACATATACATAAATCAAGATCATGTTTTCACACATATATCATAGATACATCAGAGAAAACATGCAAACATTTAATAGAACCGAGCCTAAGGCTCTGATACCCCTGTTAGGTTTTTGGGGTTCAAATGCAGTGAAAAATTCAAAACAGTTTTAAAAAACCCCCAACAAGATCTAAAATAGGTTCCATTAAACTAGATCTAAAAAGTAAACCATACCTTAATTCGTGACTTTCTTCTGTGATTGTTCGATCTCAAAAATGTTCAAGTGCGCATCCTTTATCAGAAATCCACACACGAATGGTGACCACAATTTGGAGTGCTAGCCTCGAGAGAGATTGAAAAAAAGTTTCTTTCTCTCCTAAACTCCAGAGAACTCTAAATTTACAAAAAAAACAAAATTTTAGTTTCATTTTAGGGTTTTACCCTCTATTTATGTGTAGATAAGCCCTCACTTAAAATCTTATTTGTAATGTAACTATTGTATTTAGACAATTTAAGCAAATTACACATACGCCTCTAGAATAAGTTATCAAACAAGTTTTATCATATAAAATTCATTACTTTGGACCAATTAAAATTACGCAAAGCCATTAATTGTGTGCGATCCAATAAGTTCATGCGATGTTGGCAATGAACCAAATCATTTTGGTACACAAGTCATAAATGGTCTCTAGCAAGGCATTATGAAAACTCACATAGCATGAATATCAAAATTGATACAATCTAATGAAAAATATATATCATATCATTTTGTCGTGCGATATCCTTTGGCTAAACAAGAAAAGTCACCCTTAATGTTCAATCGTACTAGTCTTGATCTTTAGGTAAACTGAAAACATCCAAGTGACATTAATCATATCAATTCACATGGACTTAGCCATTATCAGTATATCATATCGAGGGATCCACTGATATCTCTTTCTATATAAGAGTGTCAAATTTCATCTTGATTACACATCTTCACATATTATTCACATAGTAACCAATCACAATCTTTATAATCATCCGGTTAAAGACAACGTTTGTTTGTGTCAAATTACCATGCTTCTAATATTGAAGTATATGGTAATCTCAAGTCAAAGGACTAAATTGTATATTTATCATGAGTAACAACTATGACTCAATCCATGTGGTGTTCTCATAGCGGTTCGGTCTAGTACCTTATTCTTTAACAAGTACTCATGATCTCTATTCGTATCCTTATACACATGATCATAACATGACCATCAATCGAGATTCGCATTGGTCTTAAGTCATTATAGTTCCCAGTATAATGACCGACTATGGACATTTAGGATATTCAAAAAAACCCCCATGGATCTTACTATAAGGTAAACATGCAATCACTTATAATAAAACAGTAAATGAAAACTTTAATTTATTACTAAAATTATAAGATAAACAATATTTGTAAATTTTCCTAGGGCACATGCCCCCAACAATGGGTAGATTTACAACGATAAGAATATGACATTTCTATTGAATTTAGAAAAATTAGTGGCTGGATCAAGGCTATCAACCAATTATAAGAAAATGATTTAAGGATTATAAGATTCTACATATGTTATGATTATAACTATAGGGTGAAGTGATGTTATGTTCTAGAGTTTGAAAGTAATCCAAGTATATTACATTATTTAGTAGAGGTTTGTTTATATGTTGGTTTATTTATATTGAATTGAGTTTGAGTATCGTTTAATTTAGTTTGATTTGGATTATTTAATTATGTTAGTTAGATTAATTAAGTTAGTATTTATGATTTTCAATCATTTGATATTTTAATTCTCGCTTAATTACATTAACTAAATTAATTAAAAAAGAAGAAAAAAGTATTTTTCTTTGAGATTTGAAAAATCCCTGTGCAGATGATATCTCATTACCATTACTACAAGTTAATAGTAAAATACGAGAAATTATTGTGTACGCCTGAAACATTTCAATTTTTGGTGTTGTTACCGAGGATTTTTAAATAATTTCTAAGGATTCTAGACGTTGTATGGTCTACACACTTCATTGTGTTAATTCAATAGGATCTTTACATCTGTTTGATCGTGAAATATATAAAACTTTTAATCTGAGTTTAAGACAACGACAACTTAGGGAAAATTGAGCTAATAGGATGGAAGATAACAATAATGAAATTAATGACAATGTCGTTAATAATAATAATGATTACAGAGTTATCAATAATAATAATAATAAAGAACTCACTTTTAGACAAGCAAATCAAAATGTTACGGCATATGAGCCTATGTGCATAGCATACCCTAATAGATTTCCTAAATTTGAACTTGATTTGAATTTATTAGTGCTTTTTTAACTTCTATTATAAAGACAATGAAGTCACACAAAAATTGATAAGAGGGTATCAATATAAAGTTTATGGGATGAAACCGAAAGAATGTACTTTAGAATAAATCAAACTTAAGACTTTCCTTTTTGCATTAAAAGATCAAGCACAAGACTGGTTGTTCTATCTCCCACAAGAATCGATAACTACTTGGACTCAAATGTTAGAAGCTTTCCTAGATGAATATATTCCTACTAAAGAAAATAGTTCCTATAGAAAGCAAATCATAATTGCAAAAATGAAAGATGATGAAAAATGTAATGAATTTTAGGATAGATTCCTAAGACTAATTTCTTTTTGTCCAAGATATGGATATACTCAAAGAACTTTGTTAGAATATTTTAATGAATGACTTAACCATTTTGAACAAAGACTATTAGACAGAGTATGTAGTGGATCTATATTTGAGATAACACATACTTTAGTGAAAGAAGCAACTAACAAAATGGCAAAACAATATATGCAATATGGTGAAACGTTGAACCCTCGATAAAGAAACTCTATGAATTTGATAATACGAAAAATAATACACCAGATGATAAAATTGATTAATTATCTTAGATAGTTAAGCTGTTAGTTAATGATAGATCTAATCAAGTTAAGGCTCATGGATTCTGTAATGAGGTTACACATCCTACGAATGCATGTCTTACTATACATGAAGAAAATACTGGCGAGGTTAATGCAATGATAAATTAGTTTTCTTGTCCCCTAAGGAATCAATATAATAATAACACTTATGATCCTGGAAGACTAAATCCAAATCTTAGTTATAGTCCTCAAAATCAAAATTATAACACTTATAGACTAAGAGCTGAAGTACAATCTACACCTAATCATCATCTTCAACAAAATAATCAATATGTGAATCCAAATTTAGAGCAAATCCTACATAACTTTATGAGTGAAAGTCATTAAGACTTTATACAAATTTATCAAAATCAGATAAAGACTGATACTACTATTAATGAACTAAAAAATCAATTAAGTCAAATAAATTTACAAATAAATAGGTTAAATACTCAATAAAGTAGTCAAGCTAAAGCACTTACTCAAACCAATGTTGCCCCTACCAATTAAGCACAAGTTAATGCTATATTCAGTAATAAGAAATACGTGCCTACAACTAGTAAGACATTTAAATAAAGTAATAAAAAGAAGTATCATAAGACTATTGAAGAAGAAGAAGAAGAAGAATAAACGATGGCTAATGTCATTTTTTCTATAGAATGGATGACTGAACAATTGAAATATATATTTTTTTCCTAAAAAACTATACCCCTAGTATTTAGCCAGAGTTAAAGCATACAAAAAATATTTACAAAAGTCTGAACTAATTGATAAGGATAAAAATGATAAGGTTTATGATAATTCGAATGAATATATGTGTTTATATTCTACCGTTCCATAATGATTAGTTGATGATAAGGAGGAAGAAATCAATGAAGACATTCTTAAATCATTTAGGAAAATAGAAATCAATAAACCAATGATGAAATCAATTATGCAATTTTTTTTATTATGATAAAGTTTTTAAAGAATTCGTTGAATCAAATGATAAGTTTTTTGAAGAATCTAAGGAAAACTTAGGATAGAATTTGTCTGCTTTAATTAAAAAAATACCTAAAAAGGTTTCAGCCCAGGAATATTTGGAATTCCTATCACAATAGGACTTCTCTAATAGATGTTTTTATGTGTGATCTTGGAGCATCGATAATGTTGTCACTTAGACTATTTGAATCATTGAAAATTAATTCATTGACTAATACACCTATTAATCTTGCTTGAGCTGACAATAGTATTATTAAACTTTATGGTTTACTAAAAGATGTCTTAATCAAAGTAAATGAATTAGTATTTCCAATTGACTTCTATGTCTTGGAAATCGAAGACTCAGTATCATCTAAATCCCCATCTATACTTTTACGAAGACCATTTCGTAAAACAGCTAAAACAAAGTTAAACTTCTTTGAAGGAACAATGTCTATGGAATTTGAAAACAAAATTGTCACTTTTCATTTCAATGATGAAGAAATCTTATGGAAATTTTAATAAATTTGATAATTAAAAAAGTAAAGATAATGAATCTTTATAATTAAATCATCATGAAGCTGAATATATGCTATTAATGCAGTAATAATGGAAAATGGAAATACTAAAACTACGTACAAATAAAATGAAGATACTTTAAATCAAAAAGTTAATAACCTAAGAATGGAGGATTAAGCAACTGAACAATGTTGAGAACAATAACATGGAGGAATTTACATCTATGAAAAATAAGAAGAAGAAAAATAAGAATCCAGTAATAGTCAAGCTCGATGATCTAGGAGATATATACATAAATATAAAGGTCAAAATGGGCTTGGTACTTTAAAGCAATTTGTGATACAGATTCTAGAGTAAACTACATGCCAATTCATTTTTCACACGCTGTTGGAATTAGATGTACTTATTTCCGAAAAAGTTACTCTACTAGACGATTATTCATTAAAACCAATAGGTGTGGTTACTAATGTATCAGTTCAAATTAACAAGTATATTATTCCCACATACATTTTGGTAATGCCACACTTCATCAACAAAGATCCTCCATTAATCTTAAGATGGTCTTTCTTAGCCATTTCGCAAGCTGTCATGGATACTTTAAACAAAACAATTACCTTTCAAGTGCATGGCCAAGCAATCACTTTCTCGAATGGCATAAAAGTGGATAATCTTACACTTAAGTTCATAGAAGCAATTTAAAATGCATGGTTCGGTCGAGCCAATGAAAGAAAACAAAGGCGCTTTATGGGAGGCAACTCATACTTTATCTTTATTTTTAGTTTTAGTATTAGGATTAGTTAGTTATTGTTATATTCTCTCAACTTTTGACTTTTATAATGAGGGTATTTTAGGAATTTAGTTCTAGAATAGTTTCATGTAAAGGAGTTGATCGAGCCAATTTACTTATGTATTATATTGTTTCATAAATTAGTTTTTATGTTAATTAGAATTTATGTTAATGGAATAGGTTATTTAATACATATCTGACAACTCAATAATTAGACATATTTTATAGTGTAATTTATGTTATTTTTAGTGTAAATGGTGATATTATACTATGTATTCTCTTATTTTTATGATTTCAAGTTTCAATTAGGAAAATAAATAAATGGAAGAAAAGGGAAAGAAAAGCAAAACAATTAACTAGAAAAATGAACCAGTGATTAGCCAGCAATTTCGATTAACACTAGAATTCGCTAGCTAAATCGGCAGCAGAAGAAGGCTAATGAATCCACAGTGAATTGGAAAATAAACTATAAATCGCTAGCTAAATCGGTGGAGCACTGAAAGCTAAACTCGGTGACTTGCTCAGCGATTTGTGTATAAGTTAGGAATTGCTAAAAAATCTTTAAAGTCGATTTTGGGTTTTTTAGATTAGTATGAAGTATTTGAGTTTATCCATAATATGTTTATGTAAGGAGACTATAAAAAAGGCCAGAGAGCTTCGAAATAACTATCTGTGTTGGCTCTCAACCCTTTTCTTTTACTTATTAGTTTTATCGTCTATGTTTAAAGATACTTTGGAGCTTTGATTTATATTAAGGTATTTATTCATTCATTATGTATTTTAATTATGTTTATGCAGTGCTTATTTTCAGCATGAGCGAATAGTCTATTATTCTAAATAAACTCTTGACAATGTAGCATATTTTGGATTACTAGATAGTCATAATTAAGGAATAACGTACTTAATGCTTTAGATATATTCATACACGTCAATCACAGAATTAACAAGTTGTTTTTGCGTACTACAACTAAAGGAGATTAGTATTGCATGCATAGTTACAAATGTGTTATGTAGTATTAAGATTATAAATCTATGTCTATAGTTATTGACAACAATTATAGAAGTGGTAACTAAGATTAATCTATATGGCATTTCCCGAGTGGATGCCTTAGGCGATTGTGTTCTAAGTTGCTTATTATACAGCTTCGGTAATATTGGCTTAAATTATGCATGATTCTCATTGAACTTAAGGCTATCATATTTTTATGGTGTTACATTTTATCCAATGGATAGATTTACAATGATAAAAATGTGGCATTTCCATTGAATTAAGGAAAATCAGTGGGTGGCTAAAGTTTATCTACCTATTATGAATTAGCGTTTAATGATTCCAAGATTCCATATGTCTTATAATTATAACTATAATATGAAGTGATATTATATTCTAGTGTGTGAAAGTAATCCATATATATTATATTGTTTATTAGGAGTTTGTTTAGATGTTTGTTTATTTATATCGAATTGCACTTGAATATTGTTTAAGTTAGTTTGAATTTGACTTGTTTAGATTAATTTAGTTAGTTTGGTTATTTAAGTTAGTAATCATAATTGTCAAGTTATTTAGTATTTCAATTTTGGTTTAATTGGATTAACTATGTTAATAAAAATAATAAAAGGTTACTTTCCTTTGAGATTTCGAAAGTCCCTGTGGAGATGATATCACATTTACCACTACTATAAGTTAATAGAAAACATGAAAAATTATTGTGCAGGCTCGACACATGTCATTATCATAGCTAAATTTTAATAATTTTGAATATTTCTACCTTTATTGAATATATATATATATGATAATTAAATGGGGAAATTAACTTAATTGGAAAAATAGCAAAAATAGGCTGGCAATTTCCCCAGCAATTCCTGTTTGTATTGGAAATCGCAGAGAAAATTAGTAGAAGTACGCAGAGCTTTCAGTGTAAATTCGAGTCAGCGATTTCTCACTGAATCAAGCTTATAACTAGAATTTGCTGGACAAATTGATGAGCTGCTAAGGCCCACTTTCAGTGATTTTGTCAGCAATTTCTTAGCGAATCCACTTAAACCCTGATTCGTTGAGAATAAATTCGAGTTTTTAAGAATAGAAACCCTAAATCGCCACATTTAAACCTTTCACACCCATAGACCATTACAACCTTTCAATCAAGAGACCAAATTTTAACTAGATTCAACCTTCCAAAGCTTAATTTTATTGTATTTAAGTGATTCCCACCATAATCCTTACACGTACAACCTAAAATTTGGTGTGTTTTAAGAGTGTAGAGCCATGTAAGGCTTAAGCAAGGGAGTTTGGATTGGAGCTTGGAGGAGTTTCATAGAGAATATTTCTGAGTCTCATACTTGAAAGAATCACTTTCAATAAGGTAATCAACGAAACCCTAACCTCTTATGGATCAAGATTTTGGTTTTTCTTTGATTTTGGTTTGATTGTTAGGCTAGGAGCTCAATTTCGAAATTTCTACTTTAAAATAGTTCGATATCGAATGATTTCTATTACAATACTAGTATAGGAGTGATGTGATGATTTGTTTATTACTATCGAGATTTTTGAACAATTGTTTGTATGTGAATGGATCGAATTTTATACACAAGCTAATTTGAAACTAAGTTTCAAATAAGTTTGGGGGTTTTATGAATATTTATCGATTGATTTGAATTATATATGAAGTTTGGTTTCCCAATGATGTTTTATCAACAACTTTCATATAAATTTCAAACTCTTAATTCCTAAATGATTTTTCTAATGATTTCTCATTCTCAATAGACAAGTCGAATTTTACCAAACACATTTATGACAAATCTTGTTTTGAATTATTTTATAGGTACATTCTTTTACTTATACTAGTCTAAATGGCCAGATATGGAAAGGGTAGAGGAACAAGAGAGGAGAAAATGAAGGGAACTAGTAGAGAAACCAAAAATAATATCAAAAGTTTCTCAAATCCAACCCATATCAATATCTTTCAACATATTTAGGATTAGACTACTAAGAGAACCTACTCCACATAGAGGATGTTGAACAAGAGATACCAATGGGGGAGAGAAACTACGAACTAAGGAAATAGAACTTTGTTAATGATAAGGCCTACGAAGAATTTAGGAATAATATAATTAAGGATAGGAAGTTGATCCCGAAGACAGGATTTAATGTAAAGAATGAACTGAAGTATAGGTCTAAGATCCTATATATCATTTAGGCCAGGAACTGGGGATTATTAACTACATATTATAACTACCTAGACCTATAGGATGTTCTTAGTGAACGGGTTGTGATATTTTTGTAAGAGAGTTTTATGCCAACGCATATGTAAATGAAAGTAAGACCGAGTCTCGAGTTCGAGGGATGACAATGGATTATTCCACTGCAAGAATAAATCGATATTTCGGGTTATCGAATTATTACCAAAAAGAAAAAGTGACGAGTACCCCAATCCCGAATATTGCATTAAATACTATTACCCCACTAAAACAATAAGGGGAGGTTTAAAGGTAATCCATGGATATGGATTTATTTTTATACGGAGGGATCCCAAGCACATAAACATCAAATTTTTTAGGAATACCATGAAAGCTTGGTGTTATTTCATCAATGCAAACTTATAGCCGACCTTGCAATACTATGAAATATTGAACTACAAAGATACCCTACTTTACCATATTGTCATGGGATTAGGATATTTGGATGCTGGCAAAATTATTTATGAATCTATTAGGAGTTTCATCACTACTAAGAAGAACGATGGACTACCTTTCCTTTCAATTATTACGGCCTTTATAGGATGGATCAAGTGAACATGGCAGGGCTTGACATAGATGTTTTACTAGAAAAGACCATCATTAATGAGGTTATAGAGAGAGATGGAAAAGTGAATGGTTATGAAGATACAGAGGATGAAGGAAAAAGGGCTGAGATAACTAGAAGAGAAATAAAGCACAGAAGGAAAATCAAAGATGACACGGTGAGAACTTCGGAGGTGATGTCGGAATCTAGAAATGGTCCATACGTGGAACAACCTGCTAGGAATTATGACAGATTGTACATGAGAAAAATGAAGTTAGCTTTCATGGGTTTGCGGAATCAGATGACTACTCTCCATAATCAGGAACTGGTGTTTGAGAACCAGAGAGCCTTAGTAAGGAGCATCCACACGATGGAGCATACGTTGTCCAGGAGTAATAGATGTCGAGGAGATGTAGAGTTTCTTGTATCATCTACACTAATGAGATTACCACTTAGCAATAATATTGATGTTCTGACATTGCTAGGTCAGGAATATCACCTCCATGACCCCGTTGTGAGCTAATAGTCCCAGAGGATTGATCCAGTGGATGATGACGACGACGTGACTTTCTAATGCCGACATTGATTCCCTTATTCTATTTTATGTTCTCAATCTCTGAGTAATAATGTGAGAGCTCCTTTATATAATTCTAGTAGTGGTATGTATACATTTTGTTTCTTGGTGATACTTTGTGGTTATGATGGTATACTATTTGCTACATTTTATTGAGTGCTTGGATATGATATCTAATACACTTGATATATGATGGTGATGTTTATTCATTAAATTTTTATGCACTCTATCTTATTATAATTTTCAATTAACTTTATTAATTTCTTTATCAAATTTATGATTAAACTCTTTTATACTTCACGTGGTATTTTTGTTATGTTGAAAACCAGACTTCATTTTAAAACCTTAAGGATAAAGTTTAGAATAAGTTTGGGGATATTTTAGGTGAAATATGACATTGATGAAAATGAAAGGAAAGAAAGGTAGAAGAAAAGTTTAGAATTACTTTTAATCTGATATTCAAGTAAGCCGACAAAATTTTTCGAATTTCTTTCAAATTCAAGTAAGTATAATTTTCATTTTACTTTATTTTTAGTAAGAATGATAATGAAAGTAGAATAGGTTCTTGAATGGAAGTGATATCTTTATAACCCAAGTGAATTTTATGATAAAATGAATCAATTTTTATACCATTGTTTATTAACTTTACTAGTTAATGTATACATTAAATTGAATATTTGGTGTTAGTCATGATAATAGGTAGAAGATCAAAATAATAGTGCGAGATGAACAAACAGATTTCCATGAATCTTATGACACAAAGGTTGTTTATTAAGTGTTTTATAGCATATATATAGAAATCTATTATGCCAAGAAGAAATGAGTTAGAAACCGATGAATCTCGATGGATTAGAAACAATATTTTCTTTAACTTTAGTAGATAGTAGGAAGTCTTCACAAAAGTTTATAAATATATAGAGAGTCCTATAGATTCCAAAAGAAATGGAAGAGAGAATCTATAGTGGAAAAAATGTGAGAATGTCTATAAAAAATAGAGCAGGGACTCAAAAGCAAAATTAAAAGAAATATCTTGAAAAGAAACAATTAGAATGAAGTAGAAAGAAAATCAGATATGAAAGAAATAGATGTTCTCAAATTCTTCAAAGAAAATACTTAACTCGAGTACTTTAAGTTAGAGTTGAACGAAGTATTTTTTAATCTCACAAGTTTTAAACGGTATGTTCATTGCTATCTTAGCAAAATTCCTATTGATGATACTATTATAAAATGTTTTTTTTTAAAATTAAAAATTAATATATTGGTTTTTATATTCTGAGATTCTATATTAGTTATCGTAAACATGATGATTATCAATAGAGATTGAAAAAATCTATATTGTGTATTGGCCTTGGTTATGAACTTTAAGTTCTAAAGGGTGTTATATTAAGTGGTTGAGTTATCATTAAGTGATGTTTTGATTTAACTGAATCATTCTATTCTATTATAACTTTCATTTACTTGTGGGTAATATGTTTTCATTTGAAGATCACTTCTATTTTAAAATTTCTATTATTTAATGTTAAGATGAATTAGAATGAAATCAGTTTATAAGAATGAAAAGAGAATATGATTGAGATTATTCTTTTACTCAAGACATCAAAGTGCTGAATTTGGGGGTATTCGACAAGTCAATAATTAGACTCATTTTATAGAGTATTTTAGGTTGATTTTATATATAAATGATGATGTTACACTAGGTATTCTCTTGTTTTTGTGATTTCAGGTTTCAAATAGGAAAATGAAAAAATGGAAGAAAAAAGAAAGAAGAGCTAGTCAACTGGAAAAGAAACCTAGAAATTAGCCAATGATTTGGAATAACACTAGGAATCGCCACCTAAATCAGTAGCAGGAAAAAGCCTGCGAATCTATAACGAATTGGAGAATGAACTAGACATCGTCAGCTAAATTGGTGGAGCACTGAGAACTAAACTTACTGATTTACTCAGCGATTTGTGTATAAGTTAAGAATCGCTGACAAATCGTGGAGGTCGGTGATGGTTTTTTTTTATTAATATGAAGAATTTGAGTTTATCTAAGATATGTATACATAGGGAGACTAAAAAAAGACCAGAGAGTTTTGAAATAACTCTCTCCTTTTGCTTTCCTTTTACTTTCCTTTCGTTATACATTATTTCTATTGTCTATTTTAGTTTATGTTTGAAAATACATTAGACCTTTGACTAATATTAAGGTTTTTATTTGTTCATTATATCTTTTAATTATATTTATGCATTGTTTATTTTCAGCATGAGTGAGTAGTCTATCAATCTAAACAAACCCTAGATATGTAATATATTTTGGATTGCTAAATAGTTATAATTAAGTAATCATGAACTTAATGCTGTAAATTTATTCATACACGTTAATCACAGATTTAACAAGTTATTTTCTGTAGTACAACTAAAGAAGATTAGTATTACATGCATAGTTGCAAATGTGTTATATGGTATTATAATTATAATTATATATCTATAGTTATTGATAACAATTATAGAAGTAGCAACTATGATTAATCTATAGGGCATTTCGTGAATAGATATCTTAGGTGATTGTGTTCCAAGTTGTTTATTATCCTATTTCGATTAATATTGGCTCAGATTAGCCATGATTTTCATTGAGCATAATGTTATCGTATTTCTATGGTGTTGCGTTATATCCAATGGGTAAACTTACAATGATAAGAATGTGACATTTTCATTGAATTTAGGAAAATCGATGGTTGGCTAAAGGCCATCAACTTATTATGAGATAAGATTTAATGATTCTAAGATTCCACGTATCTTATGACTATAACTATAGAGTGAAGTGATGTTATGTTCTAAAGTTTGAAAGCAATCAAAGTACATTAAATTGTTTAGTGGGAGTTTGTTTGGATATTTATTTATTAGTATTGAATTGGATTTGAGTATTGTTTAATTTAGTTTGATTTGAATTATTTAAATTAAGTTAGTAAGTTTGATTAATTAAGTTAGTACTTAGAGTTTTCAGTAATTTCGTATTTTAGTTCCCGTTTAATTTGATTAACTAAATTAATAAAAAAAATACTTTCCTTTGAGATTTTAAAAATCCCTATGGAGATGATATCTCATTTACCACTACTACAAGTTAATAGTAAAACACGTGAAATTATTGTGCACTCTCGACATGTGTCAACTCGCTCGTTTATTTATTTATTTAATAAAACTATTAGTTGGCTACATATCCTAATAAACTTTCATATTTACAGTCAATTTTACCTTAATATTAGTTTTAATGAATGATATATATGTTAATTATGAAATCAATTGGATAAATAGTTAATTAAGCCTAGCAATTTGTCATCGATTTGAAATAACACTAGGAATCGCTGGCAAAATCGATGACATAAATCAGAAATTTAAGTGAAAAAAATTTAGTCTGGCAAATCGTTGGCGATTCGGCCTTTCAACACATGTCATTGGTCAGATCGGTAGGTCACTACACCTCATTTTCATCAATTTACATAGTGATTTCCTAGTGATTCCACTTAACACATAAATTGTTGGGTATGATTTGAGTTTTTTAAAATAAAACCTCAAATTACCACACACACCCCCTCCAATACATAAATCGCTGCACCCCCTTCATCCACATAATCAATTTTTTGCCTAGATTCAACATTCCTAAGCTCATTCTTAAAGTATTTTAATTATTTCTTCCTTAATCTAGTTACATTCAACCGAAAAGTTTTTGAATTTGGGAAAGTATAGCCAAATTAGGGTTTAAGGGATTTTGCCTAGAAGCTTGGAAAAATCAATCTAGAGGAGTTCAAGAGCTTATATCTTGACAGATTCACTCCCAATAAGGTAATAATGATAACCCTATCTTTAATTTGACGAGTTTTTTATTTGAAGGATTTTTACAAATTTTTTAATAATTTTTGAAATAGTTTTATTGGAATTCATTCTATTACCATTGATAAATAATTTTATTGATTCCAATAGATGAGGCATTGCAATTACAGTAATCGTTGGATTACAAATTCATCATTTTTGAAATTTTGGTATATTTATATGTATTTACAAATGGTTTGAAAATTGAGTTTAAATTGAGTTCGACGGTTTGGTTTGTTTTGTTTTCAAAAAGATAAGGATTTATCACACATTTGTTTCATATTATTTAGAAAACTAATTTTAAAGTTTATTATTAAGTTAAACTTCGATGCCAATTCTTAAATTCTCGATGAATTTTAAGCTAGCTTTCCAAATGAATTTCTCCTTTCGAAATAAAGTTTTGAATTATAACAAATTATTTTCAGCAAACGTTAGTTTTTTATGTTCCACGGGTTTCAATTGTTATTCGGACTTGTGACTTTTTTATTAGAAAATGGTCGAAAGTGGTAAGGGTAGAATTTCAAGAAAGGAGAAAGGAAATGGAGCTCTTATGAAAAACTCAAAAAAAAATCTAAAGTTCCACGCACACCTATTAGCTTAACGGGGACTTCAATAAACAATCTTAGAATTAGAACACCAAGAGAACCTTTTCCACCTTAAGATTGTAGTGATGAGTCGTAGAGAGGAAGAAGTTTATGAGACTCCAAGGATTCCTTTTTCAGTCAATAATTTAATCAATATAAAGGCTCTCGCTAGGACCAAGAGCAATATTAGTAAAAAGAGGAAAATAATTCCGGAGAGGAGCTTCAATGTAAAGAACAAAATAAAGTACGTGCCTAAAATTTTAAATAATAAGGGGAGAGAATTAGGGATTATTGACTAGGTATTACAATGTCGACATTGACACGCAATCCTCTATAGAGACGGGTTGTGAGATCTTAGTCTTGGGATTTTAGGTAAACAAGCATGGAAGGGATAATAAGATGGTAGCCATAATCCAAGGAAGACCAGTGGACTATTCACCTAAAATAATAAACCGGTACTACAGTTTATCTAGATTTCATATGAGAGAAAATAATGAATACCTAAACTCCGAATATGGACTCAAGCATGGATTTCCCTATAAAACTATAAGGAATGGATTAGAAGCAATTCCGGGGGATAGATTCATTTTGGATAAGGATGGGTATCCAAACCACATTCAAACTAAAAATTATAGGAAAATAACTAAAGCGTGGAACTATTTCATCAATGCGAGCCTACATGTAAGTTTGCAGTACTACGAGGTTATGAACTTATGACGGCCCGTTCTTCCAAACACAGCACTACCCGTAATAATCTCGTCACTACGCCTTAATAATAGGTACATATGATTTAACAAAATATTAGCCAGCCTTTTGTCTTATTCTCCTTGATACTCGTGTTCAGGATAAGAACAACTACTATCTTTTCATTCATGAAATTCTGAGTTAATTATTACTTTTATAGTTTATAATTATTCAACGGAAGTCTTAAAAGTTTAGTAGAAGCGAAGTAAATAAAATCTTAAATGTGGAAATCAGGAAACAACAATCACATGTATATATATAAAGATGTGGCAATGAACAATGAAATAAACATGGTCGGGGAACTATCACTCAACCCATATACATATACAACCCAAAAGTACCTGAAAGACATAAAGTATGTAAATACAAAAAATATGAAAACCTATAATAGTCTAAAGTAACAACAGGCCAAAGGCTCAAAAATAGTCATCGATTTTGTCATTGCCCTGCCTGCTACTAGACGGGTCTGCAATTGTTACTAAAGATGACAATTCAAGTGAGTAAATCTTAAGGCCACTTATCCATATTTCATCAATAGAAAGATGGGTAACTAAAAGCATATCAAAAGAAAACACATGCAAGTAGTTACCAGGGTAGACTAGTAAATTAGTGAGTACGGGAATTAACAAACTAAAATGCAATAGGAGTGATACTAAGTTCGAGCACTTATGAGGTCTTCGACTCATCGACAACGATCTTTCAACCAATAAAAATAGAGCACAGCCCAATCTTACGGGGTCCATCAAGCTACATGAAAGGCATCGCTCTATCTCCATAGGAGTTCTCTGATATATTGTCCTATGGCGAGCCCTAAGTCTGATAGGGGTCCCTCCCGTTGTGCAAATGGAGCACAACCCTATCCATATTTAGTAATGTCCGAAAAATAGTTCCTAATGTGCCCAGTAGTTCTACCCTACTGAAACTCCATACTCCTTGGACTAAACTTTGCACAAGTCATACTCAACTACGAATAACAGTCATATTAACAACCAATTTCATTTACATAAGATAATAAATTATCAACAAGGGAAGTCATCACAATCATGACATGGATATAAAGTTCAAATGTAAAGCAAGAAATGATCATATTTCACAAATTGAATAAAACAGTCCAAGTAACTATGTTTTAAATTGTATTTAAGGAAAGAAATGAAGATAATTTCCCTACAGATTTACTTACTTCAATAACAAGAAAATCTCATGTTAATCTGCTCTCTTGAAACGTCGAAGTTTGCATATAACTCCCTGAGTATCTTTCTCAAGTTCCTAAAGTTAATTAAGGTGTTTTAGGATTTGTATATGCTATTGAAGTTGCTTTAAAGTTTATCAAAAAAGCTTAGGATTTTTATTTCAAAATTTAATATATTTTCAAGGTCCGGCTTTATGGTGGTATAGTGTGTACAAGGTCACGGCGCCACACTTTTTATTAGGGTAGGGGGCATGACCACACAATGGTGTTGAGCTTCTACCCTCTCAGTTAGCCTAACATTGTGCCTGGCTCCATGCGTGCAAAGCCATGGCACCGCTATAGCATCAAGCTTGGGCTACACCTATGTTTCCCTTATTTCATGTCGTTGCTCAACTCCATCGCCTCGGACCCTCTCTCCCCTTTGCTAAGGGCCTGATACACACTCCTCAAACATAAAACAACACACTTCTTATATCATTATTAAAATCCTCAATTTAAAAATGCATTTGAGTTAAAGTGGTGAAGAACACATATAGACTTGAAAAATCCATAACTTCATCAAAACAATACCAGTTTTTTAACTTCTTTAGAGTATACTGAGTCATGAAGAATTCTAAAATGAAATTGGGTTTTGAAAACAATGTCATTTGCCTACTGAAATTGCTGAAAAACAATAACTGGACCACAACCCATTTTGGCCAAAAACATGAAGTTTGGAAATGGGCACTTGAGATTTCAAATTGGAGCTTATAGGTGAACAAACTTCAACTTCAACTCCAATTTCGTTTTTAGATAAAAACCCCATGATTAGAGACCCCAATTGCATTAATTTAACATAAAAGACCAAAATCTTCTTAATCTTCTTTTGTGAAGTTCTAGCAAGCTAAATCGCTCCATACCCAATTTTTTTATTGTTTTTTCTTTGCATGTTTTTAGAGAAAAAATAATTTATAAATGGATTTCTTCTCTAATCTTGGCCATTCATTTCATGGTAAATCAATGGCCACTATTCACTCCATCAATTTCCACTAACTCTCTCTCTCTCTCTCTCTCTCTCTCTCTCTCCACTAGCAAGAATATTGAGTCTCCCATTCTCTTACGAATCTTAAGGAAAACAAGTGGTTCATTCTTTTAATAAAACTTAGGCTTTTATTCAATTCACACCCAAACCATAGGCTAAGTAAGTAATTTACTTGATCTCATTAACATATAATGTCAAATTAGAGACTAACCATATTACCCTCTACTCTGGTCCCACGTGCGCATGAATCTCCAGTAGTATCTATGCTCGCGCGCCGAGTTAATAAAACAATCAAACTAAATAAATAAATTTCGAGTATAGAGTACACACATGCATCACACTAGGCATCCCTTACATTAAAAATAATATATTTCTTGATTTCTTGTGTCAAATGTTGGAGCGCATACCCACTCCCAAGCCACGTTCACAGGTCGGTGACCTTGATTTGGGACGAATTTGCTATTAGTAAATTTTGGGTCGTTACATAACTACAAGGCATCATTGTTGTTTGACAAGTACTTAATTAGACTTATATACATGATTAGTTTAATTGTATAATTGGTTTGAATATCCAGGAATGAGCTCAATTCGATGGTATTTATATGTTTTTAGGTCTATAAAGCATAAAAGAGACAAATGAGTAATTTTATAATGAAATGAGGAGTAAAGGCACAAAAACACATGTGACACTATGGAGGATACACTTGACGCTATAGAGAAGGCATAGAGATCGAAGGAAAAGATGCAGGAGAGTTAATGATGTGGGGTTTACACACATGGCGTTAGGCAGTTGTACAAGCGGCGCCAAGTCTACTAAATGAAGAAAATACACATATAAGGTTGACAATGTGGTAGTGTTGTTACTTTACAGAGGGAGTGTGGATCACTTACAAATAGCAATGGGATAGAGAAATAAAAAGTTTTAGAATTCTAGTTCCTTTGGAATCGTTAATTAAGGTTTTTAACTATACTTTTAGGAGTCTTAGGAGTATAAATAGGTATTATAATGTGGTAACTCATAGATTACAAGACATTACAAGCCACCATCATAGTTTAGCATAGTTTTACATTAGATTTATGTATTGAAAAATGTTTTAAAGTATATACATTGAAGACTCCAATTGTAGTGATTCGGTATTATTTCTTTGATTTAATTGAAGTTATTTGATTAAATCTTTGATTGCAATGAATACCATGAATTGTGTGTTTTTGATGATGAAGAGTGAGTAGTTTTTTTTATCTTAGGTGTCAATAGGTCCTATGATATGAATATTATGCGAAGAGGTATGAGTTGATTATAATATTTAGAAGTACAATGGTTAGAATTTGTCTTTGATTCTATGCGTAATGCTATGAACATCTTGATCACTTGTTTGTTAGGGATTTTAGAAGTTACTATGGCCATTAGAGCTTTTAAGCTGGATATGAACAACACAAGTGAAAAAATATATAACATTGATAGATAGTTGTTGATTACGAAGATATGGATAGTAAACTTAAGTGGTTATGAGTCTAAAAATTTGGCTCTTAATGTTATATGAGACTTGTATTATTTACACTGATTGCTGGAGTTCGAGTTTGCACATTAGGGTTTTTTCACCACGACAGTGGGTTGAAGTGAATATTAAAAAAAATTTGTTTATTCTAATTAAGCATTACACACATAAGAAAGATAAAGGAAATATGAAATGGAAGCATAGTAATTCATTACGTAGGCGAAGTTATGAACTAAAAGTTTTCCCGTATAAGAATACATACATTTACATTGTTTTATAGAATAAAGTAGTGTAGTATAAACCAAAATAAAAAGACCTTCTTAGCAATATAGTGAATTTGATTAAGTGATTTGTATCCATATACACCTTTCTCAGAGGAGTGATATCCGTAATCAACCTTTGTTGATCATATTATTACTATAATTGAACTGTTATATTTGTGGTTATGATCAAGTTTTTGGTGTCATTGCTGGGGAATGGGTAGCTAAAAGTGATTTAGTTTAATTTACACAATTGTTAAGAAATTTATTTTCAGCAATTTACTTTTAATTTTATTAAAAATAGAGTTTTGGTTTCTAGTTTGACAATCAACACTTGATCTTTTATGTTTTCTTTCTTAGGGAACCAGTCTTGTATGTGTAGTCAAGTTGATAAGGACTTAGTGCCTTACGATCCAAAAACTAACAGAACCAACAAAGGAAAGAAAAAGAAAGGGACCAAGATGGCGGATGATCAAGCGGGAAATCGAAACCAAAATCAAGGTCGAGGGAACAATCAACCCGATGTGATCTAATGGTGCAAGACTGAGTAAAAGTACAAGGATGACTTCAAGATTACTTTAAACTGAAAATGCAAAAGACATATAATGGAGTGATGAGGCTTCCAACCAACACCACCGAATTTGAGTTGAGACCGTCCCTCATCAACATGGTGCAGAATAGCCTATAGCAGGTGGTTCTCTGCTAACAAAGAATGAAGATGGAGCACTAAATCTTCTAGATTTTATGTCCTAAAATTCTATAGTAGGAACTCATTCCACAGTGAGAAAGCTAGCAAGAGTATTTGAGATTGATTCACATGCAGTGATTATGGCACAATTATCCAACCAGAGTAGTCAGATGGCAAAGTTACAAATGGGACAATGAACTTTACAAGTGCAAGAAATACAACAACCTATTAATCACCTAGCAATGGTGGTTAATTCATTGGACATGCAACAAGGGATGAAGTTTGACGATGTTAACTTCATGAATAATCATAGTTATGGAAACAACTTCAAGCAGATAGGAATGGCTCCTTAAAGATATTATCAAGGATACAATAACCCGAACTTTTCATATGGAAACCCTAGTAATGCACCGAAGCTACCTCCAAATTTTAGTCAACGAGTCCAACAAGGGAAGTGTGACAGCCCCAGTTCCACAACCTAAACTGGGCCCTGCTCGGCTTAGACTTACGTGGACCTCAAGTCAATCCTTGCAATGTCAACACAAGCTTAGTCAGTTTTCCTAACCATTTTTCATTACAAGGCAGCAAAAGTTAATATTTAAAGCGAGTTATTCGAATTTGTAAGTTATCAAATTTTATGCAGAAGAAATCTCAACTTAAATAAATATAAACAACTCTACACAAATCAATTAGGACAGCTTGGAGTGTGGAAACCCTACATATAATCCAAATCCTAAAGTATATCACAAAAACCTATATACCCATGTGACAAAAACAACATACATAAGTAATACAAAAACTACAAAAATATGAGGGAAGGCCACTCTAAATTCCTCACAATAAATCTCCTAGCACTAACCCCTTTATTTTACTCAATTGCGGATCTGCACTCAATTAAACAAAAGAATTCGAAGAAATGCACAGTATTTCATTTTAAACTATTGAATATTGTTGTTTATTACTTTCTTATCTATCCTTGGAAATTCCATTCTAAAACCTAAAACTCACTTTAAAACCTATCAAACAACTCTTGGGAACTAAGAGGAGATCTCGGGAGTTTGGGAATGCATTTCGGAGTGTCGAGAGATCGGATAGGCTAGGACAAGCGTGTGAATTGTAAGTAAAGTTGTGAGAATTATATATTTCATTTCATTCTCTTATTATTTTATGGTCTATTTGTAGACATTTCTACTTGTAATCTTACATTATATTGTTCTTGTGTCTATTCATGATTGAATATTGTGACATGATGCCTTGTGAAATATTTCATTAATTCCAATTCCTACTCTTAATGTCATTTTTTGATAAAGAATTGATGAAAAGCATGCTATTGGGTTAATTTGGATTTGATTAGACTTGTATTCTATTTCTTTGGGCTTTGTAGCCTATCTAGTTTTGGAATCCTAGATATTTAGAATTATGTATCTTTGAAAACTAAAGTAGGGATTATCTAGTGTCTATTGCATAAGAGATGCGTGGTTCACAGGGACATGGATCTACCGGGGTTTCGACACTCACCACTACACTTGCACAACATACGAGTTATAAGACTCAGGGTGGTCAGCAAGAATGAGATTGATGTTGTATAAGAGTAAAGCGCAGCTCCGCTATTTGTGCGAGATATGTTTAGTGCAACTCCATATAGTAGTGGAAAGGTTAGGTGATAGTTCTCACCGCCAACCGGACGTAGATCATCTCGACTTAGCCTGTGTCAGTCTATACATCTATAACTATGGTATTTACTTGTATTACTTGTTTCTGCAATATATTTCGTTACGTTATGCTTTTAAATACCATTCTTATATTTTAGAAATATGGCATATAATTCTCCAGTTATTACTTTAATATTACTATACTCACCGTCTAGTTTGTGAAGGTAGGTGTAGGTCCGTCGAGCAGCAGCAGTCTGGGGAATGAGAAGATCGGCGACTTTCTTTGAGCATTTCAGCGACTCTCCTATCTTATTTTATATGACTCGAGTTTTGTTTTATTATTACTACTTATATTTTTACCATACATTTTAAGTTGTACATTATGTTGAGTGTATAATTCCATATAGATACATGCATGTGATGCTGTATTTTTCTGGTTTTCCACACTTAGGACTTTAAATAGTAAAAGCTTCTGCATAATCTTTAAAATATGTAATATCATTAAAATGTTAAAAAGTTTAATTAACTTTGAAATCTAAATATATTTGGACATGATTAGTGAATGAATAAGGGGACGAAAGGCTGACTAATACGTAATTAAGTCTTATGTGGTTAGGATTAGGGTTTGATTACGGGATTAGGTCGGGTGATGCCCTATTTAGAAATAGGGGTCGTCACAGGAAGCTAGGCCAAAGTGAAGAAATGACATCATTGAAGTCAATTGAGAGATTCTTGCAAGCCATTGACATCAATAATAGAAAACATCATTAGAGGAATGAGAAAAAGGAGAATGTGAGGCAAACTATTAAGTGAATGGATAATGAGAGAAAACAATCCATTAAGAACTTAGAGAGACAAATCAATTAGCTAGTAATTACATTGAATTTGAGGAAGGAAGGCAATTTTCAAGTAACGCAGTCATGAATTCTATAGAGAACTTAAATGTAGTCTAATTAAGAAATGAAAAAACAACCAATGTCCTAGTGCAACCAAAAGATATAGCAAATGACACAAGGTGACCAATTGATAAGCAGAATAAAAAAAATTCAGAACACATGAAAAGTGACATTAGTAATAAAAAAATAAGTTGAACCAACAGAAGAATTAGAATTAGCTCAAAAGAAGGTAGTGTACCGAGGAGAATGACATTTCCTGACAATCCACCATTAATCACTCCACCACTACCATATCCTCAGCGTTTTGAGAAGCAAAAAGATCAAGAATAGCTCAAGAAGTTTGTAGAGATGTTCAAGAAGTTATACATAAACATTATGTTCGTTGATGCATTAGAACAGATGTCGAATTATACAAGGTTTTTTAAAGACATAATTGCAAGGAAAGTAAGATTAGAAGAATACGAAATGATATACTTGGTAGAAGAATGCAAAACTATTTTACAAAAGAAATTACCTCAAAAACTGAATGACCCAAAAAGCTTTTCTTTCCATGCACTATATGAGTACATATGTTTGACAAGGTCTTATGTAACTTGGGAGCAAGCATTAATTTGATGCATTTAACAATTTTTAAGAAGCTAGGTTTAGGAGAAGTTAAGCCAACCAACATAAATTTGTAATAGCAGATTGATCAGTAACGTATCCAAAAGGAGTGATTGAAGATGTATTGCTAAGTGGAAAAGTTCATTTTTCCCATTGATTTTCTAGTGCTGGATATGGAAGAAGACGTAGAGGTGGCATTAATTTTATTAGAGAAACCATTTCTAGCAACTACACAAGCTTAAATAGGTGTTCAAGAAGGAGAATTAAGGTTACGAGTAAATGATGAGTAAGTTATGTTTAATATCTATAAGACCTTGAAATTTAAAAATGAAGGAGTGCATTGCATTGTAAATGTATCGAAGTCAAAGATCTAGTGTCTAATTGTGTTTCAGAGATAGCAAAAGAATATACGCCAAAAGATTCGCTAAAGCATTATCTAGTTCAAAGCATAACAAAAAGTTCTACAATTGACGGTGAACTTCGGGAAGTAGTCAATGTTTTATCACCATTAGGACCCCCAAATATTCATAAAATTTTTGAGAAATTAGAAACGAAAGTGGAAAGTGCAGTTATTGAACCAATAATGGAGTTAAAACACTTGCCAAAGTATTTGAGATTTGTTTGCTTAGGAGAAAACTCAATATATTATGTTATTATTTCTTCATCTTTGACAAAATTAGAGGAAGAAAAATTGCTTCGAGTTTTAAGGGAGCATCGGTCAGTATTAGAACGGGCAATCAAAGATTTAAGAGGAATTAGTCCAACTGTCTGCATGCATAAGATTTTAATGAAAGAGAATCATTAAAGAGAATCATAAAAAATCAATTGAAGCTCAAAGGCGATTAAATTTAGAAAGAAGTGGTAAATAAAGATATTTTAAAATGGTTGAACACTGGAATCATCTATGCTCTTCAGACAAATCATGGGTTTTACCAATATATGTGGTACCAAAGAAATGAGGGATGACTATTATTCAGAATGGAAATGGAGAGACCTTATCCACTAGAATAGTAACCGGTTCAAAAGTCTGCATTGATTATTGGGAGTTAAATAAGGCTACATGGAAGAATCGCTTCCCTTTACTATTCATTCATCATATGTTGGATAGGTTAGAAGGGATATGAATATTATTGTTTCCTAGATGGGTATTTAGGATATAATCAAATTGTTATAGCACCAGAAGATTATGAGAAAACTACATTTACTACCCTTATGGAACGTTTGCATTTAGACGGATGTCATTTGGATTATGCAACGCACCAGCAACATTTCAAAGATGTATGATAGCTATTTTCTCTTATCTGAAAGAGGATATATGGAGGTGTTTATAGATGATTTTTCTGTATTTGGAGCATCGTTCGACTTATGCTTTAAAGACTTGGCATTGCTATTGAAAAGATGACACGAAACAAATTTAGTACTTAATTGGGAAAAGTGTCACTTCATGATGTGAGAAGGAATTGTTTTAGGACATAGAATGTCTGCTCATGGATTAGAGGTTGATAGAGCAAAAATATCGTCAATCGAGAAACTTCCTATACCAAGAAACGTTAAAGATATAAGGAGTTTTCTAGGACATACGGGTTTCTACAAAATGTTTATCAAAGAATTTTCAAAGATCACTAAACCTTTGTGCACGTTGTTGGAAAAAGATGTTCCAATTGAAATGAGTCCTGCATGGGTAAATGCATTTGAGACCTTGAAAGTAGCTTTGCTTTCAGCACCAATAGTGGTAGTACCAGATTGGGAGTCTAACTTCGAAATAATGTGTGATGCAAGTGACTACGCGATAAGAGCAGTGTTAGGCCAGCGAAGAGATAAAACATTCATAGTTATATACTAAGCAAGCAAAACATTAGATCTAGCACAACAAAGTTATATTACCATAGAAAATGAGCTATTGGCAGTAGTGTTTGCATGTGACAAGTTTAGAACTTACATAGTGGGATCAAAAGTCACCGTGTACACTAACCATGCGGTAATTCGTTATTTGTTTGCAAAGAAATAAGCAAAACCAAGGTTGATTAGATGGTTTTATTATTTCAATAGTTTGATTTGGAAAATAAAGATAAAAAAGAAGTGGAAATTTGGTCTCAAGTCATCTAACTAGGTTAGCTCATAAAGAAAGTGATACATGGAAGCTAGTAACTAAAGTATTCGCGGATGAGCAATTATTTCAAACATCCAAAGTCATGAAGTATCTCGATTTAGATTCGGATTAAATGAGCAAAGAGGCATTAGGCTAAGAATATTAAACGAATAGCTACTGGGAGGCAACCCAAGAGTTTTAAATTTCAATTATTTATTTTTTATTAGATAGAACAATCCAAATGTTTTACTAGTTTTCTAATTTTAAGAAGTTTTGTGCTAAATGTGTTGGGAAATACCATTTGTCGAGTAAATCTTCATCGGTATGGAGAAGTATCAACATATGCAGCATATTCACATGACAATTGGGGAGACGAGTGATACTTAAATATTGATTATTTTTAATTTGGGATATTTTGACACTTTATTAGATTCTTATTTTTATGCATTTTTATGTTTCCTATTATGCAGTTATTAAATTATATTATATATGTTTGAGAATATTTAGTGTTTTTATGTTTCAGACTTATTTTAAAACATTGAGGACAAGGTTTAATTTAAGTTTGGGGCCACCAACACTATAGGAAGTGGTAAGAAATGAGGAATTAAGGATAAACGCTGCAAGTATGAAATAAAAATTTAATTTTTGAAGCAGTTGAAGAGGAAAGAATGATAGCATGTGTTATTTAATTTGATTTCATTTACTTATTATTAAATGTGTATAAGTAGTATAGATTAGGTTATATATAGTAGTAAACGAATAAGTAAATCATTTGCAAATTTCTTGCCTTTAATTGAGGATGAGTAAGAATACAAGTATCTAGTTGATGAAAAAACTCAAAAGAGTGTTATCATTTTTAAGACAATAGGAATTGTAGCAAAGAACGACATGTTGGGGCATGTGCCCTAGGTCAATCCATTAACTGTCTTTATGAATACTTTTAGTTAATAAAATAAAGGATTTCATTTGCTGTTTATTATAATTAATTTGCATGTTTACATTATAATAAGATCCATGGGTATTTATAGAAATATCATAAATGTCCCTAGTCGATCATTATACTGAGAACTATAATGAATTAAGACTAGTGTGAGTCTTGATTGATGATCATATGATGATTATACGTATAGGGATACGAATCAAGATCACGAGTACTTGTTAGGGAACAAAAAATCTTGGACCGACCCGCTATGAGAACATCACATGGATTAAGTCATAGTTGTTTCTCATGATAAGTATATTTTTCAGTCCTCTGACTTGAGATTACCAGAGACTTCAACATTAGGAACATAGTGATTAGACACTATCAAACATTGTCTTTAACCAGACGATTATAAAGGTTGTGATTGGTTACTGTGTGAGCAATGTGATGAAGTTGTGTAATCAAGATAGAATTTGTCCCTCTCATATAAAGAGAGATATCTAGTGGATCCCTCGATGTGTTAGACTATTAAAAGGCCTAGTCTAAGTGAATTGATATTGATCAATGTCACATGGATGTTTTTAGTCTACCTAGAGATCGAGACTAGTACGATTGAACATGTTGGATGACAATTCCATGCCTTATCTTTGATCAAAAGGATATCGTGTGACAAAAGGATGTTATATACACTATTGATTAGGTTGTATCGATTTGATATTCGTACAACTTGGGTAGTCATAATGTCTTGCTGGAGGTCGCTTATGACTTGTATACCAAAATGTGTATTGGTACACTGCCAATGTTGCATGAGCCTATTGGGTCACACACTAAGAATGGTTTTGCGAGATTTTAAGATGGTTCAGAAAAATGAATTTTATATGATAAAATTCATGACAGAAGTTTCCTTGTGGTGTATAAATATACGCTTTAAGTTAGAATACATGTACGAAAGATTAAAAGGTCGAAACTCTATTTTCGTTTTAGAAATGACTTAGGGTTTTTGGTATGCTCTGGATCGTTTTGGAGAGAAACAAAAGGTTTGGTATTCTCTAGAAGCTAGCACTTCGAATCTCGGCCGCCGTTCGTGTATGGACTGCTGGTAAAGGGCGTTCGTCGTTGGCAGCGCCTTAGAGATCGATTAACCTTCAGAAAGGTATATTGCGACTGAGGTATGATTAAGTTTTTCATGGTTTAAACGTTTTTAATGGAATTAGATTCGGATCCTGATGGAATTTTTGTCAAAATTGTTTTGTAATCTCCGCTGTGCATGAACCCCAAAATCCAACACGATATATTTCATAATTAGAAACTTAGAGTTAGGGAAGGGCATGAACTTGATATTAAAGCAAGAAGAATACCAGAATACTTCTTGTGTAAAAAGTTAGATCTTTAAGAATTTCTCTAATAAGTATGAATCATATTTAAGTATAAAGTTAAATAAAGACTTAGTATTAAAAGGGGAAGAGATAGGCATAGTGTTTAAAGAAAAGTTGAAATTAAAACTTGCTTAATAAAAGTAAAAGTGAGAAGTGTTAACAAGAGTTTTAAAATAAAAATTAGAGTCTCGTAAGTTCTATGGGAAAAGAAGTAGAGAACTTGATGGTTGGAAAAAGGAAAATGAGTTGGGACGAAACAACTAAAAATATATATGAGGAAAAGAAAATAGAGATATCTACAATGAAAGAAAGGCATAAATTAAATAAAACTCTTCCAATGAAAAGATTTAGCTCAAGTACAAGTAACTTAGTTGAGTTAAGTTTTCCTTCCAACTATATGAAGTCATATGGACTCTTGAACTATTAAAGTATTCAAAAATAGTAATCTATACTTATTTGCGAATTATTGAGCTTAATGAGAAATCATGAGATTTAACACTTGCTGCTTAAGTGTCGAGATGAAATAAACTTGTGAGTAGTGATGATTTTAGTTACGAACTACTTTTGAGATTCGAAGGTAAATTATGTGTTGTTAAAGCTACGTGTTTTGAAAGTATTAGCTTTTATAAAGAAAAACTCTTGAGTGGTTAACTTGAAACCTATTGGAATTAAAGAATCCTCCATGAACTATGTAAAATGTGTAAGAACTATAAGTAGTATTAGCATGTGTACTTAGTAGAATACATTTTTGCTCAGGATGTGAAAAATCTTAAGTTTATGAGTATTTGATAAGTACTTAATTAGACTTATATATAGGACTAATTTAGTTGTATAATTGGTTTAAATATCCTAGAATGAGCTCAAATTGATGGTATTTATGTGTTTTCAGGTCTACAAAGCATAAAAGAGACAAATGAGTGATTTCCTGATGAAATGAGGATAAAAAGCACAAAAACACATGTGATGTCGTGAAGGACACACTTGACGTTGTGGAGAATAAACACAAGGCATGGAGAAGGCACGGAGGTCAAAAGAAGAGATGCATGAGAGTTAACGTTGTCCATACAAAGTTGACGTTGTTGGGTTTACATATACGGTGCTAGACAGTTGTACAGGCAACACCGAGTCTACTGAATGGAAAAAGTACACATACAAGGGTGACACTGTGGCGGCGCTGTCAGTTTACACAAGGAGCGTAGATCACTTACAGACAACTTCGGCATAGAGAAATATGAGTTTTTGGAATTCTATTTTATTTGGAATTGTTTATTATGGTTTCTAATTGTACTTTTATGAGTCTTAAGAGTACAAATAGGTATTAAAACATGGTAAACTCATAAATTACAATACATTACAAGCTACCATTATAGATTAGCATATTTTTATATTAGATTTGAGTATCGAGAAGAGTTTTGAAGGAGATACATTGAAGACTTCAATTATGGAGATTCGGTATTGTTTCTTTGAACTCTTTGATTGCAATGAATACCATGAATTGTTTGTTTTTTATGATGAAGAGTGAGTAGTCTATTTATCTTAGGGATCAATGGATCCTATGGTATGAATATTATGCGAAGAAGTATGCATTAGTTATAATGTTTAGAAGTGCAATGGTTAGAGTTTGGCTTTGATTCTATGCATAATGCTATAAAACATCTTGATCGAATGTTTGTTGATTAGGGGTTTAGAAGTTACCACGACCATTGGAGCTTTTAAGCAGGATATGAACAACACAACCGTAAAATATATAACATCGATAGATAGTTGTTGATTACAGATACATTGATGTAAACTTAAGTAGTTGTGAGTCTAAAGATTTGGCACTTAATGCTATGTGAGATTTACGTTATTCACACCGATATGTAGAGTTATAGTTTGCACATCAGGATCTTTTTCACCGCGACAGTAGGTTGAAGTAAATATTAAGGAAATTTGTCTATTTAATTAAGCATTGCATACACATAAGAAAGATGAAGGAAATATGATATGGAAGCATAGTCATTACCTAGGTGAAGTTGTGAACTGAGAGTTTTCTCAATATAATAATACAAGTTAATTTACATTGTTTTATAGGATATAGTAGTTTAGTTTAAATAAAAAAAAAAGATATTTTTTTAACAATATAGTGAATTTGACTAAGTGATTTGTGTCCATATACATCTTTACCGGAGGAATGATATTTGTAATCAATATTTATTGATCACATTATTACTAAAATTGAACTGTTATACTTGCAGTTACGATCATTGTACCACATCGTCCAAGGGATAGGTTACATTAATGTTGGAAAAACCGTTTATAATTTAATTAGGAATGTCGTGACCACAAATAAAAATAAAGTTCCTATGATAGGTCTAGGGTTAGATGTTTACTCTGATAGGACCATCACCGATGAAATCATAGAAATCACCAAACAAGTGTTAGGCTATATAGATCAAAGGAGGAGCGGGAAAGAAATGAAATACTTAGAAGAGAGACTATAGAAAGAAGAAGAATACGGGCAGATAATATAAGAGTTTTGGAAGAGATGCAATTTGCTGCGAATAATGAAAGGATGAACCAGAGCTTAAAGCCATTTGCTGAAGATTTTATTGGCATGTATGTTGATGAGATGAAGATGGGCATAATGGGGTCAATCTTGTGAAACCAAATGCGAACTCTGAGAAATCAAGAGTTTATGTTTCGGAACTAGCCCAAAATTGTAAGGAATATACATGGGTTTAAGAGAGGCGTGACCAGGAGAATGCAATGCGAGGGAGCTGAAATTTTAATACCACCTACCCAACTGAGAATGCCCAATGAGGGAGTCTCTTTAGAAAGTACTTCAGTGGCGAGAGTAGACTATAAACTCTATGATCCTGCTACGAACTACTAATCTCAACAGCATGAGCAAGGGGATGGTGATGATGATGTGACTTCTAGATGACGATTCTAATCTACTTTCTTCTTTGTTTATTTTATCTTTAAGTGATTATATGTGAAGTCTTGGTTATATGATGACTTGTGTGATGTGGTGTGATATTATGATACTATTTATGTGACTTGTAGTTTATACAATGTTTGATGTGTTATCCTCTGTTACCAAGATGTTTGGAAAATTTTAATTTGTCATATTTTCTATAATTTTAAAGCTTTTTTAATTATTTATTCATTATTTCATTTATTTATACTTCATGAGGTATTTTTTGTTGGAAACCCGATTTAATTTTTGAACCTTAAAGACAAGGTTTGAAATGAGTTTGTGGGTATTTTAATGAAGTGAAGTATGAAAAAGCGAAGTATGGATGACTTTAGAGGTAGAATCTATTTATTCATTATCCAAAGTTGACTGAGATTTTTAAATTTTTGAAGATACATGTAATATTTCTTCATTTTACTTTATTTAGTTAGAAAATATGAATTGAATATAATTTAGATTTAAATAGAAATGATATATTTTTACTACCCATAAAAATAAAAGGTCTATGATAGGAAGGAATTGTCATACCTTATTTGACTTAACCTAAATTAAGTATACACTAGAGGAGTGTAAAGGGGATTCATCGTTTCATGTTAGACATTATAATGGGTCGAAGATCGAAACAATAGTGCAAGATAAATAAGACAGATTTCTAAGAATCTTGTTATACAAAGATTATTGATCAAATATTATATTATATATATGATGAAAAGAATTTATGCCACAATTGAAGGAAAGAAATAGGAAATTGACCAATAAAATTTTAATTAGATAGAAAGAATATTTCCTTAACTGTAGTGAAAGTGAAAAGAGCTAACACGAGTTTTTAAATGAAAACAAAAAATAGAGTGACTCACAGATTCCAAAAGAAATAGAGCAGGAAATGTAATGGTAGAAAAGATGTTAGAAATAATTCCTATAAAAAAGAATGACGGGTTCCAAAGAAAATGGAGCAGGGAACCGTTAGAATATAATATAAAGAAGAAAAGAATAATCATAGAAGAAAGAAGAAAGAAGAAAGAAGAAAGAAAAAGAGAAATATTGAAAAAATGGAATGATGTTTGTGAAAAACTCATCAAATAAAAGATTAAGCTCAGATGCTTATAGCTAAGTTAAGCGAAGTATATCTTTTTATTCCAACATTCCAACAAATGGATATGAAATGACAATTATTGGTGATTAAGAAATCCTATCGACTTTGATTGTGGTAATATTTTAAATATTGTTTGAAACCGAAACTGATTTAGTGGTTTTTGTATCTTAAGGTTCTTTATTAGTTATCATAAGCTTGACGTTTGTCAATAAAGATTAAGAAAACCTATATAGTTCTGAGTTTGGAGGTATTTGATAAGTCAATAATTAGATAGTATTTTATAGTATATATTAAGGTAATTTTAGATGTAAAATGCTATATTACAATGGGTTTTCTCTTGTTTTTATTATTTCAGATAATAATTAGAATAAGAAATGGTTGAAAATGGGAAAAAATGAAGGATTTGATCCAGTACAAGAAATACTCAATGATTCATCAACAAATCAAGGATTAACTGGAAATTACTGCTAGCGATTCCTTAGCAATTTGGGATTTGTATATAAATCGCGAGACAACTCGATGGAGCACAGAGGCAGTTTTCCAAATATTTAACTAGCAATTTGATTATAAGTGGAATCGGTCAGGAATCATTGAGTTCAATTTCAATAATTTTAGATAACCACGAGACGTTTGAGTTAGTTTGGGATGTGCACTACCTAAAATACTTTAAATATGACCCTAGGGCTACAAAATCAATTGCCCTTGAGTACTTAATTTAATATTTCATTGCTCTTGAAGCATTGTTTACTTTCATAGTTTATTGTTTTAGTTTTTATATTGTTCATTGCTTTTGGAGACGATTTGAAGATTCAAATTATTTATTCATAGGTATTTATTTATATCTTTTATTTACTTTATTGCAATGTTTATTATGATGATGAGTGAGTGGTTTATTAATTTAAACAAAGTTCGAATATGAACTTGATTCGTTTTGTGATGCAGTCATTATGAGATTATTTTGTACTTAATGCTTTAAAACAATCATGTTCTTTAATTCACTGATTTAATAGATTATTATTTGCAGACTATAATCATAAAACTTTGTATTGCATGCATAGTCTAAAATGTGTATTGTGATATTTGGATTCAATATATAGTTTAAAGTAGTAATTATGATTGTTTAAAAAATATATTACCATTTAGATGTCCTAGGTGGATTGAGATCTAAGTTTAATATTTAACTCGCTTTTCAAAGATATTAGATTTATTAGTTCAAAGTTTTCACATAATATAATGCGGCTTTATTGTTTAATGTTAATTTCTTTAAGTTTTCAAAGAGTTAATTCAACAAAATTAGAGTGTGGTTTTTTCATCAATATAAGGAGAATTAATGACTTGATGAGGTTGTCTACTTACTTATGATTAGAGTTTAATGATTTAGAATACTTTATTAAGATATATTCTTATGACTAAAATTTGAGTAGTAATATATTTGGATGCAAAACGGATTATTGTTTCATTGTTCTGGATGTTTGTTTAGATATTTATTTGTTATTGATTTGAATTGATTTGAATATTGATGAATTTGAACGGTATGAATTAAGTTAGTTAAATTAGTTTAGTTAACTATTATGTTTTATAGGTTGAATTAGTGATTTTTTATTATTGTTTTAATTTAATTAATTAAATTAAAGTAGTAATAATAATAATAATAATAATAATAATAATAATAATAACTATTGAGAGACTTTTTCCTAAGGAAATTCGATAAATCCCTGTGGAGATTATCTTATTTATCACTACTACAAATAATAAGGATATACGAGAAACTTATTCTACACGTTCGACACGTGTCAAGGCTCCAACTCATAACATAGATATTTACGTTAAATTAGGAACTCGCCCCTGAGTCACGAGTTTTCCTAAGTATCTCAAATACGCCAACCTACCCATTCACTAGCGTGCACGCATCTCAATGCCACTCTCTCACAAGTTTGATAACAACCAATAAAATTGTGCACACTTAATAATTAGATAGGCATAATACACTAATCAAACACAAGTAAAATAATCAGTGTCAATGCCCATGTTTTGACCGAGTATGCCAGATTAGCCTTCAGGTCACGGTCATACAAGGTAAGGATTAAGATTAGTTTAACTCTATAACGACCCAAATGAGCCTTAGGACAAGCATAATTAACATATACCCGATCTTTACTAGGATTGTGCACGGGCTATGCCGGGCCGAGCTCTAGGGCTGGCCCAAGCCTTAAAAACTTTGTCCGCCCAATTGTCAGATTTCTGTATGGCGTACGTGCTAGAAGCTCGACATATATGTTTTGAAGCCTCTTGCCCACCCTTGCCGGACAATTCAGTGGGCTCGAGCGGGCCCAAAGGGACTTTTAGGATGGAGAATGAGAAATGGATACGACGAGTGAGGGTGTCCTCGGTGGGATTGTATATGACTCGGAGCAATGCTTTAAGATGGGATCATGTCATGAAGATGATGATGATGGTCTGCCATGGTTACACATACACAGAGATTAATAGATATGATTGTGTTGAAGAATTTTGATGACAATAACATGAAACTGAATTGGGGTGGGACAAATTAAATGCCATTGCAGCCACATATCTATACATTCATGTGAAAAGTGAAAAACACTTTCAGACATCAAGCATATACATTGCAGAGACACAAATGATGATGATACCTAGCAATTATAGAGACATTTAAGTCTATATATTACGGCTAAGCCTGAAACTCGTCTGATTGTGCTCCCAAAAGGTGTGAACCATCTGATATGGACAATTGATGAATTTAATAGTTGACGAGTCTTAAAGGAAGAAGTAGATGAGTTGTCTCTCCTAAGTTGTAGCAACCGAATAGACACTAAATTCAGCAAAAACATAGAGAAGTGGTAGGGGTTAGGGTTTCCTATTTCTTGAACAAAACTCGGGTCGACCGAGGCGCCCAACAATAAATCCAACTAATATCGTTCTCGACTAGAACATAGAAGGGGTTATTGGTTGGCGCATGACTTGGGCCTGGAAGAGATACGGGCCCGACTCAAAAGACTAGCGAGCCGAGCGGGCAATCTGGCTGGTGAAGATTTGCACATTCCTGATCTTTATTTGTTAATTTTAAATTTTTTTTAATTTTATTATAATCAATCACAAAAATTTACATAGTGAAACTAATCCTTAAAATAATTCTACTCTTGTATTATAAATATCCATGGGGTCGTTCTATGTGCACCCCAGAGTTTTGTAAGGGCAAGCCACTGGATTTGGGCACCTACTATTTTGATAAGGGCACGCCAATACAAAAATTGAAACCCAAATTACCCTTCTTGGATGAGAAGAGCACCCCATCCACATTTTTTTATTATTCACCCTTATCCCCTTCCACAAACAAACTGATCCCCAAACGTTCCAATCCTTCGTTCGACACCCTTATTCCCTTCCATAAAATGATCTATGCACTCGATTCCGATCATCTATTTGGAAAAGAAAAAAGTGGTAGTGGTTGTTCGTGCGTTTGAGGTTGTCTTCTCAGTCATATCTACTGTCAAGTGAGATTTAGATTAGTTGTTCATTTTTATTTTTATTTTTTTGAAAATTAGTAGGTCATGCATCAATGTTGTTGTCGTATTAATGGTATGTTATTGTATATATGGTTTGATTTGAAGGTCCTTTGTGTTTATTGTTGTTTCGCATATTTCTCAGTGATAGAGGGTCGATCTATAGTACTTGGTTCGGTGGGACGAGACAGAATATATACTTAGTTCGGTGGAAGGAGACCAAAAGAAGTTTAGGTACTCCACAAAGATCTCACGGATTATTTCCTTAAATATTGTTGTTAAATGTTCATCTATATGTATTCATGCCTTTTTTTAGGTTCATCATTTCGCAACTTTTTTTATGATGTGATACATAAAGGTATTTCACCAGAAAAAGATGGAAGAATAAGTAAATCTCTACTTCAACGTTTATGCCATCATATGCATGTTTATGCCATCATATGCAAGTAATGCTTCCTATAATATCAATGTTTTTCTAGTAATGGTTATAAACTAGATCAAGCAAGTTATGAGTTGCAAATGTATGCGTGCAAGAACCAATTGAGAAGTGTATGAATATATATAACACTTGACTATTTGTGCAAACTTTAGTATTATACCTATATATTGACTTTGTGAGGCCTTTTGGATGCTATATATATATATATCTGCAAACAATGATTTTCGCAATCTACATACTTTATTTTCATGACCAGACATTATTAACCCTTCGAGTCATTCCATGTATATTTTCCTTATCCAATTCTCCATATAGGAACGTAGTTTTGACGTCTATTTGGTGGATGACCAACTTGTTTATTGCTGCAATTGCAATAAGAAATCTGATTATAGCAATTCTAGCTACTAGTGAATAGGTATTAAAATGGTCTATTCAATGCTTTTGGTTGAATCCTTTAGCATCCAATCTTACTCAATGCTTTTCAATAGATCCATCAACTTTTCTTTTCCTTTCAAAGAGAAATTTGCATTTAATGGGTTCACACCTAGGAGGTAGATCAACTAAAAAGTTGCATCTCTTTCTTGCATCGGTTCCTCCACTATTTGAGGATTAGCCTCCATATTAAAACAATATAAAATTTTTCTAGATAATGTTTCTTTACTTCCTTCAACCCAGAATGTATAAAATCGAAACCAAACGGCTTAATTTTTCGAGCTCTTTTACTCCATCGAAGTTCAAGAACTTCTACTATCTCTTTTTCATTGTCATTTTATATAACTTCCTTCCCATTATGCTTTTGTTCAGTGATGTTTCTAGGAACATATTAAATCTAATCTAATCGAAAATTGCATCCCTTGATTCAATCACAATAACTGAAATTGAATTATTAGGCTCGATTACCATTAACCTATATGTCTTACTGTGTTGCGCATATCCAATAAATATACATTCCACTCCCATTTCACCCAATTTCCTCTTTTTGGGTTTAGGCACTTTTACTACTACTTTACAACCGCAAACTCTGAAGTAATTAAGGTTGATTTTCGATTATTCCAAAGCTCATATGGGGTGACCTTATTCCTCTTTCGTGAGATTGTGGTTCAAAATGTGGCATGCAATCAACAATGACTCCCCCGAGAAACCACTACTCAAACCTAAGTTTGATAGCATAGCATTAACTATTTCAGTCAGAACACGATTTTTGCATTCAACCACGTCATTTTATTGTGGCATATAAGGAGTTGTAGTCTCATGGACTATTCTAGTATTTCAAAGTACTTAAGATTATAGTATTATCCCCCTATCAAACCTTACACATTTTATAAAAGGTCTCACATTGCAATTCAAACTTTACTATTGTATCATCTTTCGAATGTAACAAATAAGCATAACAAGACTTGCTATAATCATCAATAAATGTTATAAAATACTTATTGTCTCCTATTTATGGTGTATTATGTATGTCACGTACATCAGAATGAGTTAAATCAAGCAATTTTGAATTTCTTTCAACTTTAGGAAAAAGATTTCGTGTTATTTTTGTTTTCATGCATGTATTGCAATTTCCTTCACTTTTATCAAAATAAAGTAGCAATTCCAAATTTACCATATCATATAATTTTCTAAAATTAACATGTCCTAATTTTAAATCCCATAAAAATGAAGGAAACTCAACAAGATATGCAGAAACAACATTCTTTAGATAAAGTGATTACATTAAGCTTAAACATACCCTCATAAGCATACCCTACAAACATACCACCATTGGACATTACAAATTTGTCAGTCTTAAATACAAGCCTAAACCCATACTTGTTCAATAAACTACCTGACACCAAATTATTCCTCACTTTTTGTACATAATACACATTAGTGAGTGTTACAATTTTCTATAAGTAAATTTCAGTTCAATACTATATATGCCTTTGACGGGAACAGTAGCAGTATTTCCCATGTACAAGATAGTATTTTCATTCATTGCCTCCATGGTCATGAAGAATTCTTTGTTCTTGTAAACATGTTGGGTAGCTCCAAAATCAACCCACCAAGCCATGTCATTATCGATCATGTTAATCTCAGAAATCATGGCAATGAGATTATCATTGTCATTTCATCCATTACTCGAGGAAGCATGATGTTTTCGTTTCTTCCTCCTCCAAAATAAACAATCAAACTTGAAATGGTCATCTTTCCCGCATAACCATCTAGTAACTTTCTGCTTCTTTTGATTCTGATTTTGGTTATTAGATTTTTTCAAACTACCAGCCTTGTTGAAACCACCGAGCTTGTTAGGCCTTTTTAGCAAGGGCTTTTTGAACTATGCACCCTCCACCACATGCACCTTCGAAATCTCCTAAGGCATTGTGTTATATTTCATTTTCCTGCATGCGAAAATCTTCCTCTATACAAAGAAGGTTAGAAAGTTCATCAAGAGCAATATCCGCTTTTTATGCTACAAAGTTTGTTTGAACTCTCTCCAAGATGGTGGCAGTTTGTCAATTATAGAAGATACAACAATAGTTTCATCCATGACAAGATTATGGGTTTGCAATTCTTTCACTTTGTATTGATGAATACTACTGGCAAATGCTACTGCGTGTATGTCAATAAAGGAGTTTGTCAATTGGTATATATAGTTTCATCGAGCAATTATTTCATATAATTTTGTGATTGATGAATACCACTGCGTGTATGTCAAACAAGAATTTGTGATCCTTTCACTTTGTGTGGATGAAATACTATTGATTATATATTAATGTCTTTCAAAGTTTTGTACTTTGTTTTATGATGACTATGCATACACTTACATTTATGTTTTGTACATAAAAATATTGGTATGTTGAATAGCAAATTGACCTTCTCACATAGGCAATTGCTTCTATGACTTTGTAGTGCATAGAAATAAGATTGGTTTTAAGCTTTTTGGTATAAATTTGGAGAGCTCAAGTTTAAAACAAATAATCGCCTTGATAGTGAATCAAGAGGAGGTCATTTGTGACCGAAAGGTGAAACCTCCCACTAGTTCACCTTAGATGTCTTTATGTGCCAAGTGGAAATCATGCGATTATAATTTGAGAATTTAAAGTATAGTTATGGAATCAAATTAGATATCGAATATATTTGAACTATCACCTATTCAATATTTGTTTGTGACATACGCTCCATAGCAAAAGGAGAATAATATTATAGCATGTGTTTTATACCACATGTGCATTTAGCGTCCAATAAAGGTAATGAAAGTTTTTTTTTATCTATACTTCTAAGTTATGTGAGTCTTTGAGGTTACGGAGTCTCATTTAAGTACCCTTAAGACTTTTCGACTAATCTTGTAGTCTCATCTCAATGTTAGATATCTTGAAGTGTTAACGATGACAATGAATTATTCGATCTAACGGGGACATCTTTGGATAATAGTTGGTGTAAAATGTAAAGAGATAAGGAGAAAAAGAAGATCATCGTAGTGTCTCATTTGCTTGAATTGTATCCACTAGTCGACCAATTATATTTAACAATTATATTTATATGTTAAATATAATTGTGGATGCATGAGAATTTGAGTTAAAGAATAAAAAGAGATTTTGAGATATTCAAATGTGATTGATATATATATATATATATATAAGGTGTTGCATACTTACTCTACTAATAGTTTGAGCTGCTACATATACCTAATAGTTGTTAGCAACAAGCTCTCGTATGTATATTGGGCGCACGACCTATTTACTAGTATAAATGTGTGTTTACAGAGATAAGAGATGTTGTGCTCTATAAATATGTAAAATGAGAAATGAAACTCATTATCTAAGTGGGAGTTGTTTGATTTAATACACTTGTACGCACATAAGTGTTTAACTTATGAGAAACTAAATTCATTATGTGCGAGTGGGAGATGATGGATTTAACCACGTGCATGCACATAAATATATGAGTAGTTTTACTAACTACTCAATAACTACTTAGCAGTTATATTTGTGTATAAATATATGGAAGAGAGTTAGTTTTTATCTCCTAACCAAGTTCCAAATAAGAAATCAATGCAAGTTTTTCTCTTGAGTACCTATGTAAAGTATCTAGGCCGTGGTTTTGGGCATTTCCCAATTGGTGATCTTCCCCGTTTAACCACTAAACAAGTAAACACTTCTGATTCGCTTTCACTTCCGGGTATATAACCTGTTTGTTTTTTAATTCTTTGATTAGTAGTTTTCTACACAAGGTAATTGGCTTGCTATGATTGCATTTATCCCACATCTAATAAACCATGAAAAAAAAATCGTGCCTAAAGCTTATTTTTGGATGGGCTTAAAACAGGCTTGGGCTTGGGCTTGGGCTTCCCACACATAGATGAAAAATATATAATATGGACTCAACCTATTCCAAATAAACTTGTTGAGAGGCAAGCCCATGAGCATAATGACCAACGGACCAAAAACCCATGTGTGCTTATCGCCCCCTCAAGGAAACACCAGGAAACACCACCACGGTGCCTGCATTGTTTGCATTCGCAGCAGGAATGGCTATTTTGGGAGGAGCAGAACAACTGAAACCTCAACTCACACTCTCAGAGACCCAGTTAACACATATTATGTAAATCTCTGCATCTTCTGTGAACGTGTAATCTCAGATGAGTCTTCTTCCTCACTTTTCCCAATTTGCCCACCCACAATAAGATAATCCCTCTCTCACCCTTTTTCATCTTCTAATTAGGATTTCATACCTCCATCTTACACCCATTACCTTGAATTTTGAAGGGAAGGTTAGAAATCGAAAGTAGTATTTCTGTCTCAAATTGGGCAAACCGGCAATCAGACCCTTTTTTGGTTTTGCATGTTTTTGAGGGTTTTTAGGTCTGGGAATTGTGTCAATGAAGAGGTCAATGCCATGGAGCAATGAAGAGATTTTGTCGTTGGACTCGGATTCCGACGGCGAAGTTAAAGGTGTGCATCATGATAAGCCTAGAATTGCAGCTCTGGTCAGCCAGCCAATTGTTAGGGAGGTTGTTTCAGAAGGTATATATTTTGTTCACACAACACACATTGCTAGGTGTTGAATGGAATGGATATTTCGTTTATGAATGTATTTGCTTTTATTGTTGTTATTCGAATGAATGAAATAAAATGAGTGTGAATTTGAGAGTTGACAAAATGTTATTCGCTACCATCAAGTGTCTAGCCCCCAACCTTACTTTGTAGCAACTGATGCCTCATCCATCTAACTAGAGATGCTTTAGAAAGAAGTTCAATTTGATTGTGATTAAAAGTGTTTATTTCACTACATGGGTTAGATTTAGTTTGGGCATAAGAAGTCATTAACTAAGTTTTATCTGACGATTATTTTCATTTTGTGGAGTTGAATGCCTGGCTTTCTGGATTAGTGTGGTAATCTTTGGGTATGCAGTGTCCATCATGTTGGGAGGAGAGGGTAGATTATGCTGAACGCTCCAGTTTGAGTTTTTTAGTGCACTTGAGTTTATGGTAGTTATGATAAACCACCCTGTTGGAGATCAACTTCATTAAAACACTATTTTTAAAAAATACTCATGCTTTGCTCGTCAATCTTCACTGTGGTTGGACTTGGTGCTAAAGACTGGAGCTTTGATGAGCTTCAGGAATTTGAAGTTGGAGTTCAGTGATCATCATTTTGAGCATGTTTAATCTTTACTTTTTTCTCCTCCTTCAACGGCAAGAAAGCCTTTAAAGAAAAGTGGCGCAGAATAAGTTGTGTAGGAGCCATTTGTTATTAGAAAATTTTGATAGACAAAATTTATGATGTAATTAATTAAGTGATTGCCAAAATAGATATAGATAACTTGTTTTGCTACTATATGATACAGTTACTAGATTTTCTTCTTCCCTACTTTCTGTAGTGGTTCTTTTCATGTGACTCTTTTTAGCAAGTAGTATCTGACAAACTGTAGGAACTTTATAAAGAAAAGAAAAACCTGCTGTAATTATATGAAAAGATTGCTTATCATAGAAATTTATCAATTCTTGTGCAATGATATATCAATATGATGATATATATCGTGGAAATTGCTTCACTCTTTCTTCGTTATTTTCTTCATCAGTTTTTTCTGGCACTCTAGTGCTGTCAGTAACTATAGTTTCTATAGTAATTGAGGGGATATAAATATTAACTAGATGGCATAGAAAGTACTATAGTTTTTATAGTAATAGAGACGATATAAATATTAACTGGATGACATAGAAAGTACTATAGTTTTTATAGCAATAGAGGGGATATAAATATTAACTGAATGACAGAATGATAGAAAGCAAAAGAAGACTAGCTAGTATCATGGTGCATTGAAAAAATTGTGACTTCTGATTCCGGAATAGTCTAGGAGTGTCACCTCAGTTTGCTAATCTGCAGTACGTGGATTGAGCTATTCCCACCTAAATGCAAATTGTCTCCTAAAAAAAGGACGACTATGCAGGCTTCTGTTATGAACTGCAGTTGTTTTATTTCACAAATCGGTACACTTTTTTAAAAGTGTTCTGGTTCTGTTTTGTGTAAAATAATGATAAACTCTTAATTCTCAGACTTGCTAAGTGACTGCCTAACTAAATTGGCAGTCACTCCCTATGGTTGGATCACAGATATGTGCTTCTCGATACACTCATCATGTGTGGTTTAACAGCCAAGGTGTATTCCCTGTCTGTTGAGTAGTTCCTTTATGAACATTAATAGCATTTCTGAAATTTGAGGTGTATTGAACTTGTTCACTCCATCAATACACGATTGGTGCTGCCATCGCATAGCCATGTTTGATGGTTTGTACTTGGCTCTCTTTTATACGTTTAGTTTGCACTACAATTTTGCACTGTACTAAAATGTTTTCGTCCATGGTGCAGATGCAGTAATAAGAAGAGCAGAAATGTATCAGGAATACATGAGACAGATCCCAATTCCTTCTCTTCATGGATCTCTGATTCCATTCACCTCATGGCAAGGACTAGCGAAATCCATAAAACAATTGTATGGACAACCCCTGCATTATCAAACTAATGTCCTCCTGAAACAGTGGGATCAATTGAGAATCGGAACTGACGATGAACATCAGCCTCTCGATACAATTATTCATCCTTGCAAAGCCGAAGCTACTATCTGGCTCATCGAACAAGTGCACAGACTCACCACTTCTCACCATCATCTTGCAAAGCTTTGGCAGTTGGATCCAATGCATCATGCTTTCGTCGATTCCATCTTCCCCAAGATATAAAACTCAAGGCGAAAGTCTTTCATCCCTTCCTTTCCTGCATGTGGTTTGTGTTCTGTAGTATATTCAAACGATGTTTTAGTTAAATTCTGTTGTGAACAAGGGATAATAATCAAACATGCGAGCGAACTCTTACGTAAAACTTCTGTTGAAAACGATTGAAGTGATTGAAGAAGTGCTACCCAAGATTTTATATATATATATATATATTATGATGTCTACGTAGATTGATATCAGAGTGCTTGGTACTGGTTGAGTGAAAATAATAACCCAAACGCACCAACACCACGGCCTTGAAACTCCAACATATTAGTATGTGTTGTTAGTTCCTTCTTATATGTGTTTACTCCCCACATTGACTAAGCCAAAGAATGAAAACATGAGTAGAGCATAAACCAAGACTCCAATTAAGAAGATATCAACTGTACAATTGATTACATTTTGGTTTTACATAGACAAACTGAAATTACCGTACACGGAGAGAACAGAAAAAAAAAAGAAAAAAGAAAAAAAGAAAGGTCTGGTTTTCTGTTCCTTGTTCCTGAAATAAGAATTGGGTCAGTTATCTTAATAGTGAAGTCACATCCCAGAGTATTTTTGGCCCTTGATGCAAGGTTTGGTAAATATGCCTGCTAAGAGAGCTTAAGAGATAGCTTTGATAGTTGATGGAGTTGTCCAGCAGCAGCCAAAGTTTGAAACTTTGACTTCGCTTTAAGCTTCACTCACTTAAAATTCATAAGTAATTCGAAGAAATTAACTTCGACAAGAAATTTTACAAAAATTCGCCGGTGTATAAAACTTATGAAATTTCACTTTAAATGCCAGCAAATTCAAATTTTTCCTTAAATATGTTAGAAATATACTTAATCATACAACAATAATGGATAATAATCACAATACAATTATTTAAAATAGTTAAATTTCAATAATCATTTAATTCGCAACACACGTGATATTAATATTTATTTTTATATTGCTTCATATGTTAAATTTTGACTTTATTTGCTACTTGATTCGAAAAGAAGTTGCTTTTTAAATTTTATTTTATTTAGGGTAACTTTGATAACTTTTTCAAAAACTTAGTTGATTTATTCGAATTCTTGCATTTTTTTTTCTCTTTTTTAATGGTTTCAACGGAATATATCGAAGTCGATGGAAGTTTTAGGCAAAACTTTGCAACTTTTACAACTCCTTGTAGTTTTGCTTCCTCATTTTCATTATCGACAAACTTCCATCAAAGTTCACAAAAATTTATCAATTTTTTAAACCTTGGCAGCAGCCGATTTTTCAAAAAGTGGGGTGGCTTTAGTTTGAAATTCATCAAATAGTGTGGTTTACTTTTAAATTCCAAAATTAATGTATAACTCCTTTTGAAAATGAGCTATTGATGATGAGGTGACATGCATGGTGGTGAGGTGGTGGTGAGGTGGAAGACATTTGTATGGATAACTCCTTTTGAAAATGAGTTATCTATACAAAATTATAAACTCTACGGATGACTCCTTTTGAAAATGAGCTATATATACAAAATTCTTCGCCCTATGAACGACACGTGCAAATGGAGATGGACGACCCGTGTCACTCGCGTATCTCGAGGTAGACAACCCATGTAAACAACATGCACGCATATCGACGTGGACAACCCATGCAAGCGTTACCCGCGTTACCCATGTATGCTGAGGCGGAGAATTCATGCAAATGTCAAGTACGTCTGTCAAGGTGGGCGACCCATGCAACCTCGTGCAAATCACGCAAATGTCACGCACGTGTCTCGAGGTGGTAAAGTCAATGCAAACGTCGCATAATTAAGTATCTCCTAGTTGACAACACATGGAAACGTCACGCACGTATGTCGAGGTGGGCGAGTCATGCATCTTCGTGCAAATCATTCAAACGTCACACACATATCTCGAGGTGTGGACAACTCATGCAACCTCGTGCAATCCATGCAAACTATGCGAATGTGAAGCACATATTTCGAGGTAGACAACTTATGCAACCTGCTGCAATTCATGCAAACCATCCAAACGTCATGCATGTAACTCCAGGTGGATAATTAATGCAAACGACAGACTGGCTTCTCGAGGTGGACAATCTATGCAAACTGTTCGGTTTTGGGGTTCATACGCAGCGGAGATTACAAAACGGTTTTGACGAAAACCCCAACAGGATCCGAATCTAATTCCATTAAAAACGTTTTAAACTATGAAAAACTTAATCATACCTCAATCGCAATATACCTTTCTGAAGGTTGATCGATCTCTAAGGCACTGTCAACGACGAACGCCCTCTACCAGTAGTCCACACACGAACGGCGGCCGAGATTCGAAGTGCTAGCTTCGAGAGAATACCAAACCTTTTTTGTTTCTCTCCAAAACGATCATGAGCATACCAAAAACCCTAAGTCGTTTCTAAAACGAAAATAGAGTTTCAGCGTTTTTTCTTTCGTACCTGTGTTCTAACTTAAAGCGTCTATTTATACAACCCTTGTATATAGACGGTTAAGTAAATTACACATATACCCTTACTTAAAGAAGTATAAGTGTAATACACCACAAGGACGTTTCTGTCATGAATTTTATCACATAAAATTCATTTTTCTGAATCATCTTAAAATCTCGCAAAATCATTATTAGTGTGCGACCCAATAGGCTCATACAACGTTGGCAGTGTACCAAAACACATTTTGGTATACAAGTCATAAGCAGTCTCTAGCAAGACATTATGACTACCCAAGTTGTACGAATATCAAATCGATACAACCCAATCAATAGTGTATATAACATCATTTTGTCACACGATATCTTTTTGATCAAACATGAGGCATGGAATTGTCATCCAACATGTTCAATCGTACTAGTCTCGATCTCTAGGTAGACTGAAAACATCCAAGTGACATTGATCAATATCAATTCACTTAGACTAGGCCTTTTATCAGTCTAACACATCAAGGGATCCACTAGATATCTCTCTTTATATGAGAGGGACAAATTCTATCTCGATTACACAACTTCATCACATTGCTCACATAGTAACCAATCACAACCTTTATAATCGTCCGGTTAAAGGCAACGTTTGATTGTGTCAAATTATTGTGTTCCTAATGTTGAAGTCTCTGGCAATCTCAAGTCAGAGGACTGAAAAATATACCTATCATGAGAAACGACTATGACTTAATCCATGTGATGTTCTCATAGCGGGTCGGTCCAGTACTTTGTTCCCTAACAAGTACTCGTGATCTTGATTCGTATCCCTATACGTATAATCATCATATGATCATCAATCAAGACTAGACTCACACTAGTCTTAATTCATTATAGTTCCCAGTATAATGATCAACTAGGGACATTTATGATATTTATGTAAATACCCATGGATCTTATTATAATGTAAACATGCAAATTAATTATAATAAACAGCAAATGAAATCCTCTATTTTATTAACTAAAGGTATTCATAAAGACAGTTAATGGATTGACCTAGGGCACATGTCCCTTCATCTCCTACTTGCACTAGGGCCAATCATACATGCATCTAATGCCTAATGATCTAACATGACCATCATGTTTTGCTTGTGGAAGATCTTTTGTCGATGGATCCGCAACGTTGTCTTCAGTAGGTACTCTGCAAATCTTTACGTCTCCCCTCTCAATAATTTCTCTGATGAGATGAAAACGCTCGAGTATATGTTTGGATCTGTGGTGTGATCTAGGTTCCTTGGCCTCGTGTTATTGCCCCGTTATTGTCACAATACAAACAAACAAAGGTCGCAATACTTGGAACCACACCTAGTTGAGAAATGAACTTTTTGATCCAAACTCGCCTCCTTTCTTTGCATCAGACGGACGCCGCAATATATTCAGCTTTTGTTGTAGAATCTCGCCACGATCTCTTGCTTCGAACTTTTCCAACTTCTTTTCGCACCCCCATTCAAAGTAAACACATATCCAGACCGCGATCTAAAATCATCTATATCAGTTTGAAAACTTGCATCTGTGTAACCATTTACAACTAGATCATTTTCAAAACCTCCATAAACCAAGAACACTTCCTTAGTCCTTCTTAAGTACTTAAGGATGTTCTTTACTGCTATCCAGTGACTCTCACCTGGATCTGACTGATATATGCTTGTAGTGCTCAAAGCATATAATACATCAAATCGAGTGCATAACATGGCATACATGATGGATCCAATAGCTGATGCATATGGAATCTTATTCATACGGTCTCGCTCATCATTTGTCTTAGGACATTGATTCTTGTTGAGACTTATGCCATGAGACATTGGCAACAATCCTCTTTTAGAGTCTTGCAAACCGAACCTATTCAGGACCTTGTCTATGTAAGCACTCTGACTTAGACCGATTAGCCTCTTAGATCTATCTCTATAGATCTTTATCCCTAGGATATAGGCTGCATCTCCTAAGTCTTTCATTGAGAAACACTTCCCTAACCAAGACTTGACATTCTGCAATGTTGGGATGTCATTTCCAATGAGTAATATATCATCAACATACAGTACCAGAAAAACAACTACACTCCCACTGACCTTCTTGTATACACAGGGCTCATCTTCGTTCTTAATAAAACCAAAATCCTTGATTGCTTCATCAAAACGAAGATTCCAACTTCAAGAAGCTTGCTTTTATCCATAAATGGATCTTTGAAGCTTGCATACCTTTCTAGAATTCTCAGGATATACAAAACCTTCAGGTTGTGTCATATACACGTCCTCAAGTAGCTTTCCATTAAGAAATGTTATTTTTACATCCATTTGCCATATTTCATAGTCATAATATGAAGCAATGGCAATTAAAATTCTTATGGATTTAAGCATGGCTACTGGCGAAAAAATTTTCATCATAATCAACACATTAAGTCTGCCTGAAACCTTTTTCTACAAGTCTTGCTTTAAAAGTATGCACTTTGCCATCCATGTCGGTTTTCTTCTTGAAAACCCATTTACATCCAATGGTCTTACCACCTTCGGGTAAATCAACCAAGTTCCAAACTTGGTTATCATACATGGATTGCATCTCGAGTTCATGGCACTAAGCCATTTATCTGAGTCTGGTCCAGACATAGCCTCCTGATAAGTGGTGGGCTCATTTTGGTCTATAAGCAACACATCACGACTATCAGTAATGAGAAATCTGAATCTCTCTGGCTCATGTCTTACCTTACTAGATTTTCGTGGGCCTTGTGTCACTTGTGAAGGTTCAATTGGTTCGGAACGTTGTTGAACTTCCAGAAGCGGTTCAGTGTTTACCTGTGATTCTTGAACTTCTTCAAGATTTATTTCTCTCCCACTAGTGTCTTTTGAAATAAACTATTTTTCCATAAAGGCACCATACCGAGCAACAAACACTTTGTTCTCAGCGGGATTATAAAAGTAATATCCTTTTGTTTCCTTAGGATACCCCACAAATAAACGCTTGTCGATTTAGGTGCTAGTTTTTCGAGACTTGTCGCTTTACGTAAGCCTCACAACCCCAAATCTTAAGAAAAGACAAACTAGGTCTCTTCCCGTACCATATCTCATATGGTGTTTTATCAACCGCTTTAGAAGGAACTCGATTTAGAGTGAAAGCTGCATTTGTAATGCATAACCCCAAAAGGATAATGGAAGATCTGTATGACTCATCATAGATCGAACCATATCTAATAAGGTTCGATTTCTCCTTTCGAAACTCCATTCCATTGTGGAGTTGCTTTGGTGGAGTCAATTGGGAGTCAATCCCACAATTTCTAAGATGATCATCAAATTCTTGGCTTAAATACTCACCACCTCGATCTGATCGAAGTGTTTTGATAGTTTTACCAAGTTGATTCGCACTTCATTTTGAAACGTTCGAAACATCTCAAATGATTCACTTTATGTTTCATAAGATATACATAACCATATCTTGAAATCATCAAGTAAATGTAATGAAATCGATAACCTCCTCTAGCCATTGTGTTTATAGGACCGCATACATCAGTATGTATTAGACCCAATAAATCACTTGCCCTTTCACTGTGTCCAGTAAAGGGACTTTTAGTCATCTTGCCCAGTAAACAAGATACGCACGTTTCATATGTTTCTAAATCAAATGAATCTAGAATTCCATCTTTATGGAGCTTCGTTATGCGTTTCTCATTTGTGTGCCCGAGACGACAATGCCAAAGATAGGTTTGATTCAAATCATTTGACTTGAATCTTTTTGTATTTATGTTCAAGACTGGAGTATCAGTGGACTTTTTCATGCTTAGAATATAAAGACCATTATACAAATCAGCATTTGCATAAAATATGCCTTTACGAGAAATGGAACATCTATTATTTGCAATAATAAAATCAAAACCATCCATATCCAAACACGAAACAGAAATGATGTTTCTGCTCAAGGCAGACACAAAATAACAATTATTTAAAGTTAAAATAAGTCTACTAGATAAAACTAAGTCATATGATCCAACCGCCAGGGCAGCAACTCTTGCTCCATTCCCTACGCGGAGGATGACTTCTCCTTTCTTCAACTTTCTACTTCTGGTGAGTCCCTGCACATTTATACAAATGTGAGATCCACATCCTGTATCTAATACCCATGAATCACTAGTAGATAAATTAATTTCAATAACATAAATACCTGTAGTGGTAGTCGCACTACCCTTTTTCTTCCTTAGATCTTCTAGATAGAGTTCGCAATTTCTGAACCAATGTTCAGGTGCATGACAGAAATGACAATTTCCTTCCTTTTCTTTTGGGTGTTTTGAAGCAGGAACAGGCTGGGGCTTGACTTGTTCCACAGGCTTTGCGACAGGTGCAGCAAAAGCCTTGGCAACTCTAGCCTTGCCTTTGCCTTTCTTCGTCATGCCCTTTCCTTTTTGGACCATCAACACATTACTAGAGGGTTTCTTGATATTTTGTTCAGCAGTTTTGAGCATCAAATGCAACTCTGAAATTGATTTCTCCATATTATTCATATTGTAGTTCATCACAAATTGTGAGTAACTCTCTAGTAATGAATTCAAGATCAAATCCGTAGCCAACTCTTGGCTTATGGGAAATCCGAGTCTATCAAGCTGGTCGACATAGCCCTTCATCTTCAGAACATGAGGACTAACCGACGCACCCTCAGTCATCTTACAAGAATGTAGGTCTTTGACTGTCTCGAACCTTTCTTGCCTAGCTTGCTGTTGGAACATTTCCTTCAGCGTTATAGCCATGTCGTAGGCTTCCATTAGTTCCATGTCCTTCTGAACTTCGGGAACCATAGTTGCCAGCATAATACATGCAACATCAGTATAATCGTTGACATGCTTATTATGCGCATCCTTCACACGACTTTCGTAGCATTGGTGGTGGGTCCTCGGGGATTGGAGCATCCGGGACATACAACTCGCGTTCATGCTTGAGAACGATTCTCAAGTTTCGAACCGATCAAGAAAGTTAGTCCCGATAGCTTATCCTTCTCAAGGATGGATCGCAGTGACAGGGATTATTGTTACTTGAAAAGGCCATTGATCTACAATAAAGATTATGCAAAGTTTATTTTAGCATAGAGGAATAGACTCCCACTAAATTAACAACCCTCCTAAAACACACTGTTTATTTAGGGGACTAAAATCCATATTTCACCTAATTCTATGACAGCTTTGGCATGAAACACAGAACTAGATTATTTAGGTAGGTAACAGTTACCAATTACATCTTATGTAATTTTAGATCATTTTATGAGATACATGACATCTTATGTCTTAGCATGTTTTTATCTCATCATTTGCTTAAAGCTCAAAACTATTTTGATGGCTTTATTAAGTCGGACCATTTTAAACATTTAGGTAACTCTTACCCAACTTGTCTCACCAAGATAACACAATACACCCAGTTATGGCTGAAACTATATTAGTGTGATCGAGGCCTTTGACAAGTGTTTAAAATGGATGACACGAGACTTAAAATTTAATAGAGGGATTTTATTCAGTTTTAGTGATTTTTATGTAAACAATGAAATATCATATATTATATTGATTTGTTCAATCACTAAACAATTTGAAAATTTTTATACTATTCACTAATAAAAGAATTTCCGTGCGCTAGGATTAGTTAGACGACGGTCCCGCTAGCCGGTCAGCGGGCGGTGGTTCCTCTGACCAGTCAGCGGACGAGGGTACAGGGGGCAGCGCCCTTTTTTTTTTTTTTTTTTTTTTTAGAAGACGAATCTCAATTCCGAAAATTGAAATTCGCTATAGAAAATCATATTTTTCGCTAATTTTACTATACTAAATTTACCCCTTAATTTATCCAAAATTAAGTCAATTAAAGCATTTTTAATTAACCCGGGCCCACATCTAACTAATCATCTTATCCTAATCCAATTAGGACTTTAGATATTTGAATCCTACCATATCACCAATAACAAAATTCTTGATATTTATCTCCTATCCAATAGGGATAACGAAACCGATTTTGATTATATCTCATAGTCTAATTTGTTATCTATCTTTATCAAATAGAAAATTCATAACAAAATAGATATAACGAGATAAATAAACAATTTCGAAAATTAATTATTTGCAATTTCGGTCCTCAGGCAGATAATCACAAATATGTCATTGAATCATGAACTACTATCTCAATCGAACCTAATCATATTAGTTTCGAATTAATATTCAGCCTTATACAATTCAAGAAACGTAAGACAATGTAACCTAAATATGCATACTGAATTACAGAGATTTCATCCACGCATAAATACACGAAAAATAAAGATTATACCTAATGGTGTCATGAATCACAGAACACAAAATTCAATTCATTGAAATTATTTGAATTAACCTAACATGATTACTAGCATGTAAGAAACTGATTTTAATTAAATCACGAATATATGTATCATATACACAAAACATGATAATAAATCTCACAGGAAACTTATGTATATCACATATACATCAACTATTAACATGCTTTCAATCATATATCATGTATATATCAGAAGAAAACATGTAATGAATTTAATGGAATCAAACTCGAAGGCTCTGGTACCACTGTTGGATTTTGGGGTTCATACGCAGCGGAGATTACAAAACAGTTTTGACAAAAACCCCAACAGGATCCGAATCTAATTCCATTAAAAACGTTTTAAACCATGAAAAACTTAATCATACCTCAATCGCAATATACATTTCTGAAGGTTGATCGATCTCTAAGCGCGCGCAACGACGAACGCATTCTTTATCAAGAAGATCCACACACGAACAGCGACCGAGATTTGAAGTGCTAGCTTCGAGAGAATACCAAACCTTTTTTGTTTCTCTCCAAAACGATCCGGAGCATACCAAAAACCTTAAGTCGTTTCTAAAACGAAAATAAAGTTTCGGCCTTTTTTCTTTCGTACCTGTGTTCTAACTTAAAGAGTCTATTTATACAACCCTTGTATATAGACGGTTAAGTAAATTACACATATACCCTTACTTAAAGAAGTATAAGTGTAATACACCACAAGGACGTTTCTGTCATGAATTTTATCACATAAAATTCGTTTTTCTGAATCATCTTAAAATCTCGCAAAACCATTATTAGTGTGCGACCCAATAGGTTCATACAACGTTGGCAGTGTGCCAAAACACATTTTGGTATACAAGTCATAAGCAGTTTCTAGCAAGACATTATGACTACCCAAGTTGTACGAATATCAAATCGATACAACCCGATCAATAGTGTATATAACATCATTTTGTCACACGATATCCTTTTGATCAAACATAAGGCATGGAATTGTCATCCAACATTTTCAATCGTATTAGTCTCGATCTCTAGGTAGACTGAAAACATCCAAGTGACATTGATCAATATCAATTCACTTAGACTAGGCCTTTTAACAGTCTAACACATCGAGGGATCCACTAGATATTTCTCTTTATATGAGAGGGACAAATTCTATCTCGATTACACAACTTCATCACATTGCTCACACAGTAACCAATCACAACCTTTATAATCGTAGGTTAAAGACAACGTTTGATTGTGTCAAATTCTTGTGTTCCTAATGTTGAAGTCTCGGCAATCTCAAGTCGAGGACCTGAAAAATATACCTATCATGAGAAACGACTATGACTTAATCCATGTGATGTTCTCATAGCAGTCGGTCCCAGTACTTTGTTCCCTAACAAGTACTCGTGATCTTGATTCGTATCCCTATACGTATAATCATCATATGATCATCAATCAAGACTCACACTAGTCTTAATTCATTATAGTTCCCAGTATAATGATCGACTAGGGACATTTATGATATTTATGTAAATACCCATGGATCTTATTATAATGTAAACATGCAAATTAATTATAATAAACAACAAATGAAATCCTCTATTTTATTAACTAAAAGTATTCATAAAGACAGTTAATGGATTGACATAGGGCACATGCCCCATCACAAACGTCATGCACGTATCTCAAGAGGACAACCCATGCATATCCACTACAGACCATACACCCTACACAAACGTCACAAGCGTATCGCGAGACGGACAACCCGTGCAAATAGGCAAAACGAATAGCGCATATTCGGAAAATGCGCTATATGTGTGTTCTTGCCACATCGACATCCACGTGGACTGCGTTTACACGAATAGCGCCTTTTGAAAATGCGCTATTCGTGTAAGCATCCAAGTGGGATGTCCACGTAAGCCACAAATTTTTTTTTCAACTAATAATGTCTTTTTAAAAAGCGATATACCCTATTTTTCAAATAAAAAAAATCACACTTATTTTTTTCATTTAAACTAAAATCTACTGTACTTTTGTAATTTTTGACTCCCGCCATTTGATTGCATAGTCGACGAATTCTTCATATGAGACGCCAGTGGCGAGCTGCAATAGGAACCAGAATTGAACGGCGATCCATACTAAATATGAAATCAAGTCACTCAAACACGCAATGTGAAAGAGTGAATGACATGGACATTTCATTATATTAACAATTTTCTCAAAACGTCCGTTACTCCGTTAGGTGCATGAAAGTGAAGGACGGAAGTTTTAGAGAAGTTTTATTCTATTATTAATTAAGGAAGATAAGTTTATAGAACAAACACACTATTCACTCCTTTTCATCACGATCAAAAGTCTCTCCGCTGTCTGGATAAACGAGAATTAGGCTTCGTTTTGTTTGTGTTTGTTAACTTACAGTGCTAATTGAGAGTTAACTTCTTGAAGTTAATATTTTTACGTTTGGTTCAACATTAAATTTGTAGAGAAGTTTCAAATGTTTAAACAATAAAAAATATGAATCGATATAAATATCATTTAAATAAAAGATATATAGATAATAAATGAGTCATTAATGAGGGATAATTGTATCTACAACTCCTGGAAGATAACTCCTTATGGGGGTGGTGGAGAGATATCTCACACCCTGTAGTGTAAGTAGGGAGATAACTTACAGACAATTTGGCCAACCAAACAAGATTACTTTCCAACTCCCTGTATGTTATCTCCCGGGAGATAACTCCACCTCTAACCAAACAAGGTATTGGTTTAGTTGTCGCCTGCATGACAGATAAAGGGAGAGAAACAATCATAAGTTCAAAAACATGGAGCGGTATGGAAACACATGTTCTAATGATACACATAAAATGATCCAAGATACAAACAACAATAAATCCTCAATCCCAAATTAATTAGGTTCGGCTACATCGATCAAACTCTTCCTTTGTACTCGATTAAATGCAATTAATAGTGAGATTTCCATACCATTCAAATCCATCCTAATTAATGCTTCTAAGTTAACTTTAGTCTACCCCTACCTCGTCGAATTTCTTCAATTTCTATTGTGTCAAATTTTTTTATTGATGGCATTTATAGGCCTTTTTGCATGACCCAAACTCTTCAAGACCCAGCAAAATTGACATCCCTAACTATAAGGCTTTACCTTAATATCCCGTAGAGGGCCTTGCAGCTAGAATTTTTTTTTTTTTTTTTCCTTTTTATGATGTAGCGTCTTTACCTTTAGCTGCTACACGAGTCACACCCCATTCCTACAACCATTCAATTCATCATTAATATGAAGTGCTAGAATAACATCACGTTACACTACAAGACACATTGATTTACAAAAACCATCCATGTATGCCTCGAGACGAGAGCATACACAAATCTCGATGCATAACACGCAGGTCGAAGTCACATGGAGGGCTCTTGTAAGTCAATGTGTCTTGTGATGTGATATTGTTGTTTTCACTCTAATATATTTCTTTACTTTATATACAACTTATTCTTCACTCTTAGTTTGATAATTGGCGCAAATCCATGTATATCTGAAGGACACAATCAACTGCACGTCAAATTGGTGTGTCCAAAATGGGCCACATTGGTTTGTCGGGGCGCCACCTATGTTTTGAACGGCTTGCCACGTTTCTCTACTACACCTTGCCAGTTGCCACCAATCTACTCTTCAAAGCTTCACATGAATTTCACTGCATCTTTGTGCAACTTTTAGAAATCACATACATGGTTCTATACTGCAATTTATCACAGCGAGTTGCTCTTAATAACCGTTGCTGATTAATACTCTTGGTATGCTTCTCAACCAGATGTTCTTCAAGCAACCTCCTGCATTGATTTAAATCCCTTAAGAACTATTATGTCTCCGCGTTGAATGATCTTGAAGTCTGACAGAGCTTGTGTCTCACATTCTGCCTAATTGCCATGTTTCGAGATTGAATTTTGATTTTGTTCATCGTGCAAGAGTTTTGGGATGACTGCAAAACAAGAGCTAGAAGAGATTTCAGTCCTCATAAACAAAGTTTTCGAAGGAAAAAAAGAGCTTTTATTTTCGAGGTTGGCATCATTTTGGCTAATTTAATCACATGGATAAATAAAAATGAGATCATTAATACAAGAAGAAAGGAGAAGGATAAGACAGTTACTACACTCAATTGTCTTGGCTAGAAAACGGGCAGCTCAACCTAACTTGAAGTCTCCCGAAGACATAAATTTGAACCTTGAAGCGAACCGTGGGATAGGAGCCTAAGAAAGAGCCTTGTATATAGCCTTGATAGTTGTGGGCGTTGTCCTGCAGCAACCACCTATGAGCAAAGCCCCATCCTCCCGCCATTTACACACATACGGCACAAAATCTTCATCTGAGACGCCCGTCGATGGCTGCAAATTTGAAGATAGATGTAAAGAAGAGCGAAAGAACGATTAGTGCGATGCCTCAGAACGAGCCTTACAAAATATGGTTGTCTGACATTGGATATTGCATTAACTCCTACAGAAAAGATCCAAACACATCGTAATATCATTATAACCCGATAACCAACACACAAAACCTAAGGCACTCATTTTGACGCTATTTAAATTCTTCAATATATATTCAGGAGCTGATGAACTCGTCATTTAACTGTCTTTGGGAGAACATAATACTTGGGCAACATAATTTTCTGAATTATTGTCGGTATTGATCCCCCTCAATGACAGGAAATCCTCAGATCCATTAGAAGATGAAATGTTTATAATAATATGCAGGTCATGCATCTCTAATTTGACTTTAAGCATAAAAGCTGTCAAGAAACAATGTTCTAAATCCCGACTGAAGAACACGTCGGTGAAAAACTGAAAATATCACTACATATCAAACATAAAAAAGAAAATAGCACTACATTGAATGGCAATCAAGATGAGTAAGAAAATCTAGTTATGCTAACATGAAGTGCAAACAACGACGAATTGCATTTTTAGGTCAATATAATAAACATTTTTTAGTTTCTTGAAATGTGTGGTTCTACTCAGTATTTTTATATGCAGTAACTCACAATTCATTGGACCATGAGTCCAAAAAATACAATGTACTTGTTGAATTCATAATTAGTTGATTTGATCAAAACTCAGAAGTAATTAGCAATGCGTCCTTCACATTAATCATGTACAACGGTATTTCTTAATATAACATAAAAAAGAAGCTGAACTTAACAATGATAGAGCACATCTAGCACATTAACTTGCCGTAAAGAATGGAAGAAGTGTAATAAAAGTTGCCAAATTAACTTACAATCCACTCTTTCTGATCGGGATCATATGTCTCACCACTGTTTGGATACACAAGAATTGGTTTTGTCGTCACCTGCATGATAGACAACAGGAGGAAGGAGATTTTCATTTAGTAACCTAATGCTTTATGAAAATATAGATACAACGAGAAACGAAAAATGATCAAGTCATCAACTTATATAGACAAATCTAATTGCCAAATTGCCAGATTAATCTTCAGAGGAAAAAACAATAGCACTATTTTCTATTGAGAGAAATTCAGCAAAAAATAGCATTGTGAATATTTGGCCACCCAATATATTGCTATAAGACCTAATCACCTGATAATTTATGAAACTCCATATCTCACGCAATACATACAAATTAATGAGAAACAAAAGTTGCGCTACTTGTTTGAGATTCAAACACATTAAAAAGGAAGAGAAGAATGCCACTTAATCATAATCAAATGATCGGATTAAAGAGTCGCACCTTCTGAATAGACAGAATCAATCCATGAATAAATCTAGGTGGGGTGCAATTGATTCCAACTGCAAGAACCTTCTTGCATCTATCAGCAATTGCTACGCACTCGAGCAACGAATCTCCACTAACCACATTTATTCCGTCCTTGGAATTAAAAGAAAACCATGCTGGGGTTTTTATGTTGTCTTCCTCTAGAATCTCACGATAGGCCTGCATAACATCATAAAGTATACATAATGGGAGTAGAAGACTGAGAAATTGTTCCTACTAAGTTAAAAAGAAAATTTTATAAGACCGCAATTAGGCCAGCTATGCTCTATGGAAGTGAATGTTGGGCAGTAAAGCAACAACAATTACATAAAATTAACGTAGCGGAAATGAGGATGCTTGGGTGGATGTGTGGTAAAACTCGTAAAGATAGAATAAGAAATATAGAAATTCAAAAACAAGTAGGAGTAGCACCAATTTATACAAAGATTAGGGAATGACGGTTGCGATGGTTTGGTCACCTGCAAAGACGGCCTACAAAAGCTCCAACTAGAAAACTTGACTCAATAGAAACTGTAGAAATTCGACGAGGTAGGGGCAGACCAAAGTTAACATGGGATGCATTGATTAAGAGGGATTTGAATGGTTTGCAAAGCTCACCATCAATTGCACTTAATCGAGCACAATGGAAAAGTTTGATCCATGTAGCCGACCCCAGCTAATTTGGGACTGAGGCTATGTTGTTGTAGTAGTAGAAGACTGAGAACATAAAACAATATCAAGTTGGAATGCCATAACCAGAAAAATTCAAAAAACAAAGGCTACAATCCAAAGACTGTCTGATCATTGTGTTTTCTTAATAAAGTGGTCAAAGTACATTTAGCGTGGAAGAGTCTGTTTCAAATTCGGTTGATGAATAGTGATGAGGATAGAAGCGTGGTAACATAAGTAGGGCCAAGCAACGGTTCCATTTTGATCAGTGCCTTAATCTTCGTCAGATAGCCAAATGAAATGATCAACCATATGTTCAGACATGAATAATTAGTGAAATTATCCGCTAAGTCAAGATCACTTGTTTTGTCCAAATGTCAACCACAGCTTATGCTCCAAATTTTTCATTTGTTATTTTCACAAAGCCACAAAAGCCAGTGCAAGCTTTCCTTCATTTGCGGGTTAGCGTTGAAATCAAATTCATTGGGAATATTAACCATAATTACTAGTAATTACAGGGGACCGACAATAATAAAAAGGTCTTGTGTCCCTTGGCTCCATTCCAAATACCTGAGCTTCTAGTTTATTTGGAATTGTTTCAAAGGCAATCAGGTCAGCTCCGGACTCTGCAAGAACTTGCACCCTCCTCCTATGAAATTCTTTTAAAGTGTCCAGCGTAACAACATCGCCGTAGTTCCCACTATAAGGTTGCATGAAAAAAAGGGAAAAATGGCCATTCATTAACATTAGAAGTGCTAAAGATAACAGTTAGCAGATAAACAATTGAGCTAATGTGGCAAGAAATGCATTAAGAAGGGAAGCACAACTAACATTTGAATGACCCACTCTTCTTTATTTCTAAGTTCAGAAAAACACACAGCACAAACACTTTGACTTTCGTAAACCTTAGAGACACCAGGTAATTGTTATTAAAACACACGGATTCACAATTCTTCGATTTAGTAAACTGTGTCATCCACACTTTTGTATTGAATTAAAACAGAGATTTCTATCCTTTAATATTGTAAGCTAATAAATCCCATCGGTAAGTGCAAAAATCTAATCAACAAACAAATGTAAAACATTTAGATTTCACTATTTTAGACTGCAATTACTTGGTGTTTTTAATAAGAAAACTGAGAAATTCTTTTATATCTAATCAGCATTCAGCTGTTAACCTTCAACCCACGAAAATAAACTCACTCATATTCAGACCCATCTGCCAAATATGCTCCGTAGCTTCCTACAGAAGCCGCAACTAAGATCGCCCGTTTCTTAGAAATCTTTTCATTTTCAATGCCATCTGATAAACATTCTGCATGCCGCTCATAATACAAGTCCCGAGCTTCAAATCCAATTTCAACACTTTTCTTAAGTAGAGCTTCGCTTTCTTCTCTTGAGAATCCTTTGGCCTCAAAACCCTGAATGGTTGCCTGTTTCATACAAATGAAATATTATTAAATCCAAAGATTTTGGACTAGTTCCTCATTCAATTAAGTACCAATTCAAAGTTAGAAACAAAAAAAGAAAAAAATCACAAGTACCTGATAGGATGCGGTGGTTATAATGTTCGCACCCGCCTCAAGGTAATCAAGGTGTACCTGCATCATTAAAACCAAAATTTATCCGAAGAGGTCCAAATGCAACCAAATCCAAAATTCTTCATGACCCATCAACCATGCCCATGTCAGTTTGCAGATATTATAGTTTAATCTTCAACTAAATCTATTCTCCATACAGAAACAATGCCAAAACAGGGTAACAAATAAAAAATGGTGAACAAATAATAAAATCAACCTCATCAAGCACATATATTACAACAATTAGTTTCAACCAATTTACACAATTTTCGTGTCGTCACAAAAAATGAACGTGTGGTTTCTTTTGTAGGTGATGAAATTTAGTCTAGCAACCATGTTCTTCATGAATTCATGAATGACCACCAAACAATTCCGCTAGACCCAAATTTCTGCGCCATCAAAATGGACTTGCAAACGCTCCATTGAGCGCGGCACGCCTATGATCTTGTCCCAAAATGTCCACCAAGACTAACATTGCAACTAACTACAAGAAAGACTCAAATCAATCAACAAACAAATTTAACAAAATTTAACAATTCCTCCAAAAAACTTTCCTCACTCATGTTGAGCCCAATACTCAACTTAACCGCCTTCAACACTAGGTTTGAAGTTTTACTCCAAAAGTCCTTGGTAATATTTAACGGGAGATCCACTCTTATGTACTTCTTCAAGGTGTCATAGATAACCAATGTGAGACTAAACTTTCAGGTCCACACATCCCAACAATTTATACATAAAAATAAAACCCTAAAATCTACAGTATACACATAGTAATGAAACGCAAAATCTTCAATAGATAATCAAAAAGTGAATAAAAGAAGAAGAAGATATCAATTGAATCGAGAATTCATTACTTCTCTTATGAGATTAGGAGTGCTGATGAGGCACTTGGCGCTCCACAGAGGATCATTCAGGTCCGCCCCTTTTCGCTCCAGCTCTGTCGCTAGTCCGCCGTCGATCACCGCGAAACCGCCGGAGTCCCGGAGTAACTCCCGTATTTCCAACGACGATTCAACGGTCCCGAACGCCATGGAGGCGGAGGATCGCTCGATTTTCCGGCGACTACCGTGAACTATCAAGAACAGTGATTTTTCTTCTTGAAAGCACCAACTGCTCTTTCTCTCTCGTTTGCTGCGATAAACACGAGTTGTTTTATTTTCGGCAATACTTGAGTGAGACAACTTGAGTCACACAAAACGTCACTTCCTATTTGCTAACCGTGCGATATACTTTAAATTTTGAGTGTACGCCTCTTAAAATACATCACATGGCTTATAAATAGGATTGTGACAGCTGTTTTTCCATTATGTGCTGCGGTGGAAGAAGGGGTTGATTGATATCATTCTTGGAATTTAAGTCGGTATTGATTCAGGGGTTAATTGCACTCGGAAAATGATCGGCGTACATCACCAAGGCATATTAGAAATCGATGATGGGTCGTGCCATGCACCTCGTGATATAAATCATACAAATCCCGAGGTGCATCACCCAGCTACCAAAAACGTGATGTGTGTTGGGATGATGTACATGTAGCACTCCCGATTTTCACTCATGGTCAACTTTATTACTTGTATCAATTTGGTAACTTTATTTTGTAACAAAACTAGTCGTTTCCTGCGCTTCGCGCATGTGTAATAATAATAATAATAATAATAATAATAATAATAAATAAAACACTATATTCATAATTATTCTTATCGAGTTAAACAAAAGGTTTATAAAAGAATAATAATAATAAGAAATAGCAAAACAATATATTGCATTTTTTTATCTTTTGTAGCATTTTATGGGTTGAACAACATTTTTAAGCAATTGTAATCCCATGCAGTAATGTATATTGATCCACTATAACCGTTAAATATAAATTCTTCCATATCGTTTGTTCACTCCAATTGAAGAATCTAAATTATATCTATTAATGATAAGATAACCACTATTAATTATTAATAAATGTACACATAATGTATAATTATATCTCTTGAAATAATAAATATATAAATAACAAAAAATAACTCAATTCCTTGTATTTATCCATGATTTCAAGTTCAACGTACTCAATCTATTAATGATAAGATAACAACTATTAATTATTAATAAATGTACACATAATGTATAATTATATCTCTTGAAATAATAAATAAATAAAAATAAAAAATTGAGAAAAATAGAAAAATAGAATGGTGAGTTGAGGTAACTTTTAAACATTCTCTTTCCTCTGACTTTTATATATATATATATAGATATATAGATCGGTCAACATAATTTTACAAAAAGTTTATGTGGCCACTATGTGGCTATGCACAACTTGAAAATTTGATGGTTATAATTGAGTGTTTATTAAATAAAAAACCTTAAAGCTAGAGTCTCGTTAAACAAAAGTATGTATATATTAACAACCCCTATTGATAAGTTCACCCACCTATTCTTTAAAAATTTGATACGCTAATCTTAAGAAAAACGTAAGCTTCACAAATGACCTCTCTTGAGTTTGAAATAGTCCCACTACATTAACGACCACTCCGAAGACCACAAATCCAATGTTGTAGCGGAGGTGGGGGAGGAGGAGGAAGATGGTGGTGATAATGACATACCAAATGTAGATGCAATGAAAGTAAAAGCAGCGAGAGAGGGAAACAAATTATTTGATATAGGCGGTGGTGTGAGACTTTTGATTTGATTAACATTATGTTGAGGCATGGGCCTTATGTCAATTTTATTAACATTATTTCTATTATTATTTTAGTTAATAAAATAGAGGATTTTCATTTGCTGTTATAATTGGTTTGCATGTTTACATTATAATAGGATCCATGGATGTTTATTGAAACATCATAAATGTCCATAGTCGGTCATTATACTAGGAACTAATTAAATTAATTAAACTAGTGTGAGTCTTGATTGATGGTCATGTAGTGATCATACGTATAAGAATACAAATCAAGATCATGAGTATCCTATTAGAGAACAACGTACTAGACCGACTCGCTATGAGAACACCACATATATGAAGTCATAAGTGTTTATAACATTTAGTATTCTGATTTGAGATTACCAGAAACTTCAACATTAAGATCAATGTGATTTGACACAATCAAACATTGTCTTTAATTGGACGATTATAAAGGTTGTGTAGTTACTATATGAATAATGTGTGAAGGTGTGTAATCGAGATAGAATTTATCCCTCTCGTTTAGAGAGAAATATCAGTGGATCTCTCGATATGTTAAACTAAAAATAATGAAGTCTAAGTGAATTGATATGATTAATGTCACTTGGATGTTTTTGACAAGTCAATAATTAGACATGTTTTATAGTACATTTTAAGACGATTTTAAATGTAAAAGACTATATTGCACGATGTTTTCTCTTGTATTTGATATTTTAGGTGATAATTGAAATATTCGAAGAAATAGATGGAAAAAAAAGAAGAAAATGAAGGATTTGACCGAGTGAAAATATTGCACAAAGATTCACCAATGTCTCAAAGAAAAATTGGATTTTATACCTAACGATTCTCCAGCGGTTCCTATGTATCCAGAATCGCTACACAGATTGGTGGAAACATAGAGTTTAATTCCAAAGATTAACTCATTGATTCCACTTAACCCTGAATCGCTGAGTAATCGTTGGTTACGATTTAGGGGATTTTAAATTACAATAAGGATTTTGAGTCGGATTAGAATATGCATTACCTAATATACTATAAGTATAAAATCCGGACTACGAAATTAAGAGTCTTTTGATAGTTTTACACTTTTTGCTTTAGTTTGGAGGTCATTCATTATTGTTTTTATTGATTTTGGAGAAGATTGAAGATTCAAGTTATCATTAAGATATTTTTAATTATTATGTTATGGTGTTATTTATTATCATGAGCGAGTAGTTTGTTAATCTAAGTAATACTTCAAATATGAACTAGATCCGTTTTGCAATGTAGTCATGATATGATGAATGTGTGCTTAATGCTTTAAAGCAATCGTATTCTTTAATTCACTGATTTAATAGATTGTTATTTATGAATTGCGATCATGGATCTAAGTGTTATGTGCATAGTTGCCAATATGCATTCTGATGTTTGATTCATTATCTAATTTAAAGTAGTAACTAGAATTGTTTGAAATGTATGATCGTTTAGACGTCTTAGGTGAATTTGAGATCTAAATCTAATTTTGAAGTGACATTCTGAAGGTGTTAGATTAAGTAGTTCAAAATTTTCATAAAGTATAATGCAGTTTTATTGCATGAAGTCAATATCTTTGGGTATTCAAAGGGGTTAGCTCAATAAAATTAGAATGTGATTTTTTTTACCAATATAAGGAGAATAAATGGTTGGCTAAAGTCTGTTTACTTACTTATGATTAGTGTTTAATGATCTAGGATACTTTACAAAGTATGTTCACGACCATGTTATTAAAATAATATGTTTGGATGCAAAACGAATTGAAGTTTTGTTGTTTAGGAAGTTTGTTTAGATGTTTATTTTACATTCATTTCCATTTAATCGAATTCCTTTTAATTTAGTGACTTTGGTTTGCGTTATTTAAGTAAGTTTAGTTAGTTTATTGATTTTTATATTTAAAAAATATTAGTTTAAATTCTGATTTTTATTAAATTAAATCAAAATTAAATAAGTAATAAAACTTCTTTTTTCTTAGGAATACACAAATCCCTGTGGAGATGATTCTCACTTACCACTACTACAAAGTATTAAAATTATAATAAATGAGGGAAATTTATTTTACACGCTTGACACGAGTCGATTTTTAGCACCGTTGTTGGGGATTTTAAAATAATTTCTTAAGAATCTTTCACGTTGCATGCCGTATAATATGATAGACATTGAGCAAGAACATACTTTTAGGCAAGCCAACAAAATATCACAGCTTATGAACCTATGTGTATTGCATTTCCCGTGGATTTCCTTGATTTTGAGTTAAAACTAGGATTCATTAATTCTTTACCTCATTTTCAAGGTGAAAGTGAAGAAGATTCTCAACAATTTATTAAGAAATACATGCATATAGTAAGTGCAATAAAATAAAAAAACATAGAGTTAGAGTATGTCAAACTAAAGGCTTTCCCTTCTTCCTTTAGAAGTCAAGCTCAAGATTGGCTATTCTATCTCCATCAAAATTTTGTAATCATGCTCCGAAATGTTAGAAACCTTCTTAGATCAATATGTCCCATCATGTAAAATTATTTTGGATAGAAAACGAATTAGTAATGCTAAGATGGAAACCGAGGAGACTTTTAGTGAGTTTTGTGATAGATATCAAAGATTAATATCATTATGTCAACAACATGGATTTTCAGAAAAAACTTTATTACAATACTTTTATGAAAGACTAAACAACTTAGAATAAAGATTCCTAGACACGCTATGTGAAGGATCATTATTCGACATAACGCCAACATTAGCAAGAGACACTATTAATAAAATGGCAAAACAATCAAAACAATATTGTGAGAAAAAAACTTAAGAAAATAATTCTTGTGAAATTAATAGGAATATAATCAAGAGATCGGATAAAGTTGATGAACTAAAAAGTATGGTTGAATTATTATTAAAAGATAGATCAGTCCAAAGTAAAATTTGTGTTTTTTGCAATGAGGTCAACCATCTATATGATGAATGTCCATTGGTGGAACAAAATCAAATTACAATTAGTATATAGATTTACTATTCAACCTATAGGAGTATTAGAGGATGTACTGATTAGGGTTAATGACTTACTTTTCCTAGCCGACTTTTATGTCATAAACATGAAAGAGGACCACTTCTCTAGTAAAACTTTTCTTATCTTAGGACGCCTATTCTTAAAAAGGGCAAAAGTCAAAATAGATGTTTCCAATGTAACTTTAACAATGGAAGTGGATAATGAAACGAAAGACTTTAATATCCATGACACAATGAAATATCCTTTAGATGTTTCATTAGTATGCACCGTAGATATGTTAGATCCTATAATAGATACAAGTTTTAGAAATGATAAGTCAGTCAGGCTTGAAAAAGTGATAGAGGATTTAAATGACGACGTTGATATAGATGAAGAGATAGGAAATATAATAAATGTGGCGGCCCTCGCCACCCCGGGGTGACGTATCTCCATGTACTCCTTGCCTGCTAGCCCAACTACACGTGTACGACACCTGCCCGTCCTTACTCTGTCTCGAAATGTATCCACTTGTGTGTGTACAATGTGTAAATAACATATTCAGCGGAAGACGTATTTAAATGCAAAAAACTTTCATGAATCAATTAAACAAATCATAGTGTGGAAAAACCCTAAAAAGTACTAGGTAAACAACTGTACCATATAAAACTAAGCATATACAAGGTCGTGTCACTCCCTAGTTCCCAAAAGAATCAAAATATCAAAATAATCACACGTACAAGAACTCCTCAAAGGAAGGCAGTCAGAGGTAGTCGCCTAAGTCTTGCCTTTACTTGTACTCGGATCTGCACTCAATCATCACATAAGAAAATGGATGACGAGTCCAGTCAGTAAAATCCCAAGGAACTCCTCTAAGCATTCATATAAATAAGTGGAAGTCAATACATAGTGTAAAATAAACATGCATAATGTAAACAGACAACTGTAAGTAGGGCATCGCATGCATAGATAACAATAAAGTGCAAATGTGTGTGCCTGTTCCAGTCAGACTAAACCATACATCGGGATTCCCTTCCAGGATCTCATTAGTGGGGCACCCAACTAACTATCACCTGATCCCTCTCGGTGGCCGGCGTAGACCTACGACGCACCGACACCACCGAGAACTCCTGATACACATGCTATGGTGTAGAATGCATAGACACACAACGAAAAATTCGATGGGAGTAACTCAACCAACCGTCCAAAAGATGACAAGATATGAATGTAATAAAAATCACAAGGAATACTGGAAATGAATTGAAATACAAAGCAAAATAAATACTTGAGAGTTTTTCCATTGGGTTTTACAAACCTCACAACGCACTCCAATACCCCGTAATCAATACCCGGGGTCCAAGTCCATTGAGTCCTTGGTTTCCAATTGATAACCGTGTCAACTTATGTTCATTTATTAATAACTTAAGTTAGTATGACAATTTACCACAAATTTTCTAAAATTTTTTGGCCAAATTGTCCATTTCGCGCTTTTCGAGGCAAAACCCTGCAAAAATTCGCGTCCGACATTCCCACATATGTTCTTTTCATAGAACTTTATAAATTTCTATTTATTTTATCGAAATATAGTTTTTCCCTATTTTTCCCAAAACTTTTTGGAATTTTTCCAAATTTTCCTTTCATTTTTTTTTTTAAACTTTTGTTTGGGTCGGACCTGACCCGGCCCTGGACCAGAACAAGTTCAAGCTCGGCCCATGGGTCGAGCCTAGCCCGTTCTGGGCCCGGCCCAACAGGGGGTGCACACGCGGGCGATCGAACCACTGGTTCGATGGGGAGAAATTTTTTTTTTCTTCTTTTTCTTAGGTGATGGGTTGGGATTGCTCTCCGCCCCAACCCCAGTGGAACCGATGGCAGGGGAGACACCACTGCCATCTCCACCTTGGCCCGGTTCGGCCTCCATGGCCGAACCCATTCTCGGCCACCCCACCGCCAACCACCGAACTCACAACAACAACGAGGACTCACCTCGATTGTGACGTCTCCACCTTCTCATCTCTCATTCCCAGCACATTCCTTCTTCTCCTCCTCCTCTCATTTTCTTCTTCTTCCTCTCTCTCGGCCCTTGGCTGTGTGTTTTTGTGTGTGTGTGTGTGTGTGTGTGTGTGTGTGGTGTAGGTGTGGGTGGGGTGGTGGACACATATAGGTGAATGGGACAAGTGTTGTTTGGTTTGGACAAGTGTGATGGTGTTAGGTGTCTTGACACCTAAATGTGACACAGCTAAGACACTCTCCCGTGTTTTCGGGCGTTTCGACGTCCGATTTCACGTCTAAACCGTGATATACACGTACTGCCGCGTCGCTAGCCACCCAATATCTATTCCATATTATTTACTTGATAAATTTTTATTTAATTTATGTGTTTTCGTTTCCCCAACCTAATATTTGGTCTTGTTGACTACTCGATACCCGCGTCGATACGTATATCGAGGCAAATACAATTCACACAATCACGTTGTGTGTTAGTTTCCCCATCCTAGTATTCGGTCCCATTAACTACCTGGTAATTTCAAGGCGAATACAGTTCACACACCCTCACACGTATTATTTTGCAACATGCACACATGCGATGTATTTGAATAAATTACACCGCAAATAAGCAACCAACACACCATAAACTTCCATACCTAAGTCCCCGTGTGTCCTAGCCTACCGCGACACCCACGTAGATTCGAGTTGGCATCCACGTCTGTAAATTTAATAGACATTAATAAAATGGGCCGTTACAATAAATACCTTAAAAATCTTATAATGCACTCCTTGAACTCTCTTACTATATTGATTTACCAATAAATGAATCAAAACTTTTAACCTCTATACTAAAAACTTCTGACCTAGATTTAAAAGTTCTACCAGATTATTTAAAATACGCGTACTTAGAAAGTAAAAACACTTTATGATGCGTGACGCAAGTATAACGACTCGCTTGTAGTAATGGTTCAATTAACTTACGTTGATAACAAATGTCGTTCTCAATGAAAGGTTTTTGCACTACTTAATTACCTATTTAACTTTGAGCTATTGCTAAGGAAATCCCTTTTTAATTTGTTTTATACAAAACTAAACTAATCTAAAAAAAATGTAAAATTTACTTTAACTCTTATATTAAGGATATATTAGTTCACAACTTCACCTGGGTAATTTAATACTATGCTTTTCAACCACTTTTACATCTCAATATGTTGTGTGCAATGCCTAATTAGAATAGATATATTTTCTTCAAATCCACTTTAACCCACAGTTGTGACGGAAAAAATTCTAATGTGCAAACTAGATCTCCACCTATCGGTGTGAATGTAAGTTCCACATTGCCTTAAATCTCAAATCTTTGGATTCATAACCAAATAAGTTTAATATCCGTGCCTCCCTTATCAACAACTATCGCTCGATAGTGTGTATTTTACAGTTGTACTGTTCATGTTCGGATTAAAAGCTTCAATGGCTATGATAACTCTTAAAACCTAATATCATTAAAAACATGATCAAGATGTCTAAAGCATTATGCTCAAAATCAATACAAATTTTAACCATTGCACTTTTATAATCACTTTTTATTCATACTCAAAACATAACATTTATACAATAGGACCCATTGATCCCTAAAATAAATAGACTACTCGCACTTCATTGAAACACATGCATTACAATTCATAATTGAAATCATTGCAAATAAGAGATTAATATAAATATTACCTTCAATTAAACTAATAAAATCAAACTTGAATTGCAAACTTGGAGTCTTCAATGTTTTCTCCCCATAATACTCCTTAATACTCAAATTCAAAGTAAAACTTATGCTAAATTACTCTAATGGTGACTAATAGTTGGTATGTGGTGAGTTTACCACATTTTAATACAAATTTATTCTCTCTAATAACAATTAGAAATCCTACTTTACAATTTAACTCGAAATAAAACTTTAACTTTCTTTGTTCTGCGTGTTTACCGCTGTCGCCACTGCTCGATGTCGTATGTATTAAGCCATGACGCCCCTACTGCGCCGCCACTGTGTGTATCTCTTTTGGCTCCTTGTTACCTTGGTGTTGTCACTGCATGTCTCGACCCCATCCCTTATGTGCCATAGTGTCGCCACTGCATCAAACCTCTAGTGTCGATTTCTTCACTTCTTTTACCCTCCCACGCCGTGCCTTTCATTCCCACGTTGTGCCTTTCCTTCCCAGAACGTTAATATATGTAGCCACGACGCCAACCATGTTGTTATGATTCTTTGCTCCGTTTCTTCGAATCTTTGTTCATTTCCTTCCTTTACACCTTAATTCCCTGAAAATGCAATAATACCATGAATTAGAACTCATTTAAGGATATTAATACTAAATGTATGACTTAACTAACCCTGCATATACATATAAATAATCACTTATCACCTTACCAGTTATAATCTCTAATAAATTATCAAATTTGGAAGAAGAGAAATTAGTAAATGTTCTCAAAGAATTCAAGAAAGCAATAGGATGGATAATAGTCAAAATTAAAGGAATAAGTCCGGCCACATGCATGCATAAAGTTAATCTTAAAACATACACAAAACCATCCAGACAAGCCCAATGTAGATTAAATCCACCAATGATGGAAGTAGTAAAAAAAAAGAAATGCTAAAACTACTAGACGTGGGAATAATATTCCCAATAGCAGCTAATAATTGGTTTAGCCCAATACAATTAGTTTAAAAAAAGGCAGGGATACAGTTATAATAAACGAACATAGAAAATTAGTTCCAACTAGAATCCAAAATGGTTGGAGTGTGTGCAAAGCTTATAAGAAGCTAAACGCCGCAACTAAAAAAGATCATTACCCATTTCTATTTATAGATTAAATGTTAGAAATTAAGGCTAGCTGGACAAACCTATTACTATTGTTTGGATGGATACTTAGGATTCCATCAGATTCCTTACTCCAAAAGATTAAGAAAATACCACTTTTACTCGCCTTTTCAGTACACTTACTTATAGACTTATGCCTTTTGGCTTTTGTAACACACCCTCTAAATTTCAAAGATGTGTGATTAATATTTTCTCAGACTATGTAGAACATTTCATTGAGGTTTTCATGGATGAATTTACCGTATACGGTAATTCTTTCGATGATAGCCTATTTCATTTAACAAAATTACTTAAAATATGTATAGAGAAAAATCTAGAATCGAACTATGAAAAATATCATTTTATGGTAAATCAGGGACTTATATTATGACACAGTGTTAGCAAAAGAAATATAAGTAGAAGCTACTAAAATTCAAGTTGCAAAAATATTACCTTACCCCACTACTATGAGGGAGGTAAGATCTTTTCTTGGCCACATAAGATTCTACATATGTTTTGTGAAAGATTTTTCCAGAATAACACAACCCTTATGCAAAATTTTGCAAATAGATGTTACATTCCCTGAATGCAAGATAACTTTTAATAAGTTAACAGGCGACCTGATTACCACACTCGTGATAAAGTCACCAGACTGGTCACAACCTTTTGAAATAATGTGTGATGTAAGCAACTGTTGGGGTATGTGCCCCAGCCCAATTCTGTAAACGTTGTTTAACTATTATAAGTAGATGCATGTTTCTTTTATAATTGTATCCATGGATAATTATTGTATTATTCTAAATGTCCTTAGTCAGTTATTATTGTGGGAACAATAATAAATTAAGACTAGCATGAGTCTTGATTGATAATTATGTGATGATTATGCGTATACGAATAATGATCAAGATAATGGATATCCGTTAGAAATAGATGCTCGACCGACCCGCTATGAGAACACTACATTGTCAATGTCATAAGTGATTCTCATGAGAGTTATACCATTTAGTCCTTCGACTTGATATCACCAGAGACTCCAACATTAGGAGCACAATGATTTGATACAATCAAACATTTTCTTTAATCGGATGATTATAAAGATTATAATTGGTCATTGTTCGACTAATGTGTAGATGCTATGTGATCAAAATGGAATTTTTCCCTCTCTTTTAGAGAAAGATATCTATTGGGCCCTTCGATATTTTAGACTGATAAATGGCCATGCCTAGTGAATTGATTGGATCAATGTCACTTGACAATTTCAGTCTACCCGGAGATCGAGACTAGTAGATTGAACTATAAGGGTGACATTCCATATCTTATGTCCAATCAAAAGATATCGTGTGACAAAAGGATATGATATACACTGTCTATTAGGTTGTATCGATTTATTGATCTTCATGCTACTTAGGTAGTCATAATGTCTTACTGGAGACTGCTTATGACTTGTATATACCAAAATGGTTTTAGTTCATTGCCAACGTTGTATGAATCTATTTGGTCGCACACAAAGAGTGGATTTGCGCGATTTAAAATTATCTGGGTTAATGAGTTTTATTTGATAAAATTTATTTTGAAGATTCTCATTAAATGTCCTAGTTTGACTAGGATTCAAGATTCTCATACATTTCTAGTGTGACTAGAAATTTTGTCTCTTAGTAAATCCTATTTTGAATATGACTCTAATTGGAATTATAGTATGACTTTAATTCTTATTCGAGTTTGATATAAATCACAACTCTTATCGGATTAGTAATTGTAGACTCTCTATGACTATCTTTTTTAGAGTTGGACTTTATCTAGGACTCTATTTGGAGTGTGACTAGGAGATGGAATCCTTTTACAACTCGACCTAGTGTACTATAAATAAGACATTAGGTCACAGTTGTTGAGGCGAATTCAGGAGAGAGATTTTTCCTAGAGAATTTTTGTGAGAGTTTTTATCCTAGGACTTTTGGGGTTAGCACTCCAGAATCGTGATCGTCTGTTTGTATGTGGATTTTTGATAGAGGATGTTTGTCTCTTATAGCGTCATGAAGGAGTCGATCAACACTAAACAATGTAGACATGGAGTTGTTCTTGTTAAGGTATGATTTTTATTTGCACATAAATTTAATGGAATCGATAGGATCATTGTCCGGGGATGTTATAAAAATGTTTCAATAACTTCCGCTAAGCATGAATCTGTGTACCCATTCACTTTAAACACAGATTCATGCTCAACGAATTGGGGTTTAAGTGAAATCGCTAGTGAAATTGGTGAAAACTGGTCTCTGTAGTTCAGTAATTATTTCGGAGAACCCTAGCATAAAACCAAAATCGCTGATAAATCGCTGAGTTGATATTTCACATAAAAACCTGCAAACTGCTAGTGATTTACCTAGCGATTTCTAGTGTTAATTGATATAAATGGGAAATTGCTGAGTTATTTATGTTGTTTTTCCAATATATTATATATTTGAATAGTCATCACACATATAAGTCATAATTAAGGTAGAATGATTTGTATTCACTTAGAGATAATGCAAGAATAATATTTGAACTTTTATTTAGTGGAGAATATACTAAATAAATGCTCTATTACTTAAAATAGCTTAAACCAAATAAGAATCAAGAGAAAGATAAGTGTACTAACTATCCTAATTTTAGTAAATGGAAAGACTTTGGCATGATCAACCCCCTTTCATGAGATTATTTAAGAATAGTAATCCTAAAATACTACCATTATAAGAGTTAAAAGTTGAGAGAATAGAAAAACAACTAACTAATCCTACTACTAAAACCGAAAATAAAAATAGAGTATGGGCTGCCTCCTATAAAGCATTGTTGTTTATAGTCATTGGCTCGACTTAATAGATAAGATCACTCATCATTCAGTTTGAGCGAGTCAAACTGACCATCAGTCGATTTTTCATCATGTTTGACGGCTTCGAGTTCCTTATCGATCTCAACATCTTCATAACGCCCTTTCAGGTATTCATTTTGATAGGAAGTCTCTCATTCATAATAATCATCATAGTAGTCTTTATTAATGTAATCATCTATCTCGTAATCATCCTGAAGATATATGTAATCATTTCCCATCCTGAATGTGACTATATGTTGTTCGACATTGAGAATAGCTCCAGCTGTCTTAAGAAAAGTACATCCCATCAATATCACATCATTTTTCTCAATCTGTGGTACTACTAAGAAGTTGTTGAAATACTTGAATCATCCTACTTGTACTGGCACATTCATGGAAATTCCTAGTGGAAAAAGTTTGTCACCATTTGCTTTATGGATAGCTAAAGGTGGTATAACATCAATCATCAACTTGTCTTTTCTGAACCATTATTCTGGTAATATATTCATATAAGCTCCAATGTTAAGTAAAACGTTAGGGAAGCTGACTTCGTTAACCATTACATGGAGGAATAGTTTCCCTAGATCATCTTTGTAAATTTTGAACATATGTTGTAAATCTTGAAGCTTTACTCCCTCATCATTAGATTATTCTTCTGCTGGTTGCTTCACTTTTTATTGGTGCATTTCAGGTTGTGTGCTTCAAATTGTTACTTTTTTGATTTCCTCTTCTTCTTATTACACAGTTTCTTATACATGTATAATGTAATGATTTCATTCTTAATGTTTTCACTCATGTGGATGCAAATATTGGACTCAGTTTCATTACTTTGTGAACTTTGTTGTTCAGTCTCGAGGTTGATGATTTTCATATCTTGTTTAAAAAAATCTTCATAATAAGGTTTTAACCTGTGACCATTTACTTTAAATATTTGTCCTATTTCTTAGCTTTCTATTTCTACTGCACCATGAAGTAGTAAATTGAGAATTAGATAAGGTCCTGTCCATCTTCACTAGAGTTTTCCAAGAAATAATTCAAGTCTTGAACAAAAGAGTAGAACTTTATCTCCTACTTGAAAGTTTTTAGGAATTAATTTCTTATCATGAAATGTTTTAATTACATCGTTATAATTGATGCATTTTCATATACATTATTCTTGATTTCCTCTAGTTCTTGAAGACTCAACTTACATTGGTTTCCTGCTTCTTTATAATTCATGTTACATGTTTCTATTGCCCAATAGGCTTTATGTTCTAGTTAAACTGGTAAATGACGTGCTTTTTCAAATACTAACCTATAAGGTGTCATGTCTATGAATGTCTTGAATGTTGTTCTATATGCCCATTACGCATCTTCTAGTCTAAAACTCCAATCCTTACGTATTGGACTAACTATTTTTTCGAATATTAACTTAATTTCTCTATTTGACGTTTCAGCTTGTCCGCTAGTTTGTGGGTGATATGCTGTAGATGTCCTATGTATGATGTTGTACATAGCAAGTAGATTAATAACTAATCGATTACAAAAATGTGAACCTCTATCACTTACAAGTGCTCTATGTGCTCCAAAAACAGTAAAGCTTTTTCATTTAAGGAAATAAATCACTATTTTTGAATCATCAGTTCTAGTAGCTTTTGCTTCTACCTACTTAGACACATAATATACAACAATAAAGATATAAACATAGCCACTTGATGGTGGAAAAGATCCCATGAAATCTATGCCCCATACAATAAACACTTCACAAAAATAGGACAGGGGTTAAAGGCATTTAATTTCTAAGTCCTAAATTTCTAGTCATTGGCAATTTGGACAAGGTTTTATATAAATGAGACAATCATGAAATAAAGTGAGTCAAAATAATCTGAAACCCAAAATTTTATAGGCAATTTTATGGGGGGCAAAATAACCTCCACATGCATAAGTATGCTAATAAGGTATAATTGATTGTACTTTAGAATGTAGTATGCATCTTTTAATTATTTGATCCCTACAAAACTTCCATAAATAGGGTTCATCCCTTGAATATAGTTTAGAATCCTTTTTAATCTTAATCTTTTGGGCTTTAGTCAAACAAGGTGATAACCTATCGGTGGTAAGATAATTAACTATATCGACATACCAAAGGCCTTTGGTATGCTTATTATACAAGTATTCATTTGAGAATTCATCCTTTAATGGTATAGGTAGTTCTCCATTCTCTAACCTACTTGAGTGGTCTACTACTAGATTTTCGGCTCATTTCTTATCTTTTATATTAAGGTCGAATTCTTGTAGGAGTAATATCCATCTTATTAGTCTAGGTTTTGCATCTTGTTTTGTCATTAAATATTATAAAGCCGCGTGATCAGAATAAAATATTACTTTTGTTCATAATAGATAAGGTTTAAATTTTTCTAAGGAAAGCACTACGGCTAAGAGTTCTTTTTCAGTAGTGGTGTAATTTTGTTAGGCTTTATCTAGTGTCCTGGATGCATAATATATAACATGAAACTTTTTTCTACTTTTTGATCTAAAACAACTCCAACTGCATGGTTACTTGCATCACACATAATTTCAAAGGATAACGACCAATCTGGTGATTTAATCATAGCTATAATTGTTAAAGAATCTTTTAATTTATCAAACGCTATCTTGGGTTCATTTGTAAATTCAAAAGGAATGTCTTTTTGTAAAAGTTTGCATAATGGTTGTGTAAGAAATGAATGTATCTTTCTTACCGTGGTAGGGTATGGTAACATTTTGATTACTTGAATTTTTTCAGGGTCTACCTCTATTCCTTTATGTGATACTATATGTCCTAATATTAATCCTTGGTTTATCATGAAATGATATTTTTCATAGTTTAGTACTAAATTATCTTCTATGCATCTTTTAAGTACTTTAGTTAAATTAACTAAACATTCATAAAAAGAATTACCATAAACTATCAAATCATCCATAAAAACTTTAATAAAATTTTCCACAAAATAGAGAAAATACTAACCATACATCTTTGAAACGTTGCAGGTGCGTTACATAAACCAAAAGGCATATGTCTATAAGTAAACATACCGAAGGAGCAAGCAAAAGTAGTTTTTTATCGATTTTCTGGGGCTACATGTATTAAGTGAAATATTGAATAACCATCTAGGCAAAAATAATGAGTTTTTTATGCTAATCTTTCTAACATCTAGTCTATAAAAATGAGTCGATAGTGGTCTTTCCTAGTTGAGGCATTCAGCTTTCTACAACCTATACATACCCTCCAACTATTTCGGATTCTACTTAGTACTAATTCTCCATATTCATTTGTTATCATTCCTATCTTTTTAGGGACTATTTGGATCAGACTTATCCAATTACTATCGGCTATCGAAAAAAATCATTCCTGCATCTAATAGTTTTAGTATTTTAGCTTTTATTACGTCCATCATAGGTGGGTTTAGTCTACGTTGAGGTTGTCTAGAAGCTTTGGTATCAGTTTTTAGGTTTATCCTATGCATACACGTAGCTAGACTTATTCCTTTAATATCAACTATGGTTCATCCTATTGTTCCTTTAAATTCTTTCAATACATTTATTAGCTTATTTTCTTCTAGACTAGTTAATTTGTTAGAAATTATTACTGGCAATTTATCAAAATCCCCTAAATAAATATATTTCAAATGGTTTGATAAAGTTTTAAGATCCAATTCAGAGGCTTTAACTATAGATGGTAGAAGTTTTAAATGAGATATAGATAATTCTAAGTAATAAGTAAGTTTTAGTAGTTCATTATATGATTCTAGAATACTTATTATCTCTTTTGCTTCCTCATCCCTATCATTTGTTAGGGTATATACCCTAGGCCAATTCTATAAACATTGTTTAACTATTATAAGTAGATGCATGTTTCTTTTATAATAATATCCATATACAATTATTGTATTATTCTAAATGTCCCTAGTCAGTTGTTATTGTGGGAACAATAATAAATTAAGACTAGTATGAGTTATGATTGATAATCATGTGATGATTATGCGTATATGGATATAGATCAAGATAATAGGTATCTGTTGGGAAAAGATGCTGGACCGACCCACTATGAGAACACTACATGGTCAATTGCATAAGTGATTCTCATGAGAGTTATATCATTTAGTTCTTTAACTTGAGATCACAAGAGACTCCAACATTATGAGCACAATGATTTGATACAATCAAACACTGTCTTTAACCAGATGATTATAAAGATTATGATTGGTCATTGTTCGACTAATGCGTGGATGTTGTGTGATTAAAATGAAATTTCTCCCTTTCTTTTAGAGAGATATATATTGGCCCCCTCGATATGTTAGACTGATTAATGGCCATGTCTAGTGAATTGATTGGATCAATGTCACTTGACAATTTCAGTCTACTCAAAGATCGAGACTAGTAGATTGAACTATAAGGGTGAAATTCCATGTCTTATGTTCGATCAAAAGATAGTGTGTGACAAAGGGATATGATATACACCGTCTATTAGGTTGTATCGATTTATTGATCTTCATGCTACTTGGGTAGTCATAATGCCTTGCTAGAGACTGTTTATGACTTGTATACCAAAATGGTTTTGGTTCACTACTAATGTTGTATGAACCTATTAGGTCACACACAAAGAACGGATTTGCGCGATTTAATAGTGTAAAGGTTAATGAATTTTATTTGATGAAATTCATTTTGAAAATTCTCATTAAATGTCTTAGTTTGACTATGATTCAAGATTCTCATACATTTCTAGTGTGACTAGAAATTCTGTCTCTTAGTAAATCCTATTTTGAATAGGACTCTAATTGGAATTATAGTATGACTTTAATTCTTATTTGAGTTTTAGATAAATTACTACACTTATTGGATTAGTAATTGTAGATTCTCTATCACTCTATTCTTTTTAGAGTTGGACTTTATCTAGGACTCCATTTGGAGTGTGACTAGGAGATGAAGTTCTTTTATAACTCGACCTAGTGTACTATATAAATAAGACATTAGGGTCAAAGTTGTTGAAGTGAGTTCTCAAGAGAGGTTTTTCCTAGAGAATTTTTGTGAGGATTTTTGTCCTATGATTTTTGGGGCTAGCACACCGGATCTTGATCGTCCGTTCATGCGTGGATTTCTGGTAAGTGACATTCGTCTCTAGCAGCGCCTTGAAGGAATCGTTCAACACCAAAAAAGGCAGACATGAAGTTGTTCTTGTTAAGGTATGATTTTCATTGACACATAAATTTAATGAAATCTATAGGATTTTTGTTCGGGGATGTTCGAAAAAGGTTTCGAAAACTTCTGCTGCGCATGATAATCGAAACCTAACAGTGGTATCAGAGCAATGTTGGTTCAATTCCATAAAATTTTCAAAGTGACTTTTATCACAATTTGAATATAAGACATGCCTAGTAATGAGTTTTATTGTGTCATGAACATATTTTATCATGATCTCTTAGTCATATTAACGGTTCAAGGCAACCAGTTAAACTAGTTGTAATTGGATCTCAAGACACCCTATTTAATTGGTCATGGTTTTCTGTGTATTGATCACATGAATTTTATTGTATCATGATCTCCAAGTCATAGTCACATGTCATGATTGTCTGCCGTGATAAACGCCATGTATGAAAACGTTTCATAAAAGAGCGTGCTAGAGAGTAGCCGCGACCAAACCCAACTAACCGAGTCTGACATGCAATCTAACTAAACTACTTTAATGTCGTGCTAGAGAGTATTAATGAATGGAAACTAGTTAATTCCTATGATAATGGAACATTCTAGTTGATTCCTATGATAATGGAAAAGTCTATGGCTAAATAAAAAGAAAAAAAGACTTTTGATGGGGAAGAGATTCGATCCTTGACCTCCTCTCTTCTAGTTGAAGACTTTGACCACCCTAACTAGCAAGCCAAGCTTGTATTATTTGTAATAGGATTACAAAATAAAGGCTTATATTATTTGCAATGGGATTACAAAATAAAGGCTTATATTGTTTGTAATGGGAGTACAAATTACTTATAGTTTTAGTAAAATACATGGAGATTTTATAAAAAACGGATTCGATCCCTAATACCCGAACTCATTGTGGTGCTTTAACCATCTTGGCTATCCATTCCAAGTTGTAATAGGATTTCAACTCTATTTATATTAATTGAAAGAAATTCTAATTAATTAATTACCATTAATTAAATGGGGTTATTGTTCATTAATTGGATTGAATTAATTTAATTGGAAGGTGATTTAATTGAATTAATATCAATTTAAATTAGTGGGACTATTATTAATATTAATTAAAATATTTAATTAAAAGGGTTTTAATTAAATAGAGTCCGATAAAATTATATTGAGATATATTTAATTAATAAGATTAATGAAAATATAATCTTTCATGTTCTTGAAAATTTTTAAGGTATTTGATTTTTTTGATTTGTTTTATGATGCCTTGTTGATATATGAAGATGTTTATTCTTGTTTTATATAAATGATCTTTATTCTATGCATATTGGGTATATATGATATTCCATAATTAAATAGATGCTATAATTAATCATTGTAAAAACACTACATGGATAATACAACTTGATAAAAATCTATCGATTATAATTTTAAGTTAATGCCACCCATTTTAAACACTTGTCAAGGCTTCGATCACATCAATATGAGTCTGCCTTCGCAGGGTGTATTGTGTTATCTTGGTGAGGCAAGCTGGGTAATGGTTACCTGGATGTTTTAAATTGGTTTGACTTAATAAAACTATCAAAACAGTTTTGGGCTTTAGGCATAGAGACGTAACATGTTGTGACATATGATGTCTAGGTCTCATAAAGAACCTAAGAGTTACATATGATGCAATTGGTAATGGTTACCTACCTAAATAACTTGATTTTGAGTGTCATGCCTTAGCTATCTCAAAATTAAGTGAAATATAGATCTTAGACCACTAAATTAATATTTACGAGGGTTATTGATTTAGTGCGGTTTAATTACTCACTAATAAATTATTCTGCATAATCATCTAGGTGTAGATGTTAAACTTCTAGTAACACTATTCAGAGTAACTGCGATTAATCCTTGATAAGGATAAAATAATTTCTAAGACTAATTTCCCTATTTTCATTAGAAAATTAATAAATGTTATCAATCATAAAACAATGACGTATGTCTTAGATTAATGACTCATTTGAACTACCATCTATTAGTACAAGGATTATATGTCATGTTAGCAAATATAAAATCGGACTTTAAAGATTCTGACCGTGAAAACTAATGACATGACAGTGACACCGAAGGAAATGTTGCAATAGTAAGTCACACGGGAATAGCATAAGATTGTAAAATTCTTAGATTCTTGTAAACTGGTTGAGAACCTATTAATATGTCATTATGTTTGGAACATGAAAAACTATATTAATTATCTCAAAAGTCTGGAATCTTCATGTGCCAAAGGTTGGCAGTATATTTAATCTATAATTCATCAAAATAGTTTTAAACTACATAATTTCAAAGACATGTATAACACTGTTTACAATAATTGCATATGATGTTTAAAAATTGTAAGACAGAATAATACAAAGGGGCCTTAGATATGTATTTGATGGTTTGTAACATAAAGGAATATAATAAAGAAAGATAAAGGGAATGTAAAAGCTACAAAAGGTGTTTTCATCAGACACAAAAACCTTAGTAGTGTGTTAGACTTTGCCAAGTTCTAAAGAAAGCATTAAAGAACAAATTTTGTTTTTCATAGAATGAAATTGCCCATTTTATAATGAATTACAAATCTTATCATGAAGACATAATTTTGAATTGTTACGAACATTTCAAAATGAGTATAAGAAAAAAAACCATTTGGCAAACTATTAACGTACTTTGTTGAGATCAAGGTGGAAAATATTTGAGCCAAGAGTTTAAGTGACCATCTTTGAAATTGTGAGATTGTATTGCAATTAACTCCACTAGGAATCTCATTTGAGAAATGATGTTTTAAGAGGAGAAATTGAACTATATAAGATATAATTTGATTTATGATGTGTCATACAGACTTTCCTATGATGTCATATTAAGGTTATACATTAGAAACCAAGATACTCGCAATAAACCTTATTTTCATTAAAGTGGTTGATAAAACTCCATATATGATATGGAATAAAAAGACCTAGTTTGTCTTCTTCTTTTGAGATTTGAGGCTGCGTGACTTGTGTAAGAAGTTAAGTCATATAGTTTGTTGCATAAATCTTTTATGTCTAATTGAGTTTGAACACTACGATACTATTTTATACAATTTGGAACAAATTATTTGTTGCTAAAAAATGATGTCTTTCTAAGTAAAATGTTTATTTTAAAGGCACTATTGGGAATAAAATAAATTTTGAAATGTTAAGTGTCACAAATGAGAACTGAACCACTTTAGGAAGATCAACAATGTTTTGAACTGGTTGAGTATACACAAGTAACATGTATCTCTTGAAAATCTAGAATAATTAGAAATTGGCTAGAGAAATTTAGAATTTCTTATTATTGATAGTTGTGATGTATTTTTGATACTGGATCAGAATGAATCAATACTTATCAAGAGACATGTTTTGTCTAAATTGAACAAAGAAACTAAGTGTTATTAACTCTGAATTTTAATTCATGTATGTTAACCAAGTTTGGAACTTGAATTATTTACCTGAAGATGGTATGATGATTGGATGTAAATGTGTTAAAATGACAAGAAAAAGAAAAGATGCATACTTAAAAGCACGACTTATCAAAAACTCCAATCTAAATCAAGGTGTTGATTATGATAAGATTTTCACTTGTAGCTAAGCTCAAGTTCTAGAATTCTATTATCATTACTTCATAGTTTGACTATAACATATAGCAAACGGATGTCAAAAATAGCATTGTTCTATGCTCCTTACAGATGTGTATGATACAACTTAAGACTTTTTTAGTTATTTTGAGAATTTGAGAAAGGTATGCAAATTTAAAGGATCCATTTATGGATTATAGTAAGCTTATCAAAGTTGGGATATTTGTTTTGATGAAATAATTAATGAATTACATTCATTGAATCGAAGATAAACCTTGTGTATACATAAAGGTTAGTGGGAGCGCAATTATCTTTCTGAATCTGCATGTTAATGATTATTATTAATTGGAAACAACGTCTTAGCCCTACAAAATATCGAGTCTTGTTTAAAGAAAGTTTCTCAATGAGATTCTTAGCTAATTAGGCCTTTATTCTTGTGATATATATCTATAAAGATAGATCTAAGAGGCTAATAGTTTAAATAAGAGTGCTTATATAGACAAATAACTAAAAAAGTTTTAGTCTACGAGATTCTTGAAAAAATTCATATTTATATCTTATAACATAAGCCTCTACAAGACTCAACATCTAAAGACAAATGATGAGTGAGACAATGTGAATAAGATTTCATATACATAAGCTACGAGAATTATCACATATGTTATACTTTGCACTCAACTTGATATGTCATATGCCTTGGGCAAAACATACATACATCTCATAGATTCCAGTGAAGGTCACTGGATATTTATTAATAACATTGTTAAGTACTTCAAAAGCACTTACAAGATGTTATTAGATTTGCAGAGGTTTGAAAGATATGAGTTTGTAAATGGTTACATGATGCAAACTTTCAAATTAATATAAAAGATTAATGATCGCAATATGAATATGCGTTAACTTCGTAGGAATGAGTTGAAAATATTCTAAACTCACTCTAACAAGTTCTATAACATAAACTAAGTTTTTAAAGACACTTGATGCAGCCAAAGAAAATGTTTAGATAGTAAGGTTCATGATTGAATAAGGTATGGTTCCAAGTGTTGGAAATAATGTTGGCTTTTATTATAAAAGCAATGGACAAATTTAGGTTATGGAACCTAAATCTCACTATAGATCTAAACAATCACTTAAGTGTTTTTGTCTTGTAAAAAAGAGAACGTAAAGATTTGCAGAACATCAATAACAAAAAATGTAGCAGATACATAAACAAACTTCTTCCACTAAGATTGCATTAAGGTTACTCAGTATTGGATATATGTAGGATTGGACCTAGTGCAAGTGGATATGTTTGGGTATGTGCCCTGGGCCAAATTTGTAAACATTTTTTAACTATTATAAGTAGATGCATGTTTCTTTCATAATAGTATAAATGGATAATTATTGTATTATTCTAAATATCCCTATTTAGTTATTATTGTGGGAACAATAATAAATTAAACTAGTATGAGTCTTAATTGATTATCATGTGATGATTATGCGTATACACATACATATCAAGATAATGGATATCTGTTAGGAACAGATGCTGGACCGACCCGCTATGAGAACACTACATGGTCAATGTCATAAGTGATTCTTATGAGAGTTATATCATTTAGTCATTTGATTTGAGATCACCAGAGAATCCAACATTAGGAGCACAATGACTTGGTATAATCAAACATTGTCTTTAACTGGATGATTATAAAGATTATGATTGGTCATTGTTCGACTAATGCGTGGATGTTGTGTGATCAAGATGAGATTTATCCCTCTCTTTTAGAGAGATATCTATTGAGCCCCTCGATATGTTAGACCGATAAATGGCCATGTCTAGTGAATTGATTGGATCAATGTCACTTAACAATTGAAGTCTACTTGGAGATCGAGACTAGTAGATTGAACTATAAGGGTGACATTCCAAGTCTTATGTTCAATCAAAAGATATCGCGTGACAAAATGATATTATATACACTGTCTATTAGGTTGTATCGATTTATTGATCTTCATGCTACTTAGGTAGTCATAATGTCTTGTTAGAGACTGCTTATGACTTGTATACCAAAATGGTTTTAGTTTATTGCCAACATTGTTTGAACCTTTTGGGTCGCACACGAAGAACGCATTTGCGTGATTTAATATTGTCTGAGTTAATGAATTCTATTTGACAAAATTCATTTTGAAGATTCATATTAAATGTTCTAGTATGACTAGGACTTAAGATTCTCATACATTTCTAGTGTGACTAGAAATTTTGTTTCTTAGTAAATCCTATTTTGAATAGGACTCTAATTGGAACTATAGTATGACTTTAATTTTTATTTGAGTTTTAGATAAATTATAACTCTTATTGGATTAGTAATTTTATATTCTCTATGACTCTATCCTTTTTAGAGTTATACATTATCTAGGACTCTATTTGGAGTGTGACTAGGAGATGAAGTTCTTTTACAACTCGACCAAGAGTACAATAAATAAGACATTGAGGTCATAGTTGTTGAAGTGAATTCCTGAGAGAAATTTCTCCTAGAGAATTCTTGTGAGAATCTTATTCTAAGATTTTTGGGGCTAGCACTCCAGATCGTGATCATCTGTTCATGTGTGGATTTCTGATATGATGTTTGTCTCTGACAGCGTCTTGAAGGAATCGATCAACACCAAACAAGGCATACATGAAGTTGTTCTTATTAAGGTACGATTTTTATTGGCACATCAATTTAATGGAATCGATGGGATCTTTGTTCGGGGATGTTCAAAAAAATTTCGTTCCACATGATCCCCGAAACCCGGCATCCTCATCTTCTTTTAAATTTTCGATTGCCAGTTCTAGTTTATCTATTTTATCTGTTTTAAAGATTTTTCTATTAATGGATTTATCATATCTAATGTGCATATGGAGGAAACATCCATTGGTATTTCATTGCATCATATATATTAAAATTTACTATGTCATCCTCTACTTATATGGTTAATGTTCCATTTGAAACATCGATATTTGCTTTTGCTATTTTCAAAAATGGTATTCTTAAGATTAGCAAAGTCCTATTAGAGAAGTTATCTTCTTTCATATATAAGACATAGAAATATGCTAGGAAGATTAAATCATTAATGTTGACTAACACATCCCCTGCTAACGGTAGATCTATCAGCTAGTTGTACGACTATTCCTGTTTCTTCTAAATGTACGCATGTCATTTGTAAATAAATAGATAAAGACATAACATTTATAGAAGCTCCCAGAAACACAATGCTTTAGAGACTCCTATGTTCTCAATTGTAAATGGAACGAAAAACATTCCAGGATCAGAAAATCTAGGAGGTGATTTCTTTTGGATTAATGCTGATATGTGTTCTCTTAGACTCACTTTTCTATTAGCCTTAGTTTTATTAGTGCATAAATCTTTTATAAATTTATAGTACTTAGGAATATTTTGAATGACTTCAAACAATGGTATATTAACTACTACTTTATTTAATGTGTCACATATTTATTTTTCTTCCTATAGTTTCTTAGCATTTTTATTATCTTTCAAACGATAAGAGAATGATGGTTTTATATTAACTGGTCTATTTTCATTAGGTTTATTACCCTTTTCATTGATAGTTTTATTACTTGTTACTTCAATTTTCTTCTAGTTTAGGTTATATTTCTTTTCTAGGAACTAATTGGTGTGGCATTTTAGGTTCATCCATTGCTTACCACTTCTTTATGTTCTAGCTGATGTTTTTTCATATATATTAGGATAAAGTTGAGATGGCAATTTTTCTTGATTTACAAACTCGCTCATCTGTGTTGCCATTTGACTCAATTGATTTTTAACTTCGGTTATATCATTTTGTTATGTTTGAATTATTTGATATTGTTCTATTTCAAAGTTATTTGATGTTTTATACTTTTGATAACCTTGATTATTAATACTATTACTAATATTTGGTTGTGGGTAATTTGCATAACTATTAAAGTTGTAATTAGGATCAACAAACCCATCATATTGGTTCATTATAGTGTTAACTTCTTTTATTTTAGTTTGTTGTTTCAAAGGATATTCATCATTAAAATGGTTTAATTCATTACAAGATTTTACTATGCTTGATCTATCTTCTAGTAATAATTCAACAATGGCTTTTAGTTCGTCTATCTTATCATCCAGTGTTTTATATGTCTTATTCATGTCACTTAGATTATCTTTAAGCGGTTCATTCTTCTCACCATATTGTTTTGATTGCTTAGCCATTGTATTTATGGCTTCTCTTGCTAAAATAGGTGTTTTATCAAGCAAAGACCCTCCATATATATACTGTCTAAGAATCTTCATTTTAAGTGACTTATCCTTCATAAAAATCTTGCATTAAAGTTTTGTCTGTGAATCCATGCATTGGAAATAGTGAGATCAGTTTTTTGTACCTATCCCAAAATTTATCAAAAGTTTCTTCAGTTTCAATCCTAGCATTACTAATTCTTTGTCTATACAGACTAATTTTGTCTTGCTGGGATATATTGTTCTAGAAAGACATGTAGCATCTCTGACAAGTTGGTTATGAAATTCCGAGGAAGGTAAAATAACCAATCTAAAGCTTGGCCTTTCAATACAGAAGGAAAAGCTTTTAATTTAACATAATCTATTTCTATATCCTTAGGTTTTAACATGCTTACTTTATGTTCAAACTCTCTAATAAACTTTTTAGCATCTTCATTATCTTTACCATAAAAACATGGTAAAGAATTTATGAGTCTAAATTTCAATTCAAATCTTGAAAATTCTGTTGTGAATGTTATGCCTATAAGTTCATAAATTGTGAAATTCCTATTAGATTGCCTAAAAGTTAATTCTTCCTCGTTTTCAACCATTGTATATGACTTTCTACAAGAAGGTTTCCAAGAGATTATTTTTAAAATCCCAGACAATGTCGCTAAAAATTGATACATTTCGAGAGTGCACAATAATCTCCCATATTTTACTACTAACTTGTAGTAGTGGTAAATGAGATATCGTCTCCATAGAATTTCTCAAATCTCTTAAGAATTTAATCTATCTTAAAGTTTTATCGGATTTAACTAGTTTTAATTTAATTACTTTAATTAAACAGGAAAATAAACACTAAACAATATGAAAATAAACTAAACAATTAATTAAAATAACTAAACTTTAAAAAACTTTAATTTAATAAACTGACTTAATATACTCAAATGAATAAATAGATAATTGATAAATCAACTTAAATAAAATATCTAACAATCATTTAAACAAACCCTCACTAAACATCATAATATACTCAGGTTATTTTCAAACTACAAAACATAACATCACCTCATAATATAGCTATAATTATTTTATATGGAATCTTCAAATCATTAAATCCCAATTCATAATAGGTTGATAGCCTTTAGCCAGCCACCGACTTTCCTAAATTCAATGAAAATGCCACATTCTTATCATTATAATAAAATGCAATACCGTAAAAATACAATAGCATTAAGTTCAATGAAAATCATGCCTAATATAAGCCAATATTATCGAAGCCGCATAATAAACAACTTAGAACATAATCACCTAGAACATCCACTCGGGAAATGCCCTATAGACAAATCCTAGTTACTACGTCTATAATTGTTGTCAATAACTATAGACATAAAATTGAATACTCTATATTACGCTACATATTGGCCACTATGCACTCAACATAAATAATTACTAGTTGTAATGTGCAAAATAACTTGTTTTATCCGTGATTGGCGTGTATGAATCGATTTAAAATATTAAGTATGTGATTCCATAATTATAACTACATAATAATCCAAAGTATATTACATACTTAGGGTTTGTTTAAATTGATAGACTACTTACACATACTGAAAATAAATAATGCTAATAGGTAATTAAAAGACAACATTAAGTAAATAAATACTTTGAAATCAATGCTCCAATGTTGCTTCACATATAGAGCTTAATAAAAGAGAAAAGAAAAAGTAAAGAATGGTTAAAGAGTAATTTGAAAGAGTAGCTCTCTAGTCCTATATATAGTTCCCTAAGGAATACATATCGTAGATAAATGCAATTCCTCATATTAATCTTAAAAAAACCGCCACAGACCTCGGTGATTTGTCAGCGATTCCTCACTTATACATAAATCGCTGAGTAAATCACTAAGTTTAGCTCTCAGTGCTCAACCGACTCAGCTGACGATTTCTTGTTCATTCTTCAATTCATTGTGAATTCACCGATTTTCTTCTGCTGCTGATTTTATGGCAATTCCTAGTGTTATTTCAAATCACTGGCTAATCGTTGGTGTAGTTTTCCGGTTGACTATTTTGCTTTTCTTTCTTTTTTCTTTCATTTCTTTATTTTACCATTTAAAACTTGAAATCACAAAAATAAGAGAATACTTAGTGTAATGTCATCATTTATGCCAAAATCAACTTAAATTACACTATAAAATGTGTCTAATTATTTATTTGTCATAGAACATAGTAAAATCTCTAATTAAAATAGATTAGCCACCATTAGCAATAGTTAGTATAGGTTTACTTTATTCTTGAGTATTAAGAACATTTGAGGAAGAGAAGACATTGAAGACTCACTTGTAATGATTCAGGTATTGTATTAGTGATTTAGTTGAAAGTATTTAATTATATCACTAATTTCAATGAATACCACTATGTGCATGTTTGTTTCAATGAAGCGTGAGTAGTTCATTAATCTTAGGGATCAACGGATCTTATACTATGAATGCTATGCTATAAACATGAATAGATTGTAATGAGTAAAAAGTGCAATGGTTAGAACTTGTACTGATTCTGAGCCTAATGCTATAAACATCTTGATCACAAGTTTGTTGATATTAGGTTTTAGTAGTTATCATGACCATTGAAGTTATTAAGTCAAATATGGATAGTACAACTGTAAAATATATAACATCGAGAGATAGTTGTTGATTAGGGAGGCATGGATAGTTGATGTGCATGTCGTAAGTATAACAACTCGCTTGTAGTAATAGTGCGGTCAACTTACGTTGATCACGGATATTATCCCTCATGGAAAGGTTTTTGCACTAGTTGTTAATTACCAATTTAACTTGAACTATTGCTATGAAAATCACTTTTTAATTGGTTTTATATCAAAACTAAACTATATAACAAATCAAATTAAACTTTACTTGAAATTTTATATTAAGGATATATTTGTTCACAGCTTCACCTAGGTGATTTAATACTATGCTTGATATTCGTGTTTACATTTCAATATGTTGCGTGCAATGCCTAATTAGAATAGATAGATTTCTTTCAAATTCACTTCAACCCATTGTTGTGACGAAAAAGATTCTAATGCACAAACTAGAACTCCACCTATCGGTGTGAATAACGTAAGCTCCACATTGCTTTAAGTCCCAGATTATTGGATTCATAAAAACTAAGTTTAGTATCAACACCTCCCTAATCAATAACTATCTCTCGATGTTGTGTATTTAGCGGTTGTACCGTTCATATCCAAATTAAAAGCTTCATTGGCCATGATAACTCCTAAAGCCTAAGTTCATTAAACACGTGACCAACATGTCTTATGCATTATGCTCAGAATCAATACAAATTCTAACCATTACACTTTTATTATCACTTTCGTTCTTATTTAAAGCATAACATTCATACCATAGGATCCATTGATCCCTAAGACAAATAGACTACTCGCACTTCATTGAAATACACATATCACAATTTATAATGGAAATCATTACAAATCAGAGATGAATATAAAAAATACCTTGAATTTAGTCAACGAAACAAAACTTGAATTGCAAACGTGAAGTCTTCAATGTTTTCTTTACATAAACTCTTTAATCCTTAAACTCAATGTAAAACCTATGCTAAATTACTTTAATAGTGGCTAATAGTTGGTAAGTGGTAAGTCTATGACATCCTAATACCTATTTATACTCCTTAATAACAATTAGAAACCCTACTTTACGATTTAACTCAAATTAAAACTCAAATTTCTATTTCCAGCGTGTCTGGCGCAGTTGCTTACTACCCTGGCACCGTGCCCTTTAGCCCACTACATCGCCATTACACCGCCACTGTATACATGTTATTTCACTCCGTGGTGTCTCGACGCTGTCACCTACATACCCGGCGCCGTCCCTTGTGCACCATAGCGTTGCCACTTCGCCGGACCTCTAAAGTTGGTTTTCTTCACTTTTTCTTCTTTCCCAAGCTATGCCTTTTCTTCCCACTCTATGCTTTCATTCCCAACGTTGTGTCTTGTATCCCCACAGCGTCAACACCTATAGCCATAGTGCCAAGTGTATTTTTGTGGATTCTTACACTATTTCTTCCTTTTTTTACTCAATTTATTCCTTTACACCTTAATTCCCTAAAAACGCAATAATACCATGATTTATAGCTCATTTGAATATATTTATACTAAATATATGACTAAAATAACCTTATATATACATATAAATAATCACTTATCAAATACCCCCAAACTTAAGATTTTGCGTATCTCGAGCAAAGGTGTATTTTACTGAGTTTCCTAATAATTGATTCTCATTCAATTTACATTGTTCATGGGGTATCCTTCAATTTATCAAATTTTAAGTTAATAATCTACTCAATAATTTTTCTTTGCAAAAACTTATATTTTTAAAACATGTAGCTTTAACAACTTGTATGACTTCACTTTCAAAACACTAAAGTAGATCACAACCAAAAACTATTACTACTTACAAGTTTACTTCATCTCTGTACTCAAGTAGCAAGTATACAATCTCATGATTTCTCATTAAGCTCAGGAATTCACAAATAAGCATAAATCAAACTCATCTTTAGTAGAATTTAGCATTTTAAGAGTCTATATGACTTTACATAGTTGAATGGAAACTTATCTTAATTAGCTACTCGTACTCAAGCTAAATCTTTTATTCGAAGAGTTTTATTTTCCTTCTGCCTTCTTTTCTTAATTTTTTCTTTTTACTCTTTTCTTTTCTTATTCTTTTCATTTTTTATTTTTATAATCCATGCTCTTTTTCCTATACACTTAATTTTTCTTCACATTTTTCCAACCATCAAGTTCTTTGCTTCATTTACTATAGAACTTGTGGGATTCTCTCATTTTTTCATTATTTTTTAGTTAACAAAATTTTGTTAAAAAATCTCACTTTCACTAAATCAAATAAGTTAACTCCAACTTTTAATATATAATGCCTATTTCTTCCCTTCTTTGCACTAAGTCTTTCTTTGCTTTTTATTATCAAGTAAGATTCACATTTATTATAGAATTCTTAGAGATCTAACTTTTTCCACAAGAAGTGTTATTGTTTCTTGCTTTTGTCTCAAGTTCAAGGTCTTCCTTAACTCTAGGTTTTTAATTTTGAAATCACACCATTGTTTGTACATTTCATTATTTCTTCTTCAAAATTTTAAAAATACTCTTTTGAGTTTCATATCAACAAGATACTTGTAATCTACTCATCCACATTTAAAGGCATGAACATGGAAATGAACTACTTATTTATTACATATTACTATATATAGCATAATCTATACTACTTAAACATTCAAATAGTAAGTAAAACAAAAAAATGTATACACTACCATGCTTTCCTCCTTAACTGCTTCAAATTAAAATTTAAACGATCATACATGCAGTGTTTATCATTATATCTCGGCCCATCTTACGACTTCCCATTTTGTAGTGTAGTGTCAATGCCCCCAAAATTAAACCAAACATTATCCTTAAGGTTTAAAAGTAAGGCTGAAACATGAAAACACTAAAACACATACACATATATAATAACACACATTATATTAAATTAAACTAAACATTGAATTAAAGCAAGTAAATAGTTAAGAAAATATCCCAAATGTTAAAAATTGGTATCAAAGTCACTCTCAACTCTCAAAGGATTTCTATTACACTGACTTCAAGATTGCGCATGCTCCTCATCCTCTGCATCATTAGCTCCAGCTTGGGATGGTATTACTGGATGCTCCACCCTCCTACTCTGCACTAAATCTTGATTAAACACGTATGCTAGTGCTGCTGGAAAACCAATTGACCTATCAGTAGGTCTCCACCTTCCGTTCCTATCATATCTAGCCATGTCTCGATGATGATCAACAACAACATGAAATTGGGTCGCTCGTCCCGTCGATATTGCTCTTTCCTCTCTATATCCTGTTCATATCTTTACATGGCTACCTGGGATTGCGCCCTATCCTCCTGGTATTATCTCCTCATCTTTGCTATCCACAACCTATTCTGCCATGGAGTCAAATCCTTAGGCGGTGGTACAGGTGCCTGTGGCTACTCCGCACCCCGAGGCCACCTTTAGGTGTCATTTGGCATATGATCCTCACTTGGTGGCCCAACTACATGTGTCCAGCACCTGCCTATCCATCTCATGTCTCAATAATTGTGTTCATAGTACATTACCAGTGTAGTTAACCGATTATCCATATCAGTTTTAAGTTATCTCCTTAAGTCTTCGAATTTCATAAGTTTAATTATATATGGCTTATTTAAGTCTTAGACGTGCTAGTAGTTTGTATTTTACAGAGTTTCAAGTAGATAAACAATATTTTACAGCGAAAGTCTGAAATTAAACTTAAACATGTATTTTCATTAACTCTTAAGTTATATATAACATCAGTCCTACTATGAAAAACTTGGAATGGAGTACACTGTATATATAATGTGACAAAAGTAAATATATAGAAGTACATCTATCTTATCAGTCACCCATAAACCTAAAATATCATAATATATACACCAAAATACACACATATGAGTAGTGTGCTAAATAGTGGGTGAGCTCAGAGATAGTCGCCAAAAATCTCCTAAGCCTTACTTATAGAAGGATCTGCACTCAGCTACAACAAAATAGATGACGAGTCTAGTAAATAAAATCCCAAAGTAATTCACTAAGCATTCATATGATAAAGTAAGGAAAACCCAATAAATACTATTAAATAAATAAGCAAAATGTAAATAGAAAACTGTAAAAGGCTCATCGCATGCATAAATAACAATAAAGCGCAAACGTGTATTGCCTATTCCAGGCAAACTAGACCATACTTCGGATACCCTCCCAAGATCCCACCAGTAGGCGTACATAATTGGCCCATCGCCTAGTCCTCTCGGTGGCCGGCGCAGATAGGCACATGTACCGATAAAGTAGCTTAGGTCGTTATCCACTAAGGACTATTGATAAATATGTTATGGCCTAGCGTGCCACAGACACACCACATAATACTCAGCGGGAGTTAACTCAACCAACAGTTCAAACAGTGACACATATATAGATATATAAAGTGAACAAGTAATAGAATAAAAAAATACACTGAACATGATAGAAATAACAATAATGAAGGTAATAAATACTCAAATGACAATCCTGTGGGTTTTACAAACCTTAAAATGCTCTATGACTTCCTCCGGACTCTCGAATCCAACCCAACTAGCTCCCCGATATCCGAGCTCTTGTCATCTAAGTCCATGAACTCCAATTTTATAAGTTTAGAATGATTACAAGTGTTTAAATGGGTATTAAATATAAGTCCCTAAAATCGGCCCCTTAAATTCAGGTTTCTTCTGTCATTAGTGTGCTAATGGGTTTATCTAGCGCACTAGGTGGAGTTAGAGCTCTAAGGGATCTGTTTAGCATGCTAATGTTCTTGGTTTTGAAAAAATAGTTGAAGGCCCAGACTTTTAGCCCATTAACCAGCCTAGTTTGCGCGCTAACTACGTTATGCGACAAAATTCTCAACTTGAGAATTCTGTCACCAACTCCTCAATTAGCTAACTAAGCCCAACTAAACCACTCTCCATATACTATAAACTCCAAAACATCATCCAAACAATAGAAACACCACCAATTAGATCAAATTCATCAATTCCATAATTTTCACTAGTTTTTCCCAAATTCATCAAAACCTCAATTCATGCAGAACCAATGTAAATTCTTATTTGAAAGACTACTAATACTTGTAATTCATCAACCATTCATCAAAATTAAAAACCTATTCCTCAAATACCAAATTTACATTAACATTCAAATTTAGGTTCATTAAAATGTGTAGAAGATGGAGATGAAGGGTACATAGGATTGATCCTCAGTTTTGATATTCAAATTGTTGAATTTCCAGCTCCAATTTCCTTCTTTTCTTCTCTAATTTTCAGAATTGAAAGTAGTTTGATTACATGTGTTGATTAACTCCTATATATATTAAGAGGGGATGGATTGCTAGCAATTGATCTCTATGTATTTACGTATCCCAAGATTCATCTAATGGCCTATCTCTTGCCACCTATACCACTAACTCACCACAACTCAATCCAAGTGACAACAATTTGCTACTCATATGGTTCCTAGATGTGCCAATACGTATATCTAGGTCAATCTCATGGTTTCAAATTTAATTAACCAAACTATGGGCCTTATTTATTTGATTTAATTGACTTAGCTTAAGCCCATAATAATACATATGGTTAGTGTTTTAATTCTCCAAAATTAACAAATTTATGATTCCCACTAGCATTCGACTACTCGACACCTAATGCCCCGCGTCATGGCTTGCATTTTGAGGTACGCAATAGCCTACTTTTCTAATATAATCAACCTAGCCTATGGTCACACTACCCACTTATTTGACCAATTATTCATCTTAGCGTGAATTAGTCGAGTTTCCTAATGTACTCGTAGTTCACCTGACCAATACTAGTGTTAACATGCCTTATGAAGCGAATACCTATCATACCAACTTGCTAAATAGCAACGTACACACATGTGATGTCAGAATAATATAATGCATTTAAACATTGCACCTAAGCAACCATCATCCATAAATAACATATTTCCTTGATTCTCATGTCTGAGTCAACCGATTTGTCCACGTAATGCCCGAATTACAACCATTAATCCTTGAAATTAATGATAATCCTAGTTTAATTAATTTGGGCCATTACATGACTGTGGTGGAGGAGATGGTGGAAAGACTTTAGGACCATCCAAGTCCTGCTCCCTTATCGCTTGGTATAGAAAGTCGTGGCCCTCAGCAAATCCTTGCTACTGTTGCTCCTCCTCTTCTTCATTTTCCTCATAGTCTAGTTCTTGGGCTAGTTCTACTGCTGTTGCTTCTGCTGCTACTTAATCCTCTTGCATCTTTGCTAGCAACTCGGCTTCAAGTCTATCTCCCTCGGCCCTCTCTCACTCATCCTAAAAGTCTTGGTAACCAGGTGGTGATTTTTCATCCATGGTTAGTTGGGCCTCTATATCAAATTCTTCATTATTTCGTTGTCTTACTCTGACCTTCTAGCACATTTGAGTAATCAAGATAGGAAAAACCAAATTGTTGACTCTCATTGACATGATTGATTCCCTCAAATTATTGTAGATTATCTCCCCGATGTTGATCTCTCCACGATGTGTGATCTCATAAAGATAAGCCACTTTCGGCTTGTTGATCTCACCCTAGTGAGAAGTGGGGTATGAAGATGCAACTAGAAAATGTTGCCACATCCTGTAAACCTTTATAATACTCCCTTTCTTTATGTGCTTCGGCACATTCTCAACTCCCATAACCCATCCTTGTTATCCTAAGATAACCAATGCATTTTCTATGGCTCTAAATGGGTATAGGTTAAAGGGTCTCTCATATAATTTCGGCGAAAAAGTCGATGTGGATTCATACACACTTAATTCTTCCAACCCAAAGAAATTATTGATCTCTTGTCTATTGAAGGGAACTAAAACCCCTCTCACTTTCACTGGCTTATCCATAGCCGTGAATTTTGCATTAGCATAGAACTCAAAAACAACCCCATTCACTCTTTTAACTTTATTCTCCCTATAGTCTTGAGTGAATTGCTCTCAATTTCAGTGCCTAATGAAATTATTCACTCATTTATTATATTTGGCCCATAAATTAAACCCTCTTTCATAAATGAACTCCCTACATAGGATTTTCTCATATCAGTCCTTAGCCTATTTAATAATGAAATATTTGGATTTAAAAGGTCTAAGCTCTTCATCATTGGGGCTTCTAGAGGTAGGTGCCTCAAAATCATTTGCTCTAGTTTGGCTAATTTGTTTCCTTGTTCTTGCTATTTTCTTCAATTTCAAGCAACTAACAACTACTTAATGCAACTCAATCTTCAAATGACCTAAAAATCAAAAATTATATAACATGGATCATCTGTACGCCAAATAATGCATAAATATCAGCAAAGTCTCCATAGATGCTATTTATGCTTTTATTCACACAATCTTGCAAAAATATCCTACAACCTCAATTCCAAAACTTTATATAATAACATCAAAAATCTCAAATTTCAATGCATAGCTAAAAGAAATTGTAAATGTACCTCAATGCTAGATTAACTTTTGGTGTAGATCGATCCTCCAAGTCATTTTTCAATCTAAGCCCTCTAACCTTTCTCACAAACTAGAACCTTATCTCTCTCCGGAACCAAATTCCAAAAAACCAAGCCCTTACTTTTCAACTTGTGTAAATCCACAATTATGTTTGTTTCTTCAATCTTAATCATTAGGAACTCATTAATTTCACTTAAAAATGATCGACCTTTGCCTCCAAAGAGATGTATGCTTGCTGGTTGTGGTGGGGTTTTAGTGCAAGTGTGAAGAATGGTGTAAAAATTGCGCGATGCCTTATATGCACGGCCGTCACGACGTTGTGGCCTTTATGTTTCCTTCCTGCTCCCACCTCGACATTGCGGCCTACACTCAAGACGTCGTGAGTAATACCCACGGATTCAATCTCACAACCCATATCTTTGTGTATATTGTTTTCGCTAATTCTCTTATGGCATTCTTCGACTTTGTGTATAACTTACACAAAGTGTTGTAATCGCATAAAATCCACGAAAATATAAAAATTAATAAAATTTACCTTTTGATTCGCCCATGCACTTTACTTTCACAGCTTTGAAGTCTTTCATTTTTTTTGCTCTTTAATGAGTTATCGAGACATTTTCATTCCGATGACTCATCACCCAGCGAATGGTATTTCCTGCACATTCGACATAAATTTTCAAAAGTTAGAACTTGAAACTCGTTAATTGTAATTATTAAATTAAATAACTAACTCCTAACTGAAATTCAAAAACTTAAAATTTGAAACCTTGAGCTGCCTCCCAGTAGTGTTTAATTTAATGTTATTAGCCTGACTTATGCATCACGGTTCTCAAATTATTTCCTTAATACACCAAGGTTACTTTAATGATGTATTCTCGCGAAGTTCCTCAAATCCTCTATTTTTTTTTTTTGGCATGCTACCCTATCCTTTAGAAACTTTGTGTAATTTGACATGCCTTGCCATGCTTCAACCAAAGGGATCTTCTTCAAAATTTTCTCTTATATCATTACACAAACCCTAATTGTCTCACCAATCCATTACTCTTGCAATTCTTGCTGAAACATTGATGGTGATACAACAAGATTGGTTTTCCCTTACATAAAATTTATACTGAGTGATCTCAAGTTTTCCTTTCCTCCATTACTCATTATTACTTCAAACTTTTCTAGATTAATACCACTATCATGTTTCTTAATGTCCTCAAAAGGAATCTCCTCTTATATGGTCAAGTGAATTATCTGGCTTTGAAGCATCAACGACATGCTTCCTTAGTCGTTAACAACTCTTCGACTTGGTCATCCCATTCAACCCAACCACAACCTCTTGTCTTGAATTTATAAATTTTGCAATTTCTTCTAAATTATTTTTCAAATTTAAGAACGCTTGGTCATCTTCTTCCTCATTTATATTAAATGATTGCGCATAGTTCTCCATTTTTTCCTTTACCTTCTTAAGATTATTCTCGTCCTGCTCAGCCATTTTTCTTACTAATTGCTCTAAAGATTTAAGAGATGATTGTGTATCTATCTCTTGATCTTGTTGTGATTACAACTTGTCCTGAGAACTCCACGATGGTTGATAAAGATTTTGAAAGTGGGGGTTGTAGAAGCTTTAATAATTGTGCCATGACTCCTTCCCTTGTATGTAGTTGAAATGCTCTTGACTTCCCACAAATCTTGTAAATCCATATGGGTTATAATAAAGTAGATAATATCCCATCCATGCTAAACCACTCGCGATTGGTTGTGCTTGGTATGTGCTATTGTCTCGAACAGCTTGACTTTAATAGACAAACCTAGAGAATCAATCAATGACTTCACTTTTCGATTCCTTAACATGATAACTATACATTCTTTACATCCCTGAAATACCAAAGACCAAAGAAAGTAGATTAAGTGCAATAGGGTCAATCAACTTAAAAGTTTTTTATTTTTATTAACTTAAGAATCAAGTACTTGAAATAAAACTTAGCAACTATTCAAACTAACTAAGTAATTCTAGTGTCTATAAATCCCTGACAACAGTGCCAAAAACTTGATTCGAGTGTCGCAAGTATAACAGCTTACTTGTAGTAATAGCGTAATCAACTTACGTTAATCACGGATATAGTCCTTAAGGAAAGGTTTTTGCACTAGTTGTTATTGAGCTATTTAACTTGAACTATTGCTAAGGAAATCACTTGTTAATTTTTTTTATTTCTAAACTAAACTATCTAACAAATCAAATTAGACTTTACTTGAACTTTTATATTAAGGACACCTTTGTTCAAAACTTCACCTAAATAATTTAATACTATGCTTTGTATTCATGTTTACATCTCAATATGTTGTTTGCAATGCCTAATTATAATAGATAGATTTCTTTCAAATCCACTTCAACCCATTGTCGTGTCTGAAAAGATTCTAATGTTCAAACTAGAACTTCACCTATCGGTGTGAATAACATAAGCTCCACATTGATTTAAGTTCACTATACTCGCCTCCCTAATCAATAACTATCTCTCGATATTATGTATTTTATGGTTAAATCGTTCATGTCTAGACTAAAAGTTTCAATATCCATAATAACTCTTAAACCCTAAGTTCATTAAACACGTGATCAGGATGTCTAAAGCATTACGCTCAGAATCAATAAAAATTCTAACCATTGCACTTTTTATTATCGCTTTTTGTTCCTATTCATAGAATAACATTCATACTATAGATCCATTAATCTCTAAGATAAATAGACTACTCACACTTTATTGAAACACACATAACACAATTCATAGTGGAAATCATTGCAAATCAGAGATGAATATAAATATTAACTTGAATTTAATCAACAAAATCAAACTTGAATTGCAAATGTGAAGAATTCAATGTTTTTTCACACAAACTCTTTAATACTCAAACTCAATGTAAAATTTATGCTAAATTACTATAATGGTAGCTAATAGTTGGTATGTTATAAGTTTACCATGTCCTAATACCTATTTACAATCTTTAATAAAATTAGAAACCTTACTTTACAATTTAACTCGAATTAAAACTCTATTTTCTATTTCTTGCGTATTTGGCGCTATAACTTACTGCCTTAACGCAGTGCTCTTTAGCCCACTGCGCCATTATTATGCCACAACTTCATACATATTTTTCACTCCCTGGTGTCTCGACGATGTCACCTGCATACCTGGCAACGTCCCCTATGCACCACACCGCTGCCAATGCATCGGATATCCAGATTTGGTTTTTTCCATTTTTTCTTCTCTCTCCCACATGCCTTTCCTTCCCAAGATGTGCCTTGTATCCCCACAACATCAACACTTATAGCCACGGTGCCAAGTGTGTTTTTGTGGGTTTTTACTCTATTTCTTCTTATTCTTTCTCAATTCCTTCTTTTATACCTTAATTCCCTGAAAATGTAATAATACTATAATTTAGAGCTCATTCGAGGATATTTATACTAAATATACGACAAAATTAACCCTATATAGTATAAATAATCACTCATCAATAGTGAACTTAATTGATTATGAATCAAGAGCTTTGGAACATTAAAGCAATGTAGAGCTTACGTTATTCATACTGATATGTGAGGTTCTAGTTTGCACATTAAAGCAATGTAGAGCTTTGAAGTAACTCCACCTATGTTGTACACTATGTGCGCTACATAGCCGGTCCCAAGTCCGGATAAAGGAGGAGGATTGCGATAGGTTGACAGCCAGCGTAAAACTTTTGTCACTTTTCATGAAATGGATCAAACATATATAAACGTTGGGGCGTTCCCACCTAGCGACGCGCTGCATCGGAGCCTGGATGTAGTGAAAAATGAGCAAGGGTGTGTTTCACATCGTCGCCTGGGTGTGAAGAAAAATGAGCAAGGGTTCCCACACATAGGACGTGTGTGGGTAAAGAAGCTAGTCCCTTCACATCGTCGCCCGGATGTGAAGAAAAATGAGCAAGGGTTCCCACACAAAGGACGGGTGTGGGTAAAGAAGCTAGTTCAAAACAAAAACGAAAACAAAAACAAAATCATAGATACGAACACTAGATCTTTTAGGCAAAATAGAAATAGAAAAGAAAAACAAATACAAAGGGAGAAAAAATTCGTTTAGGAACATGGAACATATGAACACTTACGGGAAGTCAATAGAACTAGTAGATACCATGATTAGAAGGAGAGTCAATATTGCTTGCCTCCAAGAGACAAAATGGGTAGGAGAAAAGAGTAGAGAAATAGGAAGCACAGGGTTTAAATTGTGGTACACTGGTATAGATAGAAAATGCAATGGAGTAGGAATTGTGGTGGATAATGATTATAAGGATAAGGTCGTAGAGGTTAAAAGAATGGGGGATAGATTGATTCTAGTTAAATTAATTATCGGAGATGAAAAAATTAACATACTTAGCGCATATGCACCACAAGTAGGATTAAGCGAGAGCATCAAACACAAGTTTTGGGATGATATGGATGGATTTATGCAGAGTATACCATTAGATGAAAAGGTTTTTATTGGAGGAGATTTAAATGGGCATGTCGGGGTAAGTAACGATGGGTTTGAGAGAGTTCATGGAGGTTTTGGTTACGGTAATAGAAATGAAGAAGGAGAATCAATTTTAGAATTTGCTTCAGCATATGATCTTGTCTTAGCAAATACTAGTTTTAGGAAGAGGGAGTCGCATATAATTACTTTTAGTAGTGGTCATAACAAGAGTCAAATAGATTTTCTTTTAACAAGAAAAATAGATAGAAAACTATGTAGAGGACTGCAAAGTAATACCTGGTGAAGCACTTACTACCCAACATAAGTTAGTAGTACTTGATATTAAGCTAACAAAACGGAAAAATATGAATAAAAGAGTTAGCGACCCTAGAATAAAGTGGTGGAACCTAAAACATAGTAAACAAGTAGAGTTTAGAGAAAAACTACTAAAGGAAAATGTTTGGAATCTTGACTTAGATGCTAATACAATGTGGCTAGAAATGAGTAGTTGCATAAGGAGGGTGGGATCAAACATATTAGGTATATCTAAGGGCTTGGGACCTACAAAGAAGGAAACATGGTGGTGGAACGAGGATGTCCAATGAGCAATTAAGACTAAAAGAGATATGTATAGGAAAATACCTAAGTGTCAAGATGAAGATGCGTACAATCAATATAGAGAAGCTAGAAAACAAGCTAAAAAAGTAGTTAGTCAAGCTAAAACAAATTTCATGGAAGATTTATATACAAAGTTAGGTAATAGAGATGGCGAAAAATATATATATAGGCTAGCCAAATTAAGAGATAAAAAGAAACAAGACCTAAGTCATGTAAGATGTATTAAGGACGAAAATCAAAATGTTTTAACGCGCGAGGAGGATATTAAGGAGAGATGGAGAAGTTACTTCGATAGTTTATTTAATGATGGCCAAGTTGATGCTATAATAGATGAAAACCCACACCAAGAAAGAAATGTAAACTATACACGCAATATTAGAATTGTAGAAGTTAAAGAGGCATTGAAAAGAATGAAAATAGGAAAGCATGTGGCCGAGATGAAATACCCATAGAGGTTTGGAAATGCTTAGGAGAAATCGGATTGACTTGGTTGACAAAGCTTTTCAATAAAATTTTAAAATCAAAACGGATGCCAATGGATTGGAGAAGAAGCACGCTTGTGCCAATCTTCAAAAACAAAGGAGACATTCAAAGTTGCTCAAACTACCGGGGAATTAAACTCACGAGGCACACTATGAAACTGTGGGAGAGGATAATTGACAATAGGCTAAGGAGAGAAACAACAATATCAGAGAACCAATTTGGTTTCATGCCTGGGAGGTCAACTATGGAAGCGATTTTCCTTGTAAGACTATTGTTAGAAAAATATAGAGAAAAGAAAAAAGATCTTCATATGGTATTCGTAGATTTAGAAAAAGCATATGATAGGGTCCCTAGAGATGTTCTTTGATGGGTTCTAGAAAGAAAAAGAGTGCACGCTAGATACATAGACACTATTAAAGATATGTACGATGGAGTAGTAACGAGTGTAAAGACATTTGGAGGAGCTACAAAAGAATTTCCCATTACGATAGGACTACATCAAGGATCGGCTTTAAGCCCATATCTATTTACTTTAGTTATGGATGAATTAACTAGACATATTCAAGAGGATATACCATGGTGTATGCTATTTGCGAGATGATATTGTCTTAGTGGATGAAACTAAAGATGGAGTGAATAGGAAATTAGAACTCGGAGAAATACATTAGAATCTAAAGGCTTTAAGTTGAGTAGGACGAAAAGCGAATACATGCACTTTGTGAGTTTGGAAACACTAGACATCGAGATGACGGAGTGGTAAAATTAGGGGAAGTAGAAGTGCCTAGGGTAAACCACTTTAGATACCTAGGTTCAATCATACAAAATGATGGTAACATTGAAAATGATGTCACACATAGAATCCAAGCTAGATGGAAGAAATGGCGGAGTGCAACGGGGGTGATTTGTGATCGACATGTTCCCACTAAGTTAAAAGGAAAATTTTATAGGACCGCAATTAGGCCAGCTATGCTCTATGGAAGTGAATGTTGGGCAGTAAAGCAACAACAATTACATAAAGTGAATGTAGCAGAAATGAGGATACTTAGGTGGATGTGTGGTAAAACTCGTAAAGATAGAATAAGAAATATAGAAATTCAAAGACAAGTAGGAGTAGCACCAATTGATACAAAGATTAGGGAAGGGCGGTTGCGATGGTTCGGTCACCTGCAAAGACGACCTACAAATGCCCCAACTAGAAAACTTGACTCAATAGAAACTGTAGAAATTCGACGAGGTAGGGGTAGACCAAAGTTAACATGGGATGCATTAATTAAGAGAGATTTGAATGGTTTGCAAAGCTCACCATCAATTGCACTGAATCGAGCACAATGGAAAAGTTCGATCCATGTAGCCGACCCCGGTTAATTTGGGACTGAGGCTATGTTGTTGTTGTTGTTGTTGTTGTTGATAGTGAGTTGAAGTGGATTTGAAGAAAATTTGTCTATTCAGATTTGGCATTGCACACACATAATAAAGATGAAAAAGTGAGTTGAAAAATATAATACTTCATTACCTTGGTGAAGTTATTAACAAAGATTTTCTTAATATAAGAGTTTAAAGTAATTTACATTGTTTTGATAGATTAGAGTAGTTTAGTTAAAAAACCTATTAAAAAGATTTCCATAGCAATTTAATAATTTCGACTATGTACATATTGAGAGCATACACTTTTCCTTGAGGACGATATCGGTTATCAACGTAAGTTGGTCACACTATTACTATAATCGAGCCATTATACTTGCGACTATGATTAAGTTTTTGACAACGTTGCTAGGGATAGGCAACCACTTATACTTAGTTTGAAAAGTTTCTTAGTTTAATTATTTAAGTACTTTACTTTCAAATTCATAAAAATAAAAAGAAAAAGGTTTTAAGTTTCAAGTTTGACTATCTACGCATGATCTTTTGTGCTTTCTTTTCAGGGAGAATTAGTGCATGCATAGAAAAGAGAGAAGGACTTAGTGCCTTACGACCCTGAGATTGACAGAACCAATGAAGGAACGAAAAAAAAAAGAATCAAGATGGATAAGGATTAAGCAAGAAACTAACAAGAGGGCCGAGGGAATAAACAACCCGAAGGTGAACTGGTAGTGCAGGATAGAGTGCGGGGACATGTGTTTTTGTGACTACTTCAAGCCAGAAGTTCAAGAGACTTACAATGGAGTAATGAGGCTACTAGCAAACACTAACGAGTTCAAATTGAGACCATATCTAATTAACATAATGCAAAATATATTTTTCAACGGACTAGCCAATGAAGATTTAGTTTCACATGTAGAGAATTTCTTGGAGAACTGCGACACCGTGCATTTTACCGGAGTTACAAAGGAGGTGATGAGGAATAGAATTTTCCCATTCTCATTAGGTAGAAAAGCCAAATCCAAATTCCAAGGATTGAACACATGGAGTATGACCTCATGGGCAGAAATCAATGAAAGATTTCTAGAAATTTCTTCCCCCAGTGAAGGTCAGTGAAAGGAAGTTTATAATTAATCAATTCAAGCAGAAAGATGCTGAGTCTTTTGGCAAAGCTTGGGAAAGACTCAAGGAGATGCTAAGGAGACGTCCAAAACATTGATATGTGAAATGGGCATAGCTCCAAATTTTTTACTATGGGATGAGCCACTACACAAGAACACTAATAGATGTCGGAGCACGTGGTTCTCTACTAACGAAGGATGACGATGGAGCATTGGATCTCCTTGAACTTATGCCTCAAAACTTTACAACCGGTAATCATTCCACAGTGAGAAAACCAACATGTGTATATGAGATTGATTCACAAGCCGCAATTGGCACAACTATTCAACCTAAGCAATCAAATGACTAAGCTTTAAATGGGACAACAAAGTCCACAAGTGCACATGATACAATAACCTATTAATCACCAAACTATGGTGGTTAATCAAATGGATATGAAAAAAGGAATGGATTATGAAGATGTAAACTTTATGAACAACCAGTGCTATGGAAACAACTTTAAGTTGAGAGGAATGACTCCTCAAAGGTTTTATCAAAGATACAAAAACAACCATAAATTCTCATATGAAAACCCTGATAACAAAATGAAGTTACCTCTAGGATTTGATCAACAAGTCCAACAAGAGAAGCTAGGGTAGACCAAAAAGATGAATTCATTAAAGTAAATTGAGAAACTTTTACAAACCATGGACATGAGCAATAGCAAACGCCATAAGAAGCACAAAAAAGAAATAAAAACGTAAATCGAGCTATGAAGAGAACGAACGATGAGAGATTACAACCCGTCAAGAACTTAGAAAGACAGATTGGTCAGTTAGCCATTAACTTGAATTAAAGGAAAGAAGGACATTTTTCGAGTAACACTATCATAAATCCCAAGGAGAATGTTAGGGCTATTTACATCATGAACACTACGACAACGAATGAGTGAAGACGATAGCAAGTGATGTACAAGCTAGAAAAGTTCAACATTTTAGCTATGCGGAAGCATGAAATGACGCGTGAGAACATAACATAAGTGAGGCAAGATGAACTCGAGGGATTTAGGCAACAAAGAATCAATGCCTTAAAAAACCACAAGAAGGGAAATAAATAATGAAAATCTAATAAAAAAGATGAAGGACCTTCTAAAGAAACACCAAAAGGAAATAGTGTCAAGGTTATTCCAAGGAAGCAGGAACCGAAGTTCAAGTTCATACCGAGGCTTGAAGCAATCGAGATGAGAGATCCTAAATAGATAATGCATACTAATAAGCATTGATGGGCACCAATTTAGAGATTTCTTATGTGATACGGGAGCCTCTGTCAATTTCATGCCAATAATGGACAAGTTGTATACCGATTTGAAGATCTATTATGCCAATACAAAACAATTTGCAAGTAGTTGATGGAAACTTGGTACTAACTATTGTGAGAGTCTTGAATGTGCACGTAAAAGTTGGTAGATTCACATTCATAGCAGATTTTAAGGTTATGGATCACAATATGGATGATATGTCTATGATACTTGGGTGACCAATCTTGAACAATGTCGATGCAAACTTGTACACAAGGGAGAAAAAGATCACAATGAGTATCGAGGAGGATGATGACATCGAGAAGATTGTTTTTGTTGATTGGCAAGAAGTACACCCAAATGGGAATGATATTATTATCTCTGATCTATAAATGGAGTGTCTCAGTTTAGACTCAGACTAAACGAGTGAAAAGGCATTGGGCTAATGACTTGAAACTAAATGCTACTGGGAGGCAACTCAGGGGTTTTTAAATTTCAGTCAGTTAGTTATTCAAGTAGTTGTTTAGTTAAATTAAATAAAATTCAAATGATATAGTTTTCTAACTTTTGAGAATTATTGCTAAAAATGCAAGAAAGACCATTTTTTTGGAGACGATTCATCGGAATGGAAAAGTCTCGATAAACTCAGTTAAAAGCTTTAAAAAGTGAAGAAGTTAAAACGGCAAATGTGAGGTACATGGGCAAATCAAGAGTAAATTTTTATGGAATTATTTTTTATTTATACATGGATTTCACGTGGTCATGACATCTTATGTAGTAATACATAAAGTCAGGAGAGTGCCAAATAGATATTAATGAAAAATATATGCAAAAAATGTGGACAGACATTTTGATGCCATGTGTTGCACATACGACACAGTAAGGTACTGAGCACGGCCCCAATAGGGCGCCAAGTAGTGAACGCAAAACCCTTACAGGACCGTCGACACTGTCACGGCACTGTCATGGCGCCATGTCCTATAAGGGACATCGCCAGCATCGTTGCAAGTTGTTTTAAACCCCATTTCGCCATGTCATTCACAGTTGAAATCAATTCCATTCACCACCAACCAAGAATATTTCCCTCTAGAACCAAAATTGATCATTCCTATGTGAGAAAAGGGTTCCTATTGATTAAGAGTGAAAGGAGAGTGTGCATTGTGGATTTGCACAAAGTGGAGAGCTAGGGCTTTTATTTGGGGATTTGATTCAAAAAATGCACTAAGGTTTTAGCTTGTGAGCAAATTGAGAAGGCTAGGATTGATAGAGGCTTGGATGAGTAGTCTACATCAAAAAGTAGTCTGGCATTGAGGTAAATTTATAATTTCATTAGTTTTGCTTTGAAATTTTAAGAAATTTTAATGAAATTGCAGGAATTGTGGATATGAGGTTGTTGGATAAAAATCTCAATTTGTTTGAATGTTGGGCATCAATGTGACTTATGGAGACCTAGTAAATATTTTTTTGCATTATTTGGAATATGAATGGTCTTTATGATATAAATTTTTGATTTTAGGTGATTTCAATACCCATATTACATTATTGTTGAATTGTGTGAATTTTGAGAAAAATGCCGAGAAGGAGGCAAACAAGTCAAATGAGCAAAGTGAGAGCAAATGATTTTGGGGCATTATCCTCAAGAAATCCCAATAAGGGGGAACCTAAGCCATTTAAGTTAAAGTACTTTATTTATATAGAGGCTAATGGTAGATATGAGGTTATTGAGCATAGGGAGTGCATTTGTGAGAGAGGTATCAATTTGCCGACCAAGTATGATAAAAATGTAAAAAACTTCATTAGGCAACAAGGTTGGGAGCGATTCACTCAAGACTATTGGGAGAACAAAGTTAAAGGAGTGAGTTAAATTGTGTATGAGATTTACGCCAATGCTAAGTTTACTAGAAAAGGTGATTCACTTAAGGTGAGAGGGGTGTTTGTTCCCTTTAATGTGCGTAAAATTAATAGCATATATGGGTTATAATACTTGAGTATGGTTGGAGCCGCCAAAGTTTTTCGAATAATTTATATGAGTAACCTTATAACCTATACCTTTTTAGAGCCATAGAGCAAGCATTGGTTGTTCAAGAACAACAAGGATGGTTAATGGGAGCTGAGAATATGCCAAAGTACATTAAGAAGGGGAGCGTGAGGAAAGTCTATGGAATGTGGCAAAACTTTCTTATTGCTTCATTATACCCGACCTCTCAGCAGGGCGAGATCAACTAGTTAAAGGCAGCTTCTTTGTTTGAGATTACAAAGAATGGGGAAGTCAATGTCACTGAGATAATCTAAAAGAATTTGAGGGATTCCATTATGTTAGAAATAGATAAAAAATTGTTGCTTCCAATCTCAATCACTCAATTGTGCTTGAAGGTCGGAGTATGAATGCTTTAGGATGAAAAATTTGATATTGAAGCCTAGCCATCCATGGATAAGAAGTTTATGCTGACACTGAAATAACCATTTGGTTACTAAGACTCCAAAGAAGTAAGGGAGAGAGCGAAAGGCAACAGACTTGAGGTCAAGTTATTGGCTAAGTAGCAAAAAGATCATGCAACAACAACAACAGCAACGGAGTTAGCCCAAGAATTGGAAGACGAATGATATGGAGAGGAGGAGGAGTAACAACAGGGATTTACTGAGGGCTACGAGTTTGTAGACCTACATATAGGAGATCATGACTTGGATGGTCCTAACGTTTTTCCACCACCTCCTTCACCATAGCCACTAATACCACCACCAGAGGACTTGAGTCCATAACAACAGAGGCCATGGATTGCTGAGATAAGGAGATAGTACCAAGAGGGCATGGATTAGTATCGTGAAGTGTTAATGAGATATGAGCAAGACCGATTGAACGGACAACAAAACTTCATGTTGTTTGCAGATCATCAAAGGGACATAGCTAGATATGAGAGGAGCAGACAAATAAGATCAACTAATAGGTCTTTTGGCTTTCTAGCAGCACCAAACTTTATGTTTGATCTAGACGTGGTGCAGAGCAGAAGGGTGGAACATATTTTAACACCATCCTATGCTAGAGTTGATAATGATGATGACACGCAGTCCTTATGTTAAAGTGTTAGGACGTTTTTAGATTTTGGGAAGATAAGAGATACATTGACACTAATTAACTTTACATTTATGATATTTTTTATTTACATTTTATGTTTATTTTATATATCTTAGTTATTATATGTTTGTGTTTTAGTGTTTTCATGTTTTAAGCTTATTTTTAAACTTTAAGGACAAGGTTTGGTTTAAGTTTGGGGGCATTAACACTACACCATGGAAAGTGGTAAGGAAATGATGAAATAAGGATAAACACCATAAATATGATTAGGGGCGGTTTGGCCAATTTGCAAACCACCACCAAACGACGAACCATCAAAATCGCACCCAAACCACCCGTGGTTTGCCCAGTTTGGACGATTTGGTTTCACAATTTTCTTGCGACCCATTTAAATAAAACAAAAAAAAGAAAACAACAACTACCACCACCACTAGTGCTACTGTAGCTAGTTGAGTTAAGTTTTCTTTCCAACTATATGAACTTCCGTAGACTCTTGAAGTGCTAAAGTCTACCAAAGATGAGTTTGATCTACGCTTATTTGTGAATTTCGGAGCTTATTGAGAAATCATGAGATTACATACTTGCTACTTGAGTATAGAGATGAAACAAACTTATAAGTAGTAATGGTTTTAGTTGTAATCTACTTTGGTGTTTCGAAAGTGAAGTTATATGTGTCGTTAAAGCTACATGTCTTAAAATATAAGTTTTTGAAAAGGAAAAAACACTTGAGTTGATTATTAACTTAAATAATAGTGAATTAAAGGATACTCCATGAATAAGCTCTAATCAATGGTGCTATTGCATTTTTAGGTAATTAAGGTTTAAAGGAAGGAAATGAGCAAATATAAGAAAAAACGAAGAAAGAAATCCCTAAAAGCATGGTTGGCACCATGACTACTCATTGTGGCACTGTAGATTGCTAAGGCACAACATGGGAAGGAAATGCACAGTGTGGGAGAGCAAAGAAAGGGGGGAAAAATAGTCTGAAGGTTCAGCGTAGTTATGGCAATATGGACATATAAGGGAAGGCACTTAGACTAGAGGTGACAACGCTGAGGTCACAAGAGCTTAAAAAAGTGCACATAGGAGTTGCCACAGTGATGGCACTGTGGAACACAAGGGACGATGCTTGGGCAGTAGTAACAGCACCAGATTCATAGAAAATAAAAAAGTTGCAATTTTATTTCGAGTTAAATTATAATGTAAGGTTTGTAATTAATATTAGAAAGTCTAAATAGGTATTAGGATGTGCCATACTTAACAATATCAACTACTAGCCACAATTAGAGTAATTTAGCATAGGTTTACTTGGTTTTGAGTATTAAGGAGTTTTGTGTTGAGAAAACATTGAAAACTCTGTGTTTGCAATTCAAGTTTGGTTTCATTGGTTTAAATTGAAAGTAATATATTTATATTCATCTCTAATTTGCAATGATTTCAAGTATGAATTGCGATGTTTATTTCAATGAAGTATGAGTACTTTATTAATTTTACGGATCAATGGATCACATGTTATGAACATTATTCTATGAATACCAGTAGAAAGTGATTAATCTTAGACATCTTGATCATTTTTTTTAATGATTTTAGGTTTTATAAGTTATCGTGATCATTGAAGCTTTTAATCTGGATATGAATGGTACAACCGTAAAATACACAACATCGAGCAATAGTTGTTGATTAGGTAGGCTGGGATAGTAAACTTAGTTGGTTATAAATCCAAGAATTTGGGACATTAAAGCAATATGGAGTTTACATTATTCACACGATACGTGGAGTTCTAGTTTGCACATTAAAATCTTTTCTATTACGATAGTGGCTTAAAATGGATTTGAAGGAAATTTATCTCCTAATTCGGCATTGCACACAACATATTGAGATGTATAAGTGGTTAAAAAATAAAGTATTAAATTACTTATGTGAAGTTATGAACTAAGATATCCTTAATATAAGAGTTAAAGTAAAGTTTACATTATTTTTTTAGATAGATTCATTTAGTATAAAACCATTTAAGAAATAATTTCCTTAGCAATAGTTCAAAGTTAAATAGGTTATTAAATAGGGCAAGAACCTTTCCTGAGGAAGATAATCGTGATCAACGTAACTTGATTGCACAATTAACAAAAGCGAGTTGTTATACTTGTGGCACGTGTTAAACACAAATCACTATAGTCTCACCTTCATCGTTGACTCCATCGTCGATCTCCTCTTCTTCATCTCTTGGTTTCTCTATTATCTCTTTCTCTTTTGATTTCGATTCATCGCAATGTGAAACGAAAAAGATGATGTGGGTTTTGGAGACAAATATTAGATTCATCGAGATTTCTATAGCATGAATCTCGAGGCAGATCTAAAGGCTATAAGTAATTTGTTCTTCTCCTTATATACTTTGATCTTCCTTGAGAATACGTGTTACGTATCTTGACCGACCAACCCATCACCTCTTGACCGACCAACTTATCAAATACAAACTTTCTCGAGAATCACACACATGAAACTTGATGACAATCTAAAGGATGGAAGTCAAAGTAACATTCCTTAAAGTGACACTAAATTTCACACATAAGTTACACATATACATTGATTATTCTTGAGATGTGATGCCATGCATATTGAGGAATGGATAATCTATCCAACATCCCACCATTCAATACCATTCACTCCTCGGCTCAAGCGTAACACGTATATCAAGGTGAATCTATTGTATACTTTAATTTGATTTGAACTTTCGAATTTGTTTTTATATTTTTATATATAAACTATATATATACATATATCCACCTATGTATTTTCGTAACTATAAATTTGTCGTGCTCACCAACGATCACTCTCAGGCGTGCACACTATTGTACTTCCCTCCTTGTGTCACCCTCGACCACTCGTGTCACTAATTGCTGATCATTTTATTAATTATTCTCCATTTCCCAATATATATTTATATATATTATATATATATAAACAAATATATATGTATACCTACAACTTCGCCATGCGCGCCAATGAGTTTACTCAAGCGTACACACTACCTCATGACTCGTGTGCATCACCCATGACCCACACAAGGTAATGCGTGTTCCATAACTCATCAATTATTCAATTATAGGCCAATTAATTCAATTATTTCCATAAATAATAATACAATCCCTATAAATACCAAACGACATGCAAATTCACGTACATGCTAATCAAGACAAGCAAGGCTTAACCACGGTTCTAAATCAGGTTAATTATCTTTTGGATTAATACTAATCATCAGCTTAAGGTTACGGGTCGTTACAGCCTCCCCAATTTCAGATAATTCCATTCTCGAAATTAGAGGGAAACATTCAAGTTATCAGTAGTTCTAAAGATAAATGGAATTTTCTCATCCATTTATAACTCCCATTTCTCGATTATCTCTTTTTTTCGTGGCATAACTATTTTACTATAATCTAAACCTACAAAGCCCTTTCATCAAGGAGACTTTCAAAAACACAATGAATTTGTTTTTTGAATTCTCCAACAATCTATGATGCTTGACCCCTCAACATTTTTATTATAACCAAGTTGTAGTTATATATCACCTAGCCTGCCATATCATCTATGTTTAACTCTTTATTATTTCATTTTCTTCAAAAGCTAAACTCCAATCTTATTTGTATACCTCAATATATACAAAATTGAGTATGTAGCATCCCCTAACCAGATTAGGGAGATACTCGTCCTGAGATTTTTATTAAGCCCGAATAATCTCACTAGACCTAACTAAAGCCAGCAGCTTATCCTTATATATCCTAATATACACAAACGGATATCAAATATCGATGTAAAAAAAAAAAAAAAAACACAGCAAAAATTAAAACTTTTTCGATAATTAAATTATATACAAAACCAAATCCAATCGAAATAAACCTCGGTAATACAAAACCTCTCATCCCTAGTAATATTACAAGAATGTAATTAAACACGAATATATAAGGCAAGGGAAGATTCATTACATTGAAGAGAATATCAAGACTCTTAAATCTTCTCTATCCTGTAGTAGTAACGCTCGTCAGTATTCCTGAAATATTAATTGAGATACGTGTTCTAACTTGCTCAGTAAGTAAGGATTCACAAAACCATCAAAATTCTATATAATAATCAAGAATGATATGCAATACCTATCACAAACCATTTGTTATCAATATAGTTCTAACACCTTATGTTTATAACCCATAAGTCAATCCCCCAAGAGCAAAGGAAATTCTAATTAATTTATAAAAGAGTCACTATTTTTTGGGGTAGGAGCATGCTCCCTCACTTAGTGGAGCGCGCTCCCCTAATTAGGTTTATCACAACTAATGAAGCGTGTGTGCACCTCTGCTAGATGGAGTACGTTCCACCCAATAATGTCTCGATAGTGAGCAGGGCAGCAACCACTGTTTCATTACTAACTCATCACGACAACCTCAAACACTCTCCCAAAATATTAGGGACAACCTATAATGAGGTATAAACTCATTTCTAGTGATCAATAACTTCATCCACTGTTGGAAGCAAGTCTCGGATCTCCATCTAAGGAATTAAACATTGAAACACCATATCATCTCATATATCTTGCTCAATCCATCAAAAGAATAACATAACCTCACTGACAAGAATTTACAGACTTAATCAATTTATCAACTACAACATCCATTATATTGTGCTAATGCCAAAATCTAGTTAATTTCATTACATTACTTACCATTAAGCTTTATTTCTACCATCGGATATAGATAAGAACTCACATCACCCTTCAGGTTTTTAGTATCCATTCTCAATCTACTTGATAACTTCATATCTCCTTATGAAATCAATAAAATATATCATCATCACCTCAGATAATTCACAATTTTCTCGTGTACTTTAATACGATATGGACTTACCTGTATAACCAATATAAAGATATCTATGAGGTCATCAAAGTAATTCTTGCATAAATATCTTTCCAAATTGGGATTTTTTCTCATAATTTAATGTGTCTAGCACGATTCCATTAGACAGTCTAATATGGATTCTAACAATTAATAACCAAATCATAGTATATCAATTAACCATATCATCTAATTAATCAATCTGTTAGCTCAGATCCAATCTGAGCTTCAAAGAACTGATTTTTAGTTACTAATTCCAACAACTCGGTTGATGTTGTGCATGCGCAGGACTTTATTCTATCATCATTATTAAACATCTCTTTCAAGATATAGTACTGAGAAGTTCCTATTATAATTACATTTGGTGTTCTTTTCTCTACTCAAAGTATTGATCACATCTATCACTGTGTGGGTGATTTCTCAGGGTGAATTCATTATATTCATGAATTTAGGTTACTCAGTTCACCTCTAATTTATTTCACTTTGACAACTATACTCTTCAAATTTTCACAGCTTCAAGATCTCTAAATCACATTGCACTAACTCTTTGATTTTCATATTTCTTGTCTATCTTTTAGTGTTTCCTCTAAGATTCCTTAATCAATGGGATAATAAAAATTCTCTCCAAATCCCTTTCACCTGGGTAAATTAAAATTTCAAACCTTGCGATGAATGAATGAACTTGTGCAACTTATTCATTTGAATGGATTAACAAATAAGCTAGGATTTACATCCATATTTTATAACCCTAAGTCTCACCTCTACAATTTATTGTTCTAATTCATTCCATTCATTGTTTGAAATACATTTCAATCTTTCATTCTACCAGTGGTGCTTTAAAATTTTTTGAATGAATACCAAAATACTTATTTCACAATAGTTCTCCTAAACCTTCCTTATACTATATAATAGTATAAACTACAATCTCTTGCTTTGTTATATCAACATACAGCTACCTGAAATAAAGTATTAAGCTAAACCTTTAACTTTTTTTCATATTCCAGGTATAACCAAGCAATTATTGTAGTTAAATCATATTTCAATTTCCTAGCAAGACATCCTTGCTTAATTTATGACTCGTCACAATTCCATGTTTAGGCTAATTAAACACATAACACAATAGTACTTCAAGTCTTTGTATATGTTGTTTGTATCATTCAATTATTTTACACTAAAACTATTTTCATGATTCTATTTTGAATATAAGATAATTCTCTAATTGTGTCAATCCTTGTCAAATCAATTGACTCACAATTATTATTCAAAGCATATTAGAGAGATTTTTATTTGAAGCTTAGTATTTGCACTTATAATCTTTGGTGTAAACTAATTTATCATCAAAGTTCACATAACCTTAAGATATTAATTGTGCATTTACTAAGTATTGAACCATTTTTATATTGTCATTGGTAACACATTGATACTATTCTATCAATAGAGTTTAATAACTATACATTGTTCATTTATGAACATAGCATGAACTTGATTGAGTTTTTATGGTTTCCACCTTGATTTTTAACATGAACAAGCCATTGCCTGACATCATATTCATATAGTTCTAATTCTGATATTAATTTAATAAAAATCATATCTCAACCAACCTTTAAGAACAATTGGTTTCATGTAATATACACAAATGAGTTGTCAATTTTTGGGCAATAAATATTCATTCTCAATTTAATTCAAATTAGTTGATCATTCAAGTTGAGTTCTCAAATTCATATAATTTTCATAATACACTAAGTAAAATTAAATTAATTATTGTTTTAACCTTAGAAATCAAGTAATTGATGAATTTAAATCTCAAATTGTAGCAAAACTCCAACAAAATTTGATAACTAGACTGCTTGAAACATTTGAAATCACAATTTTTATTCATCAAGCTGAAACTCTCATCATGAACTCACTACTATTCTATAACAATTTCAAACCATTGAATCTCGAATGATAGCTTTATTTGTACAAATTCTCATTTGTAGAAATTAAGTCATCTACAATTTTTCTGTTAAGAGTAGAAGTTAATACCATCATTTTGGTACACCGCTCATTCATTCATTCCTAGTATTATACAATTTTCCTTGGATTCTCAAATCTTCTGATTTAGTAACAATTCATTCTCCCCAATGTTGACTATGCTAGTCTAAATGATCAAATTAGCGCATCTCATTACTCCTCTATTCTAACTCAAACTATACAAGTTTTCTACTTTATGTTTTTATTTGAAATTACCATGAAAGAAATAGATGTCCTATAGATAAGATAGAGTTGACTAACAACGCAAATTTTTCATAATCCTCCAACTCTCATCTCTCTATGAATCATCACTTTTTGATGTAATTTCACAATTAAGATCATTTTCTTATATCCCAGAATTAATCTACACCTCAATCTTGTAATCTTATGTTTCCTTTCCATGCATGTGCATCCACTACAACGTTACTCTTTTATTTGATCATTCTATTAGTTGGTACGATTACACCACAACAACATTAATAAGTTTTTTCTTGTTTTTCATGTATCTTCAGTTCACCTAGTTACATTATAACAACACTGACAAGTTTCTTCTCCTTAGTCCAATATGGACAAGCACCATATCTAAAAATCTTTTACTTCATCATAACACATGAAGTATAAAGACATTAGTGGTTATCTAACCTCAATTAAGTTCTTGTCATCATTTTATTTTCTCACTGAATATCATTTAATCTTTGTTAAACTAGTCTCAATACTAGTATATATTCTACTCAAAGTGAATCTTCAACTTTGAGTTTCCCTTGAAATCATTCAATGTTTCCTCTAATTCTTAATGTCCATTCTCATAACATTCATCTCAAAGTCCAACTCCAATCGATCTTTTTCTTTGACTATCATTAATTATACAATATCGATAATAATAAAAAGTTTTAGAGACCATTATATGTAAGAATATTTTACTTTTTTCTCTCTTTGTAATATTTATTATGTCTTTCCTTTTTCCATATACAATTGAGATTTAGGTTTATACATACCCCAATGCTTAATAGTTTCTCAATTCCTGAGACATTAATGGATACAAACCATTTTACTTCCATTTAGGAAATATATTATATATATATATCACATAGGTACAATACATCCTACCTTGTAACATAGCTTAAGTTTATATCTTTCATTACCCCCTAAAACATCGATAAAACCATTAATTTAGTTTTAACTTGAGAATAAATCTCCAAGTTAGTAAACCTAGACACCAATTCAATTCACGGGTAATGAAATCATGTTCTACATTAAAATGTATTAAAGTTATTCTTGATTCTCAAACAATTTAAGAATAGGGAGGTTCACTCTATACGCTAGGAACTAATACCAACTATAACATTCCCTATCCTGATTAAGAGAATGCGTAGCTTGAAACCCTAATTGAGCCGGTATACTAGTCGGACTCAATTATAGTAGCAATATAGCCATCTTTCATACCTGATAATCATAATATAGTATATCATATATCAAAGAAATAATTGAAAATGCACCGAAATTAAAACTTTTCAATAATACAAACAATATACTAAACTATACTAATCAAATCCAAAATCGATATCAAACTTGGTTTAAAAAATAACCCCTAGCCCTTAATATTACAAAATAGTGATTCAGTACAATATTTGAACATTCAGCAAGGGAATCAATACATCACATTGAAGAGTGTAAGTTCCTGATCTTCTATGTTCCTAAGTTGAACATCTATTATTAACTTAAAATGTTAATTTTAGGAATGAGCACTCCAACTTGCCCAGTAATTGATGCTTGTAACCAATTAACTATCATCTAATTTCAATGACTCAATGAATAACAATATGAACTATAACATATCTATTTAGGTATTGAAAATGATATAAACAATAGATAACTGATGCAAGTCAGTAGTTTAATAGTAGCTATACTCGTGACATCATTTTTCATTTCAATTAAAAAAGTCATCTATCAGTTATTTAAGAATTCCATTACCCAAAATCCAAACATCGGCCAATGGGCCATTTCGTCAGCATATTCAAGAATAACGTCAATACTAATCCATGGTATATGAAGTTAAAAGAGGTTAATCCTTAAAGACCACATAGCCACTCTGTATCTAGATAGCACGATCCAGCTCATCATCTTAATATTAGTTACATTTATGCTCGTCATAGTACAGTGTTCCCATCCTCAATCGATAGAGTACAAGAACTAAATATACTTATTTACAATGCATAATTGATAAGAATACGAGTCACACTTACCTGTACCGAGCTTTCCTAAAATTATACCAACTTACATAATTCTCGCAGTCTATAGGCATTTACCTATTGATCAAGAACCTAAAACTAATCATTTGAAATAAATTTAAGTCTAATACACATTAATTAGAACCCATAAACTAGTCTTAATCAAATTTAAAACTAATTTGCCACTCTTTAAGTCAATTCAAACATTTAATGTTTTACGATGTAAAAACCCCCGTTATAAAGTCTCACACGAATCCCAATTCTTCATTTTTCAAAGAAATTCATCAATTTCTTTTTATTTGATCAAAATATTATTTTTCGAGAATTTTTCCTAAATTCTAACCACATTTTTAAAAGGGGGGTTTGATCCCTGAACTGGATCGGACAAGTTCAATTGAACTGGATCCAATTAAATTTGGTCCAGGGGATCAAATCCCATTCTTTTCCAAATCTCCTCCGTTACTCTATTCATTCAAATCAACTTCCTCATTTATTTTTCTTATTTTGATTGATTGATTGGGTATGGGTTTAGCCCAATCCCCAGGGTGTGTTTAGATAGGGGAGACGACTCCTCTGTCGTCTCCTACCTCGGACCCCTGCTCCTTCTCCATCAAACCTCCATTACAACAACCATAGCGACACACAATAACTAACAACAACACCAATCACAATAGTCTTACCTTCATCGTCGACTCCATCGTCGATCTCATCTCCTTCGTTTCTCAATTTCTCTCTTCTCTTCCTCTCTTTTAATTTTAATTCATCTCTTTGTGAAATGAATCAGACAATGTTGGTTTTAGAGATAAATATTAGATTAATCGAGATTCATAACACATAAAACTTGAGGAATATTTGAAGGCTAAAAATCATTTGTTATTATCATTATAAATTTTAAGTTTAGTTGAGAATACTTGTTGCGTATCTCGAAGTCGGTCTTGTGGTTATCAACCAACCCATCCACTCTTGACTGACTTACATATCAAATATAAATATTTTCTAGAGATTCGCGCATACAAAACTTGAGAACGATCCAAAAGATGGAAGGCATATTTGTATTCCTCAATTTGACACTATATTCCATACTTGTATATGCATATGCATTGATTATTCTTAAGATGTGATTACACGCATCTCGATGCGTGGATAATATCTCCAACGTCCCATCGTTCAAACCATTCACTCCGCGACTCAAGCATAATACGTATATTGAGATGATACTTTAATTTAATTTAAACTTTAGGACTCATTTTTATGTATTTTTTATATAAACTATACATATAAATTCACCTATGTATTTTTGTGACTATGAATTCGTCATGCGCATAAATGATTACTCTCGAGTGTGCACACTATAGTATATCCCCCGCTTGTCATCCTCGACTCAGCTTGTCACGAAACGCACATTTTTCCAATCTATATATTTAGATATATACCATATATATATATATGTACGCCTATAACTTCATCATGTGCACCAACGAGTTCACTCGAGCGTACACGCTACCCCACAACTCGTTTACGTCACCCTTGACATGGTATTAAGCATTCTATAGTTCATTAATTATTCAATTATAGGCCAATTAATCCAATTATTTTGCATAAATAATAATACGATCTGTATAAAACCCAAATGACATGTAATTCTGCACGCATGCTAATCGAGATAAGTTGGGCTTATTTACGAGTATAAATCAAGTTAATTAACTTTTAGATTAACCCTAATCACTTGCTTAAGGTAAAGAATCATTGCACCCATACTTGTATATATTTACTTTTTTCACCTTATATATAGTGTATTCTATTACACGTTTTCCATAGTTGGACTGATGCTTTATTTGATCTGAAAGTTAATAAAAATCCATGTTTATGTTTACTTGAAGAATTCCATTGTAAAACATCGTTTATCTACTTCCAACTCTGTAAAATAGAAGCCACACTTTGTAAATGGTTAGTTTTACCTAAAAGAATGTAAGTTTTAACAAATAAGATAGAGAATATGATGATTAGCACATACTACGAGGAGCAATAATGTGGCAACATACGTCAAGGGCTGCGAGACCTGCATAGCAGCTTACCCGGAGGCCTCGGGGCATGGGGCTGCCATAGTTGGTATCAAAGCAATGGTTCAACGAACCTAGGGAAATAATGAAAGAGCATGAAACTTAATGAATGAAGACTTAGATGTAGAAACCTGATGTGTTTTCCTTAGAACCATAGTTGGGAAGTGATTGTGAAGGGGTAAAGATAGGGCTTATATATGTGTTATGTTTTGTTTGTATATATATTATATAGACATATATTGAAGATGATTTAGCATTCGCTATTTTGATAAAGATGGATGAATAATCGGATCTTGGTAGACATTTGGACAACAAGCGCAATCTGGTACATGAAGCCAAAGTAGAGTTAATTTAGAGTCACCCAGCAAGTATCTTCATAAGGACTTCGACATACAAGTGTATTTTCTACTTGTGCAACAACACGCACTACCTTTCAACAAAACGATGCTGATCGAGCAGAGTACGAAGACTAAAAAAAAAGGTGTGAAAGGACAAAGAGAGCAGTATGATAGGGATAAATGGCAAATAGGTGGCATTCAGACCGCTAGAGCTAATATAATACTAATACTTCCAACATCATAGAAGACATAAAGAGACTATTTTAAGAGGCATAATAGGGATAACCAGGACTGCATAGATGACTATTAATCTGATCAGTATAGTTATGATGACAGACAAGTAGTATGTGCCATTGTACCCAGGTTTGCAGAGCAACCTAGACATTAGACACCGCAATAGTGATAGGACCGAGATTAAGGAGGCCATGAATGGGATTAGAAATATCGAGGTCAAGGCAGAGATCCAAGTACAAACATGTAGGGAGGTCGGTAATGCATCGATGTTTTCTATGTAGTCTGGTTAGACATCTTATAGGTCATTATTGGAGGGCATCCCCACCACCAAAGCCAACTCAGACTCAAGAAAGAGCTCGCGCAGTAGGTTAGACAGACAAGGAGCCAACCAAATAGCATTTCGATGGTAAGTTATCTGACCTATTCTATCAGTTACTACTTTTTGAATTATGTTACATATGTTGATTCCTAACTAGGCATACAAAGACACAGAGGTTGTGCTATACACTAAGCCAAAGCATATGGCATGGGCGCCCTCTATGAATTGCGACCTGATTTGATTGTCTTTAGTGCACGTGTCGTTAGGTCATGGGTCTATATCGACCACCGTGAGGGCTATTGGTTGATGGGCTAGTGAAGGGATTGGATAAGCCCACTGAAGGGATCCTAACGTATTGAATTATAGTCTATTGGGGTTCGAGGTTGAGTTGGTGATGTCAGTTATTCCATCCATAGTTTCATCTCTACGACAAGAATAACGGAAGACCGTGGTTTATTGGGTGTTAGTACCATGAATTAATCCATGATTCGGGATGGTAGTCTACCCTAATTCTGAAATGAAATTTTTCGTATTTGGAAAAAATTGTTACAACTCAATATTTGTTGATGCCATTATTTAGGTTATTTTCAAACTCGAACGCCAACTCTAGCCCACGTAGATGCCCCAGATAGGCTAGAACATGCATGACTGGGCATAAATTGTTATGTATTTGTTGATTGCAAAATCGCGATGTTAATTATTATTTATGTAATAACTCATCACATGTATGTATTTATATTGCCATACTATATGAAACTGTGTGATAGGTAAATGCCTTGTAAAACGTGTTGATACGAGTACCAGGTAGGCATAATACGGCTACACTAAGTCTCATAATGCTAACTTAAAAACAAAACTAGAACAAGGATGAATATGGCATAAAATAAATAACCAAACTTTAGGCTAAGTCATTATAATCGAGTATGTTAAGGATTGGCACACCTTAGGATGCGTGCCAAGACGCGGGGCACTTGGTGTCGAGTAATTAGGTACTAAAGGAAATGGTAATACACCAATTTAAGACCCTAAATAGCCTACATATGTATAAAAGTGCCTAATTTAAATTATTTGAATCAATTGATTACAAATGCCTTTAGTTGGATTGAAGCGTTGATGTCATAGATTTGTCTTGAGATTCGCATTAGAATATAATCCTAGGAGATTTAAGTTGGGAATTAGTGCCACAAGATAGGAGTTCGGGGAGTAGGATTTAACAAGGACTATTAGATTGAGCTCAAGATAATTGAACACAATTGGTTACAACATAACCAATATATAGCTAAGTTAGTGGAAAATCACTTCAAGCAATAATAAGAAAACTTGTTCTTCGGCTGGAGTCCTGGAAAATTCATCAAAGACTAGGAGGAATTGAGGCCATCTACTAGAGGAATCGAGCTAGGAAGACCAAGTCCAAGACTTCATAGTTTAGGTACAAAAAACCACTCTTTACTTTCTTAAGTTCATCAATAAAGTGTACAAGGAAACTCAAGTTTTTGGGGTTTTGTGCAAAAATAAATTTCAAAGATTAAGCTACTATTTTATCTGAATTATAGTTTCTAAACTTATTTTGATGATCAATAATTGTTTCAAACTAGTTTTGGTAGGAAATTGGGTTTCATGAGGTCTTGATGCATGCATCTTAACTCATAGCAAATGTTTTAACCTAACCTTTATAAATTAAGCATAACTCCCTCATACAAACTCCAAATGGGATGGATCTTATGCCTTTGGAATAATTACTTGAAGATCTACAACTTTTTTCTTGAAGGAATTTAGAAATTCAAACTCGTTCTAGCTAAAAAATGCTATGAAATTAGGCAGTTGAAATGTTATTATGAGATTTTAAAAATGAGTTTTGAAAAAGCATAACTCTCTCAATTCTTATCGTTTTGAGCTCATCTTTTAGTATATCGTTATTAGGTATGTTAGAAGCCTTTTGACAAAAATATGGTTTTCGAGCTATAAATATGGAGAAATGATTTTTACAAACTTGTTTGTCAGATTTTGATTCTAATTCCAGCGGTCTTTGATCTTTGATATCTCATTCGTATTATATCGAAACTTTGCACACCAACCGTTCCTGAAAGCTGAAACCTAAGGCTTAAACTTTCTTCTTATGCATTTTCAATTATTTTGAATATATCATGGTTTAATTTGCACTACAATACTAAGTATCAAATTGAGGTTTTACTAAAATTTAAAGAACTGGTTTAGGAAAAACTTTATAAAAGTAAATTAAACTCACTCTAATCGATCTAAAAACACCTATAACTAACCTAAGGAGACTTGAGAACTATGGTACAATAGTCAAGGGCATGACATGGTATTTTCGGGCTTTCGGAGTGTGATTTGAGGTGTGTAAAACCTAACTGACGTCACTTGAGTATTTACTTTTTTCATTACTATTTTTACTCTAATTCAGTTTAATCATTTTTTCCTTATCAATGTTCTTTTCCATATTCTACCATTAATTTGGTTTGGTTGGATAGTTGGTTAAGTTTACTCCCACCGGGTATTCTGTTTTGTGTTTATGGCACGCTAGATCATAGCATATATATCAAAATTCCTCAGTGAATGATGACCCAAGCTACCTTTTTAGTACATATGTAGTTGCTTCATAGGTCTACGCCAGCCATCGAGAGGACTAAGTGAAAGAATAATAGGAGCGCCCACTAAATGGATCTTGGGGAGGGAATCTAGAGTATGGTCTAGTTTGACTAGGGCAGGCACACATATTTGCGCTTTATTAATATTTATGCATGCGATGATCCATTTACAGTTGCATATTTAATTTCCACATGTTTATTTAACATTTCCTTTAGATTCTTTACTTTGTCATATAAATGCTCTGTGAATTTCCTTAGAATTTTACTCACTAGACTCGCCATCTATTTTGTTGTGATGATTGAATAAAGATCCTTTTACGAGTAAGAGTAAATGGATTCTTGGCGACTATCTCTGAGCTCGCCCATTGTTCGGCACACTACTCATAGGTGCTTATTTACATATTTTATTATACATTTTTGTTTATGGGAGACTTATGAAACACATGTACTTGTATATATTTACTTTTGTCACCTTATATACAGTGTACTTTATTCCAGGTTTTCTACAACAAGACTTATGAGACACATGTACATGCATATATTCATTGTAAATTACTGTTATCTACTTGCGACTTTGTAAAACATAAGCCACACTTTGTAAATGGTTAATTTTAACTAAAATACTATAAATTTTAACAAATAAAATAGAGAATACAATGATTAGCAAGCATTTCAAGGAGCATTGATGTGGCGATGGACATCAATTGTCGTGTGGGACCCTCGTAGTAGCTCACCCGATAGACTCAAGGCGCGAGGCCACCATAATTTAGTCGTAACTTCCTCATTTTAAATTGAAATAGAGCCATTCTAGGGGTATTTGAAATCTAACTCAAAGATAAACACCTTTTGCCTATTAAAATATTTTGAAATTTGAAAGTTTTTATTTCTTAAAATCCTCTGCAAGTTCGAAAATGAATTTGGGATTTTTGGGTACACAGTTTTTTTTATATTTTGTTGTTTTGAGCATAACTCCCTCTTTACTTATTGGATTGAGCTCATCTTTTAGTATGATGTTCTAGTATATTTGATTAAGCCTTAGTAAAGAAATTCATGAGTTTTGAAGATATGGTTTAAGAGAAATGTATTTTTCAAAGTTGTTGGTCGAAACCTAAAGATGTTTTAAGCCATCGTGGTAAAAGTTTTATATCTCCTTCGATTTTTATTAAAATTGTGCAAACCTTATAGTTCTGGAAAGTTAAGACATAGCTCTAAAACTTCTCTTTGTTCTATAATACATAATTTTATCATATTGGTAATTGAAACCAACTCACAAGTTGTTGCATCAAAATTTCCTTTTTTAATAAAGTAGATTCAGACATAAACAACGTATTAATGGCTGATTTGAAAAATTGGAATTTATAAGTACTTAAACAACCTCTAATAGCTTGTATAGGTCCTAAAGCACACTAATTAACCTCAGGAACTTAGAGGAGAGTTTCGAGAGTTCTGTACGCGTTTTTGGGTATTAAGAGATCGATTAATTTATGAAATTTGAATGAGTTGTAGGTAAACTAATTGAGACATTTCTCTCCATTTCATTTTCTATTTTGTGCATCTTATTTATAGTCAATTAGACTAACGTTCCTATTTTACTCTAGATTCCATTACTTGGTTATTCTATCTTTTTATATAGGTTTGCTATCATGGCATTATATGGTGTTTAAATAGAGTTCTTGACTCGTAATTATGTGCTATGTAATTCTTGGTTAACTAATACACTGTTAAGTCCTATGTGGTCCAGATTAGGGTTTAATGACAGGATTAGGCCTAGTTTAAGGTAGTGGTCGTCACAAGACCTAAGCTTCTAAATCTTTGTAATCCAAAGGAAACCTCGAGTGATGCTACTTGTGTTGAGATGAATGAGATTACATCAGTTGTTGACTATATGAGTGATGAGGAAAAACAATCAAGCAAAAAACTTAAGTTGATCTCCATAACCATTTTTCATGATCTCACAACTTTTAATGAAAAGAGAGTCGAGAAGTAAGTCGAAGTCACTTTTGAAAGGTCAATTGAGCTGCATAAAGAGAGCAAGGAATACCAACCTCTAGTCTTGGTGAGATCATCAACTCCAGCATGCATACGAGTTGAATTCTACACAGGGATGGAGGAAATGACAACTTAGAGACTTTCTACATTATCAACACCTTTGTGTTAGACGGTCCAGTTGAACCAGAAATGTATGCATTAGAGTTCCATAATGAGCTCAAAATTCTAAATTAGGGCATGCTAATTTCATTGCCGAACATTTGAGACTAGTCCCAAGTAGTAGGCTTCATGTGATCATTGATGTTAAGTCCAACCAAAGAATTGAAAAAAATGCACTTGTTGGGAGGCAACCCAACTTTATTTTATTTATTTCATGAATTAATTTCAGTTTAGTTTAGTTTTAAATTTCTTTGATGTCTAATAAACTCCATGATGTTCTAGACTTTTCATGTATATGATAATAAAAAAAGCACCAAAAAAAAGAGAAAGTACCTTGTGTTTGGTGTCAAATTTGGTTTTAGATATCATTTTTTTTTTTTGCATGATCGAGCATTTTTAGGATATTGACTGTTTAGTCGGATTTATGTGTTTTATGACTTGGTTGTAAGTTAAAAACCAACTTAAGTTGTCGTTTTAGTGGGAGGTCTTTAAGTAGAGCCCAAAACCATAAGTTCATTCCACCATCTTGTTTACTTTACCCTTAGTTAGAAGACTTCGGGCTTGCAAGTTTTGGTTGAAATCATTTTAGTCAACTCCTATGTTTAATAGGTTTTACTCTTATCAAGTTACTACTTTGATGTTTTGCTTTAGTCACCTGGATTGAAGAAAGATTTATGTGCTTCCGAAACATCTTGAAGATAATGTGATGTTTTTATGCTATAATTTTGACACACTACCTTGCACAACACTCATGTTGCATAGATAGAGGATGTTGAACAAGAGATAACGACGAGGGAGAGAAATTGCATTCTTACGAAAGATAATTTTGTCAATGAGAAGGTGATAAGTGATTATGTATACCTATATATAAGGTTAGTTTAGTCATATATTTCTAAATCATGGTATTATTGATGTTGTAGGAAGAAAGGGCACTATGTGGGAAGAAATGGAGTAAAAACCAAGTTTGGAGATTTGACGCAGTGGTGGCACTGTGGGTATATATGGGACAACGCCGAGACAAGGTGAACAACATCGAGACACCAGGGAATTAGAAAAACACATATGCAGAGCCAATCAAGTGACAACACTGTAGCTTATAATGCACGGTGCCATAACAGTAAGTGACAGCGCCAAACATGCAGAAAATAGAAAGAATAATTTAATTCGAGTTAAATTGTAAAGTAGAGTTTCTAATTATTATTAATGAGTATAAATAGGTATTAGAACGTGATAAACATAACACATGCCAACTATTAACCACCATTAGAGTAATTTAGCACATATATTACATTAAGTTTGAGTATTAAGGAGTTTATTTGAAGAAAAGATTGAAACCTTCACGTTTTCAATTCAAGTTTGGTTCCATTGATTGATTCAAGTTAATATATATTCATATCTGATTTGCAATGATTTCCCTTATGAGTTTCTATATGTGTGTTTCAATAAAGTGTGAGTAGTCTATTTATCTTAGGGATCAATGGATCATATGGTATGAATGATATGCTTTGAATATTATTAAAAAGTGAATATAAAAAGTGCAATAGTTAGAATTTATATTGATTCTGATCGTAATGCTTTAGATATATTGGCCATGTGTTTAATGAACATAGACTTTAAAAGTTATCATGGACTCTCATGTAAGTTGGTTATAAATCTAAAGATTTGGGACTTAAACAATGTCGAGTTTATGTTATTCAAACGGATAGGTGGAGTTATAGTTTGCATATTAAAATCTTCTCCATCACTATAATGGGTTGAAGTGGATTTAAAGGTTGTCTATTCACATATTAAGATGTAAACAAGAATACAAAGCATAATATTAATTTACCTAGGTGAAGTTGTGAACTAAGATATCCTTAATATAAAAGTTCAAGTAAAGTTTAAATTGAATTGTTAAAGTAGCTTAGTTTTGCATAAAACCAATTAAAAATGAATCCCTTAATAAGAGTTCAAGTTAAATATGTAACTAACAACTAGTATTAAAATATTTCCCTGAAGAAGTTATTCGTGATCGATGTAAGTTGATTGCACTATTACTACATCCGAACTGCTATACTTGTGGCACTCACACCAAGTTTTCGGTGCCATTGTCGGGGGTTGGTAACTATTAGAATTACTTAGTTAGTTTAAATAGTTGCTAAGTTTTATTTTTAGTACTTTAACTTTTAATTTATAAAAACAAAAAAATTGGTTTATGTTTCAAGTTTGACTTTCTGCAATTGATCCTTTTGTGTTTTCTTTTATGGATTGCTTAGTGCACGTATAGCAAGGGAGAGAATGACCTAGTGCCTTTTGATTCAGAGATTGATAGAATGAACGAAGGAAAAAAAGAAATGAGTTTAGATGGCTGAAAAAACTAGAAACTAACAACACAGTCGTGGGAATGACCAACCCGCAGGTGATATTGTAGTATAAGAAAGAGTGCGAGAATAGAGATGCATTCATAACTACTTCAAGCCAGAAGTTCAGGAGATGTAGAACGGATTGATGAGGCTTCCAGCCAACCCTATCGAGTTCTAGTTGAGATTGTCTCTGATAAACATGGTACAAAATAGTCTGTTCAACAGGCTATCCAATGAAGATACAGTTGCACATGTTGAGAATTTCTTAAAAAAGTGCAACATCGCGCACATTACGAAAGAGGTGATCGGAATGCAAATTTTTCCATTCTCATTGGGTAGAAAAGCCAAATCCTGGTTTTAAGGGCAGAATGCAGGGAGTATGACTTCATGGGCGAAAATCAATGAAATGTTTCCTAAAAAGTTCTTTCTCGAGTGAAGGTCAGCAAAAGGAAACTTGAGATTAATTAATTCGATGAAGTAGACATCGAGCTTTTTTGCGAGGCTGGGGAAAGATTCAAAGAGATGTTGAGGAGTTTTTTACCATACGAATACATGAAATTAGCATAACACTTGATTTTCTACTTCGGGATGAACCACACAGCACAAGAACGCTAGTAGATGTCGCATCAGGTGGCTCTCTAATTACCAAAGATGGGGATGGAGCATTGGATCTCTTTGATCTTATTTCCTAAAATTATACCGCCAGTACCTGTTCCAAAGTAAGGAAACTAGCAACCATCTGCGAGAGTGACTCGCAAGGGGCAATTATGGCACAACTATCAAATTTGAGCCGTCATATGGCAAAACTTCAAATGGGACACTAAGGTCTACAAGTAGCACTTTAACTATGGATCACTAAGACATGGTGGTTAATCAAATGGATGTACATTAGGGAATGGAGTATTAAGATATCAATTTCATAAACAAGCACGACTATGGGAACAACTTCAAGCTTAGAGGAATGCTTCATCCACGATTTTATCAAATATACAACAACAACAACAACAACAACAACCTAAACTCTCTTATGGAAATCCTCATAATGCACTAACGTTACCTCAAGGCTTTGAGCAATAAGTCCAACTAGGGAATCTGAGGTAAAACAAAGGGATGACTTCGTTGAAGGCGATTGACAAGTACTCGCAATCCATAGACATGAGCATTATGGAGTGCAATAAGAAGCATGAGATAGAAATGGAAAGAGTGAAGAACGATATGAGAAGAATGGATGATGTGTGATCAAAATCAATCAAGAATCTTGAGAGACAAATTGGTCATCTTACTAGTGCTTGGAACTCAAAAAATGAAGAACGATTTTTGAGTAACAATATTAGCAATCACATGGCAAAAGCACATGCAATCCAGTTAAAAAGTGGTAAAAAAATAATGATCTAGTACATCGAAAAGAGTTAATAAAGGACATAAGGATGCAAATCGATTAGTAGTAACTAGGATATGCAGAACACTTAGATAATGACGCCATTACCCAAAAAGAAGTACACTAGCAAAAGAATCAGAATTGACTCAAAGAAAATAGAAGGAGAAAGATGGAAAAAATATGTGGTACCAGGGAAAGTCACATTTCCCGATAATCCACCACTAGTAAGTCCACCCTTACTATATCCTCAAAAGTTCAAGAAACATAAATATCAAGGACAGTTCAAGAAATTTGTAGAAATGATTAATAAGCTATAGATAAACATCTTATTCATAGAGGCGTTGGAACAAATACCGAATTACATAAAATTCTTGAAGGACACAATGGCAAAAGGTGCACTTAAGGAGGCAGTAAATTCTTTAGCACCTTTAAGACCTCCAAAGTTTCGTAAAGGTTTCGAGAAATTAAAAAAGAAGGTGGAAAGTGCAGTTGTTGAGCCAACAATGGAATTAAAGCCTAGATAAGAGCATTTGAAATATGCATATTTAGGAATATCAACATATCCTATGATTATTTCGATAGCATTGACAAAGCTGGGATAAGAAGAATTACTTCGAGTTTTAAGATAATATAAGTTAGCCTTAGGATGAACAATCAAGGACTCAAAATGAATAAGCCCAACGGTTTGCATGCATAAGATCTTAATGGAAGAAAATCATAAACAATCATTTGAAGCTCAAAGGCGGTTGAATCCAGTAATGAATGATGTGGTAAAGAAAAAAAATCTTGAAATGATTGAATGTCGAAATCATCTATGCTATCTCAGACATGACATGGATTTCACCAATACATGTGGTACCAAAAAAAAGGAGGAATGACCATTATTCAAACTTAAAATGGGGAAACCTTGTCTACGAGAATGGTAATTGGTTGGAGAGTTTGCATTAATTACAGAAAGTTAAATAAACCTACAAGAGAGGATCACTTCCTTTTACCATTCATTGATCAAATGCAAGATAGATTAGCAAGATATGAATATTATTATCTCCTAGATAGGTATTCAGGATACAATCAAAATGTTTTAACACCAAAAGACTAGGAGAAAACGCGTTTACTTGCCCGTATGGTACATTTGCATTTAGATGGATGTCATTTGGATTATGCAACGTGCCAGCAACATTTCAAAGATGTATGATGAATGTTTTGTCTGACATGGTCGAGGATATTATGGAGGTATTTATCAATGATTTTTCTATATTTGGGGCTTCTTTTGATTTATGCTTGCAAATTTTGGCTTTGGTATTGAAAAGATGTTAAGACATGAATTTGGTACTTAATTAGGAGAAGTGTCATTTAATGGTTCTAGAAGGAATTGTTTTGAGAAATAGATTGCCTGCTTAGTAATTAGAGGTAGATAGAAAAAAAATAGGACCAATTAAGAAACTTCCTATACCAAGAAACATTAGAGACATAAGGAATTTTTTAGGGCATGCGGGTTTCTGCATAAGATTTATTAAGGATTTTCTCGAAAATCACCAAACCATTGTGCATATTATTGCAAAACGATGTTCCATTTGACATAAGCCCAACATGCAAAAAACATTTGTGACCTTCAAAGTAGCTTTGATTTTGACACCAACAATAGTAGTACCAGATTGGAATTCAAAGTTTGAAATAATATGTGATGCCAGTGATCACGTAGTAGGACTAGTTTTAGGCCAATGGAGAAATAGAATGATGAAAGCTATATACTACACAAGTAAAACACTATATGAAGCACAACGAAATTACACTACCATAAAAGAGCTATTAGCAATGGTGCTTGCATATAACAAGTTTAGAGCCTATATAGTGGGATCCAAAGTCACTATGTATATTGTTTATGCAGCACTCCGCTACTTTTTTACAAAGAAGGATGATAAACCAAGGTTGATTAGATGGTTGCTATTATTGCAAAAGTTTGACTTAGAAATCAAAGATAAGAAAAGAAGTGAAAATTTGGTTGTAGACGATCTATCTAGATTACCTCATAAAGAAGGGGATACATGGAAGCCAATAGCCAAAGTATTTATTGATGAGCAATTATTTCAACTCTCTAATTTGCAGATAGAGTTTCTCAATTTTGACTCAGTCTAAATGAGCTAAAAAAAATTGGGCTAGTGACGTAAAACTAAGCGCTACTAGAATGCAGCCTAGGGTTTCTAAAAAAGAAATTTCAGCATGTAATTAGTTATTTCGTTGAGTTAATTACAATTTAAATGGATTAGTTCTTATTTTCAAAAATTTGTGTCCAATATGTTGGAAATACCATTTTTGGGTGATAATTCATTGGAATGGATAAGCCTTAAGATTTGTGTGAAAACCCATGAAACATTAAGAAGTTACATTTGGAATATTTTACTAACTATTTAGTTATTTCAATTCTACATTTAGTTGGCTTATTATAACTCATGTTGTTGTTATTGTTATTATTATTATTACTATTACTATAATATATATGTTTGTGTGTTTTAGCATTTTCATGTTTTAGGCTTAATTTTAAACCTTAAGGATAAGATTTGGTGTAATTTTAGGGGCATTAACACTACACTACACTACGGGAAGTTGTAAGATAGGTTAAAATATATGGATAAACACTGCAGGTAAAATTTTTCAAATTTGAAGCAGTTAAGGAGGAAAGCATGGTGTTGTATGAGTTTTTCATTTTATCTACTATAGGAATGTTTAAGTAATATAGATTAGGTTATATATAGTAATATGTAATGAATTAGTAGTTCATGCCTTTAATTTTGGATCAGTGAATTACAAGTATCTTGTTGATATGAAACTCAAAAGAGTATTTTAAAACTTGGAAGAAGGAAACAATGAAATGAAGCAAATAATGGTATGATTTCATGATTAGAAACCTTGAGTAAAGGAATACCATGAACTTGAAACAAAAGCAAGAAACTAGAACACTTATCGAGAAAAAGAGTTAGATATCTAAGGATTCTATAATAAGTGTAAATCTTACTTAATAATAAAAAGCAAATAAAGATTTAGTGCAAAGAGGGGAAGAAATAGGCATTGTATATTAAAATTTGGAGTTAACGTATTTGATTTTGTAAAAGTGAGTAGTTGTAACAAGAGTTTTAGAAATAAAGAAAAAATAAGAAACTCCCACAAGTTCTATAGGAAATGGAGTGGAGAACTTGATGTTGGAAAAATGTGAAAAGAATGAAGTCCATAGGAAAAAGAGCAGAGATGAAACATAAAAAAAAATTGATGAGAAGAAGAAGAAATGAGAGAAAAAATGAAGAAAAAAAAGGCGCAAGTAGAATAAAAGTCTTCAAATAAAAGATTTAGCTCGAGTATGAGTAGCAAGTTGAGTTAAGTTTTCACTCCAACTATGTTAAGTCATATAGACTCTTGAAGTGTTAAAATCTACCAAAGATGAGTTTGACCTATACTTATATGTGAATTCTTAAGCTTAATGAGAAACCATGAGATTGTATACTTAGTACTTGAATGTTGAAACAGAACAAACTTATGAGTAGTGATGGTTTTTGGTTGTAATCTACTTTAATGTTTTGAAAGTGAATTTATATGAGATGTTAAAGCTATTCGTCTCAAAAAGATAAGTTTTGCAAAGAAAATCTCTTGAGTTGATTGTTAACTTGAAACATAGTGAATTGAAGGATACTTCATGAACGTTGTACATTGAATGAGAACTAGTGTTAGGATACTTAGTAGAACACACCTTTACTTTAGACGCGCAAAATCCTAAGTTAGGGGTTATTTGATAAGTGATTATTTATACCTATATATAGGGTTAGTTTAGTCGTGTATTTAATATAAGTATCCTCAATCGAGTTACAAATCACGATATTATTGAATTTTCAAGGATTAAGTTCTAAAATAAGGAATTGAGGGAAAAGGGGAAGAAATAGAGTAAAAACCCAAAATAACACACTCGACATCATGGCTATAGGTTTTGACATTATGGGAAGAAAGGGCATAGCATGGGAACATAATGCATAAGTTGGAGTGCAAATAAAATAAGAAAATTAAGTCTCGAGGTCCAGTGCAGTGGCGGCGCTGTGGATATATACGGGACGACACTAAGATAGGGTGGACAGCGCCGAGACACCAGGGAGTGAAAAAACAAATATGCAGACCCAGTGTAGTGGCGATGTCGTGGCTTATAATGCATCGTACCGGGGTAGTAAGTGATAGCGCCAAATACGCAGGAAATGGAAACTACAATTTTAATTAGAGTTAAATTGTAAAGTAGGATTTTTAATTGTTATTAAGGATTATAAATAGGTATTAGGATGTGGTGAACATAACATATGAAAACTATTAGCCACCATTAGAGTAATTAAGCATAGGTTTTACATTGAGTTTGAGTATTAAGGAGTTTATGTGAAGAAAACATTGAAGACTTCATTTTTACAATTCAAGTTTGGTTTCATTAATTAATTCAAGGTATCATTTATATTCATTTCTGATTTGGAATGATTTGCATTATGAATTATGATATGTGTGCTTCAATAAAGTGTGAGTAGTCTATTTATCTTAGGGATCAACGGATCCTATGGTATGAGTTTTATGTTTTGAATATGATTAAAACATGAATATAAAAAGTGCAATGATTAAAATTTTGTATTGATTCTATGCATTATTCTTTAGACATACTAGCCACATGTTTAATGAAGTTAGGCTTTTGAAGTTATCATGGCCATCGAAGTAAACTTAGTTGGTTATGAATCCAATGATTTGGGACTTCAACCAATGTGGAACTTATGTTATTTACACCAAAAGCTGGAGTTCTAGCTTGCACATTAGAAACTTCTCTGTCACGATAGTGGGTTGAAGTGGATTTGAAGGAAATATGTCTATTCTAATTAGGCATTACTAATAACATATTAAGATGTACGCATGAATACAAAGCATAGTTACCTAGGTAAATTTGTGAAATAAGATATCTTTAATATAAAAGTTCAAGTAAAGTTTAAATTGAATTGTTAGAGTAGCTTAGTTTAGCATAAAAACAATTAAAAATGAATCGTTTTGCAATAGTTCAAGTTAAGTAGGTAACTAACAACTAGTGCAAACACATTTCCCTAAGGACGATATTTGTTGTCAATGTAATTTGATTGCACTATTACTACAAGCGAGTTTTTGTACTTGCGGCACTCACACCATGAGGCTTATGAGAAATAGGCCTAATATATTGAAGGATAAGAATTTGATCCCAAAGAAGGGATTTATTATGAAGAATGAATTGAAGTATAGGCCTAAGATCCTAGATATCATTGAGGCCAGGAACCGAGATTATTGACCAGGGAGTGTAACCACCAAGTCTTAGAGGATGTTCCTAGTGAAACGAGGTGTGATATCTTGGTGAGAGAGTTTTAGGCCAATGCTTATGGACATGAGAGCAAAACCGAGTCCCGAGTTCAAGGAAGGACAAGGGACTATTTCGCTACAAGAATAAATATGTATTTTTGAATATCATATTTTCACCAAAAATAAAACAATAACTACCCTAAACCCGAATATACATTGAATACCATTAACCCATCGAAACAATAAGGGGAGGTTTAGAGGAAATCAATGAAAATGGATTTATTTTTTATATGGAAGGTTACCCAAACACATTACCACCAGATTTTTAAGGAAAATCACTAAAGCTAGGTTGTATTTCATCAACACCAGCTTACAGCCAAACCCGCAGTATTATAAGATAGTGAACTACAAGGCCACCCTACTTTACTACATCATCTTGAGATTAGGATACATTGACATTGGCAAGATGATTTATGAGTCGATTAGGAGTGTCATCACAACTAAGAAGAACAATGGACTTCCTTTCCCTCTGATGATTACGGCCTTTTGTAGGGAAGCCCAAGTGAACATGGCAGGGCTTGACATGGATGTTTACCGAAAAAAACCATCACTGGTGAGGTTATAGAGAGATATGGAAGAGTGAATGGTTATGAAGACACAGAGAATAAAAGAGAAAGGGCTAAGATAGCCACAAGTGAAACTGAGCAAAGAAAAAAAAATCGGAGATAACACGAGGAGAATTTTGGAAGATATATTGAAAGCAAGATATGATCCAAACGTAGAGCACCCTGCTAGGGATTTTGATGGCCTATATATGAAAGAATCAGAGTTGTCTTTCTTGGGTGAAATCTTGCGCAGTCAAATGGCTACTCTCCATAATCAAGAACTAGTGTTTGATAACCAGAGAGACTCAGCAAGGAGCATCCACATGATGAAGCATATGATGTCTAGGAGAAACAAACATTGAGGAGGAGTAGAGGTCCCTATATCGTCTATACATATGAGATTACCACTTAGCAATGATTTCGATGTTCCAACACTCCCTAGTCAAGAATGCGACCCCATCGTGAGCTACCAGTTTCAGAGGATTGATCGAGTGAATAGGACTTCTGGATGACGACATTGATTTTGTTATTTTATTTGTTTTTTTGTCTCCTAGTGATACTGTGTGAACTCCTCTATGTAATTTCGGTAGTAGTAATATACTATGTGATTAATGATGATATTTTGTGTTTATGGTAGTATACTATGTGAAATAATTTATTCAATGCTTTGGTGTGATATTTAATACACTTGATATATATTGGTGATGTTTATTCATTAGATTTTTATGCACTCTATCTTATTATAATTTTAAATTGCCTTTATTCATGTCTAGATTGTCAAATTTGTGATTATATCAATTTTTTTTTGTACTTCACTTGGTATGTTTGTTACATGAGAATCTGACTTCATTTTTAAACCTTGAGGACAAGGTTTAGAATGAGCTTGGGGGTAACTAGGTGAAGTATGACATTGATGGCAATGAAAGGAAATCAAAGCAGAATAAAAGTTCAGAATTACTTTTAATCTAATATTTAAGTTGAGGAAATTTTTCAAACTTCTTCCGAATTCAAGTATAAATTTCATTTTACTTTATTTTTAGTAAGAATGATAATGAAAACAAACATATTCTTGAATGGAGGTGTTATTTTTACTACCCCTGCGAATTTTATGATAGAAGGAATTATTTTTTATATAATTTTTCTTTACTAGTTAATGTGTACACTAAATTGAATACCTTGTGTTAGTCATGATAATGGATAGAAGATTGAAACGATAGTGCAAGATGAACTAGACAGATTTCTAAGAATCTTGTGATACAGAAGTTATTGATTAAATATTTTTATAGTATATATATAGAAAGTTATTATGCCACAACTGAAAGAAAAAATGGATTAGAAACTGATGAATTTCTATATGTTAGAAAGAATACTTTTTCTTCGACTTTAGTAGATAGTAAGAAGTGTTAACAAGAGTTTACAAATATATATAGACTTCTATAGATTCCAAAGGAAATGGAGCAGGGAATCAATAACGGAAAAAATGTGAGAATGTTCAAAGGAAATGGAGCAGGGACTTAAAAGTCAAAACAAAAGAAATATGGTTAAAAAGAAATAATTAGAATGAAGTTGAAAGAAAAAGATAAATGAAAATATGTATGTTCATAAACCCTTAGAAGAAAAGATTTAACTCGAATACTTGAAGTTAGAGTTAAATGAAGTATTTCTTAATCTAACATGTTTTGAAAGATATATTCATAGGTATCTTGGCAAAATTTTATTGATTTTGATTGTGGCACTATTATAAAGTATTTTGTAAAATTGATATTAATTTAATGGTTTTGTGTTTTGAGATTCTATACTCTAGTTATCGTAAGCTTGATACTTGTCAAAAGAGATTGAAAAAACTTATGCTGTATACTAACCTTGGTAATGAACTTTAAGTTCTAAAAGGTTGATTTGACTAAATCATTTATTTTATTATAACTTTCATTTACTTGTGGGTAATATGTTTTCTTTTGATGATCACTTCTATTTTAAAATCTCTATTATTCAAATATAAGATGAATTAGATTAAAATCAGTCTATAAAGAATGAAAAGAGCGTATGATTGAGAGTATTCCTTTGCTCAAGACAACAAAATGCTTAGTATGGGGGGTATTTGATAATTAGATACATTTTATTGTGTAATTTAGGTTGATTATATATATATGTGTAACATCCGAGAATTTTATAAACTTGATTATGCAGCTTATTAACTGTTTTTGAATTTAATTTGGGATTTAGGTATCCGTGTTGGGACCCACGTATTATGAATCAGATATCATAAATTTTAATATTATTTTTGTGTAACGTGTGCCTATTTGATCTATTATATACTATTTTTACGCAAAAAAAGGTCTAGTAGAGTGTATACACATTGTCCATGAGTTCCAGTGCGCGCTAGGGAATTTGCTCAAATTTTTGATAACTTTTGGTTATTTTTCGGAATTTAATTTGAATATAAACTAAAGAGATGATAACGAGATTAAATAAAATAATTAATAAATTTGAGGGCGCCTAGTGATATGCAGGGTCGAGGGTGACACGCGTGGGATGTATAATAGTGTGCACACTCGAGGTTTGTTATTGGCGCGTTTGGCAAATCTATAGCCCCAAAAATACATAAGTTCATATGTATTTATATATATAGTTTATATATATAGAAATATGTATAAATGAATCCTATAGTTTAAAGTTGAAATAAAAGTATACATTGGATTGGCCTTGCGATACGCATAGTATGATCATCGAGGAGTTGAAATGGTTAGATGATTTAGTAGTCGTTGGTGAGGTGTTATATGCCTCGAGATGTGTGTTGTCCAATCTCAGGGAAAACCAAGTGATTTTGTGGTTGCTTATAAAATCATTTGATCTACCTCGAGATATGCAATACATATCTCAAGGATATCAATACAATTGTTTTTTTAACGAAGTTAGGTGATGATGATCTTGTTTATAGTCATTGAGATCGACCTTGAGATGTGCAACAAGCATCTCGAAGAAAATAAATATATACAATGAGAATAGTAAATGGTTGTTAGCCTTTACATTTACCTCGAGGTTCATGTGATACGAATCGCAAGGATACCTTATATTTATCCAAACTTACATTGCCTCATTCAAGTTTGGGTTGAGACAAAGATTGACCTCAAGATATATAATACATATCCCAAGAAAGACCGAAATGAATAATGAAAATGATTGATAAGATCTGCCTTGAGACTTGTGCGATGTGAATCTCGATGAGTTTTTATATTTATCTCCGACATAAATCCATCTTCTTCCCCTATATTTCAAAATAAAAAGAGATTGATTGAGGTTGAAAGCTAGGTAGCGAGATAGAAGGAGATCAAGAGAGAGAAAAAGAGAGCTAGAGAGAGAGAAAGAGAGATCTCGAGATCAAGGTGAGTTTGTGGTTATGATTTGTTGTTGTTGGTGATTGTGATGGGTTGAAAAGAGGTTAATGGAAATTCAGATTTTTCAATTTTAGAACTTTGGGGAATGGTTTTTTTGTTTGAATTTGAAAGGGAAACAAGTTAATTGTTGTTGTTGAATTCATTCATTGTGAGAGAAAAGAGAAAGGGTAAAGAATTGATCTAAATCGAAAAAAAAAGCTATCCCTCGACCATTAAGGTTCTGAGCAACGATGAACCACACCCAGTCCCCAAATTAAAAGAATAAAGTCAAAGTAGTCCTATACATGAGGAAAAAGACGATGAGGGGTGTTTGATCCCCCAGACCGAACTAGGTCTGGTTCCATTGAACTAGACTGGTCCGATTCAGGGATCAAACCCCTCCTTATAAAAAAAAATTAAATGAGAATCCTTGAAAAACTAAATTTTTGACCAAATTAGTGGAGTTTGGGGATTTTTATGAAAAATGTGGATTTTGAGATTTTTTTAAGAGTTTATATCGAGGGTTTTTTTCTCGTAATACGTGCTACAATACCCATAAATATTCAAAATTTAAAACAAGACTCGAAGAACAAGACTCGTTCGGTTAGTCTCCCCATGCATGAGTGCTTATTATTATTTATTTACCACTTTTAGAGAACAATATCTGATTGTGGCCGGATAACAGAACGAAATGGATTACGGTTGTACTTAAATTCCTTAGATTATATTCTTTGTTTAAATTCTTTGGATTATTATGCATTTGATTGTTACAGGTGTATTGTATAGTGTAGGATTTACTTATCCAACATTATCAATTTTTTATAATTGGATAAAGACAGATTCTAGCGGCGACAAGTGAAAAGGAAGCTTTCTGACTGTATGTGACTTGCTTAGTTTTTCTCTATATATGTGTTGTTTTTTAATATATTATATTATATAAATGGGTTTAGTGGTTTGAGTGTGATTAGGATCTCCTTTGGAATGGCTGGAACGATTTTAGGATGAACTGAAATAATTTTGGAGTTAAGGTAATGCTTGTTTAAGAATTTTGATATTTTAAATCAAGTAAGAATGAATATATAATTTTGGAGTTGATGTAATAAATATTGTTATGGGCGGATTGTGAGTCTTTCGGCATTTCTACCAAAGTTGAGTAGGTTTTGTTGAAGATTTTTGAAGGTCGAGATTCCCGGTGTAGGCTTAGAAATAAAGGAGACGCTATCAAATAATTTTTACAAAATTTTGAGGATAATGTAATTAATGTAAGTGAACTTTGAGGATTATATGATTAATTTTTACAAAACTTGAAGGTTTAAGATTCACTTTAGAATCCTTTGTGGTTAATAAAGTTTCATAACTGAATATTACAAGATCTTACTCTTAATTGTTTATTAATAGAGAGGTTAAAGCTGCTAGATTATCAAAGGATTAAGGTATTCTAGGCCGATCAGATGCCCTAATTAGGTAGGGTCTAACAATATATATATATATATATATATGATATTACACTATGTATTCTCTTATTTTTTTATTTTAGGTTTTAAATAGGAAAATGAAGAAATGGAAGAAAAGAGAGAGAAGAGCAAAACAGTAAACTAGAAAAGAAGTCTAGTGATTTGCAATAACACTAGGAATCGCCACTAAATCGCCAACAAATTTTTTTTTGAAAATCTATAGTGAATTGGAGAATGAACTAGAAATCGCCAGATGCATCGGTGGAGCACAGAGAGCTAATTTCAATTATTAACTCAACGACTTGTGTACAAAGTAGGAAAATAATTGATGTTTCGTTCTAATGTTTGAAAGCAATCGAAATATATTACATTGTTTAATTAGGGATTATTTAGATGTTTGTTTAATATTTTTGAATTATATTAAATTTGAGTATTGTTTAATTTAGTTTGAGTTGAATTGCTTAGATTAAGTTAGTTAGTTTGATTAATCAAGTTGGTATTTATAGATTTTAATTATTTAGTATTTTGATTCCCGTTTTATTATATAAACTAAGTTAATGAAAAGAAGAAAAAAATTTACTTTCTTTTGAGATTTGAGAAATCCTTGTGGATACAATATCCTATTTATCGCTACTACAAATAATAGAAAAATATGAAAAACTATTGTGCAAGCTCGACACGTGTCAAGAGTGCTAGTGTGGAGTCAAGAAAAAGACTCAACTAAATATCTACGGATTCCAGGATAGGTTTGCAATCCATTTACAACTAAGCAATAACTAAAGAATAAGTTTGGGGAAGATATATGCCTTGTTTGTCTAAAGCTCTAAGCTTTTAACCTACCTAATAAGTTATCAGTAGTTAACCCAGCTGAGTAAATACAACTTAACTCTTTCATCACCTATCATGAAACCTATAACTCATTAGCTTATAATCTCTTACCTTGTTAGAAGCTAGTCTTAGAACTGAAATCATTAAAGAGAGACATGCAAAGAAGAAAAAGAAAAAGAAAAAGATGAAGAAGAAAACGAAAAGAAATGATGAATATATAACAATGAAATATTGTTTATACACCCAAAACAAAGGGAAATTGATCTTGATGAAAACTTAATCAATAAATTCATAATTAAAGAGTTTGACATAAAAATGGTATCCACATGAAATGGAGCAGGGAGCCGTGTGGTCAAAAAAATAAGAGTTCCACATTAAAACAATATTCACATGAAATGGAGCAGGAAGCCATGTGGTTAGAAAAATGAGAGTTCCACATTAAAACGATATCCACATTAAACTTTGACGAGTGCAAACTATTGCACCACTTCATCAAAACCCCAATTTCATGCCAAGATTCAACCATTCTAAGCTCAATCTCATAGTATTTAAGTGACTTTCACCTCAACCTAGTCTTATTCAAACCAAAAATCTCAATTTTAAGGATGTTTTAGCCAAAATAGGTTTTAGAAAATTTTCACTTGGAGCTTGTATAGACGATCTAGAAGAGTTCAAGAGCTTCAATCAGGAGAATCACTCTTAAGAAGGTAATTACATCAACCCAGCTCTTTACTTTCACAAATTTTTGATTCAAGGATTTTCAAAAAATCTCAATATTTTTTAAATTGATTTATTGAAATTTATTCAATTATAATGCACAAAAGGATTTATTAATTCCAATAGACTAGAAATAATGATCACATTGATTATTGGTTTACAAATTCAACAATTTCAAAATTTTTACTATATTTGTATATATTTGCAAATGGTTTACAAAAGCGAGTTTGTAATGAGTTTGGGGGTTTGGTTATGATTATATTTCAATTGAAGTTGATATATTTTCTAAGAGACTTACAATTTGTCACACAACTGGTTTACGATATTTAAAAAATCAATTTTTAATTTTACATTTTAGTTATCACTTCGATGCCAATTCTATTTTACATTTGCAACGAACTTTAAATTAGGTTTCCTAATAGACCTCACTTTTTAAAACAAAATCTTGAATTTTATAGAATTATTTTCGACAAAGTTGTTTCAATCATATACATGTTTTTATAGTTTTTGAAATTATAAGTTTTGAAAGTTGAAGCAATGGACGGAGGAGGTAGAGGTAGAATCTCTTGAGAGAAGAAGGGAAAGGCATAACTAGTAAAGAAACCCTAACAAAAATCCAAAGCTCCACTCAAACCAATTAGGCCAATAAGGATTTCTGTGAATAACCCCGAACAAAAGCACAAAGAGAACCTTTTCCACCCTTGAGTTTTAACAATGATTCAGAAGGAGAGAATGGGAGTGAGAAAACACCTACTATTTCATTTCGTGCCCATAACCTTCTCAATGTCAAAGCTATTGCTAGAATGGATAGCAACATTGATTAGTATAAAAATATTATACCGGAAAGGGGTTTCAATTTGAAAAATGATGTTAAGTATGGGCCTAAGATCTTAAAAATAATATAGGAGAGGAACTGGGGATTGTTAACTAGGGATTACTACGCCGATAATGATGCGAAGTCCTCGGTTGAAAAGGGTTTGCCATACTTGTGAGAGAAATATTTGCTAATGGGCATGAAGATGAAAATAAAACAATAGTCATAGTCTGAGGAAGACTAGTGGACTGCTAGCCTGACAGAATAAATCTGTATTATGGTTTATCGAAAGTTCATTTTAGGCAAAATAATGAGTACCCTAATGCTGAATAAATGTATAGACATGGACCCCCACTAAACCATTAAGAATGATTTAGAAGCTAATCTAGGGGATTGTTTTCATTTTGATTCGAACTGGTTCCCAAATCATATACAAACAAAATATTTTAGGAAAACAACTATGGCTTAGAGCTTTTTCTTGAAAGCGAGCCTACAACCTAGTTTACAACACTATGACATAGTGAACTATAAGGCAACTCTATTATACCTCATAGTCTAAGGGATCGGGTACATTGATGATGTTCTAATAACCTATTAATTGATTAGGAATGCTATGACCACAAAGAAAAATGAATTACTACATTTTCCCTTAAAGATTACCAAAGATTGCAAATAAGACCGAGTTCCAATGACAGGAGTCGAGTTTGATTTTTTCTCATAGAAGACCATCACTGACAATGTTATTGAGAATAACAAGAAGGTACCTGATATATTAACTCTGAGAATGAACAGGAACGAAAAGCTAAACAAAATAGAGAGACCGTGGAGAGAAGAAAAGTATGGGTAGAAAAGCAAAAAAAATTGGAAGAAATGTAAAATGTCGTGTACAATGAACAGATGAACTAGAGTCAAGAGCCACCTACATAGGACTACACTGGCATGTTTTTAGAGGAAACATAAATGGCCAATATTTGGACAATCATGCGTAATCAAATGAGAACTTTGAGACATCAATAGTTAAAGTTCCATAACCAATGTGAGATCACCCGAAGCATCTATGGATATGAATGATTCAAGGCAAACTCAAGGCGGGGGAGCAGACATCCATATTCCATCACTCAGCTGGGGATGCCTAACCGGAGAGTCCTTATTGAAGATAACCTAATGGAGGAAGTAGTCTACACCCTCTATGATCTGTAGGTGAGTTACCAATCCCAGAATCTTGATCATGGGGATGATAGTGATGATGCGTGGCATGGACGGCAATTCTGAGATTTTTATTCTTCTCTGTGTTATCTTTCTTAAGTGTTATTTATGAAATGTATATGTTTGTAATAGTTTGATGGATGTGGTACATGTTTACAATTTGATACATTTGCTTTGGTATGTTAGTAATTTGATACAATGATATGGTTTGTTACATTCAATTCAATGATGCTTGAAAATGTTAAAATTGACTTATTCAATTCATTCTTATGTTAGTTTGTTATTTTTTCATTTATGCTTCACGAGGTATTTTTATTTTTGTTGGAAAACTAGACTTAATTTTTAAACCTTGAGAACAAGATTTGGAATGAGTTTGGGGGGAATTAGGTGAAGTGAAGTATGAACGGAAAGTATGGAAGAAACGAGAGGTAGAATTTAGTTGAACATTGTGAGTTTTTCAAAAAATTTCACAATACAGATAATATTTTCTCATTTTATTTTACTTTATTTAGTTATGAATATTAATATAATTTAAGTTTGAATTTTAATGGAAGTGTTATATTATTATCTCACATGAAAATTAATATTTCTTGGCTATTTCCTATTTTCCTCTTAACCTAGATTATGTATACACTAGTAGAGTTTAAAAGGGATTTATTACTTTGTGTAATACATTATAATGGGTAGAGGATGGGATCAAGAGATAGCCAAGAAATATTTCTAAGAATCTTTTTATACAAAAGATTATTAATCATTTATATATATATTAAAAAAAGTTTATGCCACAATTGAGGAGGAAAATAGGAAATAGCCAAGAAACTTTACTTAGTTTGAAAGAGTACTTCCTTGACTAAAGTGAAAATGAGAAAAACTAATAAAAGTTTTTTAATAAAATGAAAAAAATAGAGAGAGCCATAGGTTCCAATGGAAATGGATTAAAAAATCTAGTGGTGGAAAAATGATAGGAATAATTCCTATAAAAATAATGACAGATTCCAAAGGAAATGGAGCAGGGAACTATAGGAATACAACATAGAGAGAAGAAAATGAATATAATTGAATAATGAAGAAAGAGAGATAAAAGAAAATTAGGGAAGTTTATGAAAAATTCTTCAAATAAAAGATTTTGCACGAGTGCTTATAGCTAAGTGAAGTATACCTTTTTCCAATAAATGAATATGAAATAATGATTATTGGTGAATAAAAGTTTCTATCGACTTTGATTGTGCTGATATTTTAAGTATTTTTTGAAAAATGAGATTAATCAAGTGATTTTTGTATCGTAAGATTCTATATTTGTTATCATAAGCTTGATGCTTGTTAGTGGAGATTGAAAAATCTATGTAGTGCCTTAACCTTGGTGATTGGTTTAACTTTAAATTTTGTCCAAATAAAAGAAATGTTCTTTAATTCTTTCTATTCTATCATGATTCTTATTTTTATGAAAGTAATATGTTTTTATTTTAAGATCATTTTTATTTAAGAATAGGAGTATATATTTATGAAATCAAAACGAGGGAAGAAATATGAAAATGATTAAGAGAATTCCTTTTCTCAGGATGGCAAAGTGCTGAGTTTGGAGGTATTTGACAAGTCAGTTATTAGATATATTTTATAGTTCATTTTAGGATAATTTTAGATGTAAAATACTATATTGCACGATGTTTTCTCAGGATTTTTTTTAATTTCAGATAATAAATGAAGAATATGAAGAAATGAACGTAAAAAGGAATATCATGAAGGCTTAATCAAGAGGAACGAGTATGTGAAGATTCCTCATGAATGAAGCAAAGGAAGATTTGGAAAATTGCACCAACGATTCCCAGCAATTTTGAATCGCTGGCCAAATTGGTGAAACCTAAAAGCTTTAAAATATAGATTTTCCTAATGATTCCTATCTCACATAAATCGCCGAGAATCGCTGGATAATATTTTGAGAATTTAAGAAAACTACTACTTGTTTGAGTTGGTTTGAGACGTTTATTACCTAGAATACTATAAATACAAGCCTAGGGTTTTGAAAATAGTTGCTCGTTGCGTACTTAGATCAATATTTCATTACTCTAAGAGCCATTGCTTATTTTCATATTTTATTGCTTTATTATTCTTTACTTTTGAAGAGGATTTGAAGATTTAAAGTATTTATTAAAGAGGTATTTATCTATGCCTTTTTATTTATATTATAGCAATGTTATTTATGATTATGAGTGAGTAGCTATTTGATTTAAAAAAGTCCGAATGTGAACTAGATCCATTTTGCATTGTAGTTATGATGACAAGATTATGTGCTTAATGCTTTAAACAAATTATATCATTTGATTCACTGATTTAATAATTTATTATCTATTAATTTTAATCATGATCTTTATATTGCATGCATAGTCTAGAATGTGAATTGTAATAGATGGTTTCGTTATCTATTTGAAGTAGTAAATATGATTGATTGAAAAGAAAATACTATTTAGATGTCTTAGGTGAATTTGCAATCTAAATCAAATGTTAAAGTGGCTTTCCGAATATGTTAGATTTAGTAGTTCAAAGTTCTTATAAAGTTGAATGTGGTTTTATTGCATGAAATTAATGTTTTCGTTTAAACAAAAGGGTTAGCTCAATAAAATAAAAATGTAGTTTTTTTACTAGTATAAGGAGAACAAATGGCTGGTTAAAAGCTATTTACTTATGATTAGAGTTTAATGATCTATGAAACTTTGTAAAGTATGCTCATAACTATATCGATTGATGTTACATGTTTGGAATGGAAAACATGTTTATGTTTCATTATTCTGTATGTTTGTTTAGATATTTATCAATTATTGATTTAATCTATTTGATTGATTGTGAATTTAAATTGTGTTAGTTAAGATAATATAATTAGTTAAGTATTATTATATTATAGTTAATTATTAATTAGTTTAATTATCGTTTTAATAAAGTAAAAGAAAAAATAATAAAAACCTTTAAATGTCCTTTTTCCTGGAAAAGTTTGATAGGTATTTGTGGAGACGATTCCCATTAATCACTACTACAAAACATTTAAATTCAAACTTAAAGTATAATATAAAGAGGAAATTTATTGTACACAGCTGACACGTGTTGCATATTCAAAGTTTATTCATAACTCGAGACAACTCTTAAAGTTAGTAAACTTAAGTTCTGGTACTAAAGTACATTAGAGCCAGTAACCTTAACCGTCGATACCAAACTTTATCCGAGTTATCACTTATTTCCAAGTAATAAGATTATACTCTGAAGTAGGTTCTGATACTAAATTGTATATATTAGAGTTATTTCCAGGTTTATAAATGATGAGCCTTAACTTTGTGCCAAATGTATGAAAGTTTACAATTATTTTGAAAAAAAAAATTCAAAACTGAAAACGAGGCTCCGACCAGATTCTAATACCAAATCGTAGCATCCCCTACCCTGATTAGGGCGATACCCGGTCTAAAACCCTAATTAATCCTCATTACACCAACCAAACTTAACTAGAGCTAGCAGCCTTCTCTCAATACGTAATAAACAAAACCTATATGTCTTAATAATGGAATAATAATAAAAACTTACAGCTGGATCAATTTTGGTCAATAAAACACAAGATATACAAAAATTGATATAAACCTCCGCCATAAAATTATATCATAACTTTGTTTATTACAAAACACTAATTCAATACAATATATAACAATTAGGGAATCAACTCACCGTAGAGAAGACTATGAACTCCTAATCTTCTCCATTCCTCAGTCGAAACGGATGTCAATAACTTGAAAGGCTAATTGTGGAATGAGGGCTCCAACTTGCTCAGTAAGTGATGCTCGTAAGGATATGAATTATCGACTATTATCAATGAATTAATAAATAACAATATGAATGCAAAACATATCTATATAGGCATTAAAAATGATATAACAATACATAACATAATGCAAGTTCAAAGGTCAACTGCAACTATACTCGTGACTTTTAAATTTGAGTTTAATTATGAAGTTATACTCTCTAGCCACTCAAAAATACAATAACAGAATAAGCATGTTGTCCGACAAGGGATTCTGTATATTTATTCCAGCTTGACTAAGCTACCGATTGCAAATGGACAATGATGATTAATTAACTTACAACTCAGGCTAATTGAGGATAAAAAGGTGGAGCCCATTTCCTTGAGAACCTTTTCCATTCGTTATGATAAAAGGCGAAATCCATTTCCCAGCCTACCCTTTCAATCCTCAGTCTCGGTCTACCTTATCATCCACGATACTATATGAAGTAAATAAACTAATTTATGAACCATAATTGATAAGAATACAAATCTCATTTACATGTGATTAGCTTTCCTAACTTTTCGGGTCACTCGACCGTTTTCAGTGTTTAAGAACATATAACGAACCATTTGAGGTCAATACATGTCTAATACCTCACATTTACAACCTCTAAAATGATCCCAATTAAATTCAGAACCAATTTTCATATTATGTTAATACGAACATTTTCACATTTTTTGAGGTAAAAACCCCATTATAAAGTCTTAAAAGAACTCGGACTTGGACTTTGATTGCAAAATTTAAACTTGGACTTCTTTGCAAAATTTTGTGATCATCAAAGGAAAAGGTAACCCTTCATTCTTGTTTGTGTTCATGCCATTCCTAGTTGAGTTGTAAATGATCTTGCCATCATTGATGCAATCTTTCCCTTGAACAATGTCGCGCAGCAACACCTTATAGTTTATAACCTCACAATATTGCAAACTCAGTTGTAGGCTCGCATTAATGAAATAGTTCCATGTTTTGATGGTTTTCCTAAGATTCTTAGTTTGAATGTGCTTTGGATACCCATCCTTATCCAAAATGAGTCCGTCCCCCGAAATTTCTTCTAAACCATTCCTAATGGTTTCATGGCATGTCGGATCGAAACTCAGGTTTTGGGTGTTCACTATTTTCTCTCCTATGAGAATTCGACAAATCGTAGCACTAGTTTATTCTTTCAAGTGAATAGTTTACTTATCTTCCTTCCATGGCTACCTTCTTATTATTACTCTCATATCCATTTGCATAAAATTCCCAAAATAAAATCTCAGAAACCATTTATATAGGGGTCCCTATGTCATTACCGACATCGTAGTCCCTAGTTAGAAATCTTTAATTTAATTCCCTTATTATATTCAAAATTCGTGGTCTGTACTTAATTTTGTTCTTTACATTGAAGCCCTTTTCCAAAATAATCTTTCTATTCCTACTATTATCGCTCTTAATTACCATCTTATTGTGTGCCAAATAAATAATTCTTGGAGTTTCCTCAACTTCTTCCTCTCTCCAACTAATCACTAAAATTTAAAGGTGGAGAAGTTTCTCTTGGTGTTCTAACTCTAGGACATTTATTGAAATCCTTGTAGTCCGAATAGGTGTAGGTGGAACTTTTTATTTTATTTAGAGTTTTTCTATTAATGCTCCCTTTCCCCTCTCCTATCTTGAACTTCTACCCTTACCACTCCCCACTATTTTTGAAATAAAAAGTCACATTGTAAGTTGGTATTTATAGGTTTTTAGTACTTTATTTTAATGTATTTACTATGGTAAGTCTCTAAAATATATATTTAATTGTATTTATTAGTCGTTTTTAGGTAAAATAGAGTGTGCAATTGAATCAAGGGCAAAAAAAATATGTGAAATAGTGTATTTATGTGCAGTGATCAAATGTCGAAAGACCTGCCTCGAGTTACGTACTACACGATTAGTGGAGTAGTGACCAATCGGCCAAGTGATGCCCCCGGGGAACTCACTTAAGTCACATAGTTTTCAAAGCCATTAACTTTCTCCTCGGGATGCATGCAGTTGGGACTCTCAGTTTGACGCACACATCGTGCGATTTTAAACCAAGTCAGCTGCATGCTACGTGTCACTCCACCATTCGGCCAGCACGCCGGGCATATCCATGTGGCAACCCTCCATTGGTCCTCAACCGATCAGCGAGCGTCTAGCTCAACAATTTCTCTCCTCGCAGCAGTAGCCATCCATCATCCTCGAGATGCGCGCAGTACACTTTTTCACATTTTCGTCAATTCTGTAGACGAGTTCTTCCTCTGACGCTCAGCGACACGTGGTACGTTTCCAGTCCACCATGCCATGTACCAGTTCTTCAACTAACAAAAACGCGCCACTTCAGCATTTCAGCTCTCTCACCCAATTGGCTGTTGACACGTGTCTCAGGCAATGCAATGAACGCCCAGCAACCACAGATGCTCCTCAGCTCACGAGTTGACCTCCACCAACCCCCAAAATCAGTTTCTCTCACCTCTTGGGACTAATGTTTAGTAGTTTATTATATTATGAACTTATGATATTATTGAAGAATCGAATTTTATATTTTCAAAATCGGATTTTATTAATTTTGGGATGCTAGAGGCTCTCAATATCATGTCCAGCTAATTAAATCATTGCGTAGTTCAGAGGGGAAACACGTCGGGATCATTGATTCATGGCATAACTTGTGAGATCTTTTATTTGATTATTTAATTTGATTTAATTTCTCCTATTTCATTGTTGTTGATTTTAAGGAATATGGTTTAGATCTAGGCTATGTATATGGTCATTGCATGCTTTTAGGTGGACAATCCATAATTATTTGGATCGATTATATATTTAATAAAGTGATGAACACTCACCCGTTTTCCATAAAACCCTTTCGGTTCTTGAGTGTGGAATAATTGAATCTAGGTTAAATCGGAAGCAGACGCGATTCGGTTATATAGGATTAGTATTCCCACGAATCATTATTATTGTGATTAGTGTGTTAAGCTCGATTGGCAGATGTCTTGGGTTATGCGTTAATTAGGAAAGTAGTTAGTGGCGGACGTCTTGGCTATCGAGATTAGGAGAATAAGGAATTTCAGGCGGATGTCGATTTTCTATAGCTAATCTAGGAGAACATAAATTAATAACTTTTTGGGAAGGATTGAGGACCATGATGTGCCATTGAATCTTAATTCTGATTCGTGGAACCGTAAACCTAGGTGTTACTTAGGTGCCCATTAATTGTTTTGAAACTTATTTTCATTATTTTATTTATTTAGTTTATTTTAGTTTAGTTAGTTATATTAATTTATTTTAAAACCCTTATTTCCTTTTGTTGTTCTTAACCATAGAAAGACTATCAATCTCTATGGCATCAACCCTTTGTCGCTATTCTACAAAATAGTTGGTTTACAAACTTTATTTTATTAACGCGTTCAGCACGCTTCATCATAAGACTGAATAACAATTTAAACATGTAGATCATAAAAATAATGTTTGTCAAAAATAATTCAGTATAATTCAAAAACTATATAAAATGAGGATTTCATTTGGAGATTTATCTTGAAAATCAATCGGAAACTTTGATAAAATTGGCATAGAAGTTTTAACTCAATTATAAACTTAAAATCAATTTTCTAAATCTTACAAAACAATTGTCTGATAAATTCTAGTTTCTTTAAAAACAAAACAAATCGAACCCCTAAACTCATTTGAAACTTAATTTCAAACCAATTGCAAATATGAATAAATATAATAAAATTTCGAAAATATTGAATTTGTAAACCAACAATCATTGAAATTGCAATGCCTAATCTATTGGAATTAAGGAAATTATTTATCCATGTAAATACAATAAGTTCTCATAAAACAATTTCAAAATCAATTGAAGATTTTTGCAAAAATCCTTCAAACCAAGAATTTGTCAAAAATAAAGAGCTAAGGCATGATTACTTTCTAGAGTGTGAATCTCTCAAAATATAAGCTCTCGAACTCTTTTAGATTGATTTTTCAAGCTCCAATTCAAAATCCCTGAAACCCTAGTTCGGTTCTACTCTTTCGAATTTGAAAATATTTGGATTAAAGGAAACTAGAATGAGGTGGGAATTACTTAAATACACTAAGATTGGGCTTAGGAAGGCTGAATTTAGAAAAGAAATTGATTGTTTAGATGAAGGGGTGCAACGATTTGTATTTGTGAAGTGGAGTTGTGTATGCGATTTGAAGTTTTATTTTAAGAACTCTAAATCGAGCCTAGCGATTCATGTATTAAGTGGAATCACTAGGGAATCACTGTGCAAATCGCTATGATTGAGGTTTTGTGACTTATTAATCTAACCAACGATTTACGTTGTAAGGCTGAATCACCACTGATTCGCCAAACTCAAATTTTCACATAACGTTTTGGTTATTGTCATTACTTTAGCCAACGATTCCTTGTATTATAGCGAATCGCTGAGGATTCGCTAGGCTTAATTCCTTATTTTCCAATTTATTCCATACTTAACATATATAACATTCATATAAACTAATATAAAGGTAGAATAGACTGGAAAATTAGAAAGTTCGATAAGGATTTGTAACTAACAAAAAATGTTATTAAATAAATAGATAAATAAATAAATAAACAAGCAAGTAAATAATGCAAACTTGCGTAAATGTTATAGAAACAAAAACAACTCGATCACTCCCCCTTATTTGAAATTACATCGAAGTTTAAATTATGAAAATATTCCCAATACAAAAGTCAAAGAATGAGAGCATAAAAATATAATATATTAAACTAAATTCCAAATAAAATTAAAACATATGATAATTATAGAATATGGGTTGCCTCCCATATGGCGCTTTTGTTTACTATCGTTGGTTTGACTGAACCCTTCTAAAATTAGGCTGGGTCTCTAAACTTGAATTTAGGATTATCCACTCTAGTGCCATTCTAGAAAGTAATTGCTCGGCGATTAATCATCAAAGTGATTATTTTGTGTAGAATATCCATAACAACTTGAATAGTTGCTAAGAAAGTCTTCCTAAAATTAAATGAGGATCTTCAATAATAAAATATGGCATGCCCAACAAGTCTGTGGGTATGATGTAATTTCTCACTTGAACTGGTACATTTGTGACTACTCTATTTGTTGAATTTAAGTACCATCCGGAAAAGAAACTCGTTTAAAATCAAGTGTGTCCAACTCCAATTGAGTGTTTAAAAATAAGTGTATAGGAACAAGATTTGCATTAGAATCCGTATCACACTGAGCTTTGTAGTACCAAACCCATTTGATTTTAATGTGCAACATATACCTCCAGGATCATTAAGCTTTATAGGCCTTAAATCCGACCTTTTCTTTTTTTATTCTTCTAAGATTTAAAATCTCCCGACTTATTAATACTCTTCCCATTCTCTGCTTGCTCAACTTTTCATACTTGAGTTACTTTCTTTTCTTTTGAAGTGTTTTCAACTTATTCTTTCTTTGACACTTCCTTTTAAAATTCTATTTTTACTACATTAATTGCATAAACTTCAATGTTAAAATTATCGTAATTGTTTAATTCAAGAAAATCACTATTATCTATTTCATTACTAAGTAATTCATCATATTCATCTTGAATTTTCAACGTAATAAGTTTGTCTTCAAGCTCCATAGACATTGTCATTTAGAAATATCTAATTTAGTTTTAACTATTTTAAGAAAAGGTGTACCTAAAAGTATAGGTAGAGGATTATGTGATATTGAATCACCCATTTCCATGACAAGAATTGGCTGAAAATATTAAGTCATTTAATTGTACTAAAATATCTATTAATAATCCATACGGTTTAGTAGTTGTATTGTCTGCTATAATAAAATTAGTAAGTGTATTAGTCAACAATCCTATTTTCAATGATTCATATTGTTTAAATGATATTATATTAATTGATGCTCCGAGATCACACATAGCAAATTCAATAAGTGAAGTTCCTATTGTAATAGGTATGACAAACATTCTTGAGTCAGAACATTTCTCAAACATTTTCTTCATTATTAAGGATGACACATTTGGTCCTAAGTTTTCTTTAGATTCTTCTAAAAACTTGTATTTAGAATCAAAGAATTCTTTAGTTATTTTGCCATAATATGATAATGGCGTATTGGGTTTCATTAAAGGTTTATTAATTTCTATTTTCTAAAATGATTCAAAAATGTCTTCTTTAATTTCTTCCTTCTCAGCATCTGCTAATCGTTATGGAACAGGAGAAATAGAATACATTTCTTTGTTCAATTCATATTATTTAATGTCTCTTGGCTAACTAATTAAAAAATTTGTATAAGTTTTTCATAAGCTTAAACTCTTGCTAAATACCATAGGTACAACCTTTCAGGAAAAAGTGTACATTTCAATTGTTTAACCATCAATTCCATATTGGGAATGACATTGGCCATCGTCTTTTCTTTTTCTTCTATTTTCTGTACTTTCTTTTTCTTTTTACCTCTCTTATGTATCTTTTATTGTATATGCATCTCTTTTTCATTATCATAAAATAAATCTTTAACTTATGCTTAATTATTAGTTTGAGTAGATCCATTAGTTTGATTACTTAATTATTAATTTATAGGTTCATTTGATTTAATTAATTTTTCAACTCGTTATTAGACATATCAATTTTAATTTGATTTTGAAAATTTTACTTAATTTTTTAATGACTATGGGTCATAAAATCATATAATATTTATTCTAAATTTGGTTGTGCATATTGAATAGTTCTTGAGATTGTTAAATTGGTGTGGATTATATTTGTGCTCTTTGCCTATAAGTGGCATAATTCTGATTTTGTGGACCATAACTAAGATTTGGATTTGGTTTTTCAATGTATTAACTATTGTTATTATATAAATTTCTGGGAGAACCAGAATATTGGTTTATAATTGCGTTAACTTTTTAGTATTAAGTTGGATACAAATCCGTAGGATGTGTAACTTCATTACAAAATCCACGTGGTTTCATTTAGTTTGAATTATCTTTTAATAGTAACTTGACCATGCTAGATAATTCATCAACGTTTTGGTCAAATTTATCGCTTCTTTTATTATCAATTTTATAAATTTTCTTTCTTGATGTGTCAATCTTTTCACCATATTGCATAGCCATCTTATTGATAGCTTCTTTTGCTATAGTTGGTGTAACATCAAAAAATGATCCACCACATTTAGTATCTAATAACCTTTGTTTAAAATGATTAAGTCCTTTGTAAAAGTACTCTAATAAAGCTCTTTATGCATATCCATGTTATGGACAAGATGAAATTCATCTTTGTGAATTACCTCGAAATTCAGTAAAGTTTTCATCATATTTTATTTTTATGACTGTGATTTATCTTCTAAATATAATTTTTCTTGCAGGCATATTTTGATCTAGAAAAGCTTATAACATTTGAGCCCATGTGGTTATTGAATTATGAGGAAGATAAAACAACCAATCATGTGCATAAACTTTTAATACAAAAAGAAAAGCTTTAAGTTTGACTTGTTCTAAAATACCGTCTTTATGTTTCATCCCATTGATTTTGTGTTGATATTCCTTTATAAATTTTTAGCGGTCTTCACTATCTTTATTATATAAGTTAGATAGGGAACTATTGATTCCAAATTTAGTTCAAATTCAGAAAAACCCCTCGGGATAGGCAATACACGTTGGTTCATACGCAGTGATATTTTAATTGGCTACCTTAAGAGTAAGTTCTCTATTATCAATTAGTATTATTAATATTATTAAGGCTATTAGTGGCTTCCATTATGATACTTTGGTGTTCCCTACATTGTTGTTTTAAATTATGATTGAAAGTCTTATCCACCTTAGGATCAAAAGGATTTAAAGATCCTATGGAATTATAATGACGAACTGGGTAGACCATACAACGTCTAAATCTCTTAAGAAAATATGTAAAAATCTCTAACAACGGTGCCAAAAACTGATGCATGTTGAGCATGTATAATAAGTTTCTTGTATATCCTTATTATCTGTAATAGTTATTAATGGGATCATTTCCACAAGGATTTAACAACTTCTTCAGGAATAATTCTTTCAATAGATTTTATTATTTTTTACTTTAATTTAATTAATTTTATTACAATTAAAAATTAAAAATCGTTACTCCTAACTATAATAGTTAAATAAACTAATTAATTAAACTAATCTAATTAATCACCATTCAAATTTACTAGTATTTTCAATTAAATAATGAATAAATATCTAAATAAACATCTAGAAAAAATGTAACAATAATCCTTTTTGCATCCAAATACATTACTCAAATCACAGTCATAATCATACTTTAATCTTTTTATAAAGTATTCTACATCTTTAAACTCTAATCATAAGTACATATTATCAAGCCATCATTTCTCTTTCTATCAATGAAAAAACTACATTTTAATTCCATGAAAACTTTGAACTACTAAATCTAATACCTTCAGCACGCCACTTCATTATTAAACATATATATCAAAAAATAGAAAGCCACCTAGGATATCTAAATGATAAAAGACTTTTTTAATAATCCTAGTTTCAATTTTAAACTATATATTGAATCCAAATATAACAATACACATTCTAGATTATACATGCAATACAGTGCTTCATGATTAAAATCCACAAATAATAATGTATTAAATCAGTAAATTAAAGAATACGATTGATTTAAAGCATTAAGTATAAATCATCTCATCATGACTACATAAAAAAATAGATCAATTTCACTCGTATTTTATTTAGATTAATAAACTACTCACTCATAATCATGATAAACATCACAATAAAGAAAATAAAAGACATAGATAAATACCTCTTAATAAATACTTTGAATATTCAAATTCTGTACAAAAGTAATGAATAATAAACTTAAAACAAAAATAATAAACTATGGCTCCAAGAGTAATGAAATATTGATCTAAGTACTCAAAGGAGATCAATTTCGTAGCCCTAGGGTCATATATATATATAGTATTCTTTATAGTTCATATCCCAAACTAACTCAAATGTCTCGTATTTATCTAAAATTCTCAAAATCAAACCTCGCAATTCGTTACCGATTCCACTTAATACTCGAATTACTAGTTAATTCACTGGAAACGTACCTCTGTACTCTACCAATTCATCTTAAGATTTACGTGTAAATCCTGAATCGCTTCTAAATCGCCAATAGTGATTTGTGGTTGATTCTTAATTTACTAGTTATTCATTGTGTATTTCTTCCACTTGATTAAATCCTTCATTTTCTTCCATTTTTTATCTATTTCTTCACACATTATATTATTAACTGAAATAACAAAAACAAGAGAAAACTTAGTGTAATATAGCCTTTTACATCTAAAATTACCCTAAAAATATACTATAAAACACTATCTAATTATAGACTTATCAATAAGCTTGAAATTTCCCTGATCTTTGTGAAAGTTGCGTCATCATTAATTTTAATTCTAACATCTCACTTTTTAGCCTATCCTCTTCTGAATTGACACCAGCTTGACTCTGATAAATATTATTTGTTACATCGTAATGCCTTGATTGATTTGTCATTTTTTCAATTATTTTTTTTGCTTTAAAGGGTGTAATTTTTGAAATACTTCTTTTGCATTTCATGTCCACCCATCATTTCTCATCATTAGTTAGTCCTTCATAGAAGTTCTTTAATAACGATTTCTCCTAGAAATCATTCTTGCGCAACCATGATAGAGTCTTTTGAATTACTCCCAATACTCAAAGACATATTCTCATTCCTTCATGTAAATTTTAGAGTTTTGTCTTTTAACAAAGGCGATCTTGCTCGCAGGCTCAAAATTTGTGGTGTAGATCATTCTAAGAGTCGATAGATCTAGGTGATGAGTGGAAAACCAAGTCATGAGCATTGCCTTTTAGAAGAAATGGAAAAGCCTTCAACTTAACTTGATTAGTTTTTGCAGTAGTAGGTTTCATAACTACCAGAACCCATTCGAGTTCTGCTAGAGATTTCTGTGGATCCTCATCATCTTTTTGAAAAGAATTTAAAATTTCCGGATAAGTACAAGTTTTAACATGAACTCTCCAGCTTGGGTTGGGAATTCTATGCAGAGGGGTTGAAAAACTTCACAGAATTGGTTAGCTTTTCCAAAAAGGAGTTCTTTTTCTACTTGGCTCTTTTTTATGTTTTACTAAAAAATCTTTTGACAAAATCCCTGGCAATGGCAGAAAAAATTGATGCCACATCGAAAGGTACTAATAATAGTCTCTAATTCACTGACTACTATGGATTTATAATGAAGCAAGTATGCGGCCTAACCCACAAAGACTGTGAAAAATACCTAAGCTAAGAACTAAAAAGAAATAGGGGTTTTCTAACGAGCCGATCCCAAAAGAAATTTACTCAACAAAGTATCCTAAGACAACTAAAACATGCATTAATAATCAAAATAGAAATAATAACTTGAACAATATAAAAAAGCCTAGATTGAGAATAGTTTCATATTTGGACAAAATTTGAATCAATCCTTAATTACTAAAAACAATTTTTTACCTTTTGAATTCTTATAGACAAGCTTAGGTGAAAACACTCAGTTTTACAAGGTCAGTGGCAGGAACGTGCGACACTACCACATACCACGCATGTTTTCAACGGATTAGCAACCTTACACTCTATGAAAATGCTTGCCCTAAGCAGTAACTAGTATGATCTGCTACTCTCCATATACTCCAAAAGCACAAGAGCACATCGACTGACAATAAACAAGGCCCTATTTCTCATTTAACATAATCCCCTTGACCCGCCGACGGTAAGATCACTAACAAAGATTTCCTACACCCACATATGCATTGGCCACTACACATGATGAATGTAATTAATCTAATCTAGTGTAAATTGTAGATTTATAAATAATGAATTTAAAATCGCAAGAATCCAACAAATAAGGTTTTCAATTCAATAACTGAAAACTGATAAATCAAGTCTGCAAGTGTGAAAAACCCTAAATCTAGAGAGGACTTAGTGATTACTACACATACAACTAAATTAAAACAATGAAAGCAACCTAAATAATACCTTTAATGCGAAACAAGAACTCCCGTAACTTTTCTCTAAAACACCAGAGAGCTGTCACTCAAAAACTACAATTAAAACAAAAAGTATTTCGAACGTCTAAACCCTAACTATTTATAGTGGGATGAACTAATGAAATAGATAGTACGAGTCTTGCTAATCCATCAAATTTAGGACTTTATATATTTTGATTTGTCCAGTGTTGTTGACATATGTGGAGCGTGTACAATACGTTTCTCTTATATCCTTATTATTTGTAGTAGTGATTGGGATTCCTTATTATTTGTAGTAGTGATTGGGATCATCTCCACTAGGATTTATCGAGCTCCTCTAGGAAAAAAGGTCTTGCAATGGTTTTTTTCATTTTTTACTTTACTTTAATAAGTTTAATCAAAATGAGAACTAAAACTCACTAGCTCAATTTATAATATTATAATAATTAACTAAACTAATTAAACTAACTTAACTATCACAATTCAAATTTACTAATATTCCAATCATTTTAATTTAATAATAAATAATATCTGAACAAATATCCAAAATAGTGAAACATCAATCCATTTTGCATTCAAACATGTTACTTCAATCATACATACTTTATAAAGTACCATAGATCATTAAAATATAATCATAAGTAAGCAAACCTCCTTTAGCCAGCCATTAATTCTCCTTATACTGGTGGAAATGTCACATTCTAATTTTATTGATGTAACCCGTTTGAATACACAAAGACATTAACATCACGCAATAAAACTCCATTACACTTTATGAAAACTTCGAACTAGTAAATTTAACACCTTCGGAAAAGCCACTTCAATATTAGATTTTGATCTCAAATTCACCTAAGACATCTAAACGCTAATACTTTTCAAAAAATCCTAGTTACTACTTCAAATTAGATAATGAATCTAAATACGACAATATACATTCTAGATTATGCATGCAATACAAAGTTCATAACTAAAATCCTTAAATAATAATCTATTATATCATTGAATCAAAGAATACAATTTGCTTAAATCATTATGCATATAATTATCTCATCATAACTATATTGCAAAACAGATCTAATTCATGTTCGGATTTTGTTTAGATTGATAAACAACTCACTCATATTAAAAAATAATATCCCAATAATATAAACAAAAGACATTGATAAACACCTTAGGAATAAATACTTTAAATCTTCAAATCTTCTCCAAAAGCAATGAACAATAAAACCATGAAGTAAGACAATAAACAATGGTTCCTAACGCGATGAAATATTGATCTAAGTACTTAAAAGGCACTGATTTCGTAGCCCTAAGGTCGTATATATTGTGTTTTAGGTATTACATATCCCAAATTAACGCAAACGTCTTGTTGTTATCCAAAATCCTCTAAATTGAACCCAGCAATTCTTTGGCAATTCGGGGTTTAAGTGGAATCACATGGGAAATCCTTTAAAAAGTGGTCTCAGCATTCCACTAATCTTTGTAGCAATTCCTATATATATGTGAATCAGCCAGGAATTGTTGGACTTAATTTCTTATTTTTTCCTTCGCTTGTTGATGATTATTTAATTACTCTTTCCACTTGATAATTCATTCATAATCACCCATTTTTACTCCATTTCTTCACATATTCAAATTATCACCTGAAATAAAAAAATAAGAGAAAACCCCATGTAAGAGAGTATTTTACATCTTAAATCATCTTAAGATATATTATACAACATAACTAACTATGACTTATCAAATACACCCAAACTCAGCAATTTGTTATCCGTAGTAATGGAATACCCTCAATCGTATTCTCTTCTCTTCCTTCATTTCGATTTCATAATTACGTACTCTTATTCTTAAATAGAAATGATCTTTAAATTGAAACATATTAACCTTATAAAAATAAAAATTATGATAGAATAGAAAGATTTAAAGAATCACCCATTTATTTGACTATTCAACCTATAATTGTTCAATACACCTTAGAATTTAAAGTTAAACCAATCACCAAGGTTAAGCCATTATATAGGTTTTCTCAAATCTCCACTGACAAGCTTGAAGCATACGATAACTAATATAGAACCTCAAGATGCAAAAATCAATAAATCTATCTCATTTTCAAATAATACTTAAACTATTAACATAATCGAAATTGATCGGAATTTTTATTCACCAATAATTATTATTTCATATTCCTTTGTTTGAGTAAAAAAATATACTTCATTTAACTTACATATAAGCACTTGAGCTAAATCCTTTATTTGAAGAGTTTTCATAAACTTCCTTCCATTCTCTATATCTTTTTTCTTTCTTTTTTATTTTGTATTTATATAGTTCCCTGCTTCAATTCCTTTGGAATCCATTATTTTTTTTATAAGAATTCTTCCTCTCATTTTTTCCACCATTAGATTCCCCGCTCGCTTTTCTTTAGAATATGTAGGTCGCTTTATTTTGTTCTTTTAAAAACTTTTGTTAGCTCTTCTCACTTTCACTATAGTCAAGCAAGTCTTCTTTCCAACTAAGTAAAGTTTATTGGTTATTTCTTATTTTTCTCTTCAATTATTGCATAATCATTTTTTAATACATATAAAACAAGATACTTAGAAATCTGTCTTATTTATCTTGCATATTTGTTTCGATATTCTACCAATTATAATGTCTAACACAAAGCAATCAATCCCTTCTAAACTCCTCTAGTGTATACACAATCTAGGTTGAGTCAAATAGGGTATAACAATTCTTTTCTATCATGAGATTTATATTTTATGGGTAATAATAATATATCACTTCTATTTAAATCCATATTATATTCAATTCCAAATTCCTAACTAAATAAAGTAAAATGAAATGGAAAAATATTACATGTATTATGAAAAATTTTGAAAAAATCACTATGTTCAACTTTCAAATAGGTTCTACCTCTCATTTCTTCCATACTTTGTATCTTCATACTTCACTTCACCTAACAACCCCGAACACAATCCAAGCCATGTCTTCAAGGTTTACAAATAAAGTCAGGTTTCTAACAAAATAAAAATACTTCATGAAGCATAAACGAATAAATTAAATAAATAAATAACTAACGTAATAATGAATTTCATAAGTAAAGATGACATGATAAATTGATACATTCGAACATCATATAATAGAATTGAGGATATCAAACCATTGTATAAATATGAACTCACCTAAAAAAAACATATCATAATTGCACACTACATCAAATATATCAAATGCTTACAAAAAATGACCTCTCAAAATAAAAAGTATAGATAGATTACATAGATATGAATGAGTAGATTAAAATTGTCATTCGAAAGTCGCATCAGCACTACCATCCCCTTGGTCTTGCTATTGAGATTGGAAGCTCATTGAAGGATCATATAACATGTAATCCACTCTAGCCACCGGATTATCTTTTGAAAATACTTCTTGGTTGGGCATTCTCAGTTTGGTAGATGTGGTTTAGATGTTAGCTCCCTTGCCTTGCATAGTCCAGGTCATACATCGCTCAGACCCATAAATGGTCCTAGCAAACCCGCGTTCGTTTTGGAATATTAACTCTTGATGTCTTAGAGTTCTCATCTGGTTTGGAAAGATTGATCCCATCATGGCTATCTTCGTCTCATCCGTATACATGCCAGTGAAAACCTCTGCAGGTGGCGCTAGGCTTTGTTTCGTTGTATCATGATATGCGATAGTCTATATCTTTTCCAAATTTTTTCTGTTCTCTGTCTGTATTCTCCTTCTCTATATAATTTTTTTCCTTAGTGTTTCATTTCTTTCTTATTCCTCCTTTGAATCCACATATCCTAACAACTTCTTGGTGCTTTCAATGAGTTCTTTAGTAATGACCCTATCAGGCTAAACATCAAGCCTTAGACCTCTTATTGGAACTTGGTCTTGCTTGCAAGACTCCGTGATCATTAAGAGAAAGACAATCCTTCATTTTTCTTGGTATTCATAATATTCCTTATTGAATCATAGATTGTCTTACCAACATCAATTCATCCAGTCCCTAGAACTATATGGTATAAAATAGTTGCCCTATAATTCAAAAAGTTATAGTGTTGTAAACTTAGTTGTAGGCTCGCATTAACAAAAAAGCTCCAAGCTTTCGTGATTTTCCTAAAGTTTTTGGTTTGTATGTGTTTTAGGTACCGTCCTTGTCAAGAAGAAATTCATCCCCTAAAATTGCTTCCAAACCATTTCTAATGGTCTCGTAGGGAAATCAGTGTCTAAACCCATACTTAAGTTTTCGGTACTCATTGGCTTATCTCCTTTGAAATTATAGTAAACCATAGTTAAGGTTTATTCTTGTAGGTGAATAGTCAACTAGTGTACCTTAGACCATGGCTACTATCTTCTTATCATCCACATACCCATTTGCATAAAACTCTCACACTAATATTTCACAACTCATCTCAACTGAGGATCCCACGTCATTATCGGCGTAACAGTCCCTAGTAAACGATCCCCAATTCCTCTCCCTTATTATGTTCAAGATCCTAGGCATTTACTTAACTTAATTTTCAATGTTGAAACCCTCTTTGGTATAATCTCCTATTTTTTCTAATGTCATTCTTGATCCTATCGAGATGTTTATAAAGTTGTGGGGTGAGAAATGAGTTCTCGTTGTCTCCCGAATCTTTTTCACTCCCTCCTACTTATCGGTAAAACTTAAATGTGTAGAAGGTTCTCTTAGTGTTCTAGTTCAAGGTTTGTATATCGAAATCCTCTTTGGCCTAATGGATGTGGGTGGAACTTCAGATTTTTGTTTGGTTTTTTCAACTAATGGTGCATTCTCCTTCTCCTCTCGTGAGCTTCTATCTCTTCCTCCTCCTACCAGTGTCTTAATTTCAAAAACTCACAAGTTCTAAAATTAAATAAACTTGTAGATCATAAAAACAACCTTTGGCAGAAATAATTCGATAAAATTCAAGACGTCATTTTATAAGGAGAAATTCATTTTAGAAAGCTAGCTTGAAATTCATCAGAAACTTTACATAAGATTTGCATCAAAATGTTAACTCAAGTGTAAACTTCAAAATCAGTTTCTAAACATTATAAGCAATTGAGTGATAAATCTTTAGTATTTTCAAAACAAAGCAAATTAAATTAAAACGAAACCATAAGCAAAACCCCAAACTCATTTTTTCAAACCATTAGCAAATGCGTGTAAATATACCAAAATTTTGAAATTATTGAATTTGTAAACCAACGATCAATTTAATAGCAATGCATAGTGTATCGGAATCAATGAAACCATTTGGTAAAGATAATTAATTAAACCCCAATAAAAAAATTTTAAAAACATTTAAAAACTTGTGAAAATCCTTTAAGTCTAAAAATGTTAATTAAATAGCTAGAGTTGATGTAATTACCTTCTTGAGAGTGAATCTCTTAATGTTTAAGCTTTTCAACTCCTTTTGACCGTTCATCCAAGCTCTAGGCCGACTTCTCTAAAACCCTAATTTGGTTCAACACTTCTAAAATCAAGAATTTTGATTTGAATTGGGTTAGGCTGAGGTGAGTATCACTATAATACTATGAGATTGAGCTTTGAATGGTTAAATCCAGGCAATAAATTGAGATTTTAGTGATGAGATGCAATGGTTTGGTGTATGAATGAGTTAGTGTTATGTGGCGATTTAGGGGTTTTTGTTTTAAATAGCAAAAATAGCGCCCAACAATTCCTGTGTTAATTGCAATCATTGGGAAATCGCTAGGCGAATCGATCGGTCAGGAGGTGTAGAGACCCACCAATTTAAGTAGTGATTCATTTGTAAAGGTGAATCATTGGGAATTTTCTAGACTCTAATTTTCATTTAATTATTGTATAGTGTTGTTGATTTCGCCAGCGACCCCAATGTTATTCCAATTCATAGAGGAATTGTCAGTGTTTTTACAATTTATTCCATAATTAACTTATATATCATTCATAAAAACTTGTCTAGGTAGAATTTACTGAAATTTCTAAAGTTTGACTAGGATATCTAACTAACTAAATAATTTTATTAAATAAATAAATAAACATATAAATAACAAGTGAGTAATGCAACTTGCATAAAGGCCATATAAGCAAAAACAACTTGATCACTCCTCCTTAATTAAAATTATTTCAATGCTTAACTTCCGAGAATATTTTCAATACAAGAGTCAAAAAGTGAGAGAATGAACACATCCTATACTAAACTAAATTAAACTATATTTCTAATAAAATTAATTAAACATAAAATATAGGTTGCCTCCTATAGAGCGATTTCATTTATCGTCGTTGGCTCGACTTAAACATTCTATAATTAGGTTGGATCTTTATACTTAAATTTAGGATTATCCACTTTAGTGCCATTCCAAATTATGAATGCTCAGCCATTAATCATCAAAGTGATAGTTTTGTTCAAAATTTCCATAACAACGTGTACAATGGCTAAGAAATATCGTCCTAAAATTAAAGAAGGATCTTCATTAATAAAATATGGCATGATCAAAAATTTCAGGGGTACGATGTAGTTATTCAATTGAATTGGCACATTCGTGACCGCTCCTATTGGTTGAATTGAAGTACCATTAGGTAAAGAAAAACATTCAGAAGCAAAATTCAAATCCAGTTATGTAGAAAGAAATGTATGGGCACGAGATTTGGATTAGAACTCGTATCACAGAGAGCTCTAAAGTACCAAGTCCATTTTAATTTAAAGTGTAAATATATACCGCCAATACCATTATGTATTATAAGGCTCGAATCTTGTTTTTTCTTCTTTTTGTACTTGGATATATAAGCTCCCAGCTTGTTAGTGCTTTTCCATTCTCTGATTGCTTAACTCTCCATTCTTGAGTTACTTATCTTTTGATGTGTCTTCAACTGGTTCTTTCATTGGAATCTCTTTTGCATTTTTCATTGTTACTGTATTAAATGCATAAATTTCCGCATTAAAGTTATCATAATAGTTAAAATATCAAAACTCATTATTATCAATTTCATTATCGAAGAATTCATCACATTCTTGATAGGTATCATAATCGTGTTCGTTATTAATTTTGACTTTAACAATTTTTTCTTCAAATTCCATAGACATTGTTCCTTCAAAAATATCTAACTTAGTTCTAGTCATCTTAAGAAAAGGTCTAAATAATATAACTTGCAAAGGACTGGATGATATTGAATCTTCCATTTCCATGACATAGAAGTCAGTTGAAAATACTAAGTCGTGCACTTGTACTAAGATGTTTTCTAAAAATCCATATGGTTTAATAATTGTATTGTGTGCTAAAGTAAGATTAATAAGCATATTAGTCAACGATCCTATTTTTCATAATTCATAAAGTTTAAGTTACATAACATTAATTAATGCTCCGAGATCACACATCAAATTTAATGGAAGAATTTCATATTAAGATGGATATGACAAATATTCCTAGGTCAAAACATTTCTCAAGCATTCTTTTCTATAAGGATGAAATCTTTTGTCCCAAGTTTTCATTAGATTCTTATGAGAATTTTTCTTAATACTCAGAGAATTCTTTAGTAACTTCATGATTTGGTTCCAATAAAATGTTATTAATTTTTAATTTCTTAAATGATTTGGATATGTTTTTTTAGCTTCTTCTTCCTTGGAATTTGCTAATCGTTCTGGAATGGAAGAATTAGAATGCATATCTAAATTTAATTCATAAGTGTTGTTTAATTTTTCTTCATAAACTAATTCAAGATTTTGTAAAGATATTTCATAAAGTTCAATTTTGACTAAATACCATGATTATAGTCTTTTGGGAATAGGTATGTATTTCAGTTGTTCAATCTTCCATTCCCTAATGGAAATGACATTAGCCATCATCTCTTCTTCTTCTTCTTCTTCTTCTTCTTCTTCTTCTTCTTGTATTTTATTAGGTATTTTGATTTTTTACCTCTTTTTGGTGTCTTTCTTTGCATGTACATTTCTTTTTCTTTTTCACAAAATAAAGTGTTAACTTATGCGTGATTAGTTGTGTATGTAGGTTGAGTAAATACTTAAGTTTGATTACTTAACTTATTGATTTGTAAATTCATTTAATTCAGTTGAATTTTCAGTTCATCAATAAACATATCGATTTAATTTGATTTTGAAAATTTCGATTAAAGTGTTGATGACTTTGGTCATAAAGTTATGTAACATTTGTTCTAAATTAGGTTGCATAGGTTGAATAGGTTGTTAAGGTTGTTGAATTGTTATAGATTTTGTTGGTGCTCTCGATCTGTAAGTGGTATAATTTTGATTTTATGAACTATAGCTAATATTAAATTTGTTTTCTAGTCTAATAATTGTTTTTAATACATTGGTTTCTAGGAGGACCATAATATTGGTTCATAATAGCATTGAGTTATTTAGTATTATCTTCTTATAAAGTAGGGCATGCATTGGTATGATGTGTAACTTCTTTACAAAATCTAAGTGGTTTCACTTGATTTGGTCTATCTTTTATAGTAATTTAGCCATGCTAGATAATTGATGTGTGTGTCGCAAGTATAATACCTCACTTATAGTAATAGTGTAATCAACTTATATTGATCATGGATATCGTCCTCAGGGAAAGGTTTTCATACTAGTTGTTAATTACCAATTTAACTTGAACTATTCATAAAGAGATTAATTTTTTATTGGTTTTATACTAATGAAACTAATCTAGCAAATCAATGTAAAATTTACTTGAACTCTTATATTAAGGATATCTTAGTTTACAACTTCACCTATGTAATTTAATACTATGCTTTGTATTCATGTTTGCATCTCAATATGTTGTGTGCAATGTCTAATTAGAATAAACAGATTTCCTTCAAATCCACTTCAACCCACTGTCGTAACGGAAAAGATTCTAATGTGCAAACTAGAACTCCACCTATCAATGTGAATAAGGTAAGCTCAGCGTAGCTTTTAAGTCCCAAATCATTGGATTCATAACCAACTATGTTTATTATCCACACCTACCTAATCAACAATCATTGCTTGATGTTGTATATTTTACGGTTGTACCATTCAAATCAAGATTAAAAGCTTAATGGTCATGATAACTTCTAAAGACTAAGTTCATTAAACACGTGATCAAGATGTCTAAAGCATTACTTTTACTTACAATACAAATTCTAACCATTGCACTTTTTATTGTCACTTTTTAAATCATATTCAAGCATAACATTCATACCATTGGATCCATTGATCCCTAAGATAAATAAACTGCGCACACTTTAGTGAAACACACACATCACAATTCATAATGGAAATCATTGCAAATCATATATGAATATAAATATTACCATGAATTTAATCAACGAACAAAACTTGAATTGCAAATATGAAGTCTTCAATGTTTTCATCACGCAAACTCTTTAATACTCAAACTTAACTTAAAACCTATGCAAAATTACTCTAAAGGTGGCTAATAGTTGGTATGTTATGAGTTTACCACGTTCTAATACATATTTATACTCCTTTATAACAATTAAAAATCATACTTTACAATTTAACTCGAGTTAAAACTCCAACTTTCTATTTCCTATATATTTGGCGTTGTCACTTACTGCCTGACGCCATGTCTTAAAGCCCACTGTGTCGTGAGTGCGCCGCCACTGCATGTGTATTTCCTTTCTCTTTGGTGTCTCGCATTGTCACTTACTCCTCCAGCACCTTCCCTTATGCTTCACAGCGCTGCCAATGCGTCAGACCTCTAGAGTTTGTTTTCTTCACTTTTTCATCACTCCCATGTCATGCCTTTCCTTCCTACGTTATTCCTTGTATCCCCACACAGTCAATACTAGTGGCCACAGAGCCAAAGGTGTTTTTATGGGTTTTTGCATCGTTTCATCTTGTTTTTCCTCAATTCCTTCCTTTACAACTTAATTCCTTGAAAATGAAATAATACCTTGAATTAGAGCTCATATTGGGATATTTATACTAAATATATGACTAAACTAACCCTATGTGTATGTATAAATAATCACTTATCAATAATTCATAATTGTTTTCGTCAAATTTATTACTTGTTTTATCATTACTTCATAAAGTTTCTTTCTTAATGTGTCTCTCTTTTCACCATATTGTTTAAGTATTTTGGTCATCTTGTTAATAGCTTCTTTTAATAAAGTTTGTGTGACATCGAATAATGATCCACCACATACGATACCTAATAGTCTTTGTTCGAAATGATTTATTCCTATGTAGAAGTTTTCTAATAAAGTTTTTTGGGTGTATCCATGTTGTGGACATGATGAAATTAATCTATGAAATATGTCCTAAAATTCATTAAAATATTCATCATATTTCATTTTCACAACTGTAATTTGTCTTCCATAAGAACTAATTTTTCTTTTGCTGGCATATATTGATTTAAAAAGCTTTTAACATATGAAACCATATGATTATCGAATCTTGAAGAAGATAAAATAACCAATCGTGTGCTTGATTCACAATACAAAAGGAAAAGCTTTAAGTTTGACTTGTTTTAACGTGCAATCTTAGGGTTTCATCCCTTCACTTTATGTTGGTACTCCCTCATGAGTTTATGTAGGTCTTCATTGTCTTTACTGTAAAAGTTTGGCAGAGCACTAATGAATCTGAATCTAAGTTCAAATTAGGGAAATCCCTCAAGATAGGCAACACACATTGGTTCATAAGGAATGATATTTTGATTAGCTTGCCTAAAAGTAAGTTCTCTATTATCATTATTATTATTAATATTAAATTTATTATTTGCTTCAATTATGGTAGTTTTGTGTTCTCTGCGTTGTTGTTGTTGTCGTTGTCTTAAGTTACGATTAAATGTCTTATCTAACTTAGGATAAAACGAATGTAAGGAACTTGTGGAATTAAAATGATGAAGTGGATAGACCATACAACGTCTAAAACTCTTAAGTAATAATGTTTAAATCCTCAGTATCGGCGCCAAAAATTGACAAGTGTCGAGCGTGTACAATAAGTTTTCCATATATTCTTATTATTTATAGTAGCGATAAGTGGGATCGTCTCCACATGGATTTATCAAACTACTCTAGGAAAAAGTTTTTTCAATGGTTTATGTTATTTTTTTACTTTAATTTAGTTAAAATGAGAAACAAAATCACTAACTCAATCTATACTATTATAATAATTAACTAAACTAATTAAACTAACTTAACTACCATAATTCAAATTCACTAATATTTTAATCAATTCAATTCAATAATAAATAATATCTAAACAAACATCCAAAATAATGAAACATCAATCTGTTTTGCATCCAAATATGTTACTTCAATCATATAGTTATGACCATACTTTATAAAGTACCATAGATCTTTAAACTCTAATCATAAGTAAGTAAATATCATTTAGCCAGCCATTGTTCTCCTTATACCGGTGGAAAAACTACATTCTAATTTTATTGAGCTAACCCCTTTGAGTACACAAAAATGTTAACTTCATGCAATAAAACCACATTACACTTTTTGAAAACTTCAAACTGCTAAATCAAACACCTTCGGAAAGCCAATTCAATATAAGACTTAGATCTCAAATTTACCTAGGACATCTAAATGGTAATACCTTTCAAACAATCTTTGTTACTACTTCAAACTAGATAATGAATCCAAATATCATAATACACATTCTAGACTATGCATGCGATATAAAGTTCATGATTAAAATCCTTAAATAATAATCCATTAAATCAGTGAATCAAAAATTACGATTGGTTTAAACCATTAAGCGCATAATCATCTCATCCTAAATACATTTGAAAAATGGATCTAGTTCATGTTCGGATTTTGTTTAGATAGATAAACTACTTTCTCATGGTAATAAATAACATCACAATAATGTAAGTAAAATACATAGATAAAGACTTCTAGATTAAATACTTTATATCTTCAAATATTCTCTAAAAGAAAGAAACATTAAAATAATAAAGTAAAAATTAAGCAATGACTCCTAGAGCAGTGAAATATCGATCTAAGTACTCAAAGACAACTAATTTCGTAGCCCTAGGGTCGTATATAAAGTATTCTAGGCAGTGCATATCCTACAAAAATTGAAACGTCTTATTGTTATCCAAAATCGTTAAAATCAAGCCCAACAATTTCTCAATGATCCAATGTTTAAGTGGAATCATTGGGATAATCCTTGAAAAAGTAGACTCGGTGCTCCACCAATCTGAGTAGCAATTCTTGTGCATATATGAATTTGTCAAGATTCGCTAGACTTAATATCAATTTTATGCCTTCGCTTGTTATTGATTATTTGCATACTTTTTTCTGTAACAATCCATTAACTTAAGAAGGTGATTACTATTAATTTGAAAGTTAGTTAACCCGATTTAGATTCGTGGTTAAACTTGGCTTGTCTCAATTAGCGTGTACATAGATTTGCGTGATGTTTGCTATTTGTATGATGTGTATTTGTGTTTACTTAAGTTAATTGGATTAATTGTCATATAATTGAATAATTAACAAATTATGGGATGATTAATACCGTGTGTGGGTCATGGGTGACGCACATGAGTTGTAAGTTAGTGTGCATGCCCGAGTGTATTCGTTGGCGTGCATGGCGAAATGATAAACGAATTAACATAGGGGTATAAATATTTACATATATATTGTATGTATGAATATATATTTATTCAAAATAATTAATAAATTGGTGTGTTCCTAGAGACACACGGAGTCAAGGTTGACACACGGTGTCAAGGTTGACACACGTGAAATGTACAATACTGTGCACGCCCAGGGTTGGTCGTTGGCATGCACAACGAATTTGTGCACACGAAATACAAAGTTGTATATATATATATATATATATCTATTTATATAGTTATATAGATATGTATAAATGAATTCTATTTTTAAATCAAGCAAAATTGTACATTAGATTCTCCTCGAGATACCTATAGCGTGTGCATCGAGTTACTAAATGACTTGGACGATTGATGTTAGAAAGATTATCCATGTCTCGAGATATGTGCAATCATATCTCAATGATAATCAATGTATATTTGCATACATATGTCCCATTTGGTGTCACATTAAGGAATTATGACTTTGATTTATGCCCTTTAGATCTACCTTAAGATTCATGTGTATGAATCTCAAGTAAATCCTTATATTTATACATATACTAAAACCACTGCCTCCTCTCGTGTTTCATTGGAAATCGATAAGGAGATAGGAGGATTTGAATCGAGAGGTGATGGAGATGAAGGTAAGTTGTTATTGTGTGTCATTGTTGTTGTTGTTGTTGTGGTTGTTGTTGTTGTCATTGGTCATTGGTATTTTTGTTGTGGCGTTGATTGTGGTGGAGATAGAATTAGGCAGGGAGACTCGGATGAACTATTGTGTAGCTCGTTTGAGGAAGGAGATAACAAGGGAGCCATCTCCCCTCCCAAAAGTGTCCTGCCATCAAAGAAAAAAAATTAAAAAATGATTTTGATCACCAGAGAAAAATGAGGGAAAAGAATGGGTTGGGCCCTCGAACTTGGCTGGTTTGGCTTGGTTGAGTTGAACTCAGATTGGCCCGGTTGAAGCCCAAACACTTTCCAAATAAAAAAGAAAGAAAAAAAGGAGAAATGCTATAAAATAGAGAGAAATTCTTGAAAGTTAAGGAAAAATCCAGAAAAATAATATTTATCCAAATAAATAGAAATTGATGAATTTTTATGAAAATGGATTTTTTGGGATTTTTTCAGGACTTTATACAAGGTTTTTTACCTCAAAGAACTAGATATTGTCGTGTTGACCTAAAAAATAATAAATTGGTTTCAGATGCAATTATGATCGGTTTAGAAATTCTAATTAGTGAGTAATAGACTCAAATTGATGATGAACAATTTATTTTAAGTTCTTGATAGACAGGGGAGCGGTGTATGGATCTCGAGAGTTTTTTTATTCGATATAAAGTTAGAAAAGCTCGATACAGGTAAGTGGGACTCGTATTCTTATCGACTATGCAACATAATTAGTATATTTAATTCATATAGCATTATTGACTAGGACTGGGGCAATGTACTATGACTTGACTGTATTTGTTTTTAAATGTGGAAATCTTTAGTTGTGTTGATAAAGCGGATCCGGACTAAAGGATGTGAATGTTAGCCTAGAAATGAATTATGCTTTTTGTCCTAATAAAAGGAAAAGGTTAGAATGGGAAAGGACTCTACCCTTTCATCCTCAGTAGGTCGGAGTTTTACCTTAGTCTTTCACAGCCATTTAGGGTTGGTAGCTCAGTTACACTTGAATACACCGACTGAATCACATGAAGAACAATATGGGGGTTCTGTAGATTGTATTCTTAGGGTAAAGTGAGAGTACGACTCTCAAGTTATTAAGATTTGATAGCTCGATTAAATTTTAATCCACTGACAAACCTATGTCGGTCAACATGTGGCTGCAGATGTATTTTTGTGTAAGGTGAGAGTTAAACTCTAAAATAAAAATGAAAATACAAGTCATGAGAATAGTTGCAATTAACTTGTGAACTTGCATTCCATTATTTATTGTTATATTATTTTTAATGTTGAAATAGATATGTTTTGGATAGATATTATTATTCATTAATTCTTTGGTAGTAGTTGATAATTGATGTGTTTATGAGGATAACTTACAGAGCGAGTTGAAACGTTTATTCTCCCAATAATATTACAGGTTATCAACGTACTATTCGACTCAGAAATAGAGAATATTAGGATTTTATAGTTTCCTCTATGGTGAATTGATTTCTTTATTGTTTTGACAATTTGAAAAAAGTGTTATCCCAATGCATTAAAAAAACCTTGTTCTTAATTATGAGAAATACCATTTTACAGTTGACCAAGGGATCATTCAGGGTCACATAGTTTCATCTAGAAGCTTAGATGTCGTCCCAGCAAAAGTAGATATCATTCATACTTTAACTTATTCTTCTACAATGAGAGAGATAGGTTCATTTATAGGACATGTAGGTTTCTATAGTTGATTCATCATAGGATTTTTCAAGATAGCCCAACCTATTTGTCATTTACTCCAGAAAGATGTTCCATTTTTCTTTGACGATGAGTGTAAAAAGTATTTCTCAATCATGAGAATTGCACTTACCTCCACCTTAATCATCAAAGCTCATAATTAATCACCTCCGTTCGAGATTATGTGTAATGTGAGCAACTATGTCGTAGGAGCTGTATTAGGACAAAAAGTAGCGAGATAATCTCATATGATTTACTATGCATCTAGAACTTTAGATGTTGCACAAATTAATTTCACTACCATTGAGAAAGTACCCCTTGCTATTGTTTTTGCACTTGAAAAGTTTAGACTATATCTCCTAGGTATCGAGGTCATAATCTACTCTGATCATGTAACTTTGCGTTACCTAATTTCAAAGAGAAAGTCTAACCCTAGATTTATAAGATGGATACTTCTACTACAAGAATTCAATCTCACTATCAAAGACAAGTAAGTTGTCAAAACTCTAGTGGCAAATTATCTCAGTTGCCCGGAGAACTAAGAACCACCTACTGCTTAAAACAATGGCTTTCCTGATGAACGCGTATATGCAGTATCCTACAAAGTTTCATGGTATGTCGACGTTATCAACTATTTAGTCACAAAAGAGTTACCAATGGACTATACATGTGCACAAGAGCAAAAGCTGGTGTACGATTCCAGACATTATCTATGGGACGATACATACTTATGGAAAATCTGTGGATATCAAATAGTTTGCACAAGTGTTCATCAACAAGAAACACATTCCATTTTGTCTTACTGTCATTCATATGCATTTCGGTTCACATCATATAGCTTTGAAAGTCTTGGATTATGGTTTTTATTGGCCTTCACTATTCTATGACGCATATGTCATTACTAAGACTTGTCATAACTGTCGGAAGTATGGATCATTAGGACCAAGAAATCAAATGCCTATGAATAAGATTCTCTTATGTGATATCTTCAACATTTAGGGGATTGACTTCATGGGCTCATTTCCACCCTCTAATGGGAGTACCTATATCTTGTTAGCAGTAGATTATGTTTCCAAATGGGTCAAAGCCAAAACCACCAAGGGAAATGACACTTAGACAGTTGCTAAATTTCTTAAATTACGAATATTTTCAAGATTCAAAGCTCCATGCTCAATCATATTTTTGTAATAGGATTACAGAATCTTTATTTAAGAAGTATAATGTTACTCATAAGATTTCTATAGCCTATCATCTCCAAGCAAATGCTCAAGCTAAGGTTTATAATAGAGAGATCAAGTCCATCATTGAAAAGATTGCTCATCCATCAATGAAGGACCAAGTCTACGCCTTGATGATGCATTATGGGCCTACAAAATGGATTTTAAAACACATATAGAAATGTCCCCATATTGGGTTCTTAAAGGTTGTAATATGAATTACAACGACGTCAATATTGAGCGTAAACTATATATATAAGAATTAGAAGAAATAAAGAACGATGCACATGAAAGCACAAGTTTTTTAAAAGATAAATCATAAGCTTATCATGATCATCATCTTACGAGGGAATCCTTCATAATAGGTCAAAAAATTATCCTCTTATTATAGATTAAAAATCTTCCATGGCAAACTTAAATCTAGATGAGTAGGTCTATTTATCGTTATCAATATCTTTTTCCATGGTGCTATTGAAATATAAAGTATAGAGAGCGAGAAAACCTTTAAGGTGAATGGACATAAGTTAAAGCTCATCTATGAAGACTTCGATAGGACCCTAAAAGACGGTGTTGACTAAGAATTGATAGAAGTACCAAATGATCAAACAAGAAATATTAGCAAAGCATTATATGTCTTAACTTAGGAAAGCAAGCAATAATAAGAAAGGAAAGAGAAACTAAGGCCAGAAGAGACTTAAGAAGAGAAAAATGCTCAAGAGATTATAAGTCTTTATTCACCTAGTTGCAAGCAATTATGCGATAACATCGGGCCATCGACTTCAAAAAATGGCACTTCTAGGAGGCAACCTAATGGTTTATATCGAGATTAAGATTATTTATGTAGCATCCCCCAACCTGATTAGGGCAATACCTTGCCTGAAATGCTAATTAAGCCCAGATTACCCTTGTCAGACTTAACTAGAGCTAGCAGCCTTTCCACCTACACCTGATAAGCACTACAATATATCGATTATCGAAATAAAAAAAATCATACACGCAGGGAAAATTTAAAACCTTTTTCAATAACCAAAATAAAATATACAGTATTAAAACAAACCATAATAAACTTCGATTATATAAATCACCCATCTAATGTGATTTTACAAAACTGTAATTTAATACCAATATATAAGACCAGAGAAAGTCATTACATCGAAGAGAAGTTCAAGACTTCTATAATTTCGCCATCCTGTAGTCGTAGCGCTTGTTGGATCTACCTGTAATGTTAATTAGGGTGAGCGCTCCAACTTGCTCTATAAGTAGGGATTCACACTAATCATCAACATTTCATATAATATTCAAGGATATCATGCAATAACAACATGCACTAATAATATCTAACAAGAATATGGAAAGCATATAGATTTAATATATAATCAGATGCAAAGCAAGTAATTTGGACTATTACACCGTGATCCCTGTTTATTTTATAAAACTAGGGTTGATTACCCACCGACGCCATTAATACAATTGCTAGACCAACATATTAGTCGATATGCTCTCTAGCCCATCCATTAATGCCTAGTGGTTCTATCTCAAACCATCTAATGTGTATGTAATCCTTACGGCCTATTGAATTAAGCAGGAGCTATATATTGGCCAGGAAGGGAACTCATATCCTATAAACCTATTCTCAAAACCATGAGCATGGTCACATTACACACCGTTTTCCATTTATTGAAATCCATTACCGTGTACATAATCCCCCATTTCATTCTAACAACTATACGAGCTACATATACTAAATACTCAGGCAATATCGATAAATAAGCGAATACGTACTTACTTCAGTCTAAGTCTTTGTTTCACAAACTCCCTAACTTTCCAGTCATATCACTCTTCCTCGGTGTTCCTCAACCTATTACCAATCATTTGAGATCAATATAGGCTCATTGCACTACATTTAGAAACCCTAGACCAGTCCTTTAATATTTTGACAAACCAACCAACTCCAAATCACTTCTGCACTGATCTGGGTGTAGGTAGTGCGCTACCTTACATGGATAGCGTGCTACCTGCATGTCAGTTCATCCTCCTAGTAAGCATAGCGCGCTATGGCCAAAGCCTAGTGCGCTACCAGACCTGCAACAACAACATACCTCTATTGATCCAGTTTGACCCAACACTCCTCCGAATTAAACAATTACACTCCCAATCAATCTAGGAGGACCTCTAATGAGGTTATAAACCCATTAAAATCAACAACGACCTCAATTCAACAAATTTTGATCATCACCATCGAATTGAACTTCAACAAACTTGAAAACCAAACTTACCAAAGTGATGATCACTAACTTCTAATCCATTTAAGCTCCTCAACTTGATTGAATTTAGCTTCCTGGATGATATACCTTAGAACCAAATCAAACCTGACTCTCCCAAACCCTTTATCGATAGATCGATTGAAAAGATAAGCTTGAGTTTTATTTTTATATATGGATTTTCCTCGAGATACGCTTCGTGTTATCTCGAGACCAATCATGTGGTTGATGCGATAAAATGACACTCTTTAAAGAGACACAAGATTTGACACATCAAGCACTTAAAATTCGTTCGAAATGATCCAATAATTCATATATTTCTAATATTCTTTTATTTTCCAATACATATTTATACATTTAAAATATATAATTATATATATCGTGTATTATTCATCAATAAAATCATCGAAAATGGCCTACAAGTGTCCTTGAGCGCGCACATTCATGCCACGACCCCCTCGCACACTTGGTGTCCCGATAAATCATAGTTTATTGGGTATTTTCCATTTTATAGGCTTGTGTATAATTTTCATATTATATGACAACCTATATATAAATTGAATTAACAATACAACAAATGTCATACATCATGCAAACGTACACACGTGTTAATCGAGGTACGCAAAACTTAACCACAAGCCTAACCCGAGTTAATTAGGATTTGGGTTAATACTAATCACTAGCTTAAGGTAACAGGTCATTACAGTCTCCCAAATTTAAAGCAATTTCTTCCTCGAAATTAAAGTAATCTGAAATTACCCATAGTTTCGAAGAGAAATGGGAACTTCTCTTATACATCCACTCTCAAGTTAGTTCCTCATCTTTGTGGAATCCCTATTTCACTATAACCAAAAGAAATCTCTTTGGTTCTCAGCTTTATAAATCTTACGATCGAGTAACCCACTTGACTACTTATCGTAAGATACGTTTTCTCAAAAATGACATTCATTCCAACCAATCCTTGGAATGAACTGAGTCTCCATTTTACTAACATCAACATGTGGAAAACATTAAGAACTCTGACTTAACTGAGGATGCAACTTTAACTTGTAAATACCACGATTAATCATTCCCGGTTCTCTGAAAGACTTAATAAACCTTGAAGCTAGTTTACCTCATAATCCAAATCTATGCAACTCCTTTCATAAGTGAGACTTTCGGCAAAACATATTTGTCCTTTGAAAACTCCAACTACCTATAATAATTATCAACATATCTCTTTTGTTTTAATTGGGTTGTAGTTAAACGCTGGCTAATCTGCTACCTCTTCTCTATGTAGTTCTAAATCAAATATGCTCCAATAAACTTGCACCTCAACCCTTGTCCAGACACTCCGGTGAATGAAATGGTTGACCATACATAGTTTCAAATGAGTATTCCATTCTAGCTTGATAGCTATTTTTACAAATGAACTCACACATTGAAATGTATCTCTTCCAGTTATTATTAAACCTCAAAATACAAGCTTGAAGTATATCCTCTAGCACCAAGATTTATTACTCCAGTTACCCATCGGTCTACCTATAGTATACCATACTGAGGTTAAGATCAGTTCCATAGCTGTCGCAACAATTCACTCCATCCTCTATATGTGAATCTCATATCCCTATCCGAAATAGTAGACACTGAAGCACCCTGAAATCTAACACCTCATGTATGTATATTTTACATAATCAGTCGAGAGGATTTCACATAAAAATCGGCAAGAAATGCGCAGACTCCATCAACTGTCAACTAGAATTTTTATCGTATTGTGCATATGCTAATTTAAAGATAAACTGGAAACAAATCCACCGATCTATGTTCTCATTTACATTGAGGAGTAGGTAGCAAATGCAATAAACTTTGGGTTTCTTATGCTCAGCCCTAACTTGCTGACATATCTCATATCTCTTTATTATTTCAACCACATCAGTCTTCATCCTAGATTAACAATAAATAAAGGTGCCTCATTTCATGATATTCCTTACTGCTATCTGAATGAATGCAGTAAAGAGATCTATGAAATTTCCATAGCATTTCCTGACTCACTTGATCCTGAACTGGAATCCATAATCTACCCCTGAACCGTAACGCAAAATTATTAGACATTGACTAATGAGGATAATGTACACTAGTTGTTAACCTCTAACACTCTATATAATCCTGATTAGCTTTCTGACAACTAATCACCATTGAATCTTCTCCAATTTAATTTGAATTTGAACTCAAAAGATCAGATTAGTAGCTCTAAAATTAGCTCTCTAAGTTGATGATGTGTCAATTAAACTTACATAAATCATCATCACCGTCATTTTCTTATGAAGTCTAAATTGAGAAGCTCTATTAATAGCTACATTTTCTCCATATACATGAGTTACAGTTGTCTATTGACAGTCTGATAACACCTTTTTGTGTAATTCTAAATTACTCAGACTCTAAGAAATTTGTATCATTACTTCTCATCTCACACCGTTTAACGACAAAGTAAAGCATACAAGTTTTTAAGGTAAATACCTTAATTCTATTTATAGCCTGTTAAAATTAACACCAGAGAACTCACACAGTAAATATTTCTTCCAGTAACTCATAATTTCCAAGTCACAAGCTCGAAAACTATATTCTTTACAAACCGTGGTCAACTTCAGATATATTGTGTTAAGATTAAGAAATGTCCCTCCCAGCTATTATACATATGTTCCCCCCTGAAAAGCAGATTTTCGGTTCCTTACCGAAAAATAATATTGGTTCTCCATAACTCTCAACTCTTCCACACATATACATCTCGTTTAGTTTTCAACGACAATTTAAACCATAATACCGGCAAGAAATTTTCAAACCCTGTCAGTTTTACAAATATATCAATAATCTTCAGTTATCACCACAACTTAGGCTAATTCAACACGAATTTATGAGCATGAGCTGTCATTTATATAGGGCAAGAATAATATAACCCTCTAGATTATTATCATTCAACTTCCACTTACCTCGCTCTTTGTTTCAAGTTCCAAGAACTTTCCTTACATGCTCAGTGTTTTGATCTGAAATCATCCTTTCCAACATCAATAATCAATAGTCATCCTTAACCTACTTGATAATCTCAATCAATCTCCTTCAATAATACATTACTCATTAAATCATTATTACCTCAAGTCCAATTTGAGCTCTACAGTACGGGCTTATAGTTAATGATCCAGACAACTCAATTGATGATGGGCCTGCGCGGAATTTTCATTTGGTCATCAGTAAATATCTTGCCTAAGAGATATTATTAAGGAGTTTTTATCATAATTATAACCTCTGTCCCTTTTTTTTAATTTACAAGTGATGCATTTCCATATTTGGTACAACTACCAAATTAGTTATCCCGAGATTATCAGTCTCTAATAGTTCTTCTCCCAAATCTGGAACTATTTATATATAGCTGAAAATATGAGTTATAATTTTGTTTTATTGTGTCACCCACACATTCTTACCTAAATCATAAGTCTTAGGATGAACCTGTAACTTCTTCCATAATTTAGATTTTATCAAGCAAACATTGTAATCAAACTATACTTTCACCTTCCTCAAGGCATCCTTGTATTTGATTTCAACTTATAACCATCGCATACTTGAGTTAACTGAATAAATCACACATGATATCACAGATCCCCAGATCAATCATTTGTAATATTCAATTATTTCAAGTTTACTTTCCTCTTTTTACAATCGTGTTGAATATAGGACAACCTCATATTGTCTCAATCACAGTCAAATCCCCTTATTTACTATTAATATTCAACATTCTTACCATTTTATTTAACCTTTGAAACTTAGCACTTACACTATGCAAAATTCTGGTTTGAACTAATTTACCGTTACCAATTCAAATTATGTATGGTAATTGCTTATGCCTTTTCTAAGTTTTCAAAGATTCCATATTATTATTGATAACATAATAATAAATTCATACTAGAAGGTTTTCCTTCACTTGATACCCTTATTTTATGAACATAGCATGAGTTCTAGTAAATTCTAGTGGTTTCCACCATCCACTACTTAAAATGATCCAGCACCCGCCTGCAATCATCTTATAAAGATATATATCCTTAGCTCTGATTATTTCACTGTGAAAATCAAATCTCAACTAACTCTTGAGAACCATTAATTTCACTCATTTTCAGAATGAGTTGTCAATTCTGAGTAATGAATACTCATTTCAACTACTACACATTAATCATTGGATTCCTCAAATCCTCATATTCACTAACCATTCATTCTCCCCAATTTAGACTATCCTAGTCTAATAGATTAGACTAGGATATCATACCAACTCACTGTTATATTCTCGATTTAACTATCTTTTATTAATAAACTACTTATTTTTCCAATATGGATTCATACCATGACTGGAATATCAACTTCATGAAAACTTATGAAGTGTATCTCCACTAGTGGCTTCCTAACTTCCATTAGGCTTTTATCACTAGCGACTAATCTATTTACTGAATAACTTTCATTACTTCCATACTAGTCTCAATATTAGTATTAATCACCTCTCAAAGTGGTCCGCCATCTTTGCTTTTCATCGAAAGTCATTCAGTATTTCATTATTTTATATTTTTCATTCTCCTAATACAAACCTCAAGGTCTTGATCCAATAGATACTTCATCACCGACTATTATTTCTCTAATAATATAAGTAAGAAGAAAGACCACTAAAGATGTTACTTGGAGAAGAATTTTGTTTCATCTTTACAACTTTTCTTATGTCTTTCCTTTTTGTCTATCCCTGAGGTTAAGACTCTTCGGAGCTCTTACCTCCATCACCTTCTCATATCATGAGAAATAGATGGACTTCAACCATCTTATTACCGTTCAGAAAAGACATAATTCTTATACCTACCATGTATATATAGTATACACAACAAATAACATATCTCAGTCTTTATCTTTCAGTTACCCCCAAAATCACGATAAAAAACATTTATCAAACTCTAAGCTTATTCATAACTTGAGACCACTTTTCGAGTCGATAAACTTAAGTTTTGTTATTAGGGTAATCAGAGTACCTTAAAATTCTAAAGTAGGCTAACATTTACTTCAAACGCCATCCAAAAGTTAAAGTATTGTCAGAGCCTTGTCCATGATACCCAACTATATCACTGTTACCACTTTATCCATAAAAGTGATAAACCATAAACTATGGCACCACATTGTCTTAGAGTTATTCCTTGATTCTAATAAATCATTGCTAACCAAGGCTTTAAAACTTATGACTCTGATACCAAACTGTATCAGAGCTATTCCTTGAATCTAATAAATCTCAGAATAATGAAACCAAGCTTTATAAAGCTTGGCTCTGATACCAAACTGTAGCATCCCCTAACCTAATTAGGATAATACCCAGACTGAAACCCTAATTAAGCCCATATTACCCTTACCACACTTAACTAGAGCCAGTAGCCTTTCCACCTACACCTGATAAGCACTACTATATATCGATTATTGAAATAAAAATAAATCATATACGCAGTGAAAATTTAAAACTATTTCGATAACCAAAATAAAATATACAGTATTAAAACAAACTAGAATAAACCTCGATTATATAAATCACCCATCCCATGTGATATTACAAAATTGTAATTTAACACCAATATATAAGACCAGAGAAATTCATTACATCAAAGAGAAGTTCAAGCGTCCTATAACTTCTCCATCTCGTAGTCGTAGCGCTCGTCGAATCTACCTGTAATGTTAATTAGGGTGAGTACATCAACTTGCTCGGTAAGTAGGGATTCACACTAATCAACAACATTTCATATAATATTCAAGGATACCATGTAATGATAACATGCACTTATGATATCCAACAAGAATAAGGAATGCATATAGATTCGATACATAATCAGATGTAAAACAAGCAATTTAGACTATTACACTATGATCCCCGTTTATTTTATAAAATTAGGGTTGATTACCTACTGATGCCATTAATAAGATTGCTAGACCAACATATTGGCCAATATGTTCTCTAGCCCATCTATTAATGTCCAGTGGTTCTATCCCAAACCCTCTAATGTGTATGTCATCCATACAACCTATTGAATTGAGCAGGAGTTATATATAGGTCGAGAAAGGAACCCATCTCCTATAAACATATTCTCAAAACCAATAGTTATAGCATGGTCACCTTACACAGCGTTTTCCATTTATTGAGATTCGTCACAGTTTACATAATCCCCCATTTCATTCTAACAACTATATGAGCTATATATACTAAATAGCCATGCAATATTGATAAATAAATGAATCTGTACTTACCTCAGCCTAAGTCTTTATTTCTCAAACTCCCTAACTTTTCGGTCATCTCACTCTTCCTCGGTGTTCCTCAACCTATCACCTATCATTTGGGATCAATATATGTTCATTATACTACGTTTAGAACCCCTAGACCAGTCCCTAAGTATCTTGACAAACCAACCAACTCCAAATTAGTTTTGCACTGATCTGGGTGTGGGTAACGCGTTACCTAACATGGATAGCAAGCTACCTGCATGTCAGTTCATCCTCCCAGTACGCATAACATGTTGTGGCCAAAGCCTAGCGCGGTATGCGCACCAGACCTACAACAGCATCGTACCTCTGCTAACCCAATTCGATCCAACACTCCTATAAATTCAACAATAACACTCCCAATTAATCCGGGAGGACCTCTATGAACCCATTCAAACAACGACAACCTCAATTCAACAAATTTTGATCATCACCACCAAGTCGAACTTTAACAAACTTGAAAACCAAACTTACAAAAGTTATGATCACTAACTTCTAATCCGTTTAAGCTTATCAATTTGATTGAATTCAGCTTCTAAAATGAACTCCCTTCGATCCGAATCGAAATTGACTCTCCCGAACCCTTTGTCGATTGATCAAATGAAAAGATAAACTTGAGTTTTATTTTTATATATGGATTTTCCTTGAGATACGTGTCGCGTTATCTCGAGACCAATCGCGTGGTTGATGCGTTAAAATGACACTCCTTAAAGTGACATAAAATTTGACACATCAAGCACTTATGCTTCGTTCGAGACGATCCAATAATCCATATATATTTAATATTCTTTATTTTCCAATATATATTCATATTTCTAAAAACATATAATTATATATATCGTTTATTATTCATCAATAAACTCACCAGACATGCCTACAAGTGTCCTTGTGTGCGCACATTCGTGCCACGACCCCCTCGTCACACTTAGTGTCTCGATAAATCATAGTTTATTAGTTATTTTCTAGTTTTATAGGCTTATGTATAATTTACATATTATATGACAACTCATATATAAATTGAATTAACAATACAAACAAACGTTATACATCATGCAAATGCACGCACACGCTAATCGAGGTATGCCGAACTTAACCACAAGCCTAACTCGATTTAATTAGGATTTGGATTAATACTAATAACCAGCTTAAGGTAACAGGTTGTTACAATTTATTTCTCATTTTATTAAGTGGAGTGTACCACAGTTGAGCTCCTATTTAAAAAATTAACACTTTGTTCATTTTCAGCTTCTATATATTTACTTCATTCGAATTCATTACATTTTGTTATCTTCCATTTCTACTTTCACTTATTCTTTCAAAATGTTTATTGGTTGTCCTACTTTCTACTAACCTTATGGACAAGGTTCGAGATAAGTTTGGGGGTATGCATGTACGCAATTTTGATGAAATGTAAAAGATGAACCATGAGAGTTATGAAAAGTTATAGTAAGATTTTTGCAATTTTGAGAATTTCTAGTGAAATACTGGTAATACAGTTTCATTTCATTTTAAAGATTGATGGTTTGGTAAGTTGGTTACACACTTCCATACTTTTAAATTCATTCCTTTTTTTTGTTTTTTGTCCGTTGTTTTGAGCTTTAATGAATGCCCAATTCTAGCTTAGGATAATGGTGGACAATTTGTGAACTCAAATATAGATTGATGATACCACGAATGGAAAAGACCTTAAGTAGAGTTTAAGTGAAAATTTTATTCTTGTGATTGGTCTACCGTACCGAGTCTATACCAAAGAGTGCTAGTGTGGAATCAAGGAATAAATTCAAGTAAATCTTTACAGATTCCAGGACAGTTTTGCAATCCATTTCAAATTGAGTAATAACTAAAAAATAAGTTTGGGGGAAGATATAGGCCGTGTTTGTTTAAAGCTCTTAGCATTTAACTCACCTATTAATTCATCCCGAATTAACCAAGTAGAGTCAAGACAACCTAACTCTTTATCACCTATCATGAAGCCCATGAACCATTAGCCAATAATCTTTTACCTAGTTGAAAGATAGTCTTAGACTTGAATCATTAAAAAGAGACAAGAAAAAAAAGAATTAAAAGAAGGAGAAAAGAAAAAAATTCATTAGAGTGAGATATTGTTTAAATACCTAAAATAATGGGAAATTGATCTTAATGAAAATCAAATCAATCAAGTCATGATTCAAGAGAGTCCACCTAAAAACAGCATTCACAGGAAAAGGTGCAGGGAACCGTGTGGTTAGAAAAATGGGTGTCCTATCTAAAACGGTATCCACAAGAAATGGAGTGTAGAGCTGAATGGTTAAAAAAAGGAGAGGCTAGACAATGAGAAAAGAGAAAAATTATATAAGGTGCAGTGTAAATAATTTCATGTTCTCTAAAAATCCTTTGACAAATGTAAGTCTAAAGTTTTCTAACGTTTTGAGTCCATGAATTACTTTTCTTTATACCCCAGCTCAGCCTAAAAATAAACCAAAAGAAAGTCTTATTGACTCCAAACAATGTTTTGAATGTGTCAATGGAATGGCTATATAAGTTTTATTTATGGAATCCTAGTACTCAATGCTCTATTTAGATATCATAAGTTTTTGGGTAGTTTAAAGTTTTGAGACAACTCCTGATTAACTGTTGATTTTTGTCTTGACAAAAGCTGGTGTTTTGCGGAGTATTTTTCAAAACAATAGCCAAAATATCTTAACTTAAAGTAACCGTCTTCATATGGGTGTTCTTGTTTCTATTCGGTAAATTTGTGAAAAATTATGTGAAAGCATTTAAGTTAGAGTTAGGAATTAATGAAGTTGAAATGTATGTTGTGTATGCCACCTAATTGTCTTATACTCCATTCCTTAGGATAAGCAATTGTCTTAGTTCGGGAGTATTTGATAAGTCGCTAATTGTGATATATTTTAGTGTGATATTACTATGAGTTTCCAAGACTTTTATCTCTATTTATACTCTAAAACTTTAGTTTTTTATTTTCAGGGTAAATACAGGCTATTGGCGAAAAAAAAGTGATTTCCCACAAAAAGCCAGTTAAAAAGCTAAAGATAGGCTTAACACGTTACCAACACCTCAAAGTGACCTAAAATCGCCAAGGAATCGTAGGCCTTAACTTGACCAAATCAGAGAAAACTCATTAGGGATGTTAGGTATGAACCCTTATGAAGACACGGGAGAAAAACAAAGCTCAAATTCTAAGGAGAATGCCAGCGCCTTTACAGTGCCTGGGGATGAACACACGGCACTGGCATGGCTCTAGACTCGAGTCAAGACAGAACCGAAGGAAAAGCTCGACTCGAGTTGGGACATAATCAAAAGAAAAATTATAGTATTATAGCTCCTTCTTTGTGATTTCCAACGCCTTTAAGTTTTACATGTATGACGCTAGACATATATGAAGATTGGCAATTTCATGTTTTGCGGATTTGCAAGATTTAGGATTAGATAACCTTTTATTACACTACTACTATAAATAAGAAACCCTAGAATGACTTTACGGATCTCTCTTTTTACCTTGAGGGGCTACGACTTGTTTTAGACCAAAAGAGTTACGGGAGTTCTTGGTATGCATTAAAGGCACTATTTAGTTTATTTTCATTGCTTTGATTTATTTGTTGAGTAATAGTCACTAAGTCCTCTCTGGATTAAGGATTTTTCATACTTTCAAACTTGATTTATGAGATTTTGTTTATTGAATTAGTAATCTTATTTATTGGGTTCTTGTAACTTTGATTGCATTGTTTATAATAGATTAGATTGATCTCATTTGTCATATGTAAAGGCCAATGCATGAGTGAGAGTAGGAGATCTTTGTCAATGAACTTACCACTGCTCGGTAAGAGGGATTGCATTAGGTGACGAATAGAGCCATGTCTATTAGCAATCGATGTGCTCTTGTGCTTTTGGAGTATAAAGAAGGTAGCATTTTATGCTAGTTACCACTTAATATGAGTGTTTTCATAGAGTTTAATGTTGTTAGTTCGTTGAAAATATATGGTATATTCTAAGGTTTTGTAGTCTAATTAGTATATAGTTGTGTCGCGCGTTCCTATCACTGACCATGGAAAACTTAGTACTTAAACATGTTTATAAGACTTCAATAGGGAAAAAGGTGTTTTTAATGACCGATGATTAATTCAAATGTTTGCAAGATATGGAAAATTCTAAATTCAAGATTTATGTATATTGTTCAAGTTATAATTTCTATTTTGAATGCTTGTTTAATTTTTTTATGATAGTTTGCTAATTGAATTGCTTTTAGGATGAGTTTGTAAGAAAACCCCCTATTTTTTTTCAATACATAGACTAGGTATTCTTCACAGTCTTTGTGGGTTCGACCCTGTACTTACCTCTCTACAAATCTGTAGTAGTTGGTGAATTCGAGACTATTATTGGTGCCTTCGACGCGATATAAATGTCCTACCCACTATTCGACCATCTACAACTCCGCACTAATTTCCCTAATCATAAGATCGAAAGTTCCTAATAAAAATAGTTTATATAGAGTACCAATCCACTAAAGATCATAACCAAACAATAAGAATTAAGGAAATTAACCATAACTGACTTTACCTACCTCATAAAATTCCAAAACATAAAAAACCAAACATCTTTCCAAAATGTCATCAAATCACATGAAACTAATTCTAATCGACCAAAAATCACTTCTAATGGATCAAAACAACTAAAATACTTGATAAATCAACAATCTAATCTAATCACAACCATCAATTTTAACCAAAACTCTCACCTTAATTGTCTTTTTTTTTTTGCTTCGTTTCTTCCTTTTCTTTAATGGAGTAAAAGGGAGAAATATAGAGAGATTTAGGAGATGAGAGATGAGAGGAAGAGAAAATCTAGCAGATAGTTATCAGAGAGACAATTGATCGATAGAGATGAGATGGGGAAATTTATTAATGCAAATGAAATTGATGGAGAGGGTTTGGTCGAAAGCACGAAACGACTTCACCATTTCTTAAATTAGGTTTGGTTGTCAAATGACCATCCTACCCTTAATTACTCATCCACTCATCTTCCTTAATAGTTGCCCTTATGTGTCTATTTACTTTTTCCTTTCATTTCTTTTGTTTGTTTTTTTTTACTTTTAACCCAATTTAACCATTTTCTTAACCTTGGAAAATACCCAAAATTTGTCAAAAATCGGAAAAATCCTGACGCATTCCGATCACCTCAAACATAATGTATCGATCTAAAACAAACTTAATTTCGTATCGAATAAAATATAATAAATGCATTACTCGCTCAACACATAAAAATAATATTTTATCTTATTATCTATGGTCTGTAGCTTGTGGGTCCTGCCTTATATACCTAAATACCATATAATATTCAAAAATAATTAATTAGTCATCTAATCAATTTTTTAAAATTCTCTAATTTCAAAATTCTTTCAAACAAATTAAAAACTTTGTCTTCAAAATTTAAACTTGAAAGATAATTTTGTCAAAAAATATATGAAAAAATGATCCTTAATATATAACTTTTATTCAGAGGCTGATTCTGAACTTTCATGAAATTCTCACTTGACAAAAACATGTGAGATTTCCTTGGTCCGCATTTTTTTACCCTTTATGATCCATGTTCAGACTAGGTTTCTTCACAAGTGACATTTTGCTTAAAATTAAACTGATTCCATTCTTTCAAAACACGAAATATGGAACGGGTCATAAACGCATGCAAGATAATGTGATAAAGGAACTTTTTCAGTTTTAAATGGACTACTAACCTAGGAGAGAGTTTCTCTTTTTTATCCCAACCAGTAAAAACTTTTCTAAAGTGAAACCTTTAAATGGACCCTATCACTTTCATTGTCTTCAACAACTCAGTCATAAAGATCATGAAAATTTCTACTTTTCATTTCCAAATCCAAGGTTCAATAAAAAAATTATAACAATTACTATGCCAATCCTAACATTTTATGAATTTTTGACGACTTAAATGATCAACTTTGTGGAATATCCAGTAAGATTTGCTTTGCTACTCATTTCGTTCCTTGAATCCCATTCAAGAATCAATACCTAACAAGATCTAGCCTATCTTGGTTTTCATGAGACACTCATTCTTAAATTAAAAACAATTCCACAAACCATTAATAATTCTTTCAATCCACCAAAATCTGGTACACTCCTCCCAGTTTGTTTTCTCATCACTAATAGTTTCTTTCATTAAGATTTTCATTCGGTCAACTTTTAGAGTACCATTAGTCTAAAGTAATAAAGTGATACAAATAATAATTGAACATGATAATAGATAGTAAAGTAAAGTTGTGTATCCATTAGCCATTTTATGGCACCAATAGAAGGTAATCCGACAAATAGGTGTTCAAAGAGATTTATCTATTCGTTTTGGATCCCCATCATCATGGTACCTATAGAAAATGAAGCTAAGATAGTAGTAAATGCAAGGGTGTATTCGTATGAGAGTCACAGGCCCTACACCTAAAATCCAACGTGTAATTCACATTGATTTATAACTAAATCGGACACATCGTGCAACTTCTACTTATTTTCTAGCTATCGACTCAAAATATTATTGAAGTTGTGGACTAGAAAGTAATTATCAATTTTGACTCATAAGCCAATTCACTTAACTTTTCATTTGACTACTTAAAAAGATTCATGACTTTTCTAACATTGTTAAATCATTATCTATTAATGAGTTCAAAATGAACCTCAATTCTTTTATTGAACCACCACTCACTTCCATATTGTCTTCTTAAACACATTGATTTTTACCATTTCTCTAATTTTTGAGATTTTACATCATCTCATGTATTAATCATTTTCAATTCTCCAAACTTATTTCTACATCTAAATAGAGATAGTTTATTTCCTTTATTTGAGTAGTTATACATTTCTAAATAAAGATACCCATATTTCATAATTATACTCTCATAGTATAAATTTCAATGTGTCTCCTATAAAAATTATAAATATGGTATCTTTTTCACCACTACTTAATACATATTTCTGGCTTTTCTCAAAATTACGATGGAAGAATATTTAATTCTTTAAACATATTAAGCAGATACACTGTACTCTATTCAGTATTTCTAATAAAAATAAATAGTATTGACTAGCTAAGCAGTAAGTCATGTGTCTCATTTTATCTTCGCTTGTATCTTCACCATCCATACATGTACCTTACATCAAATCCAACTTAAAATAATATAGTGCTTCAAAATTTCACCACTGACTGATCATGTGGTGTAACACTACATTTGAACCAATATATGATGTATTCATTGAAATTAGTTGTAAACTACTTTGGTTCAAAATTTTCAACTATTAAAGCTTTGACTCCTAATAATATCCTTATGAAGATAAACTTGGTGCTATCAACCACATTGCTTAATATTTGAAGTCTTATAGTGACTCGTTACTTTGGGACTTTCATTGCATACTTATTAGAGAATTTTTTGATCAATATTTTAGCTTCCAATTGACTTCGATGAGACTTCATAGACTCTTTTATACCAAACCTCTCAAATTCATTTAATTATTCAAAGACTAGTGTCGTCACACCGGTCTTCTATACTATGAATGAATCATGATTATGATACATAGTTTATTCAATTTCATCTTGTTAATCTTAGTTATTCTAATATTTATCTTATTCTTAAACCTTTTACAAACTTATCATGACTTCGCTCAATCCTTAGACTCCTTACAACTTCTTTATATTGACTTACAAAGGCGATTCTTTTTCTTCCCTTCTAGAAAGTATAGCAAGGGATAATACGACGTCTTATAGCTTTTCGATAAATTGAAATCTCTCTTAGCTATTTTTCTCAAAATAGAGATTTTTCAACTCAAATAGCTCTACTATTTGTTATTGCCTTATTTGTTTTTGTTAGTCTCAAATTTCTCGACTTCTCTTTTTTCTCAAAAAGAATTCTGATACTTTTCAAGATACTATTTAAGATAGCTTATTTATCTTATCATTCATCAATTCACTTTTAATGATTTCACTTTCACACTACTGTCCAGCCAAAGAGATACTAGAATAAGAATTTTCAATACCTCGATCAACTTAACAGCTACTGAAACTTTTAAAGGACATTATTTCAATCCTTTAAGTCATATCAATGGAGATTCTCACACTTAAAGAGTTCACATTGGCTTCCTATACCAATTGCCTACTGATATTCAATCAGTATGTATATCTATTTATTTGTTATATTTTAGGTCTTAGTGATATGCGTCATAATTTTCATTTGTATACAAGTAACTATTGATACTCGAAACTTTACAACACAAATACTTGTGTTTTATTTAATAGCAAATCCTAGCTATTTTCATATCATTTCTCTATTACATTAACTTCTAACACATTGATCTTATCACTACAACTTTTATTTTTTTTAAGTTAAAGGTTTCATCGATCTTTCTATCTAAACAACACCTAACCCGGTGTTAACAAAGATTACTCCTCACTTAAGTAGTCCTATTCTTTTTATTATTATTTGTTTAACTCATAGAATTACTAAACTGAATGTCCCTTAAGATTAAGCAACTTAAGTAAAGAATATTAAGAAAACATTCGATACTTCTTAAAAGTCATTTGACTATTTTAGACTATGGTTATTTTCCACATTTCACTTTGTGTTTTACTTTGGAAAGGAGACAATACTTTCTTCAAAGTATTATATTTTTATAGAAACTGACTTAGACAACTTAACCAGTCCTATCACAATACGATTGGGATTTTCCATTCAAATTATAATTTTTTTAATGAATTTCTATCTTTGCAAACTATATCTCTTTTTTCTTTTCATTGAGACTATTTGGAAGTAGTTCAATTGGTTATGAATTAAATCAATACTTTATAAAATAGGTCTTCCCGAGTTACTAGTTCAATCGATACTAACCTCATTCTAAAACCTTAGATATTCATATTATGTGCTTCCATAAATCTCATTTTCATTTTCATGATTACCAAACGAGTTCCACTTATTCGAGACTCAATTTAAGTTTGTTCAGACATTTTCCAGAGCATTTCAAGTTTTTAATAGCTCGATACATTCAATTTCAAAGAAATTCATTTTTAGTACTCACGTTCCTCATTCATTTAGACTTCTTTTTCAACTAATATCAAATTGGTTTTATAACTAATAAATTTCCTCAGTTATATTTGTACCAAAATAATTACAATACTTTGCGAGTTTTTCTTAGACTTCCCTAATCTATTTCACATACCATTTATGATCAGTTATGGTTTCACAAGTATATTGTAACATTAATTATAAGTTTCTAATCTTACTCGTCATGTATCACGCGTTAAGTATTGAACATAGAAAGATATAAACTTCCTATTGCATACCTAGCGATAATACAATATCAACATAACAAACACAACACAATAATCCAAGTATCCTCGACTCACAATCACTTCCAAACTTATCGCGTTCAATCACTCTTTGGTTTTTAACAAAAATGTATCCTTAATTGAGCCAAATTAACATAGGTTCTGATATGAAGTATATCAAGACTAGTCTCACTAAGTCTAGACTTAACCTAATTATCCTAATAAGGCCCCCTAAACCATACGTTCAACTTTGAACCTCAAAATACTTTTGGTTTTAATCATTTATAATATTTGAAAACTAAATTTAGATTCTTAATATACCTCAGTTTTTGATTTATTTAACTAGAGCAAATTAGAAAATCATATAGAATAACTTCCATATTTTATACAAAACTTACAAGAACGTTCCTTAAAAGTGGATCGCGGGAAAAATTCACCTAATAGACATCAAAATTAGGGAGAGGCCTAAAAGGACTCACAACTCTCCCTAGTTCACATATATACGAAATTGAGATTTATAAACTTACTTCGAGTCTCAAAAGCCATAATTACATATTTACATTTTCCAAACTAACTAAATTGGTCCATAAACCATATAAACATCAAAATAAATTCTAACATCATTTAAAAATCTCTCAACCATCTCAATACAGCCTTCTAATTAATTTAGAATCAATTTCATGACCTATTCTCACCCCTAAAAACCAAAATATAACTTAAAAATGATTTACAACATATATTTTAAACTTTAAAGTCATTACCAAGATTTTTCAAGTCTTCTCTTTCCTTTATGGTCCACCATCATTGCATAACCTTATCAAGTTATTTAGGGAACACCAAAATAGGCGATGTATAAAAATCAACAGTGTTAGATAAGTAAACATCTATCTTGTTTTATACAACAAATACTAAACAAGATATAATATGGAATATTGCATAACAAATGAAGAAATGAAATAAATATACAACGTGTTTCCCTCATTTAAGGTTCTAAATGCATAACAAGCGGGCTCTCTCAGATGAACCAATAATGATACTATGAGTTCAATACATGCTACTTTGGACTCGACATTACCTGCAGTACATTTAGTCTTGAGTGGATCACATCCAACTCTTACGACCGTAGCGGGGGCAACTCTACCAGGATATCATGAATGCATGATCGAAAAGTTCACTCTCTCACCGTGCAAGATATAAATTTTTATTAATATAAAAAGCAAGAAATAGTATTTACTTACTGCTAAACAAACTGAAGGTTGGTCTTGAAGCACCACATAACGTTCCTCAATTTTCATGTGTTTTCACAAGTCCTACTAAACCATAAATTTTACATTTTAGAGTTATAATTTCATTCCAATACTTTCAAATCATTTCTAAGTCCAAATGAAGTTAAAACCAATATCAAATTCATAATGGAATCCAAGTCCCTTAACAAACAATAACAACTCTTTAAGAGTTTTCCAAACACCCTTCAAGCCACTTTTCCCTATTTTGAGCTCTCATTAGGTTTTAAACCATTTTTTGGACTCCAAATAGATCTTAACTATCTATTAGTTTCACAAAACTTATAACTTGCCTATGCATTCGAAATTGACATTTATAACTCAATTTGCAATGTAAGTTATCACATTTCTAAAATTTTCAATTAAAAACCTTCATCGAGTCTCCACTTTACTTATTTTATCCCAAACAATGCCATTAAACTCACTTTAACCTACTCAAAACGTGTCATAATTTTGCATGCTTGCTAAAGTCTCATTGTCACAACTTGGACAGCTTATTTTTTGACCATTTTTACGACTATTTTTCACTAACTTAGAGGTTGTATCAAGGTCCAAAAGTAAGTGTTACTCAAAGTATGATATATAGGGAATCCAAAAAGTTTAACCCTAGTTAATTCATATTAAAAATGCCTAATCAATTTGTAACCTAAAGTTTATATATTCCAACTATCACAATTGATAAGTTTTGAACCATATCAACATGCCATGTTCTACCTTTTTCAATGACCAAACAAACTTCATTGGCCACAATCTTTATTGATCATCAAATTAGGTTATACTAAGAATCTCATAGAACCTATTTTAAAGTATTTTGGACCTCTTTTGATGCCTCAAATCGACGCCTCAACTTACCATCTCAAAACAGTTTGTTTGGGACTTCGCTTTTTTGTCATTTTGGTCAATTTGAAAATGATGTCCAACCCACTATTCGATCATCCATAACTCCACACTCATTTCTCCAATCTTAAAACCAAAACTTCCTAATAAAAATAGGTTACATGAAGTACTAATCTACCAAAGATCATCATTAAATACCAAAAATTGAAGAAATTAATCATACCTGACTTTTCCTACCTTATACAGCTCCAAAACATAAAAAAATGGACAGCTTTCAAAAATGTCACCAAATCCCAAGAAACTAATTCTAATCAATCCAAACTCACTTCTAATGGTCAAAACAACTATAGATACATCATAAACCATCAATTTCATCTAATTACAACCATCAGTTTTAAGAAAAACACTCACCTTAACTTTCTTCCTCTTTTTGTTTATTTTCTTCCTTCTTTTTAATGGAAGAAAACAAGAGAGAGAGAGAAAGAAAGAGAAAGAGAAAAAGGTTTGTAAGATAAAAGATGAGAGAAAGAGAAAATCTAGCCAAAAGTGATCAGAGAGAGAATTTGATCCATAGGAATGGGATAGAATAGTCGATTGTTGAAGATGAAATGGATGGAAAGGGTTTGGTCGAAGTAACATGCTTCGAGCATGTACAATAAGTTTCCCGTATATTCTTTTTACTTGTAGTAGTAGTAAGTTTGATCATCTCCATAAGGATTTTGCAAACTTCCTAAGAAAAAAGGTTTTTTAAGGATTTTATTATTTTACTTTAATTTAATTAAAATATGAATTAAGATTATCTAATCAAACTATGGCAATCAGCTAAACTAATCAAACTAACACAATTTAAATTCGTTAATACTAAATCTTCTAAATTTAGATCAAATCAATATAAAATAAACATTTAAAAAATATACAGAGCAATGAAACAAAAACCATTTTGAATTTGAACATATTAATTAAAGTATAATCATAATCATATTATCATCATATTATGAAATATTGTTGAATCGGTAAACCTAAATCATAAGCAAGATTGATAGAATCAAACCATCAGTTTTTCTTATATCGATGGAAAAGTCATATTCTAATCTTATCACCATTAGTTCTGTGAAAGCTCAAACATAACTCATAGAAACAAAACAAAACTACACTCTATGAAAACTTCTTACTACTAAGCCAATATTATCTGAATTAGCCATATCAATATTAAACTTATAACACAATTCACCTAAGACATATAAGCGGTAAAAGACCTTTTAAATTAGTCCTAATTACTACTTTATATTAGATTTAGAACCTTAATATCACAAAACACATTCTAGACTATGCATGCAATACAAAGTTTTATGATTGTATATAATACGTAAAAACAAATCTATTGAAATCGTGAATTGATGCATATGATTAATTTTAGAGAGTTTAGCATAAATTCTTTTTCATTATGACTACATTGAAAAATGGTTTAAGTTCATGTTCAGACTTTGTTTAGATTAATAAACTACTTTCATATTCAAAATAAATATTGCAACGAAATAAATAAGACATTAAAGAAGAATACCTCTTATTGGGTACTTAAATCTCCAAAGAATCTTCAAAAGCAAGAATAATAAAACTAAACTAAACTTAATTAAAAATAATCTAACATAAATCAAAGGATCTAAATGGCAATTAAGGGCACCAAGGGTAATCAAAGGCACTAAGGGGTATCAAAAGCATTTAATTTTGAAGCCCTAAGGTCATATATATATATATATATATATATAATAATAAGTAGTACATATCCTAATCAAACTAAAATTTCTTGTTTTAATCTAATATTCTTGTGGTCGACATTAGCGAATCCTGACCAAGTCCTCTTTCTGAGCTAAATCGCAAGGAAAATCAATGGAAATAAATCTCTATGGTTCACCGATTTATGTAGTGAATCATAGTTCATTTCTTGAATCACTAATGAATCGCTGGACTTCTCTGTTGCCTATTTATGCAGTGAATCCTAGTTTAATTTTTGAATCGATGTGGAATCGTTATGACTTTCTTCAATTGACTGATTTTTTTACTTTCCTTTCATTTTTTCCATTTCTTCAAGTAAACTTAATATAACCTAAAATCACAAAAACAAGAGAAAACTCAGTGTAATATAGCCTTTTACATCTAAAATCATCCTAAAATATACTATAAAATAATGTCTAATTATTGACTAATCAAATACCCCCAAACTCAGCACTTTAATGTCTCGAACAAAGGAATATTTTAAATTATTTTTCTTCATTCCTTATTTTAATTTCATAATTACTTACTTTTTTCTTAAACAGAAGTGATTATTAAATCGAAACATATTACCCTCATGTAAATAAAAATTATGATAAAATAGAAAGACTTATAAAACAACCCCTTAATTGGCAATTCAAACCTCGTTATGCAATACACCTTAGAACTTAAACTTTAATTAATATAATGTCGAGCCACTATATTGGCTTTCTCAATCTCCACTTACAAGCATCAAGCTTATGATGACTAATATAGATTCTTGAGATACATAAAATTATTAAATCAAACTCAATTTCAAACAATATTTACAAAGACCACCACAATCAAAGTTGATAAAAAAAAATTCTAAACACCAATAAATGTCACTATCATGTTCAATTGTTAGAATGTTGGAAAAATAGAAACTTCACTTAACTATTAGAACTCAAGCTAAATCTTTTATTTTAAGAGTTTTTATAAACATTCTTCCATTTTATATCTCTTGTTTTCTTTTTTTTACTTCTTTTCTATAATTTTGCCCTTTTTCATTTATATAGTTTCCTACTCCATTTCCTTTGGATATCGTTATTCTTTTTATAGGAACTCTTTCTCACATTTTTCCCACCATAGATTCCATGCTTCATTTCTTTTGGAACCTGTAGGACTCTCTATTTTTTTTATTTAAAAACTTTTGTTAGCAGTTCTCATTTCACTATATTTAAGGAAGTAGTTTTTTCAACTAAATAGATTTTTATTGCCCAATTTCCTATTTCTCCCCTTAATTGTGGCATAAGTTCTTTTCATTATATTATATATACATATATGTAATACTTGACCAATAATCTTTGTACAACAAGATTTTTAGGGACTTGTCTTATTTATCTTGCACTTTTGTTTCGATCTTCTACCCATTTTCATGTTTGACATAAACCTATCAATCCCTTTAAACTCTTCTAGTGCATATCCAATCTAGGTAAGTTAAATATGGTCTAACAATTTATTTCTATCACAAAGTTTTTATTTTCATTGGTGATTAGTGATTATTTATACTTCTATATAGGGTTAGTTTGTTAGTATATTTAGTATAAATATCCTTAGATGAGCTTTAGTTCATGTTGTTATTGCATTTTCTGGTAAATAAGTTGTAAAGAAAGGAAATGAGCAAAAACGAGAAGAAATGGAGCAAAAACCTACAAAAGCATGGTTGGAATCGTGGTTACACATGGTGGCATCGTGGAGTACCAAGGCACGGTGTGGGAAGGAAAGGCATGGCCTGGGAGAGAAAAGGAATTGAAAAAATTAAGTATGGAGGTTCATCATTGTGGTGGTGCTGTGGACATACAAGGGACAGCGCCGAGTTAGTAGGGACATCGCTAGCTAGATAGGAAAAGAAGTGTATGCGGTGGTGGTGCAATGACGACGTAGTGGTTCCACCATGACTTATAAGGAATGGTGCTAAAGCATAAGTGACAACACCAATCGGGAAGAAAATAGAAAGTTTGAGTTTTATTTTGAGTTAAATTGTAAAGTATGATTTCTAATTGTTATTAGGAAGTATAAATAGGTTTTAGGACGTGGTGAACTCACCACATATCAACTATTAGCCACCGTTAGATAGATGGTTTGAGTATTAAGGAGTTTTGTGTAGAGAAAATGTTAAAGACTTCACATTTGCAATTCAAGTTTGGTTTCATTGGTTTAATTGAATGTAATATTTATATTCATCTCTTATTTGCAAACATTTCAATGATGAATTGTGATATATGCTTTTCAATGAAGTGTGAGTAGTTTATTTATCTTAGGAATCAATGGATATTATGGTACGAATGCTATGCTTTGAATATGAGTAAAAAGTGATTATAAAAAGTGTGATGGTTTGAATTTGTATTGATTCTAAGTGTAATGTTTTAGACATCTTAATCACACATTTAATGAATTTAGGTTTTAAAATTTATCATGGTCATTGAAGCTTTTAATCCGGACATGAAAGGTATAGCTATAAAATACACAACATCGAGCAATATTTGTTTATTAGGGAGGCATGGATAGTAAACTTAGTCAGTTATGAGTCTTAAGATTTGGGACTTAAAGCAATGTGGAGATTACATTATTCATACTAATAGGCGGAGTTCTAGTTTGCACATTATAATATTTTTCGTCACAACAATAGGTTAAAGTAGATTTGAAAGAAATATGTCTATTCTAATTAGGCATTGCACATACACAACATATTGAGATATAAAATAGGTTGAAAAGCATAGTATTAAATTACCTAAGTGAAGTTGTGAACTAAGATATCCTTAATATAGGAGTTAAAGTAAAATTTACATTATTATGTTAGATAGACTAGTTTAATATAAAACTATTTAAAAAAGGATTTCCTTAGTAATAGTTCAAAGTTAAATAGGTAATTAGCTAGTGCAAAAACCTTTCCCCAAGAATGATATCCGTGATCAATGTAAGTTGATTGCACTATTACTAAAAATGGGCAGTTATACTTAGAGAACGTGTCAAGTTTTTGGTGTCGTTGCTGGGGATAGGTAGTCATTTAGTATTACTTAGAAAGTTTAAAAAGTTGCTAAGTTTTATTTTCAATACTTTACTTTTTGAGTTCTTAAGAAAAGGCTTAAGTTTCAAGTTTGACTTTCTAATCTTCTTATGTTCTCTTTTCAAGAATAAGTAGTGCATTAGTAGCAAAGGAGAGAAGGGCCTACTGCCTTACAACTCAGTGATAGAAAGAACAAATAAAGGAAAGAAAAAAAAATTTAGATGGCCAAGGAGAAAGCTAGAAGCCAACAACAGGGTTGCAGGAATAACTAAATCGCAGGTGATTTAGTAGTGTAGGATAGAGTGCGAGGATAGAGATGCCTTCGAGAATACTTTAAGCCAGAAGTTCAGGAAACTTACAATGGAGTGATGTGGCTTCCAGCCAAAACCACCGAGTTCGAACTGAGACCATCTCTAATAAACATGGTGCAAAATAGCTTGTTCAATGGACTTTCTAATGAAGATCCAGTTGGAATGTTGAGGAATTCTTGTAGAAATGCAATATTGTGCACATCATCGGAGTTACAAAAGACAAAATCAGAACGCGAATTTTTTCATTCTCATCGAGTGGAAAAGCCAAATCCTAGTTCCAATGGCTGGATGTAGGGAGTAAGAACTCATGGGTGGAAATCAATGAAAGATTTCTTGATAAGTTATTTCTCCCAATGAATGTCAGTAAAAGAAAACTTGAGATTAATCAGTTCATGTAGGAAGACACCGAGTCTCTTGGTGAAGCTTGGGAAAGATTCAAAGATATATTGAGGAGATATTCAAGACACGGATACTTGAAATGGACTCAATTTTAAATTTTCTACTATGGGATGAACCACAGCATGAGAACGCTAGTAGATGTTGCAGCAGGTGGCTCTCTACTTACCAAGAATAAGGATGAAGCAATGAATCTCCTTGATCGTATGTCTCAAAAGTCTATTACCTGTACTCATTCCACAGTAAGGAAACTAGCAGGGGTATACGAGATTGACTAGCAATCTGTAATTATAGCACAACTATCAAATCTAAGCAGTTAAATGGTGAAACTTCAGATGGGACACTAAGGTCCACAAGTTGCATAATAACCCATTAATCACCAAGGCATAGTTGTTAACCAAATGGACATACAGCAAGGAATGGAGTATGAAGACATCAACTACATGAACAACCAAGGCTACAAGAACAACTTCAGGCCAAGAGGAATGGCTCCACAATAATTTTATCAAGGATACAACAACAATCTAAATGTCTCGTATGAAAATCATGATGATGCACTAAAGTTACCTCGAGGCTTCGATCAACAAGTCCAACAAGGGAAGTTAGGGCAGAGAAAATATATGAATTTATTGAAGTCAATTGAGAAGTATTCGCAAGCCATGGACATGAGCAACAAGGAGCGCCATGAGAAGCACGAGAGAAATATGGAAAGAGTGAAGCAAGCCAGGAAGAGGATGGATAATAAGCAATATCATGAACTTAGATAGACAGATTGGTTAGCTTGTTATAGCCTTGAACTCGAGGAAAGAAAGACGGTTTCCTAGCAACACCATCACCAACCCCAAGGAGAATGCAAGTGCTATTCGCATAATGAGCACTACAGAAACAAAGGAGCAAAGATAAGAACAAGTAACGTACAAGATAGAAAAAAGTCAACACTTTGGATAGGTTGAAGAATGAGAAAATCCATGAGCACAACACGAAAGTGAGGTAAGATGAGCTTAATGGTTTCAAGAAACAAACAATCAATGCCCTGGAGAAAAATAAAGGGAAGCAATAATGGAAGTCCAAGCAAAAAGATAAGGGACCTTCTGAAGAAGACCCACAAGGCAATGACGTCAAATTGGTTCCGAAAAAGCAGGAACCAAAGTTTAAGTTCATTATGCGACTTCAACCTATCAAAATGAGAAATCCTGAAGAAATAAGCATACCAATAAACACTAACGGGCACTGGTTTAGGAATTTCTTACGTGATACGAGAGCCTTAGTCAATGTCATACCATGGATATGTTACACGAAGACTTGAAGATCAATTGTCTCGATACCACAAATTTGCATGTAGCATAAAGAAATTTGATAGCTACTATAGCGAGAGTTTTGAAGGTGCATGTAAAGTGGGTAGATTCACATTCATCACAAATTTTGAGGATATGAACCACAATATGGATGATGATGTGTCTATGATACCTAGGCGACCTTTTTTGAACACTACTAATGCAAATTTGTACACAAGAGAGATGAAGATCACGATGAGTATCGATGAAGGTAATGATGCTGAGATGGTTGTCTTTGTTGATGGTGAAAAAGTACATCCGAACAGGATTGACATTATAATCTCCAATTTGCAGATGGAGCTTTTTGATTTAGACTCGAACCAAACGAGTGAAAATGTGCCAAGCTAATGACGTTAAATTAATCGCTACTGGTAGGTGGCCCAGGGTTTTTAAATTTCAAGTTTTAAAAACTTCAGTTAGTAGTTAGTTATTTAGTTTAATAATTATAATTAAAAAGTTGTAGTTCTAACTTTCAAAAAAATTTGTCGAATGTGTAGGAAAGACCATTCGCCAGGTGATAATTCATCATAATGGAAAAGTCTCACTAACTCAAGAAAAAAAGTAAAGGAGCGAATGAGTTCAAAAGCTATTAAAGTAAGATGTATGAGAAAATCGAAGGTGAAATTTATTAGTTTTTATATTTTCTTGGATTCCATGCAGTCACGACATTTTGTGTAAGTGAAACACAAAGTTGAAGGAGCACCAAAAAGGAATTAACAAAGAATTACACGTGAGGATGTTGGCAGATAGCTCGATGCCATGGGTATTACCCTCGACGCAATGGGGATTGGCCACAGCACCAAGATGGCAGCAGATAAAAATGAAAACAAACACCCTACTGCATCATCAACATAGCAGTGGTGTTGTCACTGCATTGTGCCTGTTAGGCACGACGCCCGGATCAATATAAGGGGTTTAAACCCCCATTTTCATTCATTTTCACACTTGCACTAAAACCCAACCACAACCACCAACCATACATCCCTCTAGAGCCAAAGTTTGATCACTTTTAAGTGAGATTGGAGAGTTCCTAGTGATTTAGAGTGAAAGAGGCAATTTCATTATGGGTTTGCATAAGTTGGAAAGCTAGGGCTTAGATTTTTTAGTTTTGATTTCAATGAGAGCTAAGGTTCTAGTTGGAGAGAAACATTAGATGGCTTGGATTGATAAAGACTTGCAGGAATCTTCTACACCAGAAATAAATCTAGCATTGAGGTTTATTTATAATTTCATTTAGTTATGCTTTGAAATTTTGAGACTTTCGATTACATTGTATGAAATAGTGGATTTGAGGTTGTAGGATAGGTTTTGTAAGATTGTGTGAATGTTAAGCATTAATGTTACCCATGAAGACTTAGATAATGTTTTTGCATTATTTGGTGTGTGCATGATCCGTGTAATATAAATTTTAATTTTTAGGTGATTTGAAGACCAGAGTTGCATTGCATTGTTGCTATGTAGTTGTTTGAAACTTGAATAAATGGCAAGAACAAAAAAACAAGTTAGCCAAACTAGAGCAATTGAGTTTGATGCATTTACCTCAAGAAATCCCAATGAAGAGGAGCTTAGGCTATTTTAATCTAAATTATTCTTTAGTAGATAGGCAAAGGACCAATATGAGAAAATACTACGTAGGGAGTTCATTTGTGAAAGGGGGATTAATTTGTTGGCCAGGTATGATAATAGAGTGAATAACTTCATTGGGCGACAAAATTGTGAGCAACTCACTCAAGATTATAGAAAGAATGACGTTAAATGAGTGAGTGGGGCTGTTTTTGAATTTTATGCTAACACGAAGTTCACAACCAAGGATGAGCCAGTGAAGGTGAGAGGGATTTTCGTTCACTTTAATATACGTGAGATCAATACCATCTATGTGTTAGAGCACTTAAGTTTGTATGGATCCAAATCGACTTTCCCAAATAAGTTATATGAGAGACCTTAATAACATATGCCTTTTAGAACCATAGAGAGCGCATTGGTTGTTCTAGGACAACAAGGCTGGGTCATGGGAGCTAAGAATGTGCCAAAGCATATTAAGAAGAGGAGTGTTAGAAAATTTTACAGAATGTGACAACATTTCCTTATTGCATTGCTATACCCCACTTTTTAGTAAGGTGCGATCAACCAGCCAAAAGCAGCTTATCGTTATGAGATTACAAAGAATGAGGAGACAACATCGGCGAGATCATTTACAACAATTTGTGGGAGTCAATCATGTCAAAAAGAAACAACAAATTGTTGTGATAACTTAGATATGCTTAAAGCTCATAGTGCAACTGAGAAATGACGAAGAATTCGATATAGAGGCCCAACTAACCATTTCATGCTTACATTAAAATCACCACCTAGTTATCATGACTCGAGAGGATGAGAAAAAGAGAAAGCAGAGAGAGCTAGACTTGAGGCTAAGTTGTTGGCTAAAACGCAAGAGGATTAGGCAGCAGCAGTATAATTAGCCCAAGAGTTGGAAGATGAAGAATATGGAGAAGAGGAGAAGCAATAGCACCAATATAAAATTTGAAAATACTTAATTAATTGCCTAATCAAGTTTATGAAATTCTTGAATTTCATACATATGCAACGACACTAAAGCCCTGCATCATTACACAATCTAAGCCCATATGAGAAGCATCTATATTCACCGAAAAACCAAGCCCCTACCTCGGGCAATACTAAAATTGGCGCAATGGTCAACGTTCTTTTCAACTAGACAAAAGCTTGCTCATATTCATCAGTCCGCTCAAATTTGATGTCCCTTTAAGTCAATATGGTAATCAGTGAAGCAATATTTAAGAAATCATTTAGAAAACGGTGATAATATCATGCCAAACCATTAAAAAATCATAATCTCTATCAGAGATGTCGATGTCAGTCAATCCATGACTGCCTGAGTCTTACCCGAATCTTCCGATACGGTGTTTGTGGAACTGAAAGTGCAGGTTTTGCGGGAGGTGGCAAGGTATGCTTGTCATAAGTACCTTGTGTAGGAGTAGGAGGAAGTGCATATTATAGCATCCCATATCTCGATTGGGGCCATACTCGGACTGAAACCCTAATTAAGCCTCGGTACATCTCTCAGACTTAACTAGAGCTATCTACCTCTCTTTCCAGCACTTGATAAACTTAACATATATATTGATATTGAAATATAAGTCAAAGTAAATGCAACAAAAAGTTTAAAACTTTTTTAATAATGTAAATGATACACAAAAATCCAAAAAAATCATTGTTAGAATAAAACAAAGTAATCTAAACATTATACAATGCAAAAAAAAGTTTCACTACATCATAGAGAAGACTAAAATACTCTTATGCCCTCTTTTTCCCTTTAGCCTAAGTGGCAGGCTGTGAACCTAAAATGTCTAAAGGGGTGAGTGCTCCAATATGCTCAATAAGTGACTCATAATTATATATATCAAAAGTGTATTTAATGAACAAGAATGATGAATAACATTAAGAATGATGAATAACATTATGATTCTAATAAATATCTATATATTCATTGCATCAAGGCTATGTAACAATAAATAACATATGCAAATCAACAATTTAATAGCATTTCTACTTGTGACATCACTTTTTGTTTCAGTTATAAATGTCATCTTTTAGTTACTCGTGAATACCATTAATGAAATCCATAAATTGGTCGATGTGTGACTTCATAGTGTATTTAAAACTAGTTGAGTCTCCGCACTTTTCTGGATAATGAACAATGATATTAAGCCACATAATAGAAAGTATGAGAGTAAGGCTAATCCTTAGCGACCTCATAACCATTTCAAATCCGATTAACTCAATCTGACTCACTACCAAGTTATAAATTAAGTTTCATGCTTATCACAGTACATTGCTCCCCTATCACAGTCCATAAACTATATGAACTAAATAAACTACTTTACATAGCACAATTGGCAATACAATTGAGTTCCACTTACCTTTGTCAAATCCCCTAAGTTTTTTTCTAAATTCACTAACTCTCGAGGTACTTGAACCTCTTCTGATGTTCGAGCACCTAACATAAACTATTTTACATTAATATATGTGTAATACTCAAAGTTTAAGACCTATACACCAGTATTTAAATCCGCGGGAATTTGCATGAATAAATAAGCATTAATGTTGTTTTGTGGGGTGGGAGTGTTGGACTAAGTGTTTAGTCACTTACTTCACCAAGGGTTTTGACGGAAACAAACAAAGTGAAAGTATACTAATAAGTTTATCAAATGTGTTTCAATTATTCAACATTTGTAGAACATCACATCTCAAGTGTTCAAGCCATACAAGTTCAAGATTCGGTCCACACGAGGAAACGAAGACCAAATATCATATTACATGTTCTAACATTGATGTAAGGTACACATGTTCATTTACGAAAGTCAAATGCATTAGTTCATGCATATCATATTTTTTAAATTGCTTTTCAAATTTCAAGTCATTATTTGGAGTTTTAAATGAAACTTACCACTTGAATCGGTCTTATAAGCTCAAACTATGTGAAACCATGTTTTTATATTCACATCGTACTTTAAAAACCATTGTGGAAGTTTTCGGAAATGAAAAACTTGTTTTAAAAGGTTTTTGAAAAGAAAAACTATGTATATGAATAAAAGCCCCTATGTAAATCATGAAACTGGGATCTTCCATTTTCGAGATTTGTGAAAACATCTGGACCACCTAAACAGGTTCTATAACAACAAACATGTATAACATGTTATAAGAGGTTTGGTAGGGTCCCGGATGCGATAAGGGATCGTTAACTCTAGGGCCAAAAATATTTATTTTGAGGCACTAGACAGTTAGCTCGGTAAAAGTTATATTAGCGTGCTAATTGCAAAGTTAGCGCGCTAATGTTCAACATTAGCGCACAAACTTAGAGGATTAGCATGTTAGGTCCCAATATTAGCGTACTAATCGCCTTTTTGACAATTTTTTTATAAAGCTGAAAATCACACTTTAATTTGAATAGATGATCAAATCTGAGCCATCAGATCTCTAGAATGGTCAAAAACTATTAAAAAGGAATGTAGAATATTCTCAACCGCCCAAGAACATTTGATTGTCGTATCAAGCAAGAAAACCAAAGAGTGCTCATTGCTTTCAAAAAATAAGCTTGGATTTTTGTGTGCTATCACTTGTAATCTTTCGAGACAACTGAATCACTCTTGAAACCAGCGTTACTAAGGTGTTCTAAAGATTACAACATTCACTCCAGAATTGGTTTTCAAATCACTCTCTCGAGGTTGTAAGAAAATCCAATTTCATAGCTTTTCTTGTGCTTAAATTTCATATTTTTGTGTGCTTGACTTGTGGAAATTATTTGTTGTGTTCTTGAACACATTTGTCTTGGGTTTTGCACTTAAACTTGATTTACTCAACCTTATGACTGGTTTGGACAAGAGTTTGCACTTAAACTTGATTTTTATCAAACTTTTTGTTCTTTAGATTTGAAACTGGATTTGTTTTAATCTATTCGTTTGAAACGGTTTCATATTTGAGATTTGCACAAAATCAGTGATATACTTGCATTTCTTATTTGTTCTCATACTTGCATGCATTAGAGTGGTTAGGCTCCAGGAGGCTTGCTTGTATTTGAGTTTTGTGCCACTTTACTTTGTAAAGTGAATTTGATTATTTTCATATATTCTTTGTAAGTGTCTGATTTTAAGACTTAGTGGGGTGTAAGTCGAAGGGAAGACTTAGTTGAGGCTAGGCATAAATCCTAGTTGCGGCTAGGTAGGAAGTCCTAATTGGCAATTAAGCATTTTAGGCTTGTACACTTAGGTTGTAACACTTATTGGCAATATAAGTCGGGGTTTGAAAATCCTAACCAGGGAGGTTAGGTAGTAGATGTAGATCATTGGATCGAACCACTATAAATCGCTTCTTTCCCCTTCATCTTGCATTGCATTCATACTTGCGTTTGAGTGAGCATAGAGCATATTTATTATTGAATTATTTTAAAAAGGCGATAACTTCTCGATACACCCAATTCACCCCCTCCCCTCCCTCTTGGGTGTGATTTCAATTGGTATCATAATGGATTATTGCTCAAAAGGTTACTAACGTATCTTTGAGTGTTTTTGTGCAATGATGCAAATTTTAGATCCAGCTCGTCTTAGGGAAGGCAACTCCTCGAGTAGGCCTCCATATTTTGATGGAACCAACTATGCTCATTGGAAAGTAAAGATGAAGTTCTACATTAGGCACAAAGTAGACTTTTGTGGGACTCAATTTAGAATGGGTACACTCCACCGGACAAGCCCGTAAGAGAATACATCGCCGAGGAGACCAAGATTGAGCTCTCAAATGATCAAGCCATGAATCATTTGTTTTGCGCGCTAAGTGAGAACGAATTCAACTGAGTTAGTGCTTGTCAAACGGGCAAGGAAGTATGGGAGAAGCTTGGGGTACACTATGAAGATACACTTCAAGTGAAGAAGACAAAGTTGAGAATCCTTGAGGAGCACTATGGGACTTTCTGAGTTGGCTCTGATGAAGACATAACCACCGCCATCACTCAGTTCACTAAGCTTTTCAATGAGATCAATAATCTTGAAAGAACTATGATCAAGAGACTTCATCGTACAAATTCTTTAGAGGCATGCCTAAGGAATGGGATGCCAAAAAGTATGCTATCCAATCGGCAAAAAAGACCTTGGAGTGTATACTTTTGATGCCTTGTGTGGAGAGCTAACGATCCATGAATTTGAACTAAAGGACTGAGCTAGATTGGAAGCATTGAGTGTGGGTACTAAGAGTTCAAGAAAAGAGATTGCTTTAAAGGCAAATAGCCCACCAGCTCCATTGGTTGAGATCATTGAAGATGAGAAATCTAGTGATGACAATTATCTTGAGGAGGAAGTAGTCATGCTCTCAATAAAGCTCAACAAAGCTATGTACAAGCGAGACAAGTACAAGAATGAGTTCAAGAGTGGAAGCAAGGGAGGAAAGTCAAGTTAGACCATATGTTTTAGGTGTCGTAAACCGGGCCACATCAAGGTGGAATGCAAGTCTAAGAAGGTGTTGGGCAAGAAGAATGGCAAGAAGAGATTTAAGGTGACATGGGATTATTTATCTTCATCAAGTTTCGAATTCGAATCGGAAAGTGAGAAACAATACTTTGTCTCATGGCACAAAGTAAGGTAAACTCTAACAATTTTAGTTTTGATGATGCTCCTAATGTTGATGAGCTTAGGATCGAGTTGGAAAATGAGGTCAAAAAAATCAAACAACTTAAAAAGAGCTTGACCATAGCAACTAGTGAGATTGTGTCACAAAGTGAGACCATTAATGATCTCCAAAGCGACTTGAATGAAGTCCTAAATGAGAGAGATGCTTTAGTCCATGAAGTAGAGGACTTGACTAACACGGTGCACAAGTTCACAAATGGTAGAGAGATGTTTGACATAATGTTGGGAGCATAATGATGTCCACTCAACAAGAGAGGCATAGGCTATGGAGCGAACTTGTTAAGCTACGAGAAATTGCTAAATGATGCCCGTAGATGCTCAAAATGCAATAAGTCTCATGCTAGCATGGGTAGTTAAGAGTGTTTATGATACTAACTTTCTCATACCCAAAGGTATTTGGGTACCAAAATCTAGTGTTTTTCCCATAGTGTAGGATGTGAGGAAGAGCACCCCATGGTACTTGGATAGTGGGTGCTCAAGACACATGATCGGAGATGCACATCAATTCATTGAATTAAAGCGTCATGACGGTGGAAAGGTCACATTTGGGGATAACAGCAAAGGAAAGGTTATATGCCTTGGAACCGTTAGTAACGATTCACTTTCCATTTCTAATGTTTATCTTGTTGATGGTTTGAAACATAACTTGCTTAACATTAGTCAATTGTGTAACAAAGGATTTTATGTCATGTTTGAATCATCAAAATGCATTGTTAGGAATGAGAAGCATGAAACTCTATTTGTTGTATGGAGATAAGAATGTTTATGCCATTAACTTTGATGAGATGCATATGCAAAATGTTTCATGTTTGAGTGCTCAAAGTGAATGTAATGCATGGTTGTGGCACCGTAGACTAGGACATTCTAGCATGAAAAACTTTTCTAAATTGACCAAGTATGATCTTGTCAAGGGTCTACCTAAATGCACTTATAAGAAATACAAGGAATGTGAACCTTGTATCCTTAGCAAACAAGTGAAATCGTCATTTAAGACGAAAGTAACAAGTGATGTGACTAGATCATTGAAAACTTATCCATATGGATTTGTTCGGACCCACCCAAACACAAAGTCTAGGTGGTGAATCATATTGCTTTGTCATTGTTGATGATTTTACTAGGTATACATGGGTTTATTTTCTAGCTCATAAACATGAAGTGTTTGATGTGTTTATGAAATTTTGTGCTTTGGTTGAGAATGAGAAGGGGTATAAAATTACCATCATTAGAAGTGATTGGGGCGGTGAGTACTTAAAGGAGTTTTGTGCTAAACGAGGATATACACACCAACTATCTTCTCCTAGGACACCACAACAAAATGGAGTTGTAGAAAGAAAAAATAGGACCATCCAAGAGATGTGTAGGACCATGTTAAATGAGTACTACATAGCTAAGCACTTTTGGGGCGAAACCATTAACACGACGTGCTATGTTCTCAATAGGGTAAATGTCCGAAAGCAAGTGAAAATGACTCCTTATGAACTATAGAAAGGCTAAAAGCCCAACATAAGTTACTTCAAAGTGTTTTGTTGCACTTGCTATGTTCTAAATGATAAGGATCATTTGGACAAATTTGACCCAAAGTCAAATGTGTGCACTTTTCTAGGCTACTCCATGCATAGCAAAGCATATAGGGTGTTTAATATATCAACTAAAACCATAGAAGAGTCTATTCATGTCAAATTTGATGAAGTAGATCCCAAAGTGAAAATGATGCATACTTTGGAAAAATTGAGGATTGATGATGATGATGATGATGATGATGATGATGATAATGTCACCCAAGGCCAAACATCCAATAGTCAAGAGGTTGAGGCGAGAGTGGAACCCGAACCTAATGTACCTAAGAACTCAAGACTTCTTATAGGCCATCCATCCCAACAAATTATAGGTGATCCAAACAAAGGAATAATCACTAGGTCATCATTGCACCAAGATGAGGGACACATAACTTTTGTATCACAAATCGAGCCCACCAAGATAGACGATGCCTTAGGTGATGAGTTTTGGATCATAGCTATGTAAGAGGAACTATGACATTTTGTTAGGAATATGGTATGGACACTAGTACCTTGACCTAAAGACATTACTACCATAGGCACCAAATGGGTATTTAAAAACAAAAAGAATGAGAAAGGTGAGATTTAAGGTACAAGGCTAGATTGGTTGCAAAAGGCTATAATCAAGAGTAAGGAATTGACTACGAGGAAGCCTTTGCACTAGTAGCAAGACTTGAAGCAATTCAGATGTTGCTTGCTTATGCTTACTGCAATGGGTTTCTACTATACCAAATGGACATTAAAAGTGCATTCTTAAATGGCTTCATCAATGAAGAGGTATAAGTAGAACAACCACCGGGTTTTGAAGACCATGATCATCCAAGTTATGTCTATCGTCTTCAAAAGGCCTTGTATGGATTGAGACAAGCTCCTCGAGCTTGGTATGATCGACTTAGTGCGTTTCTACTTGACAAAGGGTTCAAGAAAGGAACGCTAGATCATACTTTGTTTATTTTGATCAAAAAACGTGGCATGCTACTTGTTCAAATTTACGTTGATGATATTATCTTTGGGTCATCCAATACACACTTATGTGGTAAATTCTCATCATTCATGACCAATGAGTTTGAAATGAGCATGATGGGTGAACTAACATACTTCTTAGGCTTGTAAATTAAGCAATCCGAGCATGGCATTTTCATAAACCAAACGAAGTATGTGAGAGACATGCTAAAGAAATTCAAATTTGAGAGTTTAAAAGCATGTGACACTCCTAGTAGTTCCACCGTCAAAATGGACAAAGACCAATACCTTAATATATATGTAATACTCAAAGTTTAAGATCCCTACACCAGTCTCTAAACCCTCAGGAATTTGCATGAATAAATAAGCACTATTGTTGTTTAGTGGGGTGGGAGCGCACGCTCCACCTTTTGGGTTCTTAAATTTTCATGAAAGTAGCGCGCTTCCCTGTTAGAGAGAGCACGCTTCACTATCAAGCAACCAAAATAGAGAGCAGGGCAGTAGCCTTCGTTCAATCCCAACTCATTCTAACACCGCCCCACAACATTAGCAACGGCCTTTATTGTGGTCGTGCGCCCATACACATCACCAACAACCATAATTAATGAGGATTTCATCATCAATTCATTAATTCAACCAAAACTTCAAAACCAAAAGTGAGAAACTTGATGAAAAACTTACTAATACACCAATAAGTTGTAATAATCACTTAATTCAGCTGTGTTGATCACTTCCTTTGATCCTTTGATCTCCAGTAATCAAACCAATAAATCTTTAACTCGATTTCTTTTTCACTCAATGAAAAATGGATAACCATCCCATGGGATTGATTTTTATATTTTGGTTTTCTTCGAGATATGCATCGCGCGATCTCGAGGTCGATATGATGGAGCTTGTCTTAAAATGACACCAGTCACTATTGTGACACACATCTTAACACAAAATCCACTTACACTCATCTCGAGGCGATCCAATTGTCCAAATTAATTAAATTAAACTATTAGTTTTTTATATAAATTTATATATCAATTTTATATACATACCTATGTATTTTAACAACTATAAATTCAGCGGTTACACCAACGCGTACATTCGGGCATCCACATTCATTCCACGACCCCCTCGTCGCACTAGGTATATCAGAATTTTATTAATTATTTATTTATTTCTCAACTATGGGCTTATATTAAATTATATACCAATAGCCTATAGTATATTTAATTCACTATAACACCATCCAAACATAATACAATCATGCCAATGCACACGCAAGCGCGCGCGCTCGCACACACACACATATACTAATCAAGGTATGTCAAACTTAACCACAACCTTAACTCGGGTTAATTAGGATTCGGATTAACGTTAATCACTTCTTTAAGGTAACGGGTTGTTACACATACGATACTGCTGATGTAGGAGCTGTAGATGCCTCGCTCCTATGGAACCTCCTATCTTCTCTACTTAGCCTCTTGCCCTTCCGCCTCCTCCTTTCATAGTCCAAACTTTGGTCTGCAGTGTCTGCTGATCTATCTGCCTCTATACCCAACACATGTCTCATGGGTGATAGCTCCTTATAAATCTACTGCAAGGATCGAGTCCCAATGCGGATTATATGATGTGAGATATTTATCCTCAAACCATCACCACAATAGAAGGCATCGTCGACATTGTCCTCGACAATATCTCTGACAAACTGTTTCAAGTACCCATATTTATTTTTATAACTCATCACAAACTCTCCCTCAAACTGTTGTAGGTTCATGAACTTTTTCTTCATTCACTTCATTATCGGGACGAGGAAATACTACTAGTAAAAAAAATTGAAGTTGCCCAAGAAAGAAAACTGCCACTACTAGCCATCGTTGCGCCAACCAACATCTGCACCCTTCTCTAAGGTGAAATAGGAAACGACAAGCTATAGTTTGTCCTCAATGCCCAGTAATAAATGGGTCTTCTCTCATGACATGACCTATTTCTCTATCTTCCTGTGCTATCTCTCTCTCGAGAAGTACACAACTTTAAGTCAAATGAACTCATTCACCAACTTAGCATCCTTTGTCAAGCCAGTGGTAGTGCGGGTGTAACAGTCGATGTAGTCTCAATCAGAACTAATGTTGGCATAGCTACAACAGGTAGCTCATGTACAGTAGATGTTGTTGGTGCTGGAGGCACTACCGTAGGATTAGTAGCAGTGGTGGCAGTTGGTGTATGTGTGCAAAAAGTCATGTCGTTATAAAGGAAATAAAGTCGATCTACTACTGTCCTTGAGGTATGACTCGGTGAAACAGCCTCAGAAAACCCTCGGTCGAAATAGGAGGCTAGTTACCACTGGCACTAGCATCTCCGCCTTCGCTTTAGTATGTCATCGTACTCTATAGGCTGAGATTAGGCTTAATGACGAGATTAATGTCGCATGGTGCTCTATTTTAGGCTCGTGGCCATCACACACTGATACAAGGGTTAAATAATTTGGAAGGAAATGAGAGTTTGGGGAAATACAACAAAATGGTGTTCGAGAGACATTTAAATTGGACGATACAACAAAAAAATCGCATTTAGCAACAAAAAATTATGCTGCTGAAACCATCGTTTTTGTTCCTAAAGCTACTTAGAAACAAAATATTTTTGTTGCTAGCTTTGTTGCTAATAGTGCGTACCTAATAGGTTCCCAAAGCAACAAATTGAGCATTTGTTCTCGGTCGGAATTTTTCTCGCAACATATTTCGAACATGTTGCAACAAAATTTTCGTTGATAAATTTATACTTAAGCAACAAAAAATATTTCTAACAATAATTGCCTTCATAATAAATTCAAATGAAATTAAATTAATTATAAAAGTTGAATTGTTGATAAGAATACACAAATAATTACAAAATGAAATCGAATTATACTTTGCTTCAAATCACGTGGGAGTTGGAAAAACACCTATTCATCTATTCCTAAAGCACCTAAGAAGGAAATTGAACCACTAGACTATAAATCAATTAAAAAGTTCATCACCAAATGTAACAATCACGCTCCATGCACCCATGATCATCATCAGCTCTTTCCACACCTATAGCAATATACAATATCAAAGAACGGCAGTAATCAATGTGGTATGATGTTGAGAAAGACAACCCAATGACTTGAAGTTCATCTACAAGATGCGAATAGTGCATGGACCATTATGAAACTCAACAAATCACATTATAAAACACTGAGAAAAACAAGGAATTCATGCATTTAAAGCTCCTTGTTTCAATTTGTTTCCCTATCTATAGTTAAAATTCAGGAAGTACATGAGATCATAATTACCTCTTCATATACCTCAAAATTATATGGAACAATAACAAGGTGAATAGGACAAAAAAGTTGAGAGCACCGAAACATAGACAATTAAAGAACATTGCACCCCTAGGTTGTAGACAACCTTAGAAACACTAATATGGGTAAGAATGAAATGTGTATTAGCTAAAGCTAAAAATAGTGAGGTTTTCAATAGTAATATTTCTTTTCCAAAAAAAAGCTAGTACCACATTTATAATCCAAAAATAAACCTGATCAATACTTGTTAGAGTGAACCATTGATTTTGTAATTGGTGTGTATCTCGAGATATATCTTCTGTTGTAATAAGCAGTAGTTAAATTCGTGTGTGTGTTGTGTGTTGTAATCCAACGGCTGAGATGTATTTACATCAACAGCTGAGATGTAAAGTTTGTTTTGCCTATAAATAAAGTGTGCAAAGCATTCGACGAGTTTGTTGAAGCTTTGTTTTCTCCTTTGCTGTCCTGGTGTCTCTTCTTCATTGAAGCTCTCCTTGAGCTTCAACATGGTATCAGAGCGTTGAGTGGCTAGCGCTGAGGATCGAGAGGGAGAAAAACAAGATCTCTCGGGTGTATTTCTGGATTCTTTTCGACATGCCACCCTTTTGTAAGAGCTGATGAATATAAGCAGTTTGAGTCAAGTACAGTCCTTTGGCAGTCCTATGAGCTTCCATTCCCAAAAACAAATTCAAATCTCCAATATCTTTCAAAGCAAACTTACCATTCAACTAAAGAGCCAGTAATTATAATATCATCCACATAAACCAGCACATACAACACAATTTGTTCATGATGAAAAATGAACAAAGAGCTGTCAGCTTTAGAATTGTGGAATCCCCAAGACAACAAGGTGGATTTTAACTGATCAAACCATGCACGAGGAGCTTGACGAAGACCATACAATGCTTTATGTAACCGACACACAGCAGTAGGTTGAGAAGGATCCACAAATCCCATTGGCTGATTTGTGTAAACTTCCTCAACTAATTGACCATTTAAAAATGCATTATTTATATCAATCTGTCTCAAGGACCAACCAAAATGAACAGACAAAGACAAAATGACTCGAATAGTAGAAGCTTTCACAACAGGAATGTAAGTCTCATCAAAATCAATACCGGGTACTTGTTTAAACCCTTTAGCCACTAGTCTAGCCTTGTATCGATTCACAGACCCATCAGAATTCTTTTTAACTGAGAAAATCCACTTGTTGCCAACAACATTTTGATTAGAGGAAGAAGGAACAATAGACCAAGTATCATTCTTCATGAGAGCATGATATTCCTGATCCATTGCTGCCTTCCAATGAGGAATTTGAAGAGCAGCAGCAACTGAATTAGGAATATCATGATCATGAATGGATGAAGTAGACAAAAACACCTTTTTCAAACTGATGCCATCCTTAGCTCTAGTAATCATGGGATGAATATTTTGAGGATCCACACCAGGCCTTGAATCCACTGTCCCATGATGTGTAACCTCAACTGGAGCAAGTACATCTGACACACCAGAAGAATGTGAAGAAGAACTAGCTGGAACCAAGGGCTGATGTGGAACCAACAACGGAAAATTGGTATTCGACTCATTTGAGGATAATGTTGTTGTAGTAGACTCATTATCAGATAAAGAATGATAAGGAAAATCATTTTCATGAAACACGACATTCCTAGTGATATACACCTTCCCAGATGGACTCAAGCACTTATATCCTTTATGTTGACTGCTATATCCCATAAAAATGCATTTCTCAGATCTAAACTGGTATTTATGATCATTATATGGTCTCGAATATGGAAAACAAGCACAACCAAACACCCTGAGCAAACTGTAATTAGGAGATTCATGAAATAACTTCTCAAAAGGTGACATACCATGCAGTACTTTAGTAGGCAGTCGATTAATAAGAAAAACAGCAGTTGAACATGCATCCCACCAATATTTCAAAGGCACTTTACTGTGAGCAAGCAATGTCAAACTCATTTCAACTATGTGTCTATGCTTACGTTCAGCTCTACCATTTTGTGCATGTATATGAGGACAAAGATGCTGAAAAATAATTCCGCACTTATCAAGTACAGATTGAAATGATCTATACTCACCACCCCAATCAGACTGCACTTTCTTTATAGTAGACCTGAACTGATTTTCTACCATAGACTTAAAATGTAGAAAAGCATTCAATGCATCAGACTTCAACTTCAAAGGATATATCCATGTAAAACGAGTAGAATCATCAACAAAATGAATGTAATAGTTGAACCCACTCGGAGAAGTAATAGGTGCAGGACCCCACAGATCAGTATGTATCAAATCCAAAACATTATTCGACATTCGATTCGATGATTGAAAAGGCAATGCATGACTCTTACCCAAAGGACAAGACTGACATAGATCAGTTATTGAACTGAATGGTAGATGAAGTTTTCGATGCATAACCTGTTGAAGTGTCTTTTGGGCAGGATGTCCAAGTCTGGAATGCCACAGTGATGACAGACTTTTATTTGAAACAAACAAAGCAGAATGTGAAGAAGATAACTGTGCAGGAGAACCAGAGATGCGGTATAGACCATTTTGTACTGTTCCGTGAAGAAGAATCTCATTGGTTTGAAGGTCCTTCACGAAACATACATGAGGATGAAATTCAATCAACACATTATTGTCTCTGGTTAACTGAGAGACGCTTAACAAATTCTTTTTGATGCTAGGCACACACAATGTATTATGAAATGATAATTGGAATGAACAGATGGAATGCAAGCACTCCTAAAGATCGGCAATTTTCAACAACTGACCATTACCAACCATAAGAGATTGAGTACCTGAATATGTTGAGTTGTTCAGCATCTGTGAAGCATCCCCAGTAACATGAGAAGTAGCACCACTGTCCATGTACCAAGATCCATCATGACCAGCTTCTGATGCAGTAAAGAAAGAAGATGGTGTATGAGATTGTGGAATAAAAGGTCTCAACTGTGGCTGTTGAGAATTTCCTGTTTGAGTCCCCATGTACTTCATGTCTGCCCTGTAGTAACACACAGTTGCTGAGTGCCCAAACTTTCCACAGATTTGACATGTAGGCTTGCTATTACTGCTAGAGGATTTAAATCCTCCTCGGCCTCGAAATCTTCCATTGCCACGACCTCGAAACCACCATTCGTTCGTTCCCATGTGAATTCCAATTCGAACATTCACTTTAGAGCCTCTTGTTTTTGACTTCAGCAGCATTTGCAGATTGAGATTCCTGCACCACTAAGGCATTTCCATCTTGAATCACATTGTACTGATCCAGAGTTTCTTCAAACCCTATCATTGTAGAGTGAAGTTCTTGCCACTGCAAATCACACCTGCCTTGCAAGAAAGTAGTAATAGGCAAATATTCCCTGTCTAAACCAATTAGTACACTGGAAATCAAATCATCTGTGCTCACAACTGATCCTGCAATTGTCAGATTATCAGAAATACACTTCATCTTAGACAAATACTCTCTCATTTTCATAGCACCCTTACGAGTTGTATGAAGTGCTTTCTTGAGAGATTGAACATGAACTCTATTATTAAAGCCATAATATGTTTATATTTCTCGCCACAACTCATTTGTTGTCTGTTTCGGTGTATTTCGATAATCTGCATTGCAGTCTCAGGCAACATGGCATTAATCAACCATCCTAACAAAAATCGATCTCTACTGAACCAAATCGTATACTCTGGATTTGGTAATCCATCCGTCAAGATTTGTTCTGGAGCTTCCAGAGTACCAAAGAGATGACCATCAAGATCAAACCCCTGAATAGCTGGAACAACAATAGACTTCCACAACAGAAAGTTTGTTCCATCTAATTTTATAGTGACAAATCGACTCAATGAGTTACCAAATGGAGTACCAGAACTCAAACCTGAGATACTGCCTGATACAAGCCCTGATGATGGAGAGCCTTGTTCCAAGATTCCAGATCTGTTCGCCATTTGTGCTAGATCTGCTGGTTCCCGTGTCTTTCTTCAAAAAAAAAAACTCACTGTCTTTTTCCAGATCTAGTTCTTGTACAACTAGATCTTACACTTGCAACCTCAGATTCTCAGATCTGGTTCATCATGTACCAGATCTCGTTCTTTTTCTTCAGATCTAGTTCTTTTCTTCACGGATCTTGTCTATTCTCCACAGATCTGGCTTTGTCTTTGCCAGATCTCGTTCTTCTTTCCACAGATCTGACTGAGTAACCAAGATAGTGAACTCTCAGCGTCGAAAGGCCCCGATGCTGAGCAGATCTACAAGATTCACACCTTGACGTCTCAGCTTCGAAGGACTCCGATGCTGAGCAAACCTACACAACATAGTTTGATTTCACCAGCAATGAAATCAAACCATCACGAACCCCAGAGACCTTCAGCGTTAGCATTCATGCTTTGATACCATGTTGCCTGAGACTGCAATGCAGATTATCGGAAACATATTATGGCTCTAATAATAGAGTTCATGTTCAGTCTCTCAAGAAAGCACTTCATACAACTCGTAAGGGTGCTATGAAAATGAAAGAGTATTTGTCTAAGATGAAATGTATTTCGATAATCTGCTATGCGGGATCGGTGGTGAACACGGATGATTTGATTTCCAAAGTGTATTGATTGGTTTAGACAGGGAATATCAACCTATTACTACCTTCTTGCAGGGAAGGTGTGATTTACAATGGCAGGAACTATACTCTACACTGATCGGGTTTGAAGAAACCCTGGATCAGTATAATGTGAATACTTTGGTGTTGCAGATTCTCCATCTCGTTAATCTTTGAAATTAAAACCAAGTAACACTAAGTCGAATGTTCGTAATTGGAATTCCAATGGGAATAGAGCAAATGGTGGTTTCAGAGGTCGTGGTAATGGAAGGTTTCGAGGCGAGAGGAGGTTTCAAGTCATCAAGAAGAACAAAGAAACCCACATGTCAAATTTGTGGGAAGTTTGGACATTCAAGAATTGTATGTTACTATAGGGCAGACATGAAGTACATGGGCTCTCAAACAGGGAGTTCTCCTTTGTCACAGATGAAGCCTTTCACTCCTCAATCGCATAAACCTTCTTCTTTCTTTACTGCATCAGAAGCTGGTTATGATGGATCGTGGTACATGGACAAGTGGTGCTACATCTCATGTTACTCGGGGATCCTTCTCGATGCTTAACACCTCCACATACTCGGGTAATCAATCTTTAATGGTTGGTAATGGTCGATTCTTTGAAAATTACCATCGGTATCGGGTCGCTTGCATTCCATCTGTTGGTCTCGCATTATCATTTCATAACACTTTGTGTGTACCTAGCATCAAAAAGAATTTGTTGAGTGTCTCCCAATTAACCAGAGACAACAATGTGTTGATTGAGTTTCATCCTCATGTATGTTTCGTGAAGGACCTTCAAACCAATGAGATTCTTCTTCACTAACAAGATACAAAATGGTCTATATCGCATCTCTCGGGTCCACCCGCACGATTACCTTCTTCACATGCCGCTTTGTTTGTGTCCAATAAAAGTTTGTCTTCACCGTGGCATTCAGACTTGGTCATCCCAAGACAAAAGACACTTCAACAAAGTTATGCATCAAAAACTTCATCTACCATTCAGTTCAATCACTGATCTTTGTCAGTCTTGTCCACTGGGCAAGAGTCATGCATTACCATTTCATTCATCCAGTCGAATGTCGAATAATGTTTTGGATTTGATACATACTGATTTGTGGGGTCCTGCACCGATTACTTCTCCGAGTGGTTTCAACTATTACATTCATTTTATTGATGATTCCACTAGATTTACATGGTTATATCCTTTGAAATTGAAATCAGATGCTTTGAATGCTTTTATGCATTTTAAGAAAATGGTGGAGAATCAGTTTAAGTCTACTATCAAGAAAGTTCAATCTGACTGGGGTGGTGTGTATAGATCTTTTAAATCTGTACTTGATGAATGTGGAATTATTTTTCAAAGATCCATGTCCTCATACACATGCAATGTAATGGTCGAATGAGCGTAAGCATAGACATATAGTTGAAATGAGTCTTGCATTACTTGCTCATAGTAAGGTACCTCTGAAATACCGGTGGGATGCTTGTTCGACTGCTGCATTTCTGATTAATCGTCTTCCTACTAAAGTACCGCATGGTGTCACCTTTTGAGAAATTATTTCATGAATCACCTGATTACACTCTACTTCGAGTTTTTGGATGTGCATGCTTTCCATATTTACGTCCTTATAATGCTCATAAGTACCAGTTTAGATCTGAAAAGTGCATATTTTTGGGGTATAGTAGTCAGCATAAGGGATACAAGTGTTTGAGTCCATCTGGGAAGATTTACATCACTAGAAATGTTGTGTTTCATGAGAATGAATTTCCTTATCATTCTTTATTTGCTGATAAGTTTCATACAACAACTTCTACCTCGCCCGAGTTGCCTACCAGTTTTCCTTTGTTGATTCCACATCAGCCCTTGCTTCCATCAGGATCTTCATCTTCTTCATCTGATTTGAATGGTGTCCCTGCTTCAGTTGAGGTTACACCTCATGTTGCTGAGGATTCAAGGACTGGTGTGGATCCTCAAAACATACATCCAATGATTACTCGAGCCAAGGATGGAATCAGTTTAAGAAAAGTGTTTTTGTCTACTACATCCACTCATGAACATGATATTCCCGCATCTCTGTTGTCTTGCCGCTCTTCGATTCCTCATTGGAAGGCAAAGAATGGATCGAGAGTATCATGCTCTCATGAAAAATGGTACTTGGTCTCTTGTTCCATCTCGCTCCTAGTCAAAATGTTGTTGGCAATAAGTGGATTTTTTTCTGTTAAGAGGAATTCTGATGGGTCTATCAATCGATACAAGGCTAGATTAGTGGCCAAAGGGTTTAAACAAGTACCCGGTATTGATTTTGATGAGACATATAGTCCTGTTGTTAAGGCTTCTACTATTCGATTTATTTTGTCGTTGGCTGTTCATTTTGGTTGGTCGTTGCAACATGATTGATATAAATAATGCATTTTTAAATGGTCAGTTAGTTGAGGAGGTTTACACAAATCAACCTATGGGGTTTGTGGATCCTTCTCACCCTAATGCTGTGTGTCGCTTGCATAAAGCTTTGTATGGTCTTCGTCAAGCTCCTCGTGCATGGTTTGATCAGTTGAAATCCACTTTGTTGTCTTGGGGCTTCCATAATTCCAAAGTCGACATGCCTCTTTGTTCATCTATCATCATGAGCAAGTTGTGTTGTATGTGCTGGTTTATGTGGATGACATTATAATTATTGGTTCTAATCAATCTTCCATTCAATCTTTCATTAATAAGTTGAATGGTAAGTTTGCCTTAAAAGATATTGGAGATTTGAATTTGTTTTTGGGAATGGAAGTTCATAGGTCTGCCAAAGGACTGTACTTAACTCAAACAGCTTATATTCATCAGCTTTTACAAAAGGGGGGTATGTCTCATGCAAAGCCCATTGCTACTCCCTTTGTTGTTGGTAAGCTGTTGTACAAGGATGGCAGTGCTTTGTTTCATGATAAAACTCTTTATAGGAGTTTGCTTGGTGGTCTCCAATATCTTGTTAATACTAGGCCAGACATTGCTTATATTGTCAATACTTTAAGTCAATTCCAGCGGTCTCCTACGGTATTGCATTGGCAAGCTCTTAAGCGAGTGTTGCGCTATCTCAAAGGTACGGTGGATTTGGGTTTGTTGTTTAAACCGAGTGCTGATTTATTTCTCACTGGGTATTCTCGATGTCTTGATTGGGTCGCTCGGTGGATGATAGGAAATCGTGGGTGGTTATCTTTGTATTTTGGGCTCTAATTTGATCTCTTGGCGGTCTAAGAAACAAACAGGTAGTTGCTAGGTCTAGTACTTTAATCCGAATATCGTGCTCTTGAGCAGTAATGCAAATTGAATTAAGTTGGATTCGGTCCTTATTTTCGTAATTGAAAATTTCTCTTGGTACTAGTCCTACTGTTTGGTGTGATAATATGAGTGCTGCTGCATTAGCCAAGAATCCAGTTTATCACTCTCGCACTAAACATATTGAGTTTGATATTCATTATGTCAGAGATAAAGTGTTGGCAGGTTGTCTTCAGATTCATCATGTTCCTTCAGTTGATAATGTTGCTGATATTTTCACTAAATCATTTACTGTCTCTCGGTTTTTGTTTTTACGGGACAAACTAAGTCTCACTTCTCTTCCCCTTAGTTTGAGGGGGGATGTTAGAGTGAACCATTGATTTTGTAATTGGTGTGTATCTCGAGATATATCTTCTGTTGTAATAAGCAGTAGTTAAATTTGTGTGTGTTTGTTGTGTGTTGTAATCCAACAGCTGAGATGTATTTACATCAACAGCTGAGATGTAAAGTTTGTTTTGCCTATAAATAAAGTGTGCAAAGCATTCGACGAGTTTGTTGAAGCTTTGTTTTCTCCTTTGCTGTCCTGGTGTCTCTTCTTCATTGAAGCTCTCCTTGAGCTTCAACAATACTAGAGATAGAGAAATAGAAATTTTTGAGAGACCTTGAATTAGAGTACTCAGAGCTTCCCAATGGCGGAGAAGATGATGAGAGCGACCTCGGCATCCTAGAGAATAGAGAACTCCTCATCCTTCTTGAAAAGCTGACGCTGTCATGTTGTCACTTTTCCTAATCTAAATCTTCTCTCTTGATGTTCTTTATCCTAAACAAACAACCAGCCCAATCACTAAATACTGTCAACATAGTTCTTGCACGAACTGAAAGATTATAATTCTTTTTTTTTTTCCAAATTATGCAAGAAGTTGCATCGATCAGTTGATAAGTAGGTACTCAAATAATCGTTAAAAGAATCGCTTCAAAGTTCAAATCATGCTCGGGTTTCAGTTTTGAAGGTTGATGTAAAAATCACACAAAGACCAACAACTTTCCCATTCAAAGGCACCTTCGTGACTTACATCAAGAACTGAAACCCACTCCGCCTTCAAGAAATCTCTAACCTGTTCATCATCAACTATTCAATCAATTCCTTATAGTCTTAGTAAAGAATATGTACAACCTCTTCTAAGATTACAGTTAAATAGATTATTTGTTACTTTGTGAATTCAAAGAGGACAGAAAAGAGGATGTGGACCTGGTAATGCAAGACATCAATAAGAATGGTGTTTCATCTTTGCATTGCACAACACTAAGGGGACAAATTCTAAAGAACTATAATTAGATTACTTACCCTTTTTTTTTTTTACTATAATTGGCGTTGGATAAAGAGATAATGGATCTCAAAAACTTGTTGAAGGAACTTCCATACTCACGTACAAATGGATAAGGTAACTATTTGCCTCGATTAATATCGCGGTGCAAATGGTAACCAACAGGAAGAGTACCTTCAAAAATAAACTTGCAACTTTTAGGATTCATGCATATACAAAAATTTAATTGAGGTAAATAGCATAAATTTCTAAAACGCCAAAATTAAATTCACTTTGTCACTGGAGCCTAAGTTCCCAACTAAATTCTACAACTTCTCAAGTTAGAACATCTTGCAAAGAGAAGAGTTAGATCAACTAATATAGAAACTTAATTGGGAAATAAAAATTACCTACTGTTCTTTCAAAGTTGATCATAGCTTATCCATTCTAAGTGTCAAGACGTGAAAGACATGCTAAGGAAAGCATGGACCTTCTTGAGGTCAACCTAAAGTCCCATTTCTATAATAATCCTTTAGTAGAGGATTTCCATATAAAAAAAAAAAAAAAAAAAAAAAAAAAAAAAAAACACTTCCAAAGAGAGGGGAAAGGGAGCCATTATCTCAACTAACACCCAAATAAAACAATGGATTGCAAAAACTACAAGCACATGCATATGAAAATTGAGACTAACACATTTGATAAAGATAGAGAGGCATACGTTCCATTGGCAACATCATAAAGACGAATTGATTCATCATCACTTGTTGTCACCAGGTAATTTGATGCTCTATGAAAATCCATTGAACTTATATGACCATTATGTGATAAGCAATGAATTAAGTTAGTACGTAAGAGTAAAAGCTTAGTAGTCCCCCATTACAGAGATTATTAGAAGTATGACACCATAATTAGCTTCTCTAATCAAACTAAACAGGACATTATGAAAAACATCCTATGGAACTTTGTAAATTTCAACAATCCCTAAATTGAATTTCGAGAACTATGACAAAATTACAGCAACCCAAGACCTTGACCTAATTGCAGTTATATCTACAAAAGGAACAAATTTGCGAAAACTATATCAAACATGCAGAGAGATGGATGAAGAACTCACGTAATCTCTAAAAGCCATTCCGACTTCCATACTCTGAATGATCTCCTCTGTCTGATCCATTAATACCTTTTCGTCTCTTTCGAATTGTCCACCTGAAAGCAAGTGACTTGGATGAATCGGTAATCCAACAGCGATTGATCATGAATCGATTGATAAACTCTAGAACACAAAATTTGTGTACCTTGCATCGTTACAACTCAGTAGGGTTTTCTCTTCAAATTAGCAGACCAAATTTTAGAGTAGAAATAACCAAAAAGAGTAATTTCTAATATATAACCATCCATTCAGATTCACAAAAATCTTGAAAAACAAGAACAAAACCCTAGAAAAAACTAGAACAAGATTGATTTTGCAACAACAACAACAAAAAAAAAAAAATACCTTGATGTGCGTCTCACGCAGAACAATGTGTGCCAACAGAGAGAGAGTGAGAATCCCGAATTTCTTCACAGTTCTGTTGTCCGATCGAATCGAAGCTCCTTCACTGATTACTTCAACCGAATCAATCTTCTTCAGGACTGTTGGAGATGTTGGGATAGTCTCACATCCACTACTTGAAAATAAAAATAAGGATTATAATTGTAGAATTGACACTCCATCTTACCTTAGCATTTTAGAGTGAACCTTCACACATGTATCTTATATATAATATTAATCACCACACTCGCCTCACCTTGAATTGAGACGTATATTATAAAATTGAACACGAACAAGGAACCTAGAGAGAACGACGAGGAATCCATTAGAGATCTAGTGAGGTGAGGTCGATCAAATGTGTTCGAAAGCGAAGAGAAGAGATCCACCATCGTAGACGGATCTTGAAGAGTCCGGAGAACAAATCGAAGAATTTCACCATCCCTACACTAGAAATTCCTTCTTCACAGTCTCCCCAACAAGCTCCATTTGTGCATCGACGGAGTTCGAACTCCTCGAAATCACAAACGAAAAAACCATACAAATGTGTAGAACGATTCACACATTGTTCTCAATCGAGGACGAGAAATGGCGTTGAAGTGTCGAGGAGAATAGAAATGGCGTTGAATAATTTGACTCCTAAACTTTTCTCTTAAAAGAGATTTTTTTTTGGGTCACAATTTGCTCCTATATAAACCGCTATTATGAATAACAGCTTTTGTTCCTATTCTTAATCCTTTTTTTTTTATTCAAAATCAGCAACAAAATTAATAATTTACTTCTAAAATATGACTTTTTGCAACAAAGTTATTGACGCGTCAAAATATATATAATCACAATGAGATTACCAATGACCACAAAAACTGCAGTAGTGGCAAGCACGGAGTCGAACCACGAAAATCAAGTTTCTTATCTATGCTACGAAACTAAAAATAACTCAGGGGTGTCCACGGTAATAATTTCTAAATTAACTAAAACTACACTAAAAATAGCAAGTAAATATATCAATCAAGGGGGAAACAATTCATACCATCGGTATCACAAATCTCCTCAATTTGACATAATTTTACATACGGTCCTCAATCTAATCAAAGCATGCAATTCATAGTAAATTAGTGTAGCTATAAACCCGGTAAAGTACGCGGGTCTCCGCACTTCCCTATCTCGATGGTCAAGGTACAATGACCACTTCTCTAGCCAAACACAACCATATATTCAAGCAAATTGAGTTTAATGCGCTGACCGCAATGGGCTTTGTGAATGCACTACACCTAGACAACTGGATCACTAGTGTGTCCAGTTTAGCCTAGATCCATATGGTATTCAACAGGTCCCAAAAAGGTCTAATCAATTGGTATGATCAGATGCCACTAATGTGGTCTTATTGCACAAGTACGGGTGTGTACAACCTACTAGCATGTAAATCAAGATTTAAATAAGTGTTTAATCTCAATAATTCAACATATATCAAAGATAACAAAATACTATAAAAAAACAAATTAAATAAACAAATAAATAAATTTCACATATGTTTTTATGCCAAAAATGGTAATTTGATCCACATCTAGTTCAGATTGATGAGTTTAGCTGGCCATCACTGTCAAAAACTTCATAAAAATTCAAAAACAAAGTGTAAAACGGTGGTTTGTGGAAGAGAAAATGAGGATAAGACACTAAAAGCCGCCCAACAGAAAAAACCAAAACAATGTCTCTCGATCCCCATCGGCAAAAAAAATGAGGTTCGCTAAGGGCACCCCGCCATTTAATGAAGGCACCCGGTTAATGAGGGCACAAACCGATTTACCTGGGGCACCCAAAAATTAGACTCGAAATACCTAAACTACCCCTCGTGGAAATCCATTTGCACCCACCACCCCCAGCACCATCTTCACCGCCTGGACTCCAAGAACCCGTTTTGCGTGAACCGATCAGCGATAGGAATCTCCGAAATCGTGTCTCGCCTTGTGTTTCTCCTCCGATTTATGGATTTTTTGCAGTTCGTAGGGTCGTGGTGTGAGCCGATTTCGTCTCCAAGTTAGGGTTTTGTTGAACATCGTCGAACACACATTATTTGCGCGAAATCGGTCGTTTGAAGGTACGTTTCTAGTGTAATTAAGCTACATTTGGTAGAGTAGTTGTGATTTACAGTGGTGGTTTGTTCAATAGTTAAAAAATTGGGAATTCGCGGTTCTCGGCCACACAGGCCAGAGAATGTGCTAACTCTCTCGGCCAAGCATGGTCGAGAGAGAAGCTACATTTTGGGGAAGTCGAAGTCTCGGCCACAAAGGCCGGAAAAGCTCACAGTGTCTCGGTTACGCAAGGCCGAGAGTACTCTAGGTCTCTCGGCCGAGACGTGACGAGAGCTAGAATTACCGCTAGGTAATGTGGTGGCGGTGGTGTACAACCGAGAATTTGGTCATACTCTAGGTTGTACCATGGCGAGAGTGTTAGAGTAGGCTCGAGCGTGATTGGCCGAGAGCAAGGCGAATTGAATTGGTCAACACATCTCGGTGGTGCACAATCGAGACCGTTTCATTGGACTCGGTTGTACAAAGTCGATATATTGGAGGAATTGTCGGTCATGGGTGATCGAAAATATGTGTTGTTTCACGAACCTGCTTGACCGAGACATCAGAAATGGATGAATTTGAACATTTTTTTTTGTAAATTTATTTCGGGATCTGTTCCATGCGCTTATATGTTGTAATTTATTCAGGTATGGCTCGTCCGAAGCTACCGGTGACTAGGGACGAGGTTGGAGCTGAGGTCCCGAGGCCTAACCGGGGGTGAGGTGGCCGGAGACCCCAAACAACATCGTACCGGAAAGAGAAAGAGAAGGAGAATGAGGATGTTAAGGGCAAGGCGAAGGTAGATGGCACTCGTGGAAGGTTACATTTGCATGATGAGGGTTCGACCCTCGATGCCGGGCGACCTGAGGATCTTGTTGTTGCCGGAGGTGAAGAGGAGGGCCATGCATCGGAGTCTAGTAGCAGTGACTCTTCAGAGGCGGGGAACACGATAGAAACAGATCGTAATGTGGGTGGGAGCAGTAGTGGTGGAGCTGGCCATGATGAAGGAGAGCCAGAAGTGCCTATTGAAGCGCGTGCTCCATTCTCCGGTGGTCCTATAGACTGGGCGTTGTTGAAGAGCTTCAAGGATCATATGGCTTTATCGATTTGGAGGAATGAGGTAATTTCAATTTCATTGAACATATTAACTTAACACTCATGGTCTTTAAATAATGACGAGATGTTTTTACATTTGCAGGAGCGGCCCGTTCTTAAGTGTATCAATCACGGAGCTCGAATAGCGGAATGGGATTTACAGTCGTGCCACCCGGACACGGCGGGACTTCAGAGGATTATTCAGCGTTCCGGGTTGAATACGCTTATAGACTGCTCATACCGCAAGGCCAACAAGGAGGTTATCTCTGCATTTGCGGAGCGGTGGCAGCCGGAGACGAACACATTTCACCTACCTTTTGGTGAAATGTCTATCTCATTAGAGAATGTCAGCTTCCTCCTGAAGATCCCTGTGACGGGCAAAGTTGTTGCAGTGGAGAACTTTGCGAGGTACACGGAGGAATCTCGCTCGGACGCTATCAAGATGGTCTCAAACCTACTTGGGGTTAGCGCCGAGGAGGCTGAGGAGGAGGTGAATATCAGCAAGGGGCTCATAGTGCGCAAGCATTGGTTGAAGAGTTTATGGTGCCCCAAAGCTAGTTTGAGACCCAGAAATTATCCTCCTGTGAAATGCACCGCCAGAGAATACCTGTTGTACTTGTTGTCCTGCACTCTTTTTGCCGATAAGAGTGGGTCTCGAGTGTCGATCGCGGTGCTGAAGCTTCTTAAGGACTTGGACGACGTGGGAAACTACGCATGGGGAGCGGCTGCGTTGGCCTACTTGTATCGACACTTAGGGTCCGCCACGAGAGCGCTAGTGTCTCAGCTTGCTGGCTACCTCACATTGCTTGAGGTTTGTTATAAAATAGACTTAATTTCATTTTGAATTTCAATTAGGCCAACTTGCAATTGTGGACTAACTAACATTGTATGTATTTGCAGGGATGGGTGTACGACCATTTCAAACTTGGTCTGGCCTCGCCCAATGCGAAGTACATGGACTACGTGCAACCTCGTGTCTCCAGATGGATTCAAAAGCACGAGACGATTGCGAATGTTGACAAGCTCGGGGCCATTAGGAGAACCTTGGATAGGTTGCGACCAAGCGAGGTGAGATGGCTATCCATATCAGCTGATGATTGATGTTTCTTGGTAATTTATTTTGCTAACAATGGTTGTTGCATTTTTACTAGGTCACTTGGGACCCATATGTGAATTTAAGGGCAAATGGCGTTGTGCAAGCGACGGCCTTTTACAGTGGGAAGATCAAGTACATGGATGTGGTGGAGCCCTACCACCCGGAGAGGATTCTGAGACGGTTTGGCCATGTGTAATCTATACCAGATCCTCCGTACCGTCCATTGGAAGCACACAGAGGCCCATCTACGAACAAGTACTCCGTCAAGTATGGGTTCGAACAAGACAATTGGGAGCGATGGAGGAACCATTTGTTGGCTCCTGAAGTTCGGGGCGAGAAGGTAGTATTTGAGTTTTTGGCTACACCAGACTACCTGCCTTGGTTCGTCAAAGTGTCTCGTCCCGTTATCACGAATCCGAGCTTTGAGGACCTTGAAATGGTCGCCACAACCATCGCAGACAACGAGCTACTTGAGGTATTGGAATGGTTATATGTATTATGCATTTATTATTAATTCCGATATGTTTTACATTGACAGTAACCCGATTTTTTTCATCAGCGTAATAGGCGAGCGTTGGACGCGGCTTTGCGATGGATGGACCTCCCGCCGGAGGTGTGTACGATTGAGTCGGCGAGGACCTTTATGAGTGACATCGTCAACTTTCTTTCCGGGAGGAGTATAAGTCCCACCCCCACGAGTACGACTCCGGCGACCGCAACCGGCACAACCGCAACATCCGGCCCTACCGAATCAGGCCCGAGGCGAGGCAGTCCCAGCATGGTAGCACTTCCACACACTCCACCCCGGCCCCAGCTCAGCCCGCCACGGCTGATGCTCGCCCTCAGAAGAGAATGCATGGGAAGGAGTATCGAAGGAAGAATATGAAAAAATCCAAGCAATAACCGACCGAGAATGGAGGGATAGACATTTGTATGACATTCTTTGAGTTTTATGATGTCGTCGTCAACTTTTTTATGAGAGTTTGTAATGTTTTATGAGTACTTGTTGGGTTACGATTATATGATGCGTATGGACTAGACATTTGTATGGCATTTTTAAATGTTTGATGAGTACCAGTTGACTGTTGACTACATTTTTATGACAGTTTATAATGTTACATTGCCTATTGTTTTATTTTGGTTGTAATTTGTTCTTGGATCCTAGTTTTTTCTGCTTATGAGGGTGTCTCGGTCAAGCAGGGCTGACACTCATGTGCAATTTTCGGTACTGAACAACCGAGACAAATGCATGATGCACGGTATTGGCCGACCGTGAATGTACCTGTTGCCAGTATTTAAGTATGTGTCGGTTACTCATGGCCGAGAAGCCATGAGTAATGTCGCGCATTGGTCGACGATAAGAGGCAATTTCGGTATTGCGCGACGGAGCCTTGACGTTAATTCTCGGTGGTGTATGGCCGACACATTACCATATGTCTCGGTCATCCAAGGCCGAAACGTCTGTTCCAGCAACAATTTCCAATTAACAAGACAATTAACTTTCCAATTAAATTTACATGAATGACAATCCAACACGACAAGAGCCACGAAAACAAAATTAATGATATATCAATGTAGTATGATAAAATCACTATACAAGAATCAAACTGTACAACAATACCCGAAAGGTATGATAAATTCACTCATTCTATATCCACACAACTTAACAACTAACTTTCAAAATTAGTAAATGTACAACCAACCAAATTTATAGGTACCAGTTTTAACACTACGGTGTACCTAAATCTACAACGGATATGGTGGCATCAAGTAAAGTTGCAATGGGCGCGATGTCTCGAAAGACGAATCTATCACGCCAACCTTTCGCACTATCCTCAACATATCGTTCCCACGAAGGGTATAAGGATGGCAATAGTGCATTCATGCTCAACTTCACCTGTCAAAGTGAACAGTATAACATGATCATATTGTCGGGAAACAAAAAAACAATTCAACAAAATTCGTATCACTTACCCTAAGCCAATGTATATTCCTGTCATTTATCATGGCAATGACAAGTCTGTTGTGCGCGTTGGACGATGGAGCACTACGTAGAGGTAGAATGTGGAGGCACTCCCATGCGAAAGGTCGATGAGAACCACATTGAATGCAGTGGCTACCAACAGTCCCATGTCTGGAAGTGTCAACCATTCTTGGAAATATGCACCAACTTGACTCTCTCAGCAATGCACCGCAATTTTGACACTCTCGTAACTCGAGCCTAGCACTTCCCGCCAAAGGTTTTCATGCCCGACAATCTCATCATACATCCTTCTACGGACAATCCTCCACCAGTCTACATCGGCAAGTCCAAGCCCAGACGCAACACACCTATATCCACAATTTTCATCGGCAAGCACATCGATGATGCCCTCAACATGTGGCAACCAATCCGGTTCTACAAAATTGACCGTAAGCCATGTTAGTTGCACTTTGCGTGCGTCGACTGGCACGACGCATTTTAGGAACAACTTTACTTTTCTTCTGCCTAGAACTGGAGGCCTCCTGAGCCGATATCACGTACTCAAATTCGCTCGGCAACCGTCTCGTAGAAAAATCGTCACCATCGTGTTTTCTCTTCGAAGACCCCGGTGTCCTCCCTTTTGTCTTCTAACGTCTCTTTGCTTCAACGTATTTTGGATGTCTATTGGCTTCACATTCCCCTTTGTCATTTGCATTACAACTTCCTGCTCCCCTTTATCCAATCTCCCGATAAATGAATGGCCGTCCAAGTTTTTTGCGGGCTCGTGATTGTGCCTCCCACATATAACAGTGATATACCACGATGAGTCAGCATTTTTCTTTACATTGATAAGGAAATGGCATCCAAATTTCTTGGTACCAGTTTGAGTCATCGTCGTTTCCTCTTCTTCTTCATTTCTTGGTTTCGAAGCAATTTTTTCCGCTTTACCCTTCCCAACTCTTTGTGACATTCCCCTATAAGTCTCTGACCTCTCACAGGCAAGTTTCACCCTTCCCCTGCGCTTAATGCCCCCGGAGTCAGAGTGCTTTGTCACTAGCACAAACATGTTCTCACGGCCTATCATTTGAAACCATGAAACTACCGCTTCTCTAGTTGGGAATGGCGTACAAGGTGTAAACGTGTCCGTGTAGTCTGGAAATAGGGTAGAAACCGACATTACCTGCAATACAAACAGTGTAAATTTATAATCAACCAAAATGTACAGCACAATCACAAAAACGTCCAAAAAAACAGGTTCTCGGTAGTACAGGCCCGCAACTTTCTTCAAAGTCTCGCTCACGAATGACCGAGAGTTACTGAATACTCTCGATTTTACCGTTCCGTGACATATGTAAACCTATCGGTCCTCCATGACCGAGACATAACCATACATCTCGGTCCTGCGAGGCCGATACAATCACGCACATCCACATAAACTTCGGATAACCGTAAAAAAAACACAATAAATTTGCAAAATTACCTCAAGTACGACCTCTTTTGGCACCGAAGCAGTACAATCCTCCATTACATAGTGGAAACAAGTTCGGATTTGAAGAAATTACCAAACCATACGTTGACAAACAAATCATCATTTTCACAGTTATACACAACTAAACAGTTCTAAAAAACCCGAATATGGTTGTCAAACATTGTTACCTCGCTGTTGGATGATGTCAATCCGCAAGAATCGATCAACGCTCGCCAAATGCAATGTGGCTTTGTGGTTTAACCTTGTGGTGGGGTGCCTTTTTTTCTTTGTCAAAATGATTTGTGGGGTTTGAATCAATATATATACAAGGGCAAAATGGTCTTTTCCACTTTTGCTGAATTTTTTACAAAAACTTTGGGTGCCTTCATTAAATGATGGGGCGCCCTTAGCGGCCCTTAAAAAAATCCCTCATTAAAACTGTCAAAATTGGGTGCCCGATGCCTATTTTCTTGTTTGGTTTGTGACATGTGTCCCGAGGACAATCGTGGGGCTGTTTTGAGGTGCAAGCAGGGTCTCTGCCATGTGTCACAGTGTGATTTACTGAGCAAGCTGGCAGCGGTGACATGGCGAGCAGTGATTGGAGGAGGAGGCTGTTGTGAAGGAGTTTTTGCCTGATTAATAGATTTTGGAGAAAAAATTCCCAGAAAAACACATCTCGCTTAAATAATTCCCAATATAACACACTTAGTGCCACGTAGGATGCCACATGGGACTCGAGGAGTGATGGGTGTGGGGAAAACGTGAGTGGAAATCACGTTAAGGAAGTCGTGATTTCCACTCACGACTTCCCCACGATGGAAGTCGTGATCGCAAGTCACGACTTCCACTCGAGGGTTAAAAAAAAAGCAGTGAAATAATACACAAGAAAATCCAAAAAGAGTTGGACATAATCCATTCAAAGAATGATAATGGCTATTTAAAATGACTTAACATCATAAAAATCAAAGGCGAAGTTAATAACTAAACAATTAATGAAATGTTAATTGGAAAAATATGTTTGGAGTGTTTAAAGTGAAGGAAAAGAAAAAGTTATATCAAACAATGCAAGAAAGGAAAAAAAAACAATTCATTAAAATAGAAGTACTAAAACAAGCATGAGTACATACATACATCCAAACATAACATACATACATAAAATTGCAAAGTGATTGAGTAGAAAGCAATAATAAAAGAAGTCTTGTTATTGTTACACACAAGTCCTACTCCGACCCCAAATAATGACTTCCGGTCCCACAACGTGTTCTCTTTACAACTCGAACATTACGATTCAACGCTAATGGGACATTCGATCGGCCCATATCACTAGGATTTTGAGCATCTTCTCTCTGAATATCATCGATTTCACGTATTCCACCTTCATGTGTACTTGTACTCTCAGAGAAATTCATCATTATTAGAGTTGTATTGAAATGGCGCGAAGATGGAACGACTTCCGCAGGTCGAATGCCATGTAGGGAGGAACGGATGGAGTATGTGGAGTGTCACGCTCATTGAGAGGTGCGATGACGTATACACTTTGGAGTGCCATGCCTCGAACGCGTATCATCGTGAGAAGTATGATGAGAGGCTTCAAATGATGTGGGCACATTATGCATGCGATAATCGCTCGTCGTATCTAGTCAAAGTCGATGCAGCCTACATCTCTAATGCGTGCAATCGACACGTCATCACCCAATGTCAACTGATGGATCGATGTCATTCCATGTGCCTACATATAAACTATTTAAGAACTTGTATGTGAAAGTAAAATGAAAACAACAATATGAAACTTCATGGAGGGAAAAAATGAAATTGCACTTACCAATGCCTCAGCAATAGCTCCACGACGAGACATGAATCGATGTCATTCCATGTGCCTACATATCAACCCCTTCATCATCTGTATCATCATCGCTACTATCTTCACTAGTACCTTCGTCACTACCGCAATAGTCTCCGTCTTCACTAGTGTTCAACTCATCACAGGAACAAGGATCCTCGGTCATCTCGGGATTTCCAGTCATGAAGGGCGATGCACAATGACTCTGCTCCATATTTGGTTGAGTGCTAGGTCCACCACAGAGAATCTAACGCCATATTACAGTTTGTACTATTATACGAATCTCTCGTTCTCAAATCGATATAAAACTCCATGCATTTTGGTGGTGGTAATTCTCGCCACAATCTCCCAAACATCTTTGAGACTCGCCTCATCATCTATTCGCACGGGGACGTAGTTAGCGTACCACTATCGATGTACGCTGGATATCGATATGTGATGGTCGATATCATCTTTTCATTGTCTATCTCCAAAGAATTATAGACAAAACTCATAAATTCCTCGTACCCTAAACCCATGTTCGCTCTAAGATGTCGAACGGGCGGTTTAGTGTATGAAATTCCTGATGGTCCATCGACCATGTCCCCATTCATATAGCACAACAAACTTACTCTTCGATCATTCATTATTGAATCTATATATGTAGAATATAAAACATGATCAAAAGAAGTGAATGCAACAATATCAATCAATACCATATCAATCAATACCATATCAAAAGTACAATATAAACTTACTCTTTGACCTTAATATAATTGGTTATGCACCCTAATTGAATTGGTGTTAGATATTGGATTCGACTCATCACTTTTTCTTAGTCTCTCATATATTCTTCCATCTCAATGTATCTACAAATGAAATTACTTATGTCGTTGCATCTTTAGAGTTTTGGCAAAAACTAACTATATAGAAAGAGAGAACGCATGCCATGACGAAACTTCAATCAATTTAGGCTCAAAATACATATACAAAGTGCATATAAAATCAGCCCCTAAATCAAATTTATACGTCACCTATAACAAATTAAAACAACCCCTAAAAACAACCCCTAAAACATATAAAATCAGCCCCCTAAAACAATAAAACCCCTATAAATGCATACCCTAAAACAAATAATGAAGGCCCCGGAGACAACAAAACTAACAACAAATTTAACATCCAACATAAGACAAACAACATGAAGCATAAACACATATAATCTCAAAACAAATTGATCTTACAATCCGAGTCGGTTGGGGTTTGGATCTAAAGTTGATGATGGAGATAAGTGAGCCAACAATGGAGCCAATCTAGTGGAGTTGAGGGGATGAAGAGTGGAGCAACGTTGGGGTTGAAGGAGAGCAAGAAACCAAGAGAAGAAAAAACCAGATCTGGGATCTGTTTTTTCTTCTGGTTGTGGGAGTGAAGTCGTGACTTCGGATCACGACTTCACTTAATCGTGATCCGAAGTCACGACTTCAATTTAAGTGAAGTCGTGACTTCAGGTCACGACTTCACTTCGTCACCCGTCCCGTGGCGCGTGAGTGGACGTGGCGTGTGCTGACGTGGCTACAAGTGTGTTAGTTTTGGAAATAGTTTGGTGGGTGTGTTTTTCTGGGAATTTTTTCCCCAAAATCTATTAATCAGGCAAAAACTCCCTGTTGTGAATGTGGTGGCTGATGAAGGAAAGAATCGCTCAAGGATCGGCGAATTAGTGGGAGAAAGTGCCGATGCGCTTCTCGAGGTACGACTGATGGCTGCTGCTGCGAGATGGAGATGTTGCTGCTCGTGTGACGTGGAGAGTGAGAATTGGGCAGGCTGCTGACGTGACGACATGTTGGACGAATGGAGTGAGACCACGTGGCGGAAAGATGTGACGCAGGCAAGCAACTTGAGTTGACCGAATATCTGGAGAAATGTGACACTCATCTGGAGGGCAAGCTGAACGGTTCTCAAGTACTGTGTACATCAATGAGTGTGCTTGATGCGTCACTTAGCTGCTGGTCACCTCCTACTCAACTGTGCAGTGCGTATTCGAGGCAAGTCCTCCCGTATCTGATCGCTGCATATAAGTAGTCTATTTCGCAAGATTTTTGCCACAAATTCAATTACGCATCGAATTCAATTGCGCATCCTAAAAATTCTAAAAATAAATGATAAATACAATCACGCTAGTTTTTTTAGAGAGTTAAACATAAAATATATACAAATAAATTTATACTATTATAATAGCAATCCAAAAACGGTTAACCGTGAAGCCTTTTTGGCTAAAACTTTCAACAATGCCCCTAAGTGTTTTGATACAAATATTTAAATTCGGGATAAAATAGTAATTATATATAATACGAATAATTAACAGCTTATCAGTTATTTATTTCTAATATAATTATCCCATTTTACCTTTGCATTGCCACAACGATAGTATTTTGTTCCTAAAACTATCAATTTAGCAACAAATATGAAAGTTGTTGCTAGCAATTTGTTGCTAAATATGTAATTTGTTGCCGAAAGCCAATAAGTCTGTCAATGAGCGAGCGAGATCGCTCATAGACTTAGCAATGCGCGCACAACGTTAATTTTATCTCAAAACTTGGGAATGTGCTCCTCTGAAAATTGTAAAGCTGTTGAATAGATGTAATAGTTAGCATTTAATTAATGAGAATTCATCTTTTTATGCATATAAATAAATTTTAGATTACCTACAAAATAAATGTCACGCGTAACGCATAGGATACTGACTAGTCTATCTATATATATATAAAAGTTGAAGGAGAGATAAAGTTTCACAAGCTCTCTCCTTCTACCATTTTATTTTTAAGCTTTTCTTAATTTTTTTATTTTTTATTTTAAGATATTTATATATATGTGTTATTTATTGTTTTAAGATACATTCATCCCCCAATATTTTTGAAAAACGAAAAATAGATATTTATATATTTGTGTTTTTTTTGTTTTAAAATATATTCATTCCCCCATATTTTTGAAAAACGAAAAATCCAACTTTGAACAACTAAATGACCGTTTAATTAATGATGTATTCATATTCTTTGTTTCGAATCTTACACCATCGATTTGGTTACCGCAACATTATTTATATAAACCGTTTAGGGCACTGAAACAACAATTAAGTTTATTTGAATTCTTTTTTTTTTTTGTTAATGAATGGCCACTTCAATAATTTATAAGTAAATATTTTTTAAACCATCTTGTATATTTTTTTCTAAAAATCTATATTATCTATATATATATATATATAAGTCGGAAGAGAGAAAGTTCAGAAGCTACTTCCTCTCACCATTCTAATTTTTTAATTTTCTAATTTTTTATTATTTATTTATTTCTATTATCGATTGTCCCAAGATATATAATTATCTATTATATGTCCATCTATTAATAATTAATAATGGTTATATTATCAACGAATGAATTAATAGAATTAATACATTATGTTCAGAAGCTACCTCCTCTCACCATTCTAATTTTCTAATTTTCATTATTTATTTATTTCTATTATCGATTGTCCCAAGATATATAATTATCTATTATGTGTGCATTTATTAATAATTAATAATGGTTATATTATCAACGAATTGATTAATAGAATTAGTACATTCTACTCGAAATCATGGGCAAATGCATGGAATGGAGTGTGGTAAAAGTTTTTAAAAATTACGGGCGTATACATGGAATTGAGTATAGTGCAAGCTTTATTCCCCCTATAAATTTCACTTCCCATCCATTCTTCTACGCTGTAATTTTCCCGCATCCAGTTTGAAGAATTTTTGGGGAGTGCTTGGCCATTATCTAAATTTTTGTTTGGGTCTCCAAGTGCACATGTTTGTAGGGGTTTTTTGTGTTTCAATGGATGCACAAGTATCATGGGTTGACTTATGTAAAAGGTCGAGCACGTCAATTTTTATTTTTTATTTTTTATATATAGTTTTTGTTTGACATAGTGGTCAACTACGACACCCATTATTTTGTAACTTTCCTATTTTTTTGCCCCTTTTCATACATATAAATCATGAAGGTCTTCACTGACACCTGCGTGAAGCGCAGGGAAACACCTAGTTTATATATAAAAGTTGAAGGAGAGAGAAAGTTTCACATACTCTCTCCTTCTACTATTTCATTTTTAAGATTTTCTTAATTTTTTATTTTTTATTTTTTATTTTAAGATATTTATATATTTGTGTTATTTATTGTTTTAAGCTACATTCATCCCCCATATTTTTGAAAAACGAAAAATAGATATTTACATTTTTATTATTTTTATTATTTTAAAATATATTCATTCCCCCATATTTTTGAAAAACTACAAATCTAACTTTGAACAACTAAACGACCATCTAATTAATGATGTATTCATGTTCTTTGTTTCGAATCTTACACCATCGATTTGATTACCGCAACATTATTTATATACACTGTTTATGCCACTGAAACAACAATTAAGTTCATACGAATTTTCTTTTTTGTTAAAGAATGGTTACTTCAATGATTTATAAGTAAATTAAATATTTTTTAAACTTTTTATTGTATATTTTTTTAAAAAAACATATGGGTTGATTATCGTGAATTGTAATTTTAATTGTAAAAAATATTAAAATATATTCATGTAAATTATTTTATTAACTTTATATTAAAATTTTAATAACTCCTGTGCTTTGAGCAGGAAATCGACTAGTTATATAATAAGGTCAAATTTTAAAGCAAGATAATTATAGGTTAAGTGCAACCAGAATAAAAGCTAAATCATTACATAATTTATATGATAATAAATTCCACCTATAAATGTGGGCCTTTGGTCTTCCTTCATATAGGTCCCACCTCTTTTTTTATTTTTTATTTCCTTACCTCAATTTTTTTTTATCCTCTTTTATCACCATTTTCTTCAATCTTCAAAATCAGTTGTACGTTTTACAGATTCTTCTTGCTAATCAAGGTTCTTTTCATTTTTTATTCTAACTTCATTCCCAACAATTATTATTATTATTTTTTTATTTCATTCTTTGAAATTAAAGATTTTTTGTTTCAAACTGGATAATAATATTTAATCCTTTATGTTAGTAACTTTTCTTTGTATTGATAACCACAACTTCATCCAAAATTTATATTTTTGGGTTGTAGCTCCTTATTCATTTCTAGATCTTAATGAATATTTATAATTTTCGGTAATACGTGGTTGCAACAAATAATTAACATTGTGGTCTAATTTAAGCTCAAACTCTCCTTTTTGCGTTTTTTTTCATACTACAATAAAGTGGGTCTATAGCAACACTTTTTTGCCAACGCTAATAAAAAGCATCAACAAATTTTAATTTTAGAGAAACATTATGTACAAGCATTGTCAAATGTAAAAAATTTTGAGACGCATAACATACAAGTGTCTCCAAATTAAGGACACTCGATATTAAAATGTCGCCAAATTTAAAATCTCGAGACATATAATGTACAAACGTTTGAAAATTAAGAACACTTGATAAATAAGTGTCGCCAAATTAAAAATTCGGAGACACTAATTTATAAGTGTTATCGGATTTTAAATCTAAGGACACATACTTTATAAGTGTCGCTAAAATTAAAATTGAGGACGCAAACAACAAATGTTGTCAATTTCAATATTTAGTGATGCATAATTCATAAGTGTCTCATATATTAGAGACACTCGATAAATTAGCGACGCCGAATTTAAAATTTGGGGACCCTAATTTATATCTGTTGTCGAAATTCAAATATAAGAACACATAATTTACAAGTGTTGTTAGATTTTAAATCTAAAAACACATAATTTACAAGTGTTGTTAAATCTCAAATCTAAAGACACATAATTTAAAAGTGTTGTTAGATTTCAAATTTAAGGACACATAATCGACAAGCATTTTTAGATTTCAAATCTAAAGACACGTAATTTACAAGTGTTGTCAAACTTCAAATCTCAAGACACATAATTTACAAGTGTTGTTAAATTTTAAATCTCAAGACACATAATTTACAAGTGTTGTTAAATTTTAAGTTTAATGACACAATTTATAAGTGTTGTTAAATTATTAGTCTGTCCATGAAGCCTCTTGGCATGGCAATTATACTTGGAGTGCCGTGTTTCTTTGATGCTGTGCCAGTAATGGAAGTGTGGTTTAAGAAATACATTTTATTCAGTAGTAGCTTTGCATATTCATTAGACATTCTCTTGCCTATTGCAGTCAGAACTAGAAAACCTTTCTTTCATGTATACAAATGCTCACGACTGTGCCAAGGTGAAAGGATTGCAAACCTCTACAAGGAGGCATGAAAAGGAACTTGTTGAGGTATAACTTTTGTTTGCTGGAAAAAACACCTGAAATTACCTGGCAAATTGGCTTGTGACATGCATAATAATTGTTTGCAACCTGAACATTCTTTTTTGTTTTATTATGTTTCTATACGGTATTAGAATATTAAACTGAAGGTCACGATGTTTCTATAGGCAAATAAAATATTGATGAAGACCCTTGAGAATGACCAGTATTTAGAGCTTATAACGGTAAAAAGAAGAAGTGCATTCTGTATTTGATTGACTCCCCTATGCTCTGTATTATTTTTTCCGGGAGCATTATTCAAAGCAAGATTTGAACTCTATCTAGTATATGCATGTGAAGCCACCACAGAGATGGTTACTTGATTTCTTCAGTGAGTTGCTTTCACATAACAACATGTCTAATAATACAGAATGCTAGAGAACATTAGAGGACAGAGCAAACAGAGTTTTCTAGCATTCACAGGTAGATGAAGCTTCATGAGTAGCTTCTCTTGGGATGGATATTACAACAATATTTGTTAAATAATGCATATTGGCTGATGAATTCTCCATTACAGTTGATGATCTCTTCGGCTAATTAAGTTGTGACTGAACTCTTTAGTCTTTCCATTCACAGTAGTTCCTGTGAGGTTATACAAAGATGAATTATCAATTAATAATATTGGTGAACTTCTTCGTATCTTAAATTAAAGATGTTTCCTCTGTTTCGATAGGTAAGATTTGGGGAGCCATCATCGAAAAATGAAAAGTATCGAAGGAGAAGTTCTAGAGTTTTTGTAAGTAGAAGTAAGATTTGCAGATGTGTTGATTGAAACATCACAAATAGAGTTTTTAAAGCTCTATTTTAACAAGGAAATTCAATTGTATATTTCTTTGTTTTTCCACCATAAATTTGTACATTTGTTAGTTTGATTTTTGTTCAAATGAAATAAATAAAAATTTATTTTCTTTCGATAAATAATATTCATGTAAGTAGAACTAGAAACATCTTTGATTTATACACACACATGATGACGCTAAATATGAATGCGTTGTCAAATTAGAGACACTAAGTGTACATGCGTTGCCAATTTAAAGACACTAAGTGTACATGTGTTGTCAACTTAGAGACATTAAGTGTTGAACTATATTTGAGTTTGTATTGTATCCAATATTAGTCCCACATGGGAAAGAAACCTTTTGTTTCTTTCCTTATAAGAAATCTTTCACTCGAAAGACTTAGTTAAGTGAATGTGGGGTTGGAGGCAAAGACCATGGGTATTCCCATTGAATAATATAAATTAAATACTTGATATTTAATATGTCTTTGATTAGGCCTTGGGCCTTGGGGCTAATGTTAAAATAACTTAGCCAATTCACAACACAAAATTTTTACTTTTTACATTAAAGTTAGTTATTTTCGAAAGGTGGCAATTAGTGGGAACAGTCACCATTTTTCATTTTCAAAACTCGTTTTGAACAGTTGTAATGGTTCAAAAGAGGAGTTTTTTGGTTTATAAATATGGTTTGTAACTTCATTAAAAAATAGAGAAAAATTTCAAAACTAAGAATTTTCTGGTTTTGAGGGAGAGATTTTGCTGTTGCAGAAGAAATGATCTTTTGATTGGTGCGTAATCAAGGATCAATCCAGTTGTATCCTGGAGATGAACCTCTTGAAGCATTCATACACCGAATTGGAGGAAATTTCGTTTAAGGACATTGGAATTTAGCGCAAGCCTCTGGTATTATTTTAATCTCGTTCTTTGTAATTGAATTCAAGCATGATATAACAACAGTTCGATTATATGCATGTTTTTGTACTAACATATATGCATGTTTTTGTATATTGTTCTAACAATCTTAGACGAAATCTTTGTGTTTTATTAATGTTATCACTGATTTACATACAATAGTTGATTGCATATAATTTGTCACTGATTTTAGAAAAATTAGTCACTGATTTATACGAAATTGTTGTTTTCATACTAGTTTGAAATGACATCTCTTGTAACTGAGAAATCCACTTCTGCTGCCTCTGGCAATCCCAAAGATGAAAGACCAGAGAAGTTCAAGGGTCTTGATTTTAAAAGGTGGCAGCAGAAAATGCTTTTTTGGTTGACCACTATGAATCTTGCCAATATAGTGAAGGAGGAAGTTCTGAAATCTGATGAGGACCATTTGTCCAAGGAAACTCTCCTTACTATTGAGGCATGGAAGAATTCTGACTTTCTTTGCAGGAATTACATTTTGAATAGACTTGATGATACACTGTATGATGTCTATTATGAATGTAAAACTGCAAAAGATGTTTGGGATCTTCTCGAAAAGAAATATCGAACTGAAGATGCAGGGGCTAAAACGTTCGTGGTAGGCAAGTTTTTGAAATACAATATGGTGGATTCGAAGTTCGTGGTAAAGCAAGTGGAAAAACTACAAGTTCTGATACACGAATTGCACGCTGAAGGGTGCATCGTAAATGAACATTTTCAGACTGGAGCCGTTATTGAAAAGCTTCCACCGTCGTGGAATGACTTCAAGGTCTACCTAAAGCACAAGCGAAGGGACATGTCCATTGAGGATCTCATTCTGCGACTTCGTGTTGAGGAAGATCACAGGATGGGAGACAAAAAAGAAATGACTAATGCTAATGCTAACATGGTGGTAGGACAATCAAGCAAGTCCAAATTTCAGAAATTCCAGAAAAAGAATTTCAAGAAAGATTTTAAGAGAATCGCCAAGCCGTTAGCACCAAAGGGGAAGGATTACAAGAAAATTAAGGAAAGTTGCTGGGTTTGTGGAAAGCAGGGCCATAGGGCTCAAGAATGTCGCCATAGGAAAGATCAGAATTTTGATAATTCTGGTTTGAACAACCAAGCAAATGTTACTGACATACAAATTGATGATATTGACTTTGATATCACTGCGGTTGTTTCTGAAACTAATATGGTTTCTGATGCCGAAAGATGGTGGATCGATAATGGTGCAACAAGGCACATACGCAGTGACAAAACCTTATTTTTCGAGTTTCACCCGGCTGATAGCGAAAAGAAACTTTACACGGGAAACTCATCCTCCCCCAAGGTTGAAGGCAAAGGAATAGTGAAGATGAAGTTCACGTCTGGAAAAGTAATCACTTTACTTGATGTTCTTTATGTTCCTGATATTAGGGAAAATCTTGTATCTGACCCTTTACTGAATAAGAAAGGGTTCAAACTTGTTTTCGAGTCTGACAAATTTGTATTGACCAAGGGTGGCATGTTCATAGGGAAGGGGTTCTTACTGAAGGTCTTTTCAAGTTAAGCATTGTAATTGTTAATGGCACTGGAAATAAAATGATTGTTTCTGCGTATATGACTGTCTCTGCCTATATGATTGAATCATCTAATATTTGGCATACTAGATTAGGGCATGTAAATAACAGATTAATTCATAAAATGGTATATTTGAACATGTTACCTAAGTTTAAAATTGATTTAAAACACAAATGTGAAGTTTGTGCAGAATCAAAGTTTGCTAGGCAAACATTTAAGTCTGTTCAAGAAAGATCAAATGAATTATTAGATTTAATTCATAGTGATCTTTGTGACTTCAAATCAAATCCTACAAGAGGAGGATAGAACTACTACATCACTTTTATTGATGATTGTAGTAAATGTTGTCATGTCTTTTTGATCAAGCATAAAAGCGAGGCCTTTGATGTATTTAAAATATATAAGGCAGAGGTTGAAAATCAACTTGACAAAATGATAAAAGTATTAAGAACTGATCGAGGTGGAGAATATGATTCCATTGAATTTTCAAAATTTTGTAATATAAATGGAATTATTCATCAGACCACTGCGCCATATACACCTCAACAAAATGGTGTGGCAGAGAGGAAAAATAGAATTCTCAAGAATATGATTAATTATATATTGAATGATTCTGGGCTTCCCCAAAACTTTTGGGGTGAAGCATTACTAACTGCAAATCATATCTTGAATAAAGTTCCTTTCAAGAAATCTGATAACTCTCCATATGAGATTTGGAGAAAGAGAAAACCCACTTACAAAACTTTAAAATTGTGGGGTTGCTTAGCAAAGGTTCAAATTCCTTTACCAAAAAGGACTAAATTAGGACCTAAAACCGTATATTGCGTGTTCATCGATTTTGCTAAGAATAGTGCAGCATATAGATTCTTAGTAGTTAAATCACATATTTCAGATATCAGTGAAAATACTATTATAGAATCTGCTGATGCTACACTTTTTGAATATATTTTTCCTTTCAAGGAAAAACAAAATGGTTCATCACGAAAAAGGACGGCTAAAGAGAGTCTAGAAGAACCAACCACTTCAAAGGTTCAAGAACAAGAATCGGAACCTAGAAAGAGAAAAATAATTAAGGTTCTAAGGAATTTTGGACCTGATTTCACAAGTCTGTTAACTGAAAATGAACCACAGACTTATAGGGAGGCTATGTCTTCACTGGAAGCGCCTTTATGGATGGAAGCAATCAATAGTGAAGTTGAATCCCTTTTACAAAATAATACATGGGAATTGGTTGATCTACCATCCGGAATCAAACCAATTGTATATAAATGGATATTCAAAAGAAAGATTAAAGCTAACGATACTATTGATAAATACAAAGCACGATTGGCTGCAAAAAGGTAATAGACAAAAGAAAGGTGTAGATTACTTCGACACCTATTCTCCTGTTTCGAGAATAACTTCCATTAGAATGTTGATTGCCATAGCTGCTTTATACAATATGGAAATACACCAAATGAATGTTAAAACAACATTTTTAAATGGAAAGTAAGAAGAAATCTATATGGACCAACATGAAGGGTTCATAGTCAAAGGCCAAGAGAATAAAGTTTGTAGACTTATTAAATCATTATATGGACTTAAACAAGCTCCAAAACAATGGCATGAAAAATTTGATCATACTATGCTAGCAAATGGTTTCAAAATAAATGTATGTGACAAATGTGTGTACATTAAAGAAATGAAAAATTTTCGCGTCATAGTATGTTTATATGTTGATGACATGTTGATTATGAGCACAAGTAAGGATGCTATAATGTCAACCAAAAAGACGTTGAATTCCAGTTTTGACATGAAAGACTTAGGTCTAGCTGATGTAATACTAGGAATTCAAATCAAAAGGAATAATGAAGGTTATGTCCTCACACAATCTCATTATGTTGAGAAAATCTTAAAAAGACTCGATCAATTCGATTGTAAACATGCTCCAACTCCCTTTGATGCTAATAGTCATCTTAAGAAAAATAATGGAGAAACAAATTCTCAATTGGAATATTCTCGTGTAATTGGAAGCTTGATGTACTTGATGAACGCTACTAGACCTGACATAGCTTATGTAGTAAGTAGGCTGAGTAGATACACAAGTAATCCTAATGATGCTCATTGGACAACATTAATAAGAGTTCTAAGGTATCTTAAATATACCTTAAATTATGGACTTTATTATACAAAATATCCACTTGTACTTGAAGGGTATAGTGATGCAAATTGGATTTCTGATAATACACAAACCAAATCAACAAATGGATATATATTCACATTAGGTGGAGCAACGATTTCTTGGGAATCAACAAAACAAACGTGTATAGCACGTTCCACCATGGAATCTGAATTCATTGCTCTTGACAAGGCAGCTGAAGAAGCTGAATGGCTAAGAGATTTCCTAGAAGATATTCCTTGCTGGCCAAAACCAGTCACAACAATTTGCACACATTGTGATAGTATGGCAGCACAAGCAAGAGCTAAGAACAACATATATAATGGTAATTCGAGACATATAAGGCGCCGAAACAATACTATAAGACAATTACTCACAAGTGGAGTAATTAGTATTGATTATGTTAAGTCTAAGGAAAACATTGCAGATCATTTGACTAAAGGCTTACCAAGAGATCGAGTGAAGATATTATCGAGGGGAATGGGCTTAAAGCCTATAGAGTAAGTCAAGTCTAGCGGAAACCTAACCTAGCTGATTGGAGATCCCATGGTCTAGGTTCAATAGGCCAACTAGTTTGGCTTGACTTAACAAATAAGACACACAATTACCTGTTCCTATGATGAAGTAATTGTGTTGATAAGAAGTTTAGGGTATGCAATATTGCATTTAATGATTGAAGATAAGTCACCTATATGATAGTAAATGTGGGGTCGTATTTATGAAAATGAATAGGCTAAATTCTCTAAAGCTATCATGAACCCAGGATAAGTTCAGGACCAAAATGAACAACATAGAATAAAGTGCATCAGGAATCATGTCATAAGTGAGACATATTTTCTTAGTTAACTATAAAAAGTGAACAGTTCAAGATACATGCAAACTGCGTCACAAAGTGAACTCGATATGATCTTACTCGGGTAACTTCAAGTCTATATGACACTTTCCTGATTAATATGACATGATAATCTCTCACAATTGTTTTTAAAATAATGGTTATTCTTTAGTTTTTGTTTAAATTTTGTGTTTGTGATTTGACAAAGTAAACTCTGTCATGGTTGCAGATGGATACAATACAAATGTGGGGTATTGTTGAACTATATTTGAGTTTGTATCGTATCCAATATTAGTCTTACATGGGAAAGAAACCTTTTGTTTCTTTCTTTATAAGAAATCTTTCACTTGAAAGACTTAGTTAAGTGAATGTGGGGTTGGAGGCAAAGACCATGGGTATTCCCCATTGAATAATATAAATTAAATACTTGATATTTAATATGTCTTCGATTAGGCCTTGGGCCTTGGGGCTAATGTTAAAATAACTTAGCCAATTCACGACACAAAATTTTTACTTTTTACATTAAAGTTAGTTATTTTCGAAAGGTGGTAATTAGTGGTGAACAATCACCATTTTTCATTTTCAAAACTCATTTTGAACAGTTGTAATGGTTCAAAAGAGGAGTTTTTTGGTTTATAAATATGGTTTGTAACTTCATTAAAAAATATAGAAAAATTTCAAAACTAAGAGTTTTCAGGTTTTGAGAGAGAGATTTTGCTGTTGCAGAAGAAATGATCTTTTGATTGGTGTGTAATCAAAGATCAATCCAGTTGTATCCTCGAGACGAACCTCTTGAAGCATTCATACACCGAATTGGAGGAAATTTCGTCTAAGGGCATTGCAATTTAGTACAAGCTTCTGGTATTATTTTAATCTCGTTCTTTGTAATTGAATTCAAACTGTTGGGGCATGTGCCCTAGGTCAATCCATTAACCGTCTTTATGAATAATTTTAGTTAATAAAATAGAGGATTTCATTTGCTGTTTATTATAATTAATTTGCATGTTTACATTATAATAAGATCCATGGGTATTTGCAGAAATATCCTAAATGTCCCTAGTCGATCATTATACTGGGAACTATAATGAATTAAGACTAGTGTGAGTCTTGATTGATGATCATATGATGATTATACGTAAAGGGATACGAATCAAGATCACGAGTACTTGTTAGGGAACAAAGTACTGGACCGAGCCGCTATGAGAACATCACACGGATTAAGTCATAGTTGTTTCTCATGATAGGTATATTTTTCTGTCCTCTAACTTGAGATTACCAGAGACTTCCACATTAGGAACATAGTGATTTGACACTATCAAACGTTGTCTTTAACCGGACGATTATAAAGGTTGTGATTGGTTACTGTGTGAGCAATGTGATGAAGTTGTGTAATCGAGATATAATTTGTCCCTCTCATATAAAGAGAGATATCTAGTGGATCCCTCGATGTGTTAGACTGTTAAAAGGCCTAGTCTAAGTGAATTGATATTGAACAATATCACTTGGATGTTTTCGGTCTACCTTGAGATCGAGACTAGTACGATTGAACATGTTGGATGACGATTCCATGCCTTATGTTTGATCAAAAGGATATCGTGTGACAAAAGGATGTTATATACACTATTGATTAGGTTGTATCGATTTGATATTCGTACAACTTAGGTAGTCATAATGTCTTGCTAGAGGCCGCTTATGACTTGTTTACCGAAATGTGTTTTGGTACACTGCCAACGTTGTATGAGCCTATTGGGTCGCACACTAAGAATGGTTTTGCGAGATTTTAAGATGGTTCGGAAAAATGAATTTTATATGATAAAATTCGTGACGGAAACGTCCTCGTGGTGTATTACACTTATACTTCTTTAAGTAGGGGAATATGTGTAATTTACTTAACCGTCTATATACAAGGGTTGTATAAATAGACTCTTTAAGTTAGAATACACGGATGAAAGAACAAAAGGCTGAAACTCTATTTTTTCGTTTTAGAAACGACTTAGGGTTTTTGGTATGCTCTGGATCGTTTTGGAGAGAAACAAAAGGATTTGGTATTCTCTCGAAGCTAGCACTTTGAATCTCGGTCGCCGTTCGTGTGTGGACTACTGGTAGAGGGCGTTCGTCGTTAGCGCGCCTTAGAGATCGATCAACCTTCGAAAAGGTATATTGCGATTGAGGTATGATTCAGTTTTTCATGGTTTAAACGTTTTTAATGGAATTAGATTCGGATCCTGTTGGGGTTTTTGTCAAAATTGTTTTGTAATTTCCGCCGTGTATGAACCCCAAAACCCAACAGTGGTATCAGAGCCTTCGAGTTCGATTCCATTAAATTCATTGCATGTTTACTTCTGATATATACATGATATATGATTGAAAACATGTTAATAGTTGATGTATATGTGATATACATAAGTTTTCTGTGAGATTTATTATCATGTTTTGTGTATACGATACATATATTCGCGATTTAATTGAAATTTGTTTCGTACATGCTAGTAACCATGTTAGGTTAATTTGAATAATTTTAATGAATTGAGTTTCGTGTTCTATGATCCATGACACCATTAGGTTCGATTGTGATAGTAGTTCATGATTCAATTACATGTTTGTGATTATTTGGATGAGGACCGAAATTGCGAATAATTAATTTTCGAAATTATTTATTTATAAATAATTAATTTTCGAAATTAATTATTTATCTTGTTATATCTATTTTGTTATGAAGTTTCTATTTTATAAATATAGATAACAAATTAGAATATTAGATAAATATCAAGAATCTTGTTATTGGTGATATACTAGGATTCAAATATCTTAAATCCAAATTAAATAATTAATTTTCGAAATTATTTATTTATCTTGTTATATCTATTTTGTTATGAAGTTTCTATTTGACAAAGATAGATAACAAATTAGAATAAGAGATAAATATCAAGAATCTTGTTATTGGTGATATACTAGGATTCAAATATCTTAAATCCAAAATAAATAATTAATTTTGAAATTAATTATTTATCTTGTTATATCTATTTTGTTATGAAGTTTCTATTTGATAAAGATAGATAACAAATTAGAATATGAGATAAATATAAAGAATCTTGTTATTGGTGATATACTAGGATTCAAATATCTTAAATCATAATTGGATTAGGATAAGATGATTAGTTAGATGTAGACCCGGATTAATTAAAAATGTTTTAATTGACTTAATTTCGGATAAATTAAGGGGTTAATTTATGATAATAAAATCAGCGAAAATTATGATTTTCTATAGCGAATTTTAATTTTCGAAATTGAGATTCGTCTTCCAAAAAAAAAAAAAAAAAAAAAATTCTAAATTGTTTAGTGATTGAACAAATCAATAAAATATATGATATTTCATTATTTACATAAAATCACTAAAACTGAATAAAATCTCTCTATTAAATTTTAAGTCTCGTGCCATCCATTTTAAACACTTGTCAAGGCCTCGATCACACTAATATAGTTTCAGCCATAGTTGGGTGTATTATGCTATCTTGGTGAGACAAGTTGGGTAAGAGTTACCTTAATGTTTAAAATGGTCCGACTTAATAAAGCCATCAAAATAGTTTTGAGCTTTAGGCAAATGATGAGATAAAAACATGCTAAGACATAAGATGTCCCATATCTCATAAAAGGATCTAAAAATTACATAAGATGTAATTGGTAATCATTACCTACCTAAATAATCTAGTTCGTGTTTCATGCCATATTTGTCATAGAATTAGGTGAAATATGGATTTTAGTCCCATAAATAAATAATACGTTTTAGGAGGGTTGTTAATTTAGTGGGAGTCTATTCCTCTATACTAAAATAAACTTTGCATAATCTTTATTGTAGATCAATGGCCTCTTCAAGTAACAATAATCCCCTGTCATGCGATCCATCCTTGAGAAAGATAAGCTATCGGGACTAACTTTCTTGATGGTTCGAAACTTGAGAATTGTTCTTAAGCATGAACGCAAGTTGTATGTCTGGATGCTCCAATCCTTGAGGACCCACCCACCCAATGCTACGAAAGTTGTGAAGGATGCGCATAGTAAGCATGTCAACGATTCTACCGATGTTGCATGTATTATGCGGCAACTATGGTTCATGAACTTGAGAAGGACATGGAACTAATGGAAGCCTACGACATGGCTATAACGCTGAAGGAAATGTTCCAACAGCAAGTTAGGCAAGAAAGGTTCAAGACAGTCAAAAATCTACATTATTGCAAGATGACTGAGGGTACGTCAGTTAGTCCTCATGTTCCGAAGATGAAGGGCTATGTTGACCAGCTTGATAGACTCGGATTTCCCATAAGCCAAGAGTTGGCTACGGATTTGATCTGAATTCATTACCAGAAAGTTACTCACAATTTGTGATGAACTACAATATGAATAATATGGAGAAATCAATTTCGGAGTTGCATTTGATGCTCAAAGCTGCTGAACAAAATATCAAGAAACCCTCTAGTAATATGTTGATGGTCTAAAAGGGAAAGGGAATGAAGAAGAAAGGGAAAGGCAAGGCTAGAGTTGCCAAGGCTGTTGCTGCACCCGTCGCAAAGCCTATGGAACAAGTTAAGCCCCGGCCTGTTCCTGCTTCAAAACACCCAAAAGAAAAGGAAGAAAATTGTCATTTATGTAATCAAACCTATCTTTGGCATTGTCGTCTCGGGTACATAAACGAGAAACGCATAACGAAGCTCCATAAAGATGGGCTTCTTGATTCATTTGATTTAGAAACATATGAAACGTGCGTATCTTGTTTACTGGGCAAGATGACTAAAAGTCCCTTTACTGGACACAGTGAAAGGGCAAGTGATTTATTGGGTCTAATACATAACGATGTATGCGGTCCTATAAACACAATTGCTAGATGAGGTTATCAGTACTTCATTACATTTTCGATGATTTCAAGTGAGATATGGTTATGTATATCTTATGAAACATAAAGCTAATCTTTTGAGATGTTTTGAACGTTTCAAAATGAAGTGCAGAATCAACTTGGTAAAACTATCAAAACACTTCGATCAGATCGAGGTGGTGAATATTTAAGCCAAGAATTTGATGATCATCTTAGAAATTGTGGGATTGTCTCCCAATTGACTCCACCAAAGCAACTCCACAATGGAATGGAGTTTCGAAAGGAGAAATCGAACCTTATTAGATATGGTTCGATCTATGATGAGTCATGCAGATCTTCCATTATCCTTTTGGGGTTATGCATTACAAACTGCAGCTTTCACTATAAATCGAGTTCCTTCTAAAACGGTTGAAAAAACACCATATGAGATATGGTACGGGAAGAGACCTAGTTTGTCTTTTCTTAAGATTTGGGGTCGTGAGGCTTACGTAAAGCGACAAGTCTCAGAAAAACTAGCGCCTAAATCTCACAAGTGTTTATTTGTGGGGTATCCTAAGGAAATAAAAAGATATTACTTTTATAATCCCGCTGAGAACAAAGTGTTTGTTGCTCGGTATGGTGCCTTTATGGAAAAACAGTTTATTTCAAAAGACACTAGTGGGAAAGAAATAAATCTTGAAGAAGTTCAAGAATCACGGGTAAACACTGAACCGCATCTTTGGAAGTTCAACAACGTTTAGAACCAGTTGAACCTCCACAAGTGACACAAGGCCCACGTAAATCTAGTAGGGTAAGACATGAGCCGAGAGAGATTCGGATTTCTCATTACCGATAGTCGTGATGTGTTGCTTATAGACCAAAATGAGCCCACCACTTATCAGGAGGCTATGTCTGGACCAGACTCAGATAAATGGCTAAGTGCCATGAATTCTGAGATGCAATCCATGTATGATAACCAAGTTTGGAACTTAGTTGATTTACCTGAAGGTGGTAAGACCATTGGATGTAAATGGGTTTTCAAGAAGAAAAATGGCATGGATGGCAAAGTGCATACTTTTAAAGCAAGACTTGTAGCAAAAGGTTTTAGGCAGACTCAAGATGTTGATTATGATAAAACTTTTTCGCCAGTAGCCATGCTTAAATCCATAAGAATTTTAATTGCCATTCTTTGCATATTATGACTATGAAATATGGCAAATGGATGTAAAAACAACATTTCTTAATGGAAAGCTCCTTGAGGACGTGTATATGACACAACTTTGAAGGTTTTGTACATCCTGAGAATTCTAGGAAGGTATGCAAGCTTCAAAGATCCATTTATGGATTAAAGCAAGCTTCTCGGAGTTGGAATCTTCGTTTTGATGAAGCAATCAAGGATTTTGATTTTATTAAGAACGAAGATGAGCCTTGTGTATACAAGAAGGTCGGTGGGAGTGTAGTTGTTTTTAAGTCTTGTATGTTGATGATATATTACTCATTGGAAATGACATCCCAACATTGCGAGAATGTCAAGTCTTGGTTAGGGAAGTGTTTCTCAATGAAAGACTTAGGAGATGCGCCTATATCCTAGGGATAAAGATCTATAGGGATAGATCTAAGAGGCTAATCGGTCTAAGTCGAGTGCTCACATAGACAAGTGTCTTGAATAGGTTCGCTTTGCAAGACTCTAAAAGAGGATTGTTGCTAATGTCTCATGGCATAAGTCTCAAGCAAGAATCAATATCCTAAGACAAATGATGAGCGAGACCGTATGAATAAGATTCCATATGCATCACTCATTGGATCTATCATGTATGCCATGTTATGCACTCGACACGATGTATCATATGTTTTGAGCACTACAAGCAGATATCGTCGAGATCCAGGTGAGAGTCCTTTGGATAGCGATAAAGAACATCCTTAAGTACTTAAGAAGGACTAAGGAAATGTTCTTGGTCTATGGAGGTTTTGAAAATGATCTAGTTGTAAATGGTTACACAGATGCAAGTTTTCAAACTGATATATATATGATTTTAGATCGCAATCTGGATAAGTGTTTATTTTGAATGGGGGTGCAGTAAGCTGGAAAAGTTTGAAGCAAGAGACCGTGACAGATTCTACAACAGAAGCTGAGTATATTGTAGCGTCCGATGCAGCAAAGGAGGCGGTTTGGATCAAAAAGTTCATTTCTGAACTAGGTGTGGTTCCAAGTATTGCTAACCCTGTTTGTTTGTATTGCGACAATAACGGGGCAATAGCACAGGCCAAGGAACCTAGATCACACAATAGATCCAAACATATACTCAGGCGTTTTCGTCTCATCAGAGAAATTGTTGAGAGAGGAGACGTAAAGATTTGTAGAGTACCTACCGAAGACAACGTTGTGGATCCATTGACAAAAGCTCTTCCACAATCAAAACATGATGGTCATGTTAGATCATTAGGCATTAGATGCATATATGATTGGCCCTAGTGCAAGTGGGAGATGTTGGGGCATGTGCCATAGGTCGATCCATTAACCGTCTTTATGAATAATTTTAGTTAATAAAATAGAGGATTTCATTTGCTGTTTATTATAATTAATTTGCATATTTACATTATAATAAGATCCATGGGTATTTGCAGAAATATCCTAAATGTCCCTAGTCGATCATTATACTGGGAACTATAATGAATTAAGACTAGTGTGAGTCTTGATTGATGATCATATGATGATTATACTTAAAGGGATACGAATCAAGATCACGAGTACTTGTTAGGGAACAAAGTACTGGACCGACCCGCTATGAGAACATCACATGGATTAAGTCATAGTTGTTTCTCATGATAGGTATATTTTTCTGTCCTCTGACTTGAGATTACCAGAGACTTCCACATTAGGAACATAGTGATTTGACACTATCAAACGTTGTCTTTAACCGGACGATTATAAAGGTCGTGATTGGTTCTTGTGTGAGCAATGTGATGAAGTTGTGTAATCGAGATAGAATTTGTCCCTCTCATATAAAGAGAGATATCTAGTGGATCCTCGATGTGTTAGATCGTTAAAAGGCCTAGTCTAAGTGAATTGATATTGATCAATGTCACTTGGATGTTTTCGGTCTACCTAGAGATCGAGACTAGTACGATTGAACATGTTGGATGACGATTCCATGCCTTATGTTTGATCAAAAGGATATCGTGTGACAAAAGGATGTTATATACACTATTGATTAGGTTGTATCGATTTGATATTCGTACAATTTGGGTAGTCATAATGTCTTGCTAGAGGCCGCTTATGACTTGTTTACCGAAATGTGTTTTGGTACACTGCCAACGTTGTATGAGCCTATTGGGTCGCACACTAAGAATGGTTTTGCGAGATTTTAAGATGGTTCGGAAAAATGAATTTTATATGATAAAATTTGTGACGGAAACGTCCTTGTGGTGTATTACACTTATACTTCTTTAAGTAGGGGTATATGCGTAATTTACTTAACCGTCTATATACAAGGGTTGTATAAATAGACGCTTTAAGTTAGAATACACGGATGAAAGAACAAAAGGCTGAAACTCTATTATTTCATTTTAGAAACGACTTAGGGTTTTTGGTATGCTCTGGATCGTTTTGGAGAGAAACAAAAGGATTTGGTATTCTCTCGAAGCTAGCACTTTGAATCTCGGTCGCCGTTCGTGTATGGACTACTGGTAGAGGGCGCTCGTCGTTGGCAGCGCCTTAGAGATCGATCAACCTTCAGAAAGGTATATCGCGACTGAGGTATGATTCAGTTTTTCATGGTTTAAACGTTTTTAATGGAATTATATTCGGATCCTGTTGGGGTTTTTGTCAAAATTGTTTTGTAATTTCCGCCGCGTATGAACCCCAAAACCCAACACAAACATGATATAACAACGGTTCGATTATATGCATGTTTTTGTACACATATATGCATGTTTTTGTATATTGTTCTAACAATCTTAGACGAAATCTTTGTGTTTTATTAATGTTATCACTGATTTACATACAATAGTTGATTGCATATAATTTGTCACTGATTTTAGAAAAACTAGTCACTGATTTATACGAAATTGTTGTTTTCATACTAGTTTGAAATGACATCTCTTGTAACTTAGAAATCCACTTCTGCTGCCTCTGCCAATCCCAAAGATGAAAGACCAGAGAAGTTCAAGGGTCTTGATTTTAAAAGGTGGCAGCAGAAAATGCTTTTTTGGTTGACCACTATGAATCTTGCCAATATAGTGAAGGAGGAAGTTCTGAAATCTGATGAGGACCCTTTGTCCAAGGAAACTCTCCTTACTATTGAGGCATGGAAGAATTCTGACTTTCTTTGCAGGAATAACATTTTGAATAGACTTGATGATACACTGTATAATGTCTATTCTGAATGTAAAACTACAAAGGATGTTTGGGATCTTCTCGAAAAGAAACATCGAACTGAAGATGCAGGGGCTAAAAAGTTCGTGGTAGGCAAGTTTTTGAAATACAATATGGTGGATTCGAAGTCCGTGGTAAAGCAAGTGGAAGATCTACAAGTTCTGATACATGAATTGCACGCTGAAGGGTGCATCGTAAATGAACATTTTAAGACTGGTGCCATTATTGAAAAGCTTCCACCGTCGTGGAATGACTTCAAGGTCTACCTAAAGCACAAGCGAAGGGACATGTCCATTGAGGATCTCGTTCTGCGACTTCGTGTTGAGGAAGATCACAGAAAGGGAGACAAAAAGGAAATGACTAATGCTAATGCTAACATGGTGGTAGGACAATCAAGCAAGTCCAAATCTCAGAAATTCCAGAAAAAGAATTTCAAGAAAGATTTTAAGAGAATCGCCGAGCCATTAGCACCAAAGGGGAAGGATTACAAGAAAATTAAGGGAAGTTGATGGGTTTGTGGAAAGCTGGGCCATAGGGCTCAAGAATGTCACCAGGAGAGATCAGAATTTTGATAATTCTGGTTTGAACAACCAAGCAAATGTTACTGACATAGAAATTGATGATATTGACTTTGATCTCACTGCAGTTGTTTCTGAAACTAATATGGTTTCTGATGCCAAAGGATGGTGGATCGATACTGGTGCAACAAGGCACATATGCAGTGACAAAACCTTATTTTTCGAGTTTCATCCAGCTGATAGTGAAGAGAAACTTTACATGGGAAACTCATCCTCCTCCAAGGTTGAAGGCAAAGGAACAGTGAAGATGAAGTTCACGTCTGGAAAAGTAATCACTTTACTTGATGTTCTTTATGTTCCTGATATTAGGAAAAATCTTGTATCTGGCCCTTTACTAAATAAGAAAGGGTTCAAACTTATTTTCGAGTCTGACAAATTTGTATTTACCAAGGGTGGCATGTTCATAGGGAAGGGGTATCTTACTGAAGGTCTTTTCAAGTTAAGCATTGTAATTTGTTAATGGCATTGGAAATAAAATGATTATTTTTGCGTATATGACTGTCTCTGCCTATATGATTGAATCATCTGATATTTGGCATATTAGGTTAGGGCATGTAAATAACATATTAATTCATAAAATGGTATAATTAAAGCGAGCCGTTACAGTAGATCTTCGTGAAAGTTCAAGAACTAAATATGTAGTAATAAACGTTCGTATACCAAAAGCATAAAAAAGTTAAGTTTAATGACCAAATGATGGGTTTTGCCTATCCCTTATTATATGTCAGAATGGTTCAAAAAATAAATAAAAACAGAACGCCCCCAAAAGAAAAAAACACATCAATCACGAGAATTTGTTAGAGATATAGTCATTCACCAAAAACTTATTTTTGGAAGCCTACTTATTGTATTGTCGAGATAGGTTTGGGACTCAATTGACATAAAAGTTTGACTAATTATAAAAACACAGTTTATGATCTAAAATATAGAGGACATGAATTCTTTAAAAAAGCTCCCGCAGACCCGGGTCGCCTGGTTTAAGCCAATGTTGAACCCATTAAGATAACCTAGCAATAGACAATTATACCTTATAAAAGCGCAAAATAAAAATTCTTCTATGTCTATCAAGTGCGAAAGTAATAGTAAAAAGTCTTACAATCCAAGTAGACAATAGTCTATGGACTCAAAATACAACTACCCATATGCAACCCCTGTTTTAATACAAAACATTATTGAAATGAAAGATAACATAATATAGTCTCACTTACGCACATAGGAAAAGTGAGATATTCTACAATATGATCTTCCCTTTTCCCTTGTCTTGAGCAACTACTAAAGTACCTGTAAGAACAAAGTGGATGTGAGCAATAACAATTTACTCAATAAAGTGCTACACTACTTTACCATCAATTAGCCAAGTAATACCTAATTGCATTGTAACTAACATGCAACAACTCTTCTTTATAAAACCTATCATAATTTTAGGCATTTCAAGAATTTACAAGTAAGCATAATATACAATGGAAGATAAAGTAAACAATACCCAAACATGATAATATCAACAAGAACAAATAAATTAACATGAATGCTATAGAGTTAAGGGAAGTGAAAACTTAATATAAATAACCCATTAATCCCAGCTGCCATTGTATGTGAGCCCGGTAGACAAGGAGACATATAAATTATCTTACTGCTACTTTAGGTGAGCCCAGTAGACAAGGATTCATAATAATCATGGAGGAAGACACCGGTGATAGCCGGTCCTTCATCCCTAATAGTATAAACATGCATTCATCATTTAACCATATTAGTTCTACATGCATTCATAAAATAGAGAGCTCAAAAGGAACAAGATACAAAACAATAGTTGAAGATCATCAAGACAGATTCCAATCAAATATAAGTTTCTACTATCGTGAACCTACTATTAACTAGAAGGATGACAAGATTGATAATAAACTGACCCTACTTACCTCGAAGCCTTGTTATTCTAATCAAATTTCCTTTCAAGAACTACTTGATGGTGCGTTGATTATTTACATTTAACACAAGTTTATTAAGTTTTATAACATTCTTAGTTAGGTTTAATAAGGTTTATAACACTCTTATTTTGGAGTGGTGCCACCGAGGCACCACAAACATCACCATGGCTTCAAGTCCATTTTTCGAATTAGCGATTCATTTGATTTTGAGATTTATTAACTACATGTTGTAATGATCTCTTTTACCTTTCCAACAGTGGGTAGAACGTCGAAAACGAAGTTAAAATGAAGGAGATACGCCAATTTTATGAAAGTCATGCAATGCACTCCTTTTGCAGTGAGTGAAGCTATCACGACGCCATGTGGGTTACACCCACAAAGTCATTACAGAGTCACTTGCTGTCCTGATGCTTTGACGATACCGTGTGTACATATACACAACATCGGACAATGTTAAACGTCGTAAACACCCATAACTTTAGATTTTCTTTCCTCCCGGATGTCAGAAAAATTCATCCCCCTTTAATTTGGGGCTTCAAAACTCATCCAAAGTAGTCCAATATAGGGTATTCCATTAATCTAAAATATCCACAACAATTTTGAACAATTTACATGAAATTGAAGTCAAGAAATCCTAGTTTTGTTCAAACCAATGTAAAATTCGAATTTGAGTCAAAACCATTGAAAACCACAATAAAACCCATGATTTCTACTGCAAATTAGGGACAAATAAGGGTGGTGTGATTTTTGAAACCAAAACAAAATTAAGGAATCCATACCATCTCCAAAACTCATCAATTTCATGCTTTCTTTTCAAACTCAGGTTCATTCATTCAAAAGTTGAGAATAGATAAGAGAATATAAGGATTTTACTTAGCCTTGAAAGTTTTGGGTTGATGTATTTCCCTCCTACATCACTCTATCACCAAAGCCCTAGTATGGTTCTCTCAACTCACCTCACCTTGTTAGAACAAAAGAGTTCAAAGGCTATTAGAAAGAGTATTGAAAGACACGGTTAGTAGCTAAGGGTTTGAGTGACCAAATCAATATCCTACATTTCATCTAACCACCTTAAGTACTAGGACCATCTCGATGGTCTAAATTAAGTCCTTCCATTTCTTCTTTCCATTTATTTATTGTTTTTCCATTACGTATTGTTTAGACCACACAACTTGTTAATTAAGTTATTTATGCCTAGTTAGGCCTACTTAACCAGCTAAGTACACTTAATATCGCATAATACGCGTAATAAGCAATTTAAGTACACAAATATCCTGCATAATTTCTAAAATACCCTTGATGTTTGGACTAACTACTGAACTTTATGAGAGTTACAAAATTTGTCTTCAAAAACCAAATCAAACCCTGATTGACCGATCGAACCCTAGTTGCGTTTGTCAAACAATTTAGGATTTTTCTATTTGTATTTGCAAGTGTATTAGAGGTTTCTATTCAATCACAAAAATTGAGCATTATTAATCTCAAAACTCAACAAAACTCACGAAACAATGACCAAGAATGATTTTTTGAATGTCACAAACTTGCAAAAAGTAGTTGGAGTTATGAAAGTGCGCTTCTGTAGTGACAGAAAAATTGACATGGGCGATAAGAACAATATAAAAAAAAGAGCAATAAAAAATATTTGATTCGTGAATCAATATTTAATATTTTTGTTCTTTCTCATCTAAACTAGAAAATGAATTGTGTATTAATTTGTGTAAACTAGATTAAACAAAAAATAAATAATTGGGATTAGGGGTACTACTTTACTGATGACTTAGCAAAAAAAAAAGAACGAAATTTTCGTAAAATTAAAAGTTCGAGTAGAAAATATTAACAAATCTAAGTTTAAGAATCAAAATTAAAGATTGATTACCATTGAGAACTCACGTTCTGACGAGAAACTCCTTGCAGTACTTCATGAAGGAGTAAAGTACAATGCTAGAATTGGGCCTGGTATTTATGACATTCACTCCCCTAGGATACCGTCAAAAGAAGAGATCGCAAATCACATTAACATAATGCTTGATGTTTTGGAGACTAACATTCTATGGGTTAATCCAAATTGTGGGCTTAAGACTTGTAAATACGAAGAGGTCAAGTTAGCTCTAGCGAACATGGTTGGTGCAACTAAACTCGTACGCACCCAATCGGCTAATTTCATGTGAAAAAGAAATCCATCCAACTAATTTTGTGTGTGAAGATTTAAGGTGAAAAAAAGTAGGTGCGATTCCAAGGAAAATTGAATAGACATTCGATATTTTAATGATTTTTTGGTTATATTATTTTAAAAGAATATTAATGTATTTTATATTATTGTCTCAATATTTTTAGAGTCATATAATTTAGGCCTTTCATTTGCGGATTGTAAGAGGAAAAGTAAATTTCAATTTTTATAAATATTTATTGGTGAAATCAAGGGTAAAGAAATATTACGTAATTTTTTATTTGAAATTATAATCATTCAAATTCTACGAGCTAGCATTCATGTAATGACATTTTCAGATTAAATAGAAGTAGGTAGAAATGAAAAAATTAAATTGATTTATTTATATTTACTTGTATTAACATTATTTATATGCATCCATTATTCTTTCTATTACCACTAGTCAATTAGCATGTGCATTACACTTGGCGAAAAATATTTCGTGTTTTTAGCAAATAATATTTATAGTAAAACCAAATAATAAAATACGATGATCTTCTCCTTCCATCTCTACATGATCATTCCAATCTCCATTTATAATAAAATATCAATTGAAGCCTATGTTAGAAGTTTTAACAAAATTTGATTAATGTTATAATCGAGTAAAAATGAACAAAAGCGTATGTAAAAAACTTTAAAAACATCATCCCATTGTGTAACTTTATCATCAACTTCATTGAATATCTCTTGAATTTCCTGTAAGTACCACTAATTACAACATAAAGTGGTCTATAACAACAATAACATAGCCTCAGTCCCAAATTAATTAGAATCGACTACATAGATCAAACTCTTCAATTGAACTTGATTTAGTGCAATTGATGATGAATTTTCCAAACTATTCAAAGCCCTTCTAATTAATGCGTCCCAATTTAACTTCGATGTATCCTAACTCGTCGAATTTCTTCAATTTATATAGAGTCAAGTTTTCTAGTGGGGGCATTTGTAGGTCATCTTGGCAGTTGACCAAACAAGCTACCATAATCGTCCTTCCCTAATCTTTGTCTCAATTGGTGTTACACCTACTTGTCTTTGAATTTCCATTTTTATTATTTTATCTTTACAAGTTTTACCACATATCTATCTAAGCATCCTCATTTATGTTACATTCGTTTTATGTAGTTGTTGTTGGTTTACCGCCCAACATTCATTTTCATATAGCATATTTGAACTAATTGCGGTCCCATAAAATTCTCCTTTCAACTTGAAAGGCATATTTCTATCACATATCACACTTATCGCACTCCTTTATTTCTTCCATCCAACTTGAATTCTATGTGTGACATCATTTTTCATATTGCTATTGTTTTGTATGATTAATTTAAGATATCTTAGGTGGTTCACCTTGGGAACTTCGACTTCCTCTAATTTTACTTATGCATCATCTCGATATCTAGTATTTCTAAACTAACGATGCATATATTCTGTCTTTGTGGCAGCCCCGCACCCTAAGATTGCAGGTGTTCGCCCTGTGGGGCCACGACCATGCTATGTCACCGCCTTGCGGTCCCACCTTGGCCACATCCGTTTCAACTTGCAACTTAACTTTAGTTCACTTGAGCTTTTTATTCAATTGTTTAGGCCTGTATTACAAGTTAACTATTATTATACATTTAACAAGTTAAATATACACCTTAACTTAGCCAAAATTTAATTATTCAACTTATTTAACTTAGTCAAGTTAATTGATTAATAAACTTACTAACCTTAATTAGGTCTAGCACTTGAATAGAAATTCATAGCTTATGCAAATTTAGCCAAGTTAAGTACTTTACATCACAATTATAAACATATTTGTGATATTTAGCATGCGGAAGTCTTCATTAGTATAAAAATATATAATATATAAGTATTTTAATGCATATAAACATCAACCTATTGTAGAAAACCCAAAAATCATAGTACCATATATCGATATGCGAAAAAAGTGTATATATGTGTGTACATGTACATAAGGTCACTCACAAGTGCCCAACCTACAAATAGGTACAAATATCAAAATATAAACGGTTACCAGTGTACTGCAGGGAAGCCGATAGGCTCAGAGGTAGTCGTGAAAGATTCCTTTGCCCTTACGAGTAAAAGGATCTGCAAATTTTCATAAGAAAACAATGACAAATTCTTTTGAATAAAATCTAGATAAAAGTATATAACATTTAGGATATCAAATAAACAGTGTCTACAAATCATGTGCTAAAATAAAGACAAAACTAAACATAACACATGAAAATAAGATGCAATCGATACAACAGGAGTGCGTGTGTACTCATACTCAAGCTGAATTAGACCAAACTACGGTTGGTAGAATCCCTTTAGTGGGTGTCCCCACTAGCCCATCACCTTAATGCCCTACCAGTGGTCGAGTTAGTTACCATGACCACAAACGCGTACTCTATGTCAAACAACTCAGGGTAGCAAGTCGCCGAGTGTGCGGTGTGCACGTGCACCGATCTAAGCCGTGACAACCATACAACACACAAGGAATATAGACGAGAATAAAATTTGGACAAAATGCATGATAAGATAAACAACAATGCAATCAAGTAAGAATATTATAATGATGTTCTCATAGGATTACTTACCTTGCACACGATAAAAGAAAGCTCGAAAAGCCCTAGACCAACCCCAAATGCATACTCGACACTGGAATATGATCCTTTATGTCCTTAGTGTCAATTCAATCCATTCACATGAGGTTTTGGTCAAGAGGTATGAGTCTAAGGTCTTAAAATCAAAACCAGCAAACTTATACAATTGCAGAAGTAAAGGTTATTAGCGCGCTAAAGAGCCTATTTAGCGCGGTGCATGCTCTGCGACTCTTGCCAAGATTCGTTAGGGACTATATGACCCTCGTTAGCATGTTAACGGGGTCAAAACACAAAATTTCCAACTCAAAACTTAAATGTTTTCTCCCTCCTTGGCTGTTTCCATTTGTTATGAACCTCATCCTCGCCTCGTATGGGAATAAAACACCAACAAAACAACAAATAAGAACAACAATTTCTATGAATTTACAAGATCAAACACGCATTGTGGGAATAAACTCAAGGATACCAAAAACATATTACATGCTTGAAAAACAGTTTTGAGATTGCTTGAACTAGAAAATCAGGAATCTAATCGCTTTAGTTTTTGTTTTAAAATAAGTTAAAGAGACCCAAAACATTCATTAGATTTTTGCGTTGAAATCTAAGAGCTCAAACTTGACATGCATATTACTCCATTTCTGTGAATTGAGCATGCAATGAGCAAGAAATCTACCTACACTTGAGTTTTGCTGCGATTCGATGTTCCCAAATTAAATTTTCCCTTAATGGCCACACCAAACCACTTTGTTTAGTTCAGATCTTCCAGGTACAAGTCTTCTTTCTTCATTGATGGGTGTCAAACGCATCAATAATAATTTCAAACTCTTATTGCTACTAATTGTTAACTACAATTGGTTTGTAGCAATGATAAATACGAGTGTTGATCCACAGGGATTTGTAATTTAATTCTGGTCAAGATTAGGGTCAGAGAGAGAGAGTGAGAGTGAGAGAGAGAGAGAGAGAATTCGCTTACTACATTAAGTAACATGAAGTGCAAGAGAACTTGCAATTGACTAACTATGACGACAATGAAATGAAAAAAACTTAATCTAACTTGCTAAGAAATTAAATAATATAGGCCTATTATTTCAAGCAAATTAGGTAAATTACTTTTGGTCCGGGGATTCACAAGTTTAACTCAACATTCACTTCCATTATTTGTCGATTTCCATTTAAAAGTGCATTCAAAGTCTTCCTAGGCTAGCTATAGGGTTCAACATCGTGTATAAACCCCTCGATTCCCTTATTTCGGTAAAAGGATCCCTAAAAAACATTTAATCCTAGGTAAAGTACACTAGAACTCTACACATTCATCGCATTAGACTTAGGGAAATTACTAACCATAGACAACCAAGTCATGAAACGCTCTCAATTTAACCTAGACTTGGTAACTGCATGATTTCTCCAAAAGGCCAATCAATTAAAGTAATCATTGCCACTTGTTGTGAACAAATTCACACAATTCAAGATGTAAAATATCCTAACTAGCATTACACCCCTTTAAACAAGTGTATATTTGCATCTACACAAATCAAGGCAAGAGTCAAGGTAATATTGCAACAATTAGCTAGATAAGACATTGAGTTGAATGGAAATTGAAGTCTAAAAAGCCTTACAACGCATTTTTTGTGAAGTTAAGCCTCACTTGTTCCTTCCCTAACCTTGGTTATAAGAGTTCTTAGCCTCCCATGACTAAAAAAAAAACCCATCATCTAAGGAGAGTGAAAAGATCGTGAGGGAATAGTGATTATTGGAGAAGAGAGAGGGTGGATAAGTTTGAGAGGGTGAGAAAGAATTGAAAATTGGGGGAGAAGGCCCTTGTTTGCGTTTTTGTTTTGCTCTGCTGAATCGTACAGGAGGTGCGACCAAAGTGTCTTGCGAGGAGCAGTCAAACTAGGGGGTTACAACACTTAATTGCCCAGTGAAATCACATTTATGCCCATAGAATCTAAGTGAGGGTGTGAAACAATGCATCATTCGAGGAGGACCTGTGGCTGCTGATGCTCGTGAATTGAGTCAACACGTCGTTCGAGGCACATCCTAGGTTCAAGAAAGTCGTACGGTCTGTTTGGCTAGTTCACGGATAAGAAACAAATTTGTTTTTTTTTCTACTTTTTTCATCCTACTTATGAAACACATCTCGAGGCTTCATCTATCCGCTGCTGGTTTAATGCATGCCTATTCATGCCTCTATTTGTTCTCTGGCCAGATGAATATCTCTTCATTTTGGATGCTTGTGTGGATCCCGAGGCTTGATGTGTGGTTGTTGAATCGCATGTGCATCAACAGTGGCACAATTTGGCTCCACTTGTGCTCTTGGTCTACTATGATATGTGATGATTGCGTTCACAATGCCGATCCCAAAGCGGCTAAACCACCTGCCAATACTCCATGACTTGGCCATTTTTCTTCATAGTTGGAACTCCAATACACTTTCCAACCATCCTTCCATCGCCATAGCTCGATGTGGGTCCCACACGGTTGCCTTGGGATGCCTATAATGCGTTCTACGAGGCAAAATACCAAAACGTTGCAAATAACCCCGCTTTAATTCTATTTAATCAAAAAAGCGTAAAATAAAAAGCAAACCCAAATAAATATTTACGTACTAAAATTGGAGACTTGACATATTAACACATAGTACATCTTCACAAAAATAGGGCGCACACACACACACCAATTCATTATTCACAAGTTCTGAACTTTGTTCTTGGATGGTAGAGGAGATGTTTTGTCTTTATCACAGTTTAGGAAATTAAATCAAAACCCTTAATCTTATATCTTGTGCACATCCTTATGCTTATCTTAAGCTCCTTATTTGAATAATCAAACACCTAAATCACCACTATAAAGATGTAAGAATTCCCAAATCTTTCCATCATAAGATTTTATCTAAGGCTTTGATAATTTATACAAAACTTAGATTAAATAATATCTTAGGCATATCCCATGTAATCATACAACCTAACTTATGATTTATGTTAAGTTTGGAAACCAGGGGAAACTATTGAGTAGAATGCAATGATAAACGATATGCGCGTAAGCACACACACAGAGTAACATCCCATGTCCTGATTAAAAGAATGCCTGACCTGAAACCCTAATTAAGCCTCGATACATTAATCGGACTCAATTAGAGTAACATTACAGCCGTTCTTCATACCTGATAATCACAACACAGTACATCATAGATCGAATAAATAATTGAAAATGTAGCAGAATTAAAAAAATTTCGCTAATATAAAGGATATCTTAAGCTATACTAATAAGAGTCCAAAACTTGTATCAACCTCGGTTGTAAAATCGTGTCCCATCCCTGTTTATTACAACCAATAATTCAATACAATATATAAACAACAAGGAAAATAATTCACCGTAAAGAAGACTATAAACTCCTAATCTCCTCTGATCCCGAGTCGAAACGCATGTCGATAACTTGAAATGTTAATTTAGGGATGAACGCTCCAACTTGTTTAGTAAGTGATTCTCGTAAACTGATCAACTATCCTCTAATACTAATGATTTAGTGAATAACAATATGAATTCAAATCATATTTATTTAGGGCATTAAAACGATATAAAAAATACATAACATATGCAAGTTTAGCAGTTATATGCAACTGTATCTATGATCTATAATTTGGGTTTTAATGTGGCTGCCCCGGGCCTTGTGGCTGACCGGGGTGGTCACCATGTCGTGCTCTCCTCTCCCAGTAGGCCCAACTACACGTGTCCGACATTTGCCCGTCCTGTGGCGGCCCCAAATTCCAGGTCGCCTTGCTACTGCCATGTCGCGTCCCACGTCATGACCCGCTTATCCTTGATGCCTCGCGACCTAACGAGTTGCTTACCTTTTTTTCTAGCTAACCCTAGTTACGCGAATTAATCTTTACATAAGTATTAATAGTTTAATTAGCCAGTTACTCGATTTAATCAACTTATATTATAAGTTTACAGCGGAAGTCTTTAAATGAGTAACTTATGCAATATTTAAAAATTGTAAGTAGTGGAAAACCCGACAAAAAAATACCATGTATATATTAAGGCGAGATAAGTATAAGAAAAGTTCCATATACATGTAATCAGTGTTCTACAGTCCCCAAAACCCAAAAAAATTAAATAAATATATACATATTACGAGCTAGCTCCACTATCTCATAGGTAGTCGCCCAATACCTATTTGCCCTTGCCCTTGCTTGTAGAAGGATCTGCAATCAGTCGCCCAACAAATACAGTGACAAGTTCAATGAGTAAAATCTTAAGAGAAGTCCACACAATGTTCATGAACTAAAACTGATAAACTACTAAACATGCGAATATAACTCATGACAACAGTACGTTATATTCCTATGAATGTAAGCAACATACGACAAGCAAAAGCAAAAACGTGAAATAAATAAGCAGCATGTACCAATTAAATAAGCTTGGAAATGAAGCAATAATCAGTAAACATCCGTCTAATCATGAGAAAACCCTGACCTACACTAGCCAGTAATCGATAAATCAAATAGGAACCACGTATATACTTACAGCCTTACAATGACTAAACCCCAACTTTAGTTATCGGATGAACCCCTCCAGACGCTATTTCAAGTCAAGAGAACTCCCTAAACCCCTCCCAACAGTTGTAGATATATTCTACTGCCATCGACACGAGCACTAAACATAAGTAACTAGTGCAAGCGATTTAGCCACAACCAATATATACGCAAATTGAATAGAGTGAAACCCATGTGTGCCCACCAGTAGTCACACATGTAATGCGATATCGATAAACCAAACCATGAATACTGTGAAGCATTCTCATTAGGTTTACACACATCTATCTGCGCTCCGACTTCTTCGAACTCCCGAATCCGACCCAACTAGCTCCCGATACCCGATATCCCTGAGTTCGGTGTCTTATCAATTCAAATATAGTGGGTTTAAGATTAATTTAGTGTCTATTAACTCTTAAAATCAATATTTATTTCAAACCTAAAAATTATTAAATAGTCTTTTATTAAGTTAATTCTTTCAAAATAAGTTAAAAATAGTAAATATAAGAATCGGTGTGTCAAAAGTGGGTTTCGACTAGCTACGTTATTAAAACACATTTTTAATTAATTTTAGTCTCAAGTTAGCGCGCTAATAAGGCTTATTAACACGCTAATCGCGAAACTAAATTCGATTTTTTGCCCAAAATCATTATCGTGCTAATTTTCCTTATTAGCGCGCTAATTGCCCTTTGTGATAGAATTTTCAACTCGAAAATTATGTTTCAAAGCCCCTAATTAGCTAACTAAACTTAATTTAACACCCTCTCCATATCAAATTGATCCAATACAACAATTAGAATAACCTTAAAACAACAATTTGATCAATTTCCTTAAATCTCATAAATTCACTAGTCTTCCCAATTTCATCAAAATACCAATTCAATCAAAACCAGTGACAAATCCTTTTATAAAATAATCATTTAACATATAATTCATCACAATTATCACCAAAAACCAGGGATATAAACCTTAAATTCATTTTTTTTTATCAAAACTCCCAAAAAATGGTTTCATTAGATAGAGGAGAAGATGGAGAAGATGATAACCTAGATTTGATCCACCAATTTGATGTTTTCTAGCTCTAATTGCAGCTCTCCAGCAATCTCTTTTTTCACTCCAACAGTTCAATTGATTTTGTTTATTTGCATGGTTTGATCAAACTTGCCTATATATATATTCATGTGAGAGTGTTTCCTAGCACTTGGTCTTGCTGGATTTACGTATCAGAGGACTATTTAATGGTCCACCTCTTGCCATGTATCCCACTAACCCCCACTAACTCAACCTTAAGTGACACCATTTTAATACTCACATGAATATCTCCATGTGTATCTCTAGACCAATCTTATGCTTTCCATTTAATTTACTTATAGGCCTTGATTTATTGAATTTATTCACCTTAGCTTAGGCCCAGACTCATTATATCTCCTAACTCATTTTCAGTTGCTACCTTCCCACGGATGGCAACTTGTTTCGATGCGCGACCTTTGTATTTAAACGACAGTATACCAGAGATTCGAAAAGTAACTGTCTTATGAAAACAATCAATATTGGCATGGTAAGCTCCCAACCAATCCATCTCTAATAAGGCATCATACACTAAGTACTCTAACACTCATAGATCATAGGATAAAACATGATTCCCAATTTTAATAATACATCCCTCGCACACCATATTAGGATAACCATACCTGCCACGAAATGACTAGTGGCTACAGCATGAGGCTCTATAACTGCATTCACTCATCCCCTAACAGGTTAGGCTACACTAGCTTCTGACACTTCTAGCTTCCTAAAACATTCTTCCATCTAATGTCCTGGCTGTTTTCAGAAAAAACATAATCCTTCAGGCCTCTTTAATGACATTGATGACGTCCCTGCAGAATTTCCTGCCTTCGACCCTGTCGGTCCAGCCTACTCTTACTCTGAATGTTCTCTAACTGTCGAGGTGGAAGTAGTGGCGTATACCCCAAACCATGAGTATCCGAGGAGGTAGGAGTGTGAGAAATCCCCGCCGAGGTATGGAGTGCCCTCGAGTCCACTCTGGATGGTGCATTCCCACTAAAGATCCTGTTCCCTTAAACTTCTTGTTGAACTTGTCATTTTAGTACCCTTCTGACTTATTCTTGCGAAACTTTTGCTGAGAATATGATAACACAATTTTATGCGATGTGGTCGATATCTTCCCCGTTCTTATCATAGCTATCTCACACTTTGCGGCTACGTTCACTGCATCATTGTAAGTCTGTGGCCTAACATTGGCTATAGTGGAGTGAACGTCATCCATCAATCCCTTAATGAATCAGGTAGACCTTTCTGACTCAGTGGATACATACTCAGTAGCAAACTTAGACAACACTAATAAGTTCATATCATAGTCTCTGACCCTCATGCTTCTCCATTTTAAATCAATAAACTCCCGTCTCTTTGCATCTCTAATGTCTTTCGGAAAGTACTTTGAATAGAATAATACCCAGAATTGTGACCAAGTCTCCACTGGTCCCTCGGTCCTCTTCGTAGATTTCCACCATTTTTTAGCACTTTCCTCCAGCAAGAAGGAAGCTAATGGTACCGTAGTAGCATCGTTAATCTTTGTAAGTTTCATCCTCTTTTTAAGATTCATGATCCATGCCTTAGCAACTCAAGTCTCTAGAGTCCAAAAAGATTTTGGTGCATCGTACTTCATGAACACCTTTTGGATCTTGAGCATCCTCAATGTATCATCATAATGCCTTACCACTGATACTGGAACTGTGGCAACTATTGAGTCAGCAGCTTCATCTACTTGAACATTCTCTCCAATAGGTAATTGCAGTGGTAGTGGTGATCGCAACGGTACCCGCGGTGCCTGTGGTGCTTGCTGCACCTATTGTCCCCTAATAACATTTATTAGTTCAGCAATCCAACATTCATGCACCGCATTAATGTCCTCTAGCTGCTTACGATAATTCTTAGTCATCGCAACAATACGTTGCTCCATCTAAGCATGACACTGCCCCATCATCAGTCTCCCTAGCACTCCTAGTATCCTAGTATCCCAGGGAGCATAGGAATTTCCTCCTCTAGTACTCATTATGCACCATGAGTATTTCAAGATAGTTAGTTACAATCATATTAAGTAGGAGAAAAATGAAATGAGCATTATATTCAAATGATATAAATAATATCATACAAGTAAATAAAATCATAATATATAATGGTTCATTTTCAAACCCTTCCCATCTTAAGTTTGGTCACTTATACATATTAAGTTAATGCAAATCAAATGCATATACAAATGATTTCATCACTTAATCTTGACCAACCTTTCCTAGGTTTAACGCTTACTTAGATTTTGAGATGACTTGTATAGAACCACGTTGGCTCCGATTATGATCTCAACTTTAAGTATTATTCCCAATTTTTGGATAGAACTACACATTTCCTACTAGGCACCATTACCTAAGGATATTATACTATTCGTGATTTTTCCTAGGTTCAAATGCTTATGCTAGATACCAACCGTGGTGTTACTTATAAAATTGGATAACCTTAGCCCATTTTGTTTCTAGGTTCGCTTAATCTATGCTCTGATACCAACTGAGATGACCCAAACTCTGGTGGGCCTGGACTACCCGGCCTAAACCATCGCCAAACCCCTCGAAATAACCCAGTGATGTCAGGTAATGATCTAGTCAGCCTTAACCTGCAGAAATAAACCATGACATTCTACAAAATAGACTAAACCCGGCTAATAGGTGCGGAATCTAACAAAGCCTTTGTTGTCTAATAAAATGCGGAACTAAATGTAGAAGTCTTACATACCAAATTAAACATAAAATGAATCAGGTACTATGGGCTCAAACATCTACCCAAATAAATCTCCTATTTATTACATAAAGTCTAAAAGCAAATAGATAATTATTATTAAACCCTGCAAACAAGAAAAAAAGCTGCTATCCTAAGGCTTTGCCTTTTTCCTTTGTCCTGAGCAGCATCTGAGATACATATAGGGAAAGTAGTAGGGTGAGCAAAATATATCAACGGGCTCAGTAAAGCAGAACCCTGCTCTACCATCAATCATCCAAGTAATACCTAGTAATAAAATCAAACTAGATTTCAACAGTTTATATCATACGATCCATTATCATTTTTCAAGTATTAAAGACATACATAATCAAACATAATAATATAGCAAGTTAAAAGAACAATAATGCCGAATCGATACTTCAACAAAGATAACGATGATACTCAATGCCTTCAGAGTCAGAAGAAATGGCAACTAATATATCCAACTAGACAATGGGCAATAGCTTATCCTTCCCCTATTATTGTGGTTTAGGCAACAAGAGGTTCGCAAGTATGAATGCTAATAGTCCTATCATGCAGTAGGTCTTAGCTTATCCTTCCCCTAATGGTCTGATTTAGACAACACGAAGTTCACAAGTCTAAAGACTCATTGACCTTGCATTACTTATCTTCCCCCCAACACTACGGATCATATAACATGGGGTTCACAAGTCTAGCAAAAACCCATAGAGTCATATCCGAGGAGGGACTAGATGCCTCTAAGCCTCAAACCAAGTTACCAATTATATTTTTATTCGACTTATATCAGTTCCATGGTCATCGAAGAGATAGAGTAACAAAAGGGACATGATAAGCAACATATCAATGAAAGATATCAAGTCTATTCCAAGTAATTCATAGACCAATTACTAAAATAAAATCCTAGCATATCTACTAGCATAATATGATTGATAATAGAGCAAACCCCGCTTACGTCAAGCGCTACTAAATCATAATTCTGAACCTTCTATGATTTCCCATAGTGTTTCTCGATTATCTACATTTTATACACACTTTATTAGGTTCACAACACTCTTAGATAAGTTTATTAAGAGTTTTTATTACCATGGATAGGCCGGTACTCGGAGTTTGTACTCGAACTTGCATTTATGACCTTAATGGTTCTCTTAATGTCCAACATATTTTCGAATAATTCAAAAACTCATTTTGAGTGGTTTATCAATTTCATGTTGTTAAGATTTCCATTAATTTTCAAACAATTTTTGAAACGTAAAAATTAGAGCTAAAACAAAGTAGTTGTTGTGAATTGAATTGGAACTTGCTAAGAACTAGATAAGGAAAATAGAAGACTAAGATCTTCTATTACTACAAACTACTACTACAAAGGAGAAGAGAAGAAATGAGATAGTTAGAATGAGAAGTTTTCATTCAACTTGGTGTGTTCTTAATGAGGTTAGCACCCTTTATATAGGCCATTTGGTGATGATGATAAATGTATCTTTACAATGTGGGACAATTAACATATACACCTCATGTCATACAACACATTATAAGTAATTTGACAATACATGAAATAGTTGGTGTACATTGGAAATGACAATACAAGTTACATGACTACACAATATGTTGGTGTACATGCATGGTCATCCACACTTCACAACACTCCTCCTTGGATGACACTTGCTTAGAGATTGTGCCTCGTTGAAACTTTTACTAAGAAAAACCCTGTGGGAAAAAAATATAGTAAAAGAAAAAGAGTACACTATTCTCATAAATATTAAAATGGGCATAATATTGTTAAGATTGCCTCATTAAAAACCTTGCTAGGAAAACCCAATGGGATAAAACTATAGTTAAGGGAAAAAGAGTGCAATACACTAATCAATTACTCCCCCTCATGTGAACATGGGTGAAACTTGTTCAATTTCTTTACTTGCAATATCTTTAAGTTTACGCAAGCCAATACAATATGTAAGCCTTTTAAATGTCGTAGTTGGTAAGGCTTTTGTGAATAAATCAGCAAGATTATCACTCGATCGGATTTGTTTGACATCAATTTCACCATTCTTCTGAAGCTCATGCGCATAAAAGAATTTTGGTGAAATATGTTTTGTTCTGTCCCCTTTTATGAATCTTTCACTTAATTGTGCAATACATGCTGCGTTATCTTCATATAATATTGTTGGATAATTTTTTATTGAAGACAATCCACATGATTGTTGAATATGTTCAATCATGTTTTCCAACCAAACACATTCACGACTTGCGTCGTGAATTGCAAGTACTTCAGAATGGTTGGAAGAAGTAGCAACCATAGTTTGTTTTACTGACTTCCATGATACAATAGTATTACCACATGTGAATACATATCTCGTTTGAGAATGAGCCTTGTAGGGATCAGATAAAAACCCAGCATCAGCATAACCTTGGAGATTCAATTTTACCCCTCTTGAGTAAACTAAACCCATGTCACTTGTTCCTCGAAGATATCGGAAAATATGTTTAACACCATTCCAATGTCTTCGAGTTGGTGAAGAGCTGTATCTTGCAAGTAGGTTGACGGCAAAAGCAATGTCAGGTCTTGTACAATTTGCAAGATTCATAAGTGCACCAATTGCACTTAAATATGATACCTCCGGACCAATTAGTACTTCATCACTTTCATGAGGTCAAAATGGATCCTTATCCACTTCAAGTGATCTGACAACCATTGGAGAGCTCAATGGATGTGCCTTGTCCATATAAATTTTTTTAATATTTTTTCAATATAATTTGATTGATGGACAAGTACTCCACTTGAAAAATGTTCAATTTGCAAACCAAGACAAAGTCTTATTTTTTCAAGTTCTTTCATCTCGAATTCCTTTTTCAAGTATTCGGATGTTCTAACGATGTCGTCATGGTTTCCCACTATATTTAAATCATCAACATATACATCAATAATCACAAATCCTGTTGATGATCTTTTAATGAAGTCACATGGGCAAAGCGGATTATTTACATATCCTTCTTTCAGTAAATAATCACTAAGGTATTTGTACCACATTCGTCCGGATTGTTTCAATCCATACAAAGACCTTTGTAATTTTATAGAATGCATGTTATGAGGTTTTGATTTGATTTCTTTGGATATTTCAAATCTTTCAGGGATTCTCATATATATCTCACTGTCTAGAGATCCGTACAGATACGCTGTAATGACATCCATTAAATGCATACTTCAGAAACTGCAAGACTTATTAAGAACTGAAATGTGATTGCATCTATAACATGAGAATATGTTTCCTCATAATCAATGCCAGGTCTTTGTGAGAAACCTTGAGCTACAAGTCTTGCTTTATACCTTGTAACTTCATTTTTTTCGTTTCTCTTTCGTACAAATATTCATTTATATCCAACGAGTTTTATGCCATTTGTCGTTTGAACGATCGGTCCAAAAACCTCTCTTTTCCTTAACGAGTTTAGCTCTGCTTGGATAGCCTCTTGCCATTTTTGCCAATCAGGTCTTTTTTGACATTCGTCCACTGATCGTGGTTCTGGATTATCATCATTTTCACATATTTCAAAGGACACATTGAAAGCAAATATATCATCAGGAACAATTTTATTTCGATCCCAAATCTTACCAGAGTTTAAATAATTTATTGAGATGTCATTATTTTCATCTTTTTCCTCTTTTTCTAGAGGCCGTTGTCCCTCGTCAGGATAAACTAGTTATGATAAATCCTTATCAAAGGATTCTTGTGCTTTCTCAGGAGTATTTTGATTTGTATTTATTTTTACTCCCATTTTTCTCTTTCGAGGAATTGTATCCTTTGAACCAACCGGTCTTCCACGCTTTAAGCATTTCGTTGATTCTTGTGCATTTTGTTTCACATAGACATCAATTCTTGCTGGAGCATTTACAGCTGGAATATGTGATTTTGTCACTTGTTTTGCATCATTAAATGCATCTGGTAATTGATTTGCGATTTGTTGCAAATGAATGATCTTTTGAACTTCAAGTTCACTGATTTGTGTGTGGATCATAATGTGATAAAGTTGATGCATTCCAAACAATTTCATGCCATTCCTTTTGAATTGGCTTCTTATCTCCCCCTAATGGTGGGAAAATTGCTTCATCAAAGTGACGATCAGTAAAACGTGCAGTAAATAAATCCCCTGTTAATGGCTCAAGGTATCTTATAATGGACGATGAGTTAAATCCAGCATAAATCCTAAGTTTTCGTTGTGGACCCATCTTAGTTCTATTGGGAGGTGGTATAGGAACATACACTACACAACAAAAATTCTCAAGTGTGAAATATTTGATTGTTGACCTAAAATGAGTTGCATGGGGGAATGTTCATGGTATGCAGTAGGCCTATAACGAATGATAGATGCTGCATGAAGGACTGCATGTCCCCAAACTGAAGTTGATAACTTAGTTCTCATGATTAAAGGTCTGGCAGCAATTAATTGAATGTGTTTAATCATAGATTCTGCCAAACCATTCTGGATATGCACGTGTGGAACAGAATGTTCATTGGTAATTCCCATAGACATGCAATAATTTTTAAATGCTTGAGATTGAAATTCTCTAGCATTATCAAGACGGATGGTCTTGATTGGGTTGTCAGGGAATTGTGCTCTTAACTTAATGATTTGTGCTAAAAGTCTAGCAAATGCAACATTGCGGGTTGAAAGCAAATAAACATGTGACCACCTAGTTGATGCATCTATCAAAACCATAAAATATCTAAATGGTCCACAACGAGGATGAATAGGTCCACATATGTCTCCCTGAATGCGTTCTAAGAAAATTGGGGATTCCACAACAATTTTACTTGGGGATGGTTTAACTATCAATTTACCTTGAGAACAACTAGCACAATTATAATCACCAGCTGAAAATATTTTGTAACTCCTTAAATGATGTCCATGCGAATTATTAATTATTCTTCGCATCATTGATGATCCTGGATGACCAAGCCGGTCGTGCCATAAAATGAATGTCTTTGGATCATTAATTTTCTTATTCAAAACGACATTCGTTTCGACATGCCTTATATGAGTAAAATATAATCCAGAGGGTAAAGCTGAAAATTTTTCTGACACTTCTTTTTTCCCATTTGAAACCAATGTGACATAGAGAAATTTTCTATTATTTTCGTTCACGGTTTCAATGCGATATCCATTTTGTCGAATATCTTTAAAGCTCAGTAAATTTCTTCTGGATTTTTCGGAGTATAAGGCATTGTCAACATGAATTGTTGTTATCCCAGGCAACATAATATTTGCTCTTCCAGAGCCATTAATCAAATTGGAGATGCCAGATATTGTTTGAACATTAGCCTCGGCTAAGTTCAAACTAGAGAAATATTCTATGTTTTTAAGGATTGTGTGCATTGTAGCACAATCAGCAAGACATATATCGCTCTTATTTGATTCATGATTTGAACACATGATTTGTTGATTCATCTGGACAAATAATGTTTGGCAAATTAGAAAAGAGTCATATTTCATTGATAAAAATTTATAATATTTTGCCTTTGATTTTGAAGGCATGGTAAAGGTCACAAAATTTTTCGGGTATATATGACAATATTTAGGCAAAATAGCCTTTCATATATGACCAAAAAAATGTCACAATTACGAGCGCTCATTATCAATAATTATTTACCCTTTATAGTGGTGCACCACTTTTGTTCCACCTTTTGTTGGAATTGTCAATACGACCTTTACCTGATATTTTCACATTTTCCACGTCCATAAACTTATTATTGCGATCATGATCGTTATATGCAATATATGCTTCTTATTTTGAAGCTGAACTAATTGGACGGGATCGATATTATATTTATAATATCTCATTATTTTACTCAGCTACCATGAGACAAGAAATCAATCCTTAATATTTATTGGATTGACGTGCGCACTTGATATTTGTTGCAGCAATAAATCGAGGCAGGCCACGTGACCTTCTTTTTATTGTCTCATCAGTCATATTTTCACATAGCCTCAACATAGAGGTAATTAAAATTGCGGAATTATAATTAATATTTGACTGATTAAATTTTGTAGCTTGAGACTCAACCGCTCATTTTGAGCTTTTGGAGCATTACCTTTTTTGGTATTTATATATTTATAACTCCATAGGGTGAAAAATATATGAAATATTCACTTTTCAAATCTCTAAAGAGATATTGGCAAATGATTTTGTACAACATACAGCCTTGCATAGATGCAAGCTTTATTCATAATTTGTAATATCTAATTATCACGACAAGAATTATAATAAGGTAACAAATTCAACTATGGTTGATTAATATTTTGAAAGTAAATATAATATAAAATAATTTTCTCTTTTCTTTTATGTAAAAAAAACATAACATATGATTAAGTATATGTTCACAACTTGATTCATTAATAATCAAATGTACTATTCGTATGAGTTGGTGGGACAACCTCCAGGTTGGGTGACGGGACAAAGTCTGCTTAATGCCATGCCTCCTCGAACAGGATAACCCGTCTCCCTTTCAATGTTTAGCTTTACCGGGGACAAGACTTACCCACTATCAACTCAAACTTATAGCATTATTTGTATTATAAAATCAAGAATAGAACGATAATTAATCGTTTGTAGTTTTAAGAGAAAACTAGTTATGTCACATATTGACTTTTGATTTCTGATGTAGAAGATCATACAAGACGCAACTACAAAGCATACTTTCGCAATCGGTGACGTTATAATGTATAGTATATGAATAAAGTATGCATATAGAAGTGATGCATGTAATAAAAGGAAGCAACCATGATAATATATAAATAAATTGAACTTATTTAAATAACAAAAGTTATACCTTCCTAGCTTTGTCTCCTTAACAAGCCTTCTTGAACTTCAAGATCTCCTTAATGCTAGAGCAAGCTCGTGCTGATAACGTTTTGTGAATTGAATTGGAACTTGCTAAGAACTAGAGAAGGAAAATAGAAGACTAAGATCTTCTATTACTACAAACTACTACTACAAAAGAGAAGAGAAGAAATGAGATAGTTGAATGAGAAGTTTTCATTCAACTTGGTGTGTTCTTAATGAGGCTAGCACCCTTTATATAGGCCATTTGGTGATGATGATAAATGTATCTTTACAATGTGGGACAATTAACATATACACCCCATGTCATACAATACATTACAAGTAATTTGACAATACATGGAATAGTTGGTGTACATTGGAAATGACAATACAAGTTACATGACTACACAATATGTTGGTGTACATGTATGGTCATCCACACTTCACAACAATAGTTATGGTAGTTTAAAGTAGAGGAAAAAACTGGGATTTTGCAAGGACTGTGTTATGCGGGCTGTTTGCCCTCTGACTCTCCGATTGAGTCCTGATGACCCCTGAACTCCACCGGACCTTCCCTAACATTCCCTTGGCTCAAAATTTAGTAAATAGGCTTAAATATATTAATTATTCTTATTGAAAACTTGAAAAACAAACTTTACTAAACCATCAAGGATTCGTCAAATCCGAAAATCAAAGTACTCCAAAAACAAAACCACAGCCTAAATCACCACCAATCTCGGATTCAACACATACCCATCATGAAAACCCATGTGTTAATCACATATTTTCATCAATTCATCAAGGAAGGCTCTTAATCCACATATATAACTATTGCGAACGTGAAGAACAACATTTGAACATTAAAACCCTTGTAAATCCACTTGAAAACATTGTATACAACACAAATCCAAGAATACATACTCAAGACCCAAATATCATGATTCATCTCCTACTTTAAACCTTATGAAAAAAAAGCAAATAAAAGAGTGGAAGATTAGAGAAAGAAGATGAATGATTTTACCAAGCTTTGTGTGCACTCGATGCGAGTTCCTTCTCCTCTACCAAATCTACAAAGCTTCCTAAGGTTCTTTTCTCAAGTCCTCCTGTAGCGTATTCGAATAAAAGTGGCTAGAAGCCTTAAAATTGGTTTTTATAACTTATTACAGAAGCTAAGGTTTGGTGGACTAAGTCCAAACCTTCATCTCATCAAGATGAGCTTAAGTGCTAGGATGATCCTAGAGCTCACATTAAGACCATCTTTTTATGTCTTTTATATTTTTGCGCTCATGTATATTTACAATCATTATTCTTTATTTACATCATTTAATAATTCCCTTTTCCTTTCACTTATGCTAGTTCCACCTCTAAGTAACTAGGTATCATATAATACAAGCATTAGTCACACTAATACACAAATACTATGAATATCTATTAATTTATTTATTTTTATGTCGGGACTATATTATAGATTTGAAAAATTAGGGGTGTCATAAAAATTGTTGGTACATAGTGGATATTTCATAACAAGATAGATGAGAATTGTGTGGTTATGCATAACAAAGCCAAATTGGTTGAATAAGAGTATATACAGGTGGAAGGTATTAACTTTAATGAAATCTTTATTCGTATTGCTAGTCTTGGATCTATTTGACTAGGCTAGCGATTGTTTGTAACAAAGGTTTCAAGTTACAACAAATAGAAGTTAAAAGTGTTTTCTGAATTGTTATATTCAAGAAGGAGTATATGTTGCACAACCTAAAGTTTTTGAAAGTTATGAAAAGCCTACTTATTTATGTCATTTAATGAAAAGATTATATGGGTTGAAGAAAACATTAAGAGCTTGGTATGAACACTTGATATATTATCTACTATAAAAAATATAAGTTCGTGAATCTACTAAAAAAGACACTATTTTTAAAGGAATAGTATAGTGACTTTGTGGTCGTACAGATTTATGTTGATGATACTGTGTTCGGTGCTACTTTGACAAAACGTACTTTAGGTTTTATTGATTTGATGAAAAATGAATTTGAAATGATAATTGGTAATCTTACATACTTTTTGAATCTGGAGATCAAGCTATCATCAAATAGCATATTTATTTCACATACCAAGTATGTTAAGTCTCTTATTAAAAGGTATGGATTAGACATTGCAAAGACTATTCAAACACCTATGAGCACTAGTGATAATATTCACAAAGATGATAATAGAGTTGATGTTAATCATACACTATATCGAGAGATTATTGACAATTTACTTAATCTTCATGCTCAAAAACTTGATATTGCTTTTAGTGTTGAGGTTTGTGCTCGTTATCAGGAAAACCCAAAAGAACCTCATCTAGTTGCTTTTAGTATTGGGGTTTGTGCTCGTTATCAGGAAAATCCAAAAAGATCTCATCTAGTTGCTATTAAACATATTATTCGTTATATTCACAGAATCGTTAACTTTGGCATTTTATTTACTAAAGGGGTTGTCCATTATTTTTTATTAGATATAATGATTCTAATTGCGAAGGAAATGTTAATGATTAAGAAATTACAACTCGTGGTTGCTTTTATATGGGTTCTAATTTGGTTGCTTGGAACAACAAGAAACATAATCATATATCTTTATCTACGATAGAAGCTAAATATATAGCTGCTGGAAGTTGTTGTGCAAAACTTTTATGGATGCAGCAGATGTTTGCTGATTATTCTATCTATTTATATCCCTGTTAAACATGCCCAATTATTTAGGACTGAGGCTATGTTGTTGTTATCCTAGTTAAACATGCTCTATGAAAACATGAATGCTATTCATATTTCTAAGAATCCAATTAAAAACTCAAGAACAAAGCACATTGATATAAGACATCATTATATTATAGATCTTGTTGAATAAGGTCTTATACATGTTTAGCATATTCCTACTATAAGACAATTAGCTGATATTTTTTTAAAACACTAGAAACATAAACTTTTGAAAGACTACACCATAATATTGGCATCCACTCTCACTAAGTTCTTGCTACTACCTGGCATAATTGAGTTGAACGTCAAAATTTTATGACAATAGAGTTCGTGATAATTATTATGTGTATTGCTTTTAGTGTTTGCCACTTGTTTAGTACTGCAACACGTGTCGTATAAGAAAGTAGAAAGTGACTTTTACTAGCCATTATAGTTGTTGAGGAGGAGAAATTTTGAGCCATTGGAGTTATTTATGGTTCAAGCAGATATATTATGAGTTGATTTCTCTCTAATTTTTTAGTAAATAGTGTTTATTTTCTTGTTTAGAAAACTTTACAAAAAATCTCTAAACTCAGCTCTTTTTTTTTCGTGACTCTTCTTCTAGTTGATGCTATTTATTGGTTTCTTGTTTACCGCAAGAAATGGCTAAGGAATCTTCATCTTCTTCAACTTCTCATGGTCACTTTACTTCCACTACTAATTTGCCTGCCGCATAGATGGAAATAATCTATCATCATCCGTCTAGATAGGCTTACTTCTTCTAACTTCCTGTGGATCCAAAAATCGCAGCGGATTGTGTTCATATCAAGAGTAGTGTTGTCCGAAGAAAATGTGAAATGCGAGAGTTTCATAAATATGAATATCAGTATAATTAAGGATTTTTGGGTTTTAATTGAATTTTTGAATTCGAGGTTGGACCCATACATTATAGACTGGAGGTTATAAGTTAAAATATTATTTTTCCATGTCGCGTACCTATTTGATGTATAAAACTACATTTGTCTCAAAATAGAGTTAGGTTGAGGTGTAGACCAGTTTCCACGTGTTTCAGACCGCGTTGGAAATTTTTCCATCTTTTGATGAAATTGGGGTATTTTCCGGGGTTTAATTTAGGCTTAAGACAAAGGAGATAAACATGAAAACTATAAAGAAAATGTAAAATTACCACAAAGGGCAGTGAAACTATAAAGGGTGGGTGGATAGCTAAGGGGTAGTTTGGTCATTTTACCAAATTTAAACCCAATGCTTAAATAAGAAATCAAAAGGTTCATAACCAAAACCCTTCTCACTTCTTCGTCTCGACACCTTTTCTTCTCTATCGACTTCATGTCTCTCACGGTGATGACACTTGGTTCATCAACCTCTCCATTTCTCCCGTTACACTCGGCCTCGCCCTTTTCTCTTATGGCATGTTTGGTTCACATTTTAGTGAATCCAAACACATGGGATTAATTAGTGATGGGACTAACACATGGGTTTAGATAGTTTAGTCTCATTTTGTGTATCTTGTTTGGTTGAGAGTTTTAAGGTTGGGATTAAATGAGGTTGTACATGTACATTTACCAAAGTATCCTTTATATAAAAAACACCCAAACACCCCATTTCACACGTATAAATTGCAGGCTCTGTTATATGTCTCACAAAGCAAGTCATGAATTCTGCCTCTGCACTACTTCTTGCCACCACAGACTTCCAATATTCTTTCTATCTTCACTTTTCCGTCCACACTCTCCAACACCTTTTGCTGACCCCAGTGTATGGTCCGTCTTGCTACTCGCTATGTTAGAAAATCAGTCTCTGGTTTTAAGAAGTATGTTTCGAGAGCACACACAAGCACTACAAATTGGCTCAAAATCAATTTTTGTAGAATCTTATGATGGACACTTATTACAAATAGTCTTCAGGAGTGTAGAGAAAAAAAATGGATCGCGGTCGCGGTGGTCTGTCTCGCGAAGAAGATGAGCAGAAAAGGAGGGAGATCGATTGATTCGTGAGAATTGTTGTTTGGTGTTTGTGTTAATGGGAGGGGTAAAGTGGTAATCTCCTCCACCACCTACTAAGGATTAGCTAATCCCATAAAAAATGGTGGTATTATTTAATCCACTACCATGCCTCTTAACTAGTCCGTTGGCCTAGTTAATCCTCCGAGCAAACAGCGGATTAACTAGTCCAGTGTAGCTAATCCGGGCTAATCCCACGAACCAAACAGGTCATTAGTGTTCTCTCAACAGTCTCTCTCCCTCTCTCTATTGTATTTCCTCTTCCTCTCTTAACGGCTTCGCTCGTTCTCCCTCTCTCGATGGTTTCTTACAACTATTGGCGATAGCTCTCTCTTTCTCTCTCAGATAGTAATAATGATGACTCCACTGTCTAAATGAGTTCTATCATTATCTAAGGGTTTGTCAATGAGGAACGAAAGGAAAAAAAGGCAAGTAATGGTTGTTTCATTGGTGGCGGTGAGGATGAGTAAAGGTGAACATGACCTTAATTATGGTGAGCCTTTAGATTTGAAATTAAAGTTGTCGGATAGATGGTCGTATTTTAAATGAATTTTCATTAAATGCTTTACTAAATTAGGTAATTCTAGTAGGGATTTAATGGGTTTTAAGTTGGTTTCATTATATGTTGACCAGTTTTAGGTCATTTGGGATTAATTAGAATTAGTTTGAAGAAGATTTGCAAAATTAGTTCAATTCATGTTTTTATAGTTTTGCAGTTCAATTTTGTACAATGTTTGATGTTAATTTTAAGGGATCCAATTATGGTTTTTATTACAGATTTTTGGTGTATTCTAGTGTTTGTATATCTAATTTTGTTCACAATTGCAACTATATATGTGGTTGTAGTCGAAATTGTTTAAAAGCTATTACAAATATAGCAATACAGTTGCTAGTGTATATATGGTTGCAATTATAATTGTTGCAACTATAGCAGTTGCAACCAATTGTAACTAAGAGGAAAATGAGATAGTTTTATGTAAAGCTGAGGAAATGATGCTTTATGAAGTTTCTTTGTGATATTTCTTATTGAACAATTTAGTAGTTTAAATTGAATGTATGAAATTTTTAGGAAGCCTTTATATATGCTTTTATTGGAGTTTTGAACAAAACTGAAATTGAAACCTTTAGGGTTTTTTCTTGAATAATGAATAAGAACAAATTGGAAATTGATATAAGGATCTTAAATGTGATTCAAATGGGTTTGTAGTTTCTACAGAAAGGCATAAAACTTGGGGAACGCTATGTGAAGCTTCCCTTTACAACCAGTATTGAGTTGGTTTGACTGTAAGTAAACCCTACAGTGATTTTTATTATTTATGAAAATTATCTTTGTACTTGCATTTGTGTTTAGTCTGCATTGCATTTCGCTTTATTCTTAGTCATGAATACAGGTATACGGGTCACATTGTCATGTTCGATCTCGATTAGGTATCCCGTATAGGTCAAAAAACTAGGTGTGAGTAAATCTAGTAGAGACTAGATGTGAGTTAATCTGAAAGGGGACAATGTTGATTCCTGATAGCATGCATTGACTTCCATTACTATTTTTGGCTCATTCTTCGGTAAGCCAATTCGTTTGTGAAACTTAAATAGTAATGAAAGGATTTCGCGTTGTTATATAAATTTTTTGTTATTTGAAAATACAATTACATGTCTTCAAGTATTCGGAATAACATTTGCAAGAGTACAAAATAGTGTAGCAGCTTACTTACCAAACATCTTCGAGTTATTTTTTATGATGTCAAGTTCTCTATGAAGACAAGGAAGAACGGACAAGACACGAAGATTTTAGTGATTGTTTTTAAATTTAGATGTTTAATTCTCGATGTAAATTTTTCATATATAATGTTTGGGGTTTTGGGCTAGTGTAGGTTGTGAAACATTAGTAGATATGTTATTAAAGTCTCTTAATTTGGTTTAAAAGCAAGTTGAGAGGTTTATGTTCAATTTTTGTTCATTTTTAGATTGTAAGTTGTAACTAAGGTATTGGAGACTCTAAGTTAGTTTATATATTTCAATTTGACATATATTGTGAACTACGAGGAGGTATGAGTCCTTCTAGGTTTCTTCCCATTTTGTTATCTATTAGGTGGGTTTTTTGACATACCATTTTTAGGAGAGGTGTTGCCAAAATCTTTATAAAATACGTATATGATTTCATAATTTTCTCTAATTATGTAAATCAATAAATGAGTTTCATTCAGGATCTAAATTATGATTTAGAGAGTTATTAAGGATTGAAATCAAAAGTATTTTGAGGAATGAAGTTGATTGTATAGTTTATGTGCCCAATTAGGGTAATTAGGCTAATTCAAGACTTAGTGAAATCATTCTCCTCGTCTATTCGATAATTAACTCGCCAAATATGACGAGTGAGATTAGGAATAGAAAATTCAAAAGAGAATAGATTTGTGAAACGAAACTGAGCATAAATGGAAGTGAAATAGACTCAGGAAGTTCAAATTCATAAAAGTGTTGTAAGTAGTTTGGTACTAATATAAACGAGAAAAGTTATTAGTTATAAAACAAATGAGAACTTGGATGAGCAAGAAATCTAATGAATTCAATAATGTAAGAACTGAATATATACTTCATTGAAAATGAAAGTATCGAATTATTACAATTTTAAAACGCTCAAGAAAGTGACAAAATAGACTTAAATTAAGTCTCCAACGATTGAGAATCATTTTCTTAACATGAAATGAAATTGAGTATTATGGGAAACACAAAATATAAATACTTTGGGATTTAGAAAGAGGTTAGTACCAGTTATTGTAGTAATTAGGGATGACCAATTCTATGACACACTGCTTTAATTATTAACCAATTGTGAGTTACTTTTGAAAATAGTCTCAATGAAATAAAAAAGAGACATGAGTTTTTGAAATAGAAATTGATTAGACAAACTAATTTTTGAAAGGAAATCACAATTCAATTGTGACAGGTCCAGTTAAGTTGTCTAAGTCGGTTTCTACGAAAATAAAATACTTTGAAGCAAAGTGTTGTCTCCTTTGCAAAATAAAAACACGAAGTAAAGCAGAATAAAACCATTGTTTAAAACAACCAAATGACTTTCAAAAGAAATATTGAATATTTTGATTGTTTATCACTCGATTTACTTATGGATAAGGGACATTTAGTATAATGGTTTTATGAGTCAAATAAAGTAATGATAAAATGAACGGAAATAATTAAGTTAGAAGTAATCTTTGTTAACACCGTATTAGGTGTTGTTATGAAACAAAGATCATTAAAATCTCTAACTTGAAAATGAAAGATGTTAAGATCAACATGTTAGATGTTAAGATTGGGGAAAGCAATATGAAAATAGGTAGGATTAGCTATTAAATAAAACACAAGTGGTTGTGTTTTGAAATTCAAAGTACCATATAGTTACTTCTAACCAAATCAGATTTTGATGCATAACACTATGACCTTAAATATAACACATGAAGATATAGACTTAATGATTGAGTATTAGTAACTGATTTGTATAGGAAATTAGTAAAGACTTATATATTGTGAGAATCTCCATTGATATGACTTAAATGATTGAAATAGCATCCTTAAAAAGGTTGATTAATTTTTATGTTGTTTGAAGTACTGAAAATTTTAAATTTTCTATCTCTTCAGTTGAACAACAACAGACAAGTGAAATCATCAAAATTGAATTGATGATCAATAAGATATTCAGTTATCTTATGCAATTTCTTAAAAGTTACCAAAATTCTTTTTAAGAGAAAGAAAAGTAAAAATAAAAACATGAGACAGACTGAAAGAATAAAGGCAATAACAAACAATTAGTCTGTTTGAGTGATGAATTTATCTATTTCAAACAAAAATCAGTTAAGGAAGATTTTTTAATTAGTTGAATGATCACAAAAATTCACATCATCCTTAACTATATTTTCGAAAAGATAAGAGATATAAAATTGCCTTTTCAGTTAAAATTAAGTAGTTATAAGTTGCCTAAATGTCGACAAAGTTTGGATAAGTTAGTAAAGGGACCAAGAACGTGATAATGTGAGAATAGCAGAGATTGATGAAATGGAATCAAGTAGAATCTGGATCATAATCATGATTCATTCATAGCATAGAGGACTAGTGTGGTGCCTACCTGTCTTTGAATAATCGAATGATTTAGTGATAGTCAGTATAATAAAGTTTATGGAGTTTCATTAGAGTTAATTAGAAGCTGAAGTATAAGCAAATAAATGGTCAAGAATTCTCACATTAGTATGAAAATGGAAAATTTAAGGTTAATGAGTGTTGAGTTTTAGGGTTTATACGTAACGAGAAATTCAAAACAATTTTGGAAACACCCCAACAAGATCGAAAATAAGTTCCATTAAACTAGGTTTATAAAAGTAAACTATACCTTAATATGTGATTTCCTTCTCTAATTGTTCGATCTCCAAGACATTCAAGTGCACATCATCTATCAAAAATTCACACACAAATATTGACCACAATTTGGAGTGCTAGCCCTAAGAAAGGTTCAAAACAATTTTCTTTTCCTTCCAAAAAACCAGAGAACTCGAAAATAGTAAAAACAAAAATCTTATTTCATTTTTGGGGGTTCAACCCCTATTTACATATGTAGATAAGCTCATTTAAAAAACCTATTCGTAATACAACTATTACATTTAATGAATTCAAGCAAATTACACAAACGCCCTTATTAATAAGTTATCATATAACAAATTGTAAGGGCTTTATCGTATGAATTTTATATGATAAAATTCATTACTCTGGACTAATTGAAATTGCGCAAAGTCATTCTTTGTGTGTGACCCAATAGGTTTGCGCGACGTTGGAAGTGAAATAAAACCATTTTAGTTTACAAGTTATACGCAGTCTCTAGCGAGACATTATGACTACCTAAGTAGCAAGAATATCAAAATCAATACAACCTAATTAATAACATATATCATATCCTTTTGTCGTGCGATATAATTTGATTTAACATAAGACATAGAAAGTCACCCTTAATGTTCAATCGTATTAGTCTTGATCTTTAGGTAGACTGAAAAAATTCAAATGATATTAATCATATCAATTCACTTAGACTTGACCATTTAACAATCTAACATATCGAGAGATCCACTGATATCTTTCTTTGTATGAGATGGACAAATTCTATCTTGATTACACACCTTCATATATTACTCACATGGTAACCAATCACAATCTTTATAATCATCCGGTTAAAGAGAACAATTGATTTTGTCAAATAACCACGCTCATAATATTGAAGTCTATGTTAATCTCAAGTCAAATGACTAAACGATATACCTACTATGAGTAACACCTATAACTTAATCCATGTGGTGTTTTCATAGCGGCTCGATCCACTACCTTGTTCCCTAACAAGTACTTTTGATCTTAATTCGTATCCATATACGCATAATCACACATGACCATCAATCAAGATTCACATTAGTTTTAACTCATTATAATTCCCAGTATAATGAGTTACTAGGGACATTTAAGATATTTCAACAAATACCCATGGATCTTATTATATGGTAAACATGCAATATCATATAATAAAATAACAAACGAAAATCTCTATTTTATTAACTAAAATTATAAGATAAAAGATGTCTATAGATTGATCTAGGGCACGTGCCCCAACATCTCCCACTTACACTAAAGCCAATCATTTATGTATTTAATACCTAATAACCTAACAAGACCATCATGTTTCGTTTGTGGAAGAGCCATTGTCAAAGGATCTACAACATTATTTTCTGTATGAACTCTGGAAATCTTGATGTCTCCCCTCTTAATGATTTCTCAAATGAGATGAAAACGTCTAAGTGTATGTTTGGATAGTGGTGTGATCTTGGTTCCATGGCGTGTGCTATGGCCCCGTTATTGTCACAATAAAAGCAAACAGGGTTAGCTATACTTGGAACCACACTAAGTTCATAAATGAACTTTTTGACCCAAACTGCCTATTTAGTTGCACCAAATGTTGCAATATACTCGACTCTATTATATAATCTACCAAGTGTCTTGCTTTTAACTTTTCCAGCTCACTGCACCTCCAGTCAATATAAACATATATCCAGACTATGATATGAAGTCATATATATTAGTTTGAGAACTTGCATGCATGTAACCATTTACAACAAGCTCGTCTTCCAAACTTCTATATACTAAGAAAAGTTCTTTAATCATTCTCAAGTACTTAAGAATGTTCTTTACTGCTATCTAGTGACTCTTACTAGGATCAGATTGATATCTGCTTGTTGCACTCAAAGCATATGATACATCAGGTCAGGTGCATAACATGACATACATGATAGATCTAATAGCTGATGCATATGGAATCGTATTCATGCGCTCTCGCTCATCATTAGTCTTATGACATTAAGTCTTACTGAGACTTATACCATGATACATTAGCAACGACCCTCTTTTGGAGTCTTGCATTTTGAACCTATTTAGTACATTGTCAATAGAAGTACTTTAACTTATACCGATCAAACTTTTGGATCTATCCCTATAGATCTCAATCACAAGGATGTAGACTGCATCTCCTAATTTTTTTATTGAGAAAAAACCTCCTAACCAAGACTTAACACTTTACAAGGTTGGGATGTCATTTCCAATAAGTAATATATCATCAATATATAGTACCAAGAAAACAACCACGCTACTACTGACTTTCTTGTATATACATGGCTCATCTTCATTTTTAATAAAATAAAATTCTTTAATTGCTTTATCAAAATGAAGATTCTAATTTCGAGAAGCTTGCTTTAATCCGCAAATAGATCTTTGAAGCTTGCACACCTTCCTAAAATTCTTGGGATGAACAAACCCTTCAGGTTATATCATAAACACGTCCTCAAGTAACTTTCCATTTTGAATAGCTGTATTAACATCCATTTGCCATATCTCAAAGTCAAAATATGTGGCTATGCCAATTAGAATTTTAATGGATTGAAGCATGGCTACTAGAGAAAAAGTTCCATCATAACAAACACCTCGAGTTTTTATGAAACCTTTTACTACTAGCCGTGCTTTATAACTGTGCACATTGCCATCCATGTTGGTTTTCTTCTTGAAAAACCTTTTACATCTAATGTTCTAACCACCTTCAGGTAAATCAATCAAGTTCCAAACTTGGTTATCATTCATGGATTGCATCTTAGAATTCATGGCACTAAGCAATTTATTTGCCTTAGGGCTAAACACAGCCTCCTAAGAAGTAATAGGCTCATTTTGATATATAAGTAATGCCTCACTATTATCATTAATAAGGAATCCAAATCTCTTAAGCTAATGTCTTACCATGTCAAATCTACGCGGGCCTTGCGATACCTATAGAGGTTCAACTATTTCAAGACTTTGTTGATCTCCTACTGGTGGTTGAGTGTTTATTTGTGGTTTTTAAACTTCTTCAAGCCTTACTATAATCCTATTGTTATCTTTTGAAAAAAACTCTTTTTTCATAAAGACACAATTTCGAGCAACAAACACTTTGCTCTCGACGAGATTATAAAAGTAGTATCCTCTAATGTTTTTTTAGGATAGCCAACAAATACACACTTGGTAGATCTGCTTGATAATATTCTTGAAATTTTTCTTCGTACGAAAACCTCAAAACCCCAAATCTTAAGGAAAAACAAACTTGGTATTTTCCCAAACCACATCTCATATGGTGTTTATCAACCATTTTAGAAGAAATACGATTCAGTGTAAACGCAACACTTTCTAAGGCATAGACCTAGAAGGAAATAGTAAGATCTACATGACTCATTATAGATTGAACCATATCCAATAAAGTCTGATTTTTCCTCTTAGAAACACCATTTCATTGTGGAGTTGCTGGAGGAGTTAACTAGGAGGCAACCCTACATTTTCTAAGATAATCATCAAACTTTTGGCTTAAATATTCACCACCTCGATATGATCAAAGTGCTTTAATAGTTTTACCAAGTCGATTTTGCAATTCATTCTAAAATTGTCGAAACATCTCAAAAGATTCACCTTTATGTTTCATGGGCTACACGTGACCATATCTACTGAAATCATCGATGAAAGTAACGAAGTACCGATAACAACCTCTAGTCATTATGTTTATATGATTACATACATCAATATGTATTAGTCCAAATAAATCATTTTCCCTTTCACTATGTCTAATAAAATGACTCTTTTTTATTTTGTCTAGTAAATAAGATACACATGTTTCATATGATTCAAAATCAAATGAATCTAAAAGTCCATCTTTATAGAGTTTAGATATGTGTTTCTCATTTTTGTGGCCAAGACAACAATACCAAAGGTAGGTTTGACTCAAATCACATGACTTGAGTCACTTTGTACTTACGTTCAGAATATGAGTATTTGTGGACCTTTTTATGTTTAGAATATAAAGACCATCACGTAAATCAACATTCGCATAGAAAACGTCTTTACGAAAAATAGAGCATTTATTATTCACAATAAAGAAATTAAAACCATCCAAATCCAAACATGAAACTCAAATGATGTTTCTACTCAAGGCAATGACATAATAACAATTATTTAAAACTAAAACAAGTCCACTAGGTAAAATTAACTAATAACAACCTTCACGACTCTTATTAAAAATGTGAGATCAACATCCAATATCCAATACCTAGGAATCACTGGTAGACAAGTTAACTTCAATAATGTAAATACATGAAGCAATAGTTGCGCTACTTTTTTTTTTCTTTAGATCTTCAAGATAAAGCTTGCAATTTCTAAGCCAATGCCTAGGTGCATGGCAAAAATGACAATTTTCTTCTTTTTCCTTTTCCTTCTAGGATTGTGAAGTAGAAGCAGCCTTAGGCTAAACTTGTTCTAAAGGCTTTGTGACACTCACAACTGCCTTGGCAACTTTAGCCTTGCCTTTGCCATTTTTCTTCATAGCCTTTCCTTTCTGAACCATCAACACATTAACAATGAATTTCTTGACATTCTGCTCAGCATTTTTAAGCATCAAATGCAACTCTGAGATAGACATTTTCATGTTATTCTTAATGTAGTTCATCACAAATTGTGAAATACTATCAGGCAATGAATTTAGGATCAAATTGGTAGCTAGCTCTTGTCATATGGGAAATCTAAGTATGTCAAGATGGTCAATATAGCCTTTCATTTTCAGAACATAAGGACTAACTGATGCACCCTCAACTATTTTCCCAGAATGAAGGTTCTTGACTATCTCGAACTTTCTTGCGTAGCCTACTGTTGGAACATTTCCTTCAGCATCATAACCATATCATAAGCTTCCATGTGTTTCATGTCCTTCTGAAGTTCAGGAACCATGGTTGCCAACATAATGCATGCAACGTTAGTCAAGTCGCTGACATGCTTGGTATGTGCATCCTTCATGACTCTTAAAGCAATGGCTGATGGTTCCTCAGGAATAGGATCATCCATGTCCTACAACTTGCGTTTATGCTTAAGAACAATTTTGAAGTTTTTGAACCAGTCAAGAAAGTTTGTCCCAGACAACTTATCCTTCTTAAGGATGGTTCACAATGACAAGGGATTAGTGTGATTTGAAGAAGCCATAGATCTACATCAAAGATTACGCAAAATTTCATTTTAGTATAGAGGAATAGACTCCCACTAAATTAACAACCCTTCTAAAAATACTATGTTAGTTTAAGGGACTAAAATCCATGTCTCACCTAATTTCTAGACATCTAAGGCATGACTCTTTGAATTAGGTTACTTAGGTAGGTAAATTTTTACTAATTACATCATATGTAATTTTTAGTTGTTTTTATAAGATTATGATATCTTATGTCTTAGCATGTTTTATCTCATCTTGTACCTAAAGCCCACAATCGTTTTGATAGCTTGATAAAGTCTAACCATTTCAAACAATAGAGTAACCGTTACTTAACTTGCTTTACCAAGATAACACAATATACTCTGTAGAGGCGACCTATATTAATGTGATTGAAGCCTTGAAAAATGTTTGAGAATGGACAACACTTGACTTAAAATCTAGAATAAGGATTTTTTATTTGTTTTAGTGATCATAAATTAAACAAGATAATAATCATATATTACAATGCATGTACAATCATTAAAAAAGTTAGGAAATTTTATTAATATTGACTATTATATGAATTCCCTTACGCTACTTAACAAGCAGTAAAGCGGTATCCATTGGTGAGTCAATGAGCGATGGTTCCGAAAAATCTTAATTAAAGCATTTTTAATTAAATTGGGCTCACCTCTAACTTAATATCTTATCCTAATCTAATTAGAATTTAAGATACTTTGAATCCTTATCCAATATGAATGTGTTATATATCTCACCTATCTTATAGCATTTGTACTTTTTATCCGATTAAAAATTTATCTTTTTATCTAATAGGAATATACTAATAAATAACCACAATGAGATATGCGATCAAAACAAAATTCGATTCTTATTCATACAAAACAAGCAATTGAATCAATAAATGAACTATTAATCATGTAATCAACACCATAATCATATTAAATTAAACATATTAGCCTAATCATGTTTTTTTGTTATAGAGATATACATAATTATTGAACAAAAGTGAAATATGTACTAAACACCAGAATTACATTAACTTAAACATGACTTCTACAATGAACATACAAAATTCGCATTGTTCAATATTAAAAACATATGTTAATCGAAATATTCTAAATACGAATTCTATCATCGAATCAAATCATGTGTATGTATCAAATACATGAATTAACAACATGCTTTAAAAATAATTCTCGATAACAATTATACATAACCTATATGTACATCATATATACATTAACCAAGATCATGTTATCACACATATATCACATATACATCAGAGAAAACATGCAACTATTTACTGGAACCGAGCCTATAGCTATGATACCATTTTGGGGTTTTGAGGTTCATATGCAATGAAAAATTTAAAACAATTTTTAAAAACCCCAATATGATCAAAAATAAGTTCCATTAAACTAAATCTATAAAAGCAAACCATACCTTAATCTGTAATTTCCTTCTCTGATTGTTCGAAGTCCAAGACTTTCAAGCACACGTCCTGTATCAGATATCCATACACAAACGGTGATCACAATTTAGTGTGCTAGCCCCAAGAGATATTGAAAATATTTTTTTCTTTCTCTACGTAAATTCAGAGAACTCAAAAATTGTAAAAACAAAAATATTATTTTATTTTTGGGATTTCAACCTCTATTTATATGTGCTAATAACATCACTTAAAAACTTGTTCATAATACAACTATTGTATTTAGGAAATTTAAGCAAATTACACAAACGCCCAATGAATAAGTTATCATATAACAAATCATAAGGGATTTTATGTCATGAATTTAATCATATAAATTTATCACTTTGGACCAATTGAAATTGGACAAAGCCATTCTTTGTGTGTAACCCAAGAGGTTCATGCGACGTTGGTAGTGAACTAAAACCATTTTAGTATACGAGTCATAAGCGATTGCTAGGCATTATGACTACCCAAGTAGCATGAATAGAAAGTCGATATAACCTAATGAATCACATATATCATATACTTTTGTCATGCGATGACAAGTTAATAATTAGACACATTTTATAGCGTAATTTAGGTTGGTTTACACATAAATAGTGATATTACACTAGGTATTTTCTTATTTTTGTGATTTCAAGTTTAAATAGGAAAATGAAGAAGTGAAAGAAAAGAGAATAAAGAGTAAAATAGCCAATTGGAAAACTACACCAGTGATTAGCCAGCGATTTGGAATAACACTAGGAATCGCCATTAAAATTAGCAGCAGAAGAAGGCCAGTGAATTTACGCGAATTGGAGAATGAACTAGAAATCACTAGCTGAATCAGTGGACCACTTAGAGCTAAACTCAATGATTTGCTCAACAATTTATGTATAAATTAGGAATCACTGACTAATCGCTAAGGTCGGTTACGTGATTTTAAGATTAATATGAAGAATTTGAGTTTATTTAAGATATGTATACTCAAGGAGACTGTAAAAAAGGCCAGAGAGCTTCAAACTAACTTTATCCTTATGTTTTTCTCTTGGTTTTTAATTAGTTTTATTATCTATGTTTGAAGATACATTGGAGCTTTGATTTATATTAATGTACTTATTTATTCATTATATTTTTAATTATATTTATGCATTGTTTATTTCTAGTGTGAGTGAGTAGTCTATTAATCTAAACAAACCCTAGATAATTTAATATATTTTAAATTGCTAGATAGTTATAATTAAGGAATCATGAACTTAATGCTTTAAATCTATTCATCTACGTCAATCACGGATTTAACAAGTTGTTTTTGCGTATTACAATTAAATGAGATTAGTATTACATGTATAGTTGCAAAATTGTTATATGGTATTATGATTCTAATTCTATGTCTATAGTTATTGACAATAATTATAAAAGTAGTAACTAGGATTAATCTATATAACATTTTCTGAGTGGTTGTTCTAGATAATTGTGTTCTAAGTTGTTTATTATCGTTTTCAGTAATATTGGCTTAGATTAGGCATGATTTTCACTAAGTGTAATGCTATTATATTTCTATGGTGTTGCATTTTATTCAATAGGTAGATTTAAAATGATAAAAATGTGGCATTTTCATTGAATTTAGGAAAATTGGTGGCTAGCTAAAGGCTGTTAACCTATTATGAAGTAGGATTTAATGATTCCAATGTTCCACGTATGTTATGATTAGAACTAGAGAGTGGAGTGATATTATGCTCTAAGTGTTTGAAAGCAATCCAAATATATTATATTATTTAGTAGGGGTTTGTTTAGATGTTTGTTTATTTATATTGAATTGAATTTGAATATTGTTTAAGTTAGTTTGCATTTGAATTGTTCGAATTAGTTTAGTTAGTTTGATTAGTTTAGCTAGTTTGATTATTTAAGTTAGTAGTCATAGTTTTTAGTTATTTAATATTTTACTTTCCATTTAATTAGATTAACTAAACTAATAGAAACAAGAAAAAATATTTTCCCTTGACATTTGCAAAATCTTTGTGGAGACGATATCTCATTTATCACTACTACAAGTTAACAGTAAAATACAAATTATTGTGCACGCTCGATATGTGTCAATTTTTGGCACCATTATCAAGGATTTTTAGATAATTTCTAAGGATTCTAGATGCTGTATAGTCTACACACTTCGCCGTGTTAATTTAACCAGATCTTTATGTCCGTTTGATCCTGAATTAGATAGAACTTTTAATTGGAGTTTAAGACAACAACAACTTAGGGAAAATTAGCTAATAGGATGGAAGACAACAATAATAATGTTATTGGCAATGTTATTAATAATAACAATGATAACAGAGTTATCAATAATAATAGAAAACTCACTTTTAGACAAGCAAATCAAAATGTTACAGCGTATGAGCTATGAGCATAGCATACCCCGATGGATTTCCTGAATCTGAACTTAGATGTGGATTTATTAGCGTCTTACCTAACTTCTATGGTAAAGACAATGAAGAACCACATAAATTCATAATTGAGTATCAACATAAAGTTAATGGAATGAAATCGAAAGAAGGTACTTTAGAATTAGTCAAACTTAAGGCTTATCCTTTTGCATTGAAAGATCAAGCACAAGACTGATTGTTCTATCTCCTATAAGATTCGATAACTACATAGACTTAAATGTTAGAAGCTTTCTTAGATGAATACATGCATGCCAGAAAAACCAGTTCTATAGAAAGCAAATTCCAATTGTGAAGATGAAAGATGATGAAAACTTTAATAAATTTTAGGATATATTTCAAAGACTAATTTCTTATTGTATACAACATAGATATACTCAAAGAGCTTTATTAGAATATTTTTATGAAGGACTCAATCACTTCGAACAAATACACTAGACACAATATGTGGTGGATCTTTATTTGAGATAACATCTACTCTAGCGAAAGAAGTTATTGATAAAATGACAAGATAATATAAACAATATGGTGAAAAGGTTGAATCGTCAAGAAAGAAACTCCATGAAGTTGATAGTAAGAAAAATAATGCAACTAATAATAAAAATTGATGAATTATCTAAGATGGTTAAGCTGTTAGTTAATGATAGATCTAATCAAGTTAAGGCTTGTACATTTTGTAATGAAGTTACATATCCTACAAAGGTGAGTCTTACTCCGCATGGATAAAATATTGAAAAGGTTGATGCAATGATGAATCAACTTTCGAGTCTCCTAAGAAATCAATATAATAATAATATTTATTATCCTAGAAGACTAAATCCAAATCTTAGTCATGGTCCTTAAAATTAGAATTATAACACTTATATACCAAGATCATAAATAGAACCTGCACTTAATCAACAACCTCAACAAAACACTTAATCTATTAATCCAAATTTGGAGAAAATACTGCATAACTTTATAAGTCAAATTCATCAAAACTTTATGCATATTTCTCAAAATCAAATTAAGACTGACACTACTATTAATGAACTAAAAAATCAGTTAAGTCAAATGAATTTACAAATAAATAGGTTAAGTACTCAACAAAGTAGTCAAGCTAAAGGACCTACTCAAACCAATATTGTCTTACTAATCAAACACAAGTTAATGATATATTTAGTGATACAAAAGACACAAATATAATTGGTAAGACACCTAAACAGAGTAGTAAATAGAAAGTTCATATGACTATTGAAGAAAAAGAAGAAATGATGGCTAATATCATTCCTACTACAGAATTGATAGATGAACAATTGAAGTACATACCTTTTCTTGGAAGGTTGTACCCATGGTATTTAGCCAGAGTTGAAACATATGAAAGTATTTATAAAAGTCTGAATTAATTGATAAGGATAAAAATGATAAGATTTCTGATAATTTGAATGAAGGTTGTACCAATGATTAGCTGATGCAAGGGATGAAGAAATCAATGAAGACATTCTTGAATCATTTAGGAAAATAAAAATCAATAAGCCATTTATGGAATCAATTATACAATTTTCTAATTATGATGAAGTTTTAAAAAATTATCTGAATCAAATGATGAAATTTTAGAAGAATCTAATGAAAATTTAGGATTAAAAGCGTATGCTTTAATTAAAAATAAAACACCCGAGAAATGTTCCGACCTAGGGATGTTTGAAATTTCTATCACAATAAGTACTTATTTTATAGATTTCGCTATGTGTGATCTTAGAGCATCAATAAATGTTATGTCACTCAAGTTATATGAGTCATTGAAAATAAGTTAATTGACCAATATACCTATTAATCTTATCTTAGATGACAACACTATTACTATACCCTATGGCTTACTAGAAGATGTCTTAGTCAAAGTAAATGACTTAAATATTTTTCACTGATTTCTATGTCATGAAAATGGGAGATTCAATAGCAGCTAAGTCCCCATCTATACTTTTAGGAAGACCATTCCTTAAAACAGCTAAAACCAAGCTAGATATCTTCAAAGGAACAATGACTATGGAGTTTAAAAACAAAATTGTCACTTTTCGATTCAATGACGAATATATTTATGGAAACTCTGATGAATTTGCTAATGAACAAACTAAGGATAATGAATCTTTAAAACTAAATCTTCACGAAGATAAAATATATGCTATTAATGTATTAAAAATGGAATATGGAAATGCTAAGACCACGAACAAGCAAGGTGAAGATACTTCTAATCAACAGACAACAATTCAAGAATGGAGGATTAAGCAACTAAACAATGTTGAGAATAAAAACATGGAGGAATTTAAATCTACGAAAAATAAGAAGAAAAAGAAGAATCAAATAATTGTCATGCTCGACGATCTAGGAGATATACATATATAAACATAAAGGCCAAATGGGCTTGATACTTTAAAGCTATATGTGATACGGGTTTTAAAGCAAACTACATGCCAATTCATTTTTTCTTTCACACTAAATTGGAATTGGATGTTCTTGCTTCTGAAAAGGTTACTCAACCAAATGGTTATTCAATAAAATCAATAGTTGTGGTTATTAATGTACCAGTTCAAATTGACAAGTATATTATTCCCACAGACTTTTTGGTTATACCATACTTCGTCAACAAAGATCCTCCATTAATCTTAGGATGACATTTCTTAGCCATTTCACAAGCTGTCATGGATACTCTAAGCAAGATAATTACATTTCGAGTGCATGGGCGAGCAATCACTTATTGAAATGCATAAGAGTGGATAATCCTACACTTAAGTTCATAGAACCAGTCTAAAACTGCGTAGTTCAGTCGAGCCAATGACATTAAACGAAAGCGCTTTATGGGAGGCAGCCCATACTCTCTCTTTATTTTCATATTTAGTATTAGGGTTAGTTAGTTGTTTTAATATTTCCTTAAATTTTGACTCCTATAATAGGGATATTTTAGGAACTCAAATTTGAAATAGTTTCATGTAAGAGGGGTCAATTGAAGCAATTTATTTTTGTATTATATTATTTTATGCATTAGCTTTATGTTAATTAGTTATTTATGGAAATAAAATATATTATTTAATATGTATCATAGCTAAATTATGAAAACTTTGAATATTTTTACCTTTATTGAATATATCTATGTGACAATTAAATGGGAAACTCGATTTAATTAGATAAGCATCAAAATTAAGCTTGCGATTTCCATTTATTCCAGTTTGTATTGAAAATAGCTAAGAAAATTGGTAGCAGTATGTAGAGTTTTCAGTGTAAATTTGAGTCAGTGATTTCTCACCAAATCAAGCTTATAATTAGAAATCTCTAGATAAATTGCTAAGCCACTAACGTTCATTTCTAGCGATTTTATCAGCGATTCTTCAACAAATCCACTTAAACTCTAATTCCTAGACAATGAATTCGAGTTTTAAAATAAAAACCCCAAATCACCACATTTAAACCCTTCATACTCATAAATAATTGCATTATTTTTATCAAGAAACCAATTTTTGACTAAATTTAACCTTCCAAAGCTGAATTTTAGTTTATTTAAGTGATTCCCACTTTACTCACACATTCTACACAAAACTTGGTGAATTTTGAAAGTGTAGAGCCACCACCTAGGGCTTGAGTAAGGAAGTTCATATTGGAGCTTGGAGGAGTTTCATAGAGAAGAATTTTGAGTTCCATACTTGAAATATTCACTTTCAAGAAGTTAATCAGCGATTAAAATTTTAATTTTTAGTCGATCTTGAATAGGAGCTCAAGTTCAAAATTTTTACTCTATAAATGGTTTTAATATCAAATGATTTCTATTTTAATTCTAGTATGGGAGCGATGTGATAATTTGTTTATCACTATTAAAATTTTGAACAATATCTCCTATATGGCGAGTGGATCGACTCTATACACAAGCTAATTTGAAACTACGTTTGAAACTACGTTTGAAATGAGTTTGGTGTTTTTTTGTCAATATTTATTGATGGATTTGGATTACACACAAAGTTCAACTTTTCTCAATGATGTTTTATCAATAACTTTCATATAAATTTTAAACTTTCAATCTCAAAATGATTTTTTCGATGATTTCTCACTTTCGATAGATAAGTCGAATTTCACCAAACATCTTTTCGACAAATTTGGTTTGAAATGATTTTACAAGTTTATAATTTTACTTATACAATTCCAAATGGCCGGAGGTGGTAAGGGTAGAAGTTCATAAGAGGAGAAAGGGAAGGGAAAGTTAATAGAGAAACCAAAAACCAAACTCAAAGTCTCCCCATCAATATCTTTTAACACACCTAGGATTAGACTGTTAAGAGAACTTACTCCACCTTTATCATTTTGTTTTAACACCGTGGATGATTATGTAGAAAAGAAGGACATAGAAGAAGTTGATCAAGAGATACCGAGAAAGAAGATTTTGTCAATAAGAAGGCCTATGAAAGATTTAGGAATGATATACTTAAATATAAAAAGTTAATGCCAAAGAGGGGATTTAATGTGAAGAACAAATTGAAGTATAGTCCTATGATCCTAGATATCATTGAGGCTAGGAACTAGGGACTATTGACTAAGGATTACTACCACGTAGACCTAAAAGACGTTCCTAGTGAATAAGGGTGTGATATCTTAGTGATTGAGTTTTATGCCAATACATATGGAAGTTAGAGTAAGACCGAGTCTCGAATTCGAGGAAAGACAGTGGACTATTATGTAGCATGAATAAATTGATATTTTGGATTACCATATTTTACCAAAAACAAAATGGTGAGTACCACAAACTCAAGTATGATATTAAGTACCACTACCCCACTGAGGCAATAAGGGGAGGTTTAGAGGCAATCCATGTAGAATGATTTATTTTTTATATGGAAGGGTACCCTAAACACATAAACACCAAATTTCTCGGGAAGACCACTAAAGCTTGGTGTTATTTCATCAACGCCAGCTTACAGCCGTCCCTCCAGTACTACGAGATAGTGAACTATAAAATCGCCTAGTTTATGACATTGTCAAAGGATTAGGATACTTGGATAATGGCAAAATCATTTATGAATCAATTATGAGTTCCATCACAACCAAGAAGAATGATGAACTTCATTTATCCTTGATGATTACGACATTTTGTAGGATGGACCAAATGAATATGACAAGCCTTGATAATGAGGTTTTACCAGAGAAAACCATTACTGATTAGGTTATAAAGAGATATGGAATAGTGAATGGTTATGTAGACACAGAGGATGAGAAAGAAAAAGGCTGAAATAGCTAGAAGAGAAACCGAGTAGAGAAGGAAAATCATAGATGACACGAGGAAAATCTTAGAAGAGATGTCGAAAGCTAAAAATGATCCAAACGTGGAACAACTTGCTAGGGATTATGACAAATTATACATGGAAGAATCGAAGTTGGCTTTCATGAGTGCAATTTTACGCAATCAGATGACCACCTTCCGTAATTAAGAACTGGTGTTTGAGAACTAAAGAGCCTTAGTAATGAGCATCTACATAATGGAGCTTACGATGTCCAGGAGAAACATACGTCAAGGAGGCACTGAGGTTCCTGTACCATCTACACAGATGAGATTACCACTTAGCAGTAATCTTGATGTTCCGATAATGCTAGATCAGGAATACCACCTCTACGACCGCATTGTGAGCTACCAGCCTAGAGGATTGATACAATGGAGGATGATTATGATTGACTTTCGGACGCCAACATTGATTCCCTTATTATATTTTATTTTCTATGTCTTTGAGTGATACTACGAGAGACCCTTTATGCAATTCCGATAGTGGTTATATACTTTGTGTTTATGGTGGTATACTATAAGTTACATTTTGTTCAATACTTGGAAATGATATTTGATACAATTGATTTATAATGGTGATATTTATTCAATAAGTTTCTATTGACTTTATTATTTTCTAATTAATTTCTTGATGATCAAATTTACAATTTTATTGATCCTTTTGTACTTCACATGGTATGTTTGTTATGTTGAAAATCAGACTTCTTTTTAAAATTTAGAGGACAAGGTTTAGAATAAGTTTAGGGGTATTTTAGGTGAAGTATGACATTGATGGCAATGAAAGGAAATAAAAGTAGAAGAAAAGTCTAGAATTACTTTTAATATGATATTCAAGTAAGTTGACGAAATTTTTCAAATTTCTTCCAAATTAAAATATGATTTTCATTTAATTTTATTTTATTAAGAATGATAATGAATATATAATAGATTTTGAATTGAAGTGATATTTTTAATACCCTAATGAATCTTATAATAGAAAGAATTAATTATCCTTTTTGATAAACCTTACTACTTGATGTAAACACTAAATTGAATGCCGTGTGTTAGTCATGATAATGGGTAGAAAATCGAAACAATAGAGCAAGATCAATAAGATAGACTTCTAAGAATCTTGTGATACAAAGGCTATTTTTTAAGTTTTTTATAGTATATATATGTATATAGAAAGCTATTATGCCACAATTGAAAGAAGAAATAGGTTAGAAATCGATGAATTTCTATAAGTTAGAAAAAATATATTTTTTTTAACTTTAGTGGATAGTGGGAATTATAGAAATAAATATAAATAAAGTCCTATAGATTCCAAAGGAAATCTATAGGAAAATGTGAAAATTTCTAAAGGAAATGGAACAGGGACTTAAAAAGAAGAGCAAGAAAAATATAATAAAAAAATAATTAGAATCAAGTAGGAAAAAAAATGAATGAGATATGAAAAAGACGGACATTCTTAAACTCTTCAAAGAAAAGATTTTACTCGAGTACTTGAAGCTAGAGTTTAATAAAGTATTTCTTAACAAACATGTTTTAAATGATATATTCATTGGCATCTTCATAAAATTCCTATTGATTTTGATTGTGGTATTATTATAAAGTATTTTATAAAATTGAAATTAATCTAGTGATTTTTGTGTTTGGAGATTCTATAATAGTTATCATAAGCTTGATGTTTGTCAGTGGAGATTGATAAAACTTATATAATGTATTGACTTTGGCAATGAACTTTTAGTTCTAAAGAGTGTTACATTAAGTGGTTAAGTTATCATCAAGTGATGTTTTGTTTTGTCCAGATATAATCACTTCTATTTTAAAATCTCTATTATTTGAAGTTAAGATGAATTAACTTGAAATCAGCATATAAGAATGAAAAAAATGATATGATTGATAGTATTCTTTTGCTCGGGGTGGCAAAGTGTTGAGTTTGGGGGTATTTGACAAGTTAATAATTAGACACATTTTATAGTGTAATTTAGGTTGACCTTACACATAAATGGTGATATTACATAAGGTATACTCTTGTTTTTTTGTGATTTCAGGTTTTAAACAGAAAAATGAAGAAATGGAAGAAAAGAGAACGAAGAGCAAAATAGAAAACTTGGAAACTACACTAGCGATTAGCCAGTGATTTGGAATAACAAAAGGAATTGCCATCTAAATCGCTAGCAGGAGAAGGCCAGTGAATCCACAGTGAATTGCAGAATGAACTAAAAATTGCTAGATGAATCGGTAGAGCACTAAGATCTAAACTTAGTGATTTGTTAAGAGATTTGTATTTAAATTAGGAATCATTGACAAATTGCTGACATTAGTTATTGATTTTTTACATTAATATGAAGAATTTGAGTTTATCTAAGATATGTATACGCAGGGAGACTATAAAAAATGCCAAAAAGCTTCAAAATAACTCTCTCCTTTTGCTTTCCTCTGGCTCATTGTCTATGTTTAAAGATGCATTTGAGCTTGATTTATTTTAAAGTATTTATTTATTCATTATGTCTTTTAATTATATTTATGCATTGTTTATTTCTAGTATGAGTGAGTAGCCTATCAATCTAAACAAATCATATATAATGTAATATATTTTGGATTGCTAGATAGTTCACGAATTTAACAAGTTGTTTTTGCATATTACAACTAAAGGAGATTAATATTACATGCATAGTTACAAATGTGTCTTGTGTATTATAGTTCTAATTCTATGTCTATATTTACTGACAACAATTATAGAAGTAGTAACTAGGATTATTCTATAGGGAATTTCCTGAGTGGAAGTTCTAAGTGATTGTAATCTAAGTTGTTTATTATGCGGCTTTGGTAATATTGGCTTAGATTAGGCATAATTTTCACCGAGGGTAATGCTATCGTATTTCTATGGTGTTGCATTTTATCCATTGGGTAGATTAACAATAATAAGAATGTGGAATTTCCATTGAATTTTTAAAAAATAGATTGCTAGCTAAAGACTATCAACCTATTATGAAGTAGGATTTAATGATTCCAAGATTCCACGTATATTATGATTGTAACTATAGAGTGAAGTGATATTATATTCTAAGTATTTAAAAGCAATCCAAATATATTATATTGTTTATTGGGAGTTTGTTTAAATGTTTGTTTATTTATATTGAATTGAATTCGAATGTAGTTTAAGTTAGTTTGCATTTGAATTGTTTGAATTAGTTTAGTTAGTTTGATTGTTTATGTTAGTAATCATAGTTTTTAGCTATTTAATATTTAATTCTCATTTAATTTGATTGACTAAATTAATGGAAACAAGAAAAAAAAACTTTCTTTTGAGATTTGTAAAATCCTGATATCTTATATACCACTACTACAAGTTAATAGTAAAATACAGAAAGTTATTGTGCACGTTCGATACATGTCATTCAATATCCTTTGATTAAACATAATGTATGGAAAGTAACCCTTAATGTTCAATCGTACTAGTCTCGATCTTTAGGTAAACATCCAAATGATATTGATCATATCAATTCACTTGGACTTGGTCATTTAACAGTCTAACATATCGAGAGACCCATTGATATCTCTCTCTATACGAAAGGGACAAATTCTATCTTGATTATATACCTTCACATATTATTCACATGGTAACCAATCAAAATCTTTATAATCGTTCGGTTAGAGACAATGTTTGACTGTGTCAAATTACCATGCTCCTAATATTGAAGTTTTTGGTAATCTCAAGTCAAAGTACTAAATGATAAACATATCATGAGTAACACCTATGACTTAATCCAAGTGGTGTTCTCATAGTGGTCAGTCTAGTACCTTGTTCCCTAACAAGTACTCATGATCTTGATTCGTATCCTTATATGTATGACCATCATATGACCATCAATCAAGATTCAAACTAGTCTTAACTCATTATAATTCCCATTATAATTAATGACTAAATATAGTTAGGATATTTCACCAAATACTCATGGATCTTATTATAAAGTAAACATGTAATCACTTATAACAAAATAGCAAACAAAAACCTCTATTTTATTAACTAAAATTATAAGATAAACAATATTTAGAAATTGATGTAGGGCACAAGCCCCAACAACCAGTCTCGATAAGACTTAAGATGTCAAACTATAAGTTTAATGGAATATAATTTATCTTAACAAGGATCTTAATAGGAGTCATACTCCAAATGTTGAAAGTTTTAAACCAAAGTAATATATAACTGATATCAGTGAATACATTGTTTATTAGTTTAAATGTTGTGCACCACCACTTGATTAGTCAGTAGTGAAGTTTGAAGCAATATATGTTTTAAATTGAAGTTGGTGTAAGATACATGTATGGGGGTGAAGATAAAAATGAAAATGAAAAGAGATGCATGAGTTACAACTCAATTAGTAAATATTATTCCTGTTGGTTAGAAATATTGAATAGAGTATAATATATTTGGTTAAATAGTTTTGAAGAATTGAATATTCTTTCATTGTAATAAGTAGAACCAAATATATGTATTGAACAGTGGCAAAGAGATAACATATTTATTAGTTGTATGAAATACAAGTTCAAATTTATACTATGAGAGTATAATAAATAAATATGTTGATATATGTTTAGTAGTGTATATCTACTCAAGTTAAGGATAATTATCTCTATCCAAGTAGTAAAAAAGTATGGTGGATGCTTAGTGATTGAGATCGAGATGATAGGAAATCTAATAAATTTGAGAAATAATAGAAACTAATATAAGTACATTGGAAATGTCAAAACTGAAGTAGTTATCAAGGAAATCTGAAAGAGATTAGAGGCTAAGTGAAAGATGAGGTTCCTAGTACATTCGTGAATAGACAATAATTTAGGGAAGTTAACAAAGTCGTTAATTTTTGAACAAGTCAAAGAGAAAGTTAAGTGAATTGATTGACAAGTCAAAATTGATATTTGCTTTCTAGTCCACAAATTGGAATGAAACTGTGAGCAAAAATTTAGAAAATAAGTGAGAGTTGACGATCTGTCAAATCTCATTCTCTGATCAGATTGAAAAACTGAGATTTCTTGTCATAGGATGACAAATAAAATCTTAGATCTATAGTCATAAGATAACTTGGATAATTTCAGGTTTCTTAAGAAATGTTGGAATGGTGATGGATCAAATAGACATACAACTCTACTTTGTATCTAATCTCATGGTCAAATATTATTTGTATCACTGTATGATTTTAGACTAACGAGAGTCTAAAAATTGATCAGTCGAAAATTCTAATTAGAGATAACCACTAATGAGAAAGTACATTATAATGTATATACCATAGTTTGGTGGATAAGGAAAGAATTATTAACGGTTTGTGGAATAGCATTCTATTAAGAATAAGAATTGTTTTACAAAAAGCAAGATAGACTAGATCTTGCTAACCAATGATTTTTGATTGAGATTCAAGGCATGAAATGTGAAGTAAAGTAAGATTGTCGAATATTCCACAAAATCAATTGTTTAACTCATCGGAAATCCGCAAATTGCCAGGATTGGCAGAGTAACAGAGATGAATTTTCATTAAACTAAGGATTTGTATATGAAAAGTTGAAGCGTTTCTGAACCCTACCACTGAGTTGTTGATTACAACAAAAAGTGATTAGGCCCATTTAGTGATTTCTCCATGGAGATTTTTTTTACAGGTTTGGATTCAAAGATTTATATACGAAAGATCATTTTCTCATATCTCTTTTGATTCCGCTAACTTGTAAGTTTCAATTTCAAGGACGAAATCTTTAATTAGTTGAAAAGAAATGTGAAATCTAATAATTTCATAGTAGTCTAATTAAGGATTTTTGGGTTTTAATTATATTTTAGAATATGAGGTGTGACCTACAAATTGCGGACCGGAGGTCTTAAGTCAAAATATCATTTTTGTGTATCACGTGCCTATTTGATGTATTATATTATATTTGTATCAAATAGAGTCAGGTTAAAGTGTAGATGCAGTGTCCGCGTGTTTTGGAGCATATGTTATACAAAAACAAACTCAGTCACACAACTAAACCGTTGCATCCTTTCTTCTACACCTCAACTTCTTGCCTAGATTCAATCCTCCTAATCTCAATCTTACTGTATTGAAGTGATTCCCACCTCAACCTAGTTCCATCCAACTTAGAATTTTTGAATTTAAGAGTGTTGGATCGAACTATAGTTTTAGAGACTTTAGCCTCAATCTTGGAAAAATGATCCGTAGGAGTTCAAGTGCTTAAATCTTGAGAGATTCAATCCCAAGAAGGTAATCATAACAACTCTATCTCTTTACTTAAACAAATTTTTGGTTTAAAGGTTTTTTTTGCTAGATTTTTGAATGATTTTCAAAATTGTTTTATTGGAATTCATTCTATTACATTAAACAATTGATTTCATTAATTCTAATAGATTAGGGATTGCGATTATAATGATTGTTGCTTTACAAACTCAATGACTTTGAAATCACGTATATTTAAATATTTTTGCAAAAGGTTTGAAAATTGAGTTTAAAAAGAGTATGTGGTTTTCTTTTGAACTTTTTGCTATTTTTGAGAAGTCTAGAATTTTTCACACAATATCTTTACATGATTTACAAAACCGATTTAAATTTTATAATTGAGTTAACACTTTGATGCCAATTTTTATGTCTTAATGAATTTTTAAGCTAGTTTTTCAAATAATTTCTCATTTTTAAAGTAAAGTCTTGAATTTTACCAATTTTTTTTGACAAACCTTGTTTTTAGGATCCATAGATTTATTTGCTATTCGGACTTGTGAATTTTTTTATTAAGAAAATTGTTGGAGGTGATAGAGGTAGAAGTTCACGAGAGGAGGAGGTGAAGGCACCTTTAATAGAAAAACCCAAACAAAAATCCAAAGTTCCACCCACACCTATTAGGCCAACAGGGATTTCAAAAGATAACCCTAGAGTTAGAACATTAAGTTAACTTTCTCTACCCCTAGATTTCACTGATTTTTCGGAGAGAGAGGAATTGGTTGAGAAGACACAAAACATTCCTCTTTCAAAGCACAACTTAATAAACGCCAAAGCTCTTGCTAGGACAAAGAGGGATATTAGTATGAATAGGAAGATTATACCGGAGAGGGGTTTCAATGTAAACAATAAAGTAAAGTATGTGCCTAGAATTTAGAATATAATAAGGGATAAGAATTAGGGATTGTTGACTAGAGACTATTATTTTGACAATAACGTTGGGTCCTTGGTAGAGATGGGTTATGAAATCTTAGTGCGTGATTTCTATGCAAAATAGGCGTGAAGATGATATTAAGATGGTAGCCATGGTCTGAGGAAGACTATTAAACTACTTATTTACAAGAATAAACTAGTACTTTGGTTTACTGAAATCTTATAGGAGACAAAATAATGAGTATCCAAAACTCGAGTACGGTTATAGACATAGATTTCCTCACAAAACTAAAAGAAATGTATTAGAAGCAATTTTGAGGGATGGATTTCTTTTTTATAATAATGGGTACCTGAAACATATTCAAACTAAACACTTTAGAAAAACCACTAAAGCATGAAGTTTTTTCATAAATGCAAGTCTACAACAAAGTTTCAACACTACAAGATTGTAAACTATAAGGTTGCATCGTGGTACCGCATTGTCCAAGGGATAGGATCTGTCGATGTTGGCAAAATTATTTATGATTCAATTATGAATGTCATGATCACAAAGAAAATAAAGGATTTTTCCCTTGATGATCAATGATTTTCAAAAATAAGACCAAGTTCCTATGATAGGTCTAGGGCTCGATGTTTACCCTAACAAGACCATCACCGACGAACTCATAAAAACACCAAGAAGGTGTTAGTCTTTATGGATTTGGAGGTGGAGCGACAGCGGAATGAAATACTTAGGAGAGAGTCCACAAAGAGGAGAAAATTACAGGCGAGAGAATACAAGAGTTTTAGAAAAGATGCAATCTGCCGTGTATAAGGATACAACAAACCATATCTTAGAGCCACCTGCAGAGGATTTTACTGGCAGGTATGCCAGAAGAGACGAAGATTTCCATGTTGGGGTTGATGTTGCAAACCATATGAAAACTCTAAGAAATAAAGAGTTAATGTTTCAAAATCAGAAGAAAATTGCAATGAACATACATGGTGCAGTGGCCCCACGTTCCAAGCCGCCAAGTGAGCTGCAACGCGGGTATCGCATCCATGCTAACGTCTATCGTCACGTCAAAATTTCTCGATGTGCATGTTATTCATCATATTATTTATATTATTTGCTAATTCTTCAAGATATACATTAAATTACAAGTATGGATTGTGTTTTTGTAAGTTTCAAGTAGGTAACCTGTAAGTTTACAGTGGAAGTCTGTAAGTACATAAACATGGATTCTCATTAAATTTTAAGTTTTATAGAGCATCAGTCTTACTGTAGGAAACCCAAATAGAGTACACTGTATATAAGATGACAAAAGTAAATAGATACAAGTACAAGTGTCTTAAAAGTCTCTCATAACCCTAAAAATATATGACAAAATACCAAAATAAACACCTACGAGTAGTGTGCTAAATAATAGGAGAGCTCAGAGATAGTCGTTAAGAATCCCCTTACCCTTACTCGTAGAAGGATCAACATCCAGCCATCACAACAAAATAGATGACGAGTCTAGTTAGTAAAATTCGAAGGAGATTCACTAAGCATTCATATGATAAAGTAAAGGAAATCCAATAAATATTGTTAAATATACATGCATAATGTAAATAGGCAACTGTAAATGGATCATCGCATACATAAATTGCAATAAAGCGCAAACATGTGTACTCGTCTCGATCAGACTAAACCATACTTTAGATACCCTTCCCAGGATCCCACATGTGGGTGCACCCAACTGGCCCATCACCTAGTCCTCTTGGTGGCATGTGTAGACCTACGACGTACCAACACATGTACCGAAAAAATAGTTTGAGTCGTTATTCACCGAAAACTCTTGATACACATGTTATGGTCTAGCGTGCCATAGACACAACAATATACTCGGCGGGAGTAAACTCAATGAACCGTTCAAACAGCAACCAAGACAAAGATAACTAAAATAAATAAGGAACGGAATGAAGAACACATTAAACAAGATGGAGTAAAACAGAAATGAAAGTAAGTAAATACTCAAGTGACGTTCATTGGGTTTGTAAACCTCAAACATGAGCTCTGACTTCCCCAGACAACCGAATCCGGCCTCACCTACCTCCAGGTACCTAAGCTACGGTCCCCTTAGTCCTTTAAAGTCCAAATGCATCATTTTAATTGATTTATAGTCACATTAAGTTAAATTATTAATATTATAACTAAAACTAGAATTTTATTTCAAATTTTTTGTTGTGGCACATTTTAGAGTTGCACCGAGGTTCCAAACGCCCAAGAAATTCTCGAAATCTGACGTTCTACCTTTTAACCAATTTTTATATTTTATTTAATATTTTTGGATTTTTTCATAATTTTTTTGTAATATTTATCTATTTTTTATAATTTATTTTATTTATTATGTATTTTAAATATTTTTTATAATTATTTAGTGGGGGTTGCGCCTACCTGAACCTGGCTCGATTTGGCCGAGCCCAGTTCGGCCCAATTGGGCCGAACCTACCCTATCCCGGCTTAGGGCTCCCATGTACGTTGTGCAACAACGATGAATTGAATCAATTCATCTATGCTGCTTCTTCACCCCCTTCAAATTTTTTTTCTATATTTTTTCTATTTCTTTACTTCATCATCCAACAACCCAACAAAAACAACAACACCAAATCACCATTAAAAACTGCAAATCTTAAATTTTTTTCATGGAAATACAAGATGGAGAAGATGAAATTAATGGAGAGGGAGTGAACTACCTTGATTGTTGGCACTCCAATCTACTCCATACCTCCTTGAAACCTTGTTGAATTGGTAACTCTGGCCCCTCGCTTATCTCTCCCTCTCAATTAAATTTCATGAACTTATATTTGCTTGCATGTCCAATTACCTTACTATTGCAACTATTTATATTCTCGTGAGAATTAATTTTGGCCCTTGATCTAGATGTGTACACTCATCTCTACAGAAATCAAGGGATCTTCATTATTAAACTCACACACTCTAGTGACATACACACACGCTTGTATACAACTAGCCTAAGAATCATCATCAAGGATCATCTCCATGAAATCTAAGGGTCTACATTAAATAAATCAAACAATGGTGCCATTTTTAATTTAATAAATTAAATTCCATTGCATAGGAACATTAATTCATATGTAGGCTATTTAGGGTCTTATATTTGCTGTACTACAACTTCCAATAGTACTCAATTACCCGACACCCAGTGCCCTGCATCACGGTACATATATTGAGGTGCGCCAATCCTTGATGTACCCGATAATTATGCCTTACCCTAAAGTTTGATTATCTATTTTATGCACTATTCACCCATGTTCTAGTTATTTTACTTAAGTCAGCATCATAAGACTTACTGGACCCATACTACGCCTACACGGTGCCCGCGTTGACATATTTTATGAGGCATTTACCCATCACATAGTCTCACACGATATGAAAATATAAATACACACATAAGATGAGTTATGAAATAAATAATAATTAACATCGCACTTATGCAACCAATAGACAAATAAATGATTTAATCCCAATTTATCGTGTTATAGCCTATTCGAGGCATCTATATGGGCCTGACCTGGCGTGCGAGTCTAAAAATAACCTAAATAATTGCATTAATAAATATTGAGCCATTACAACCGGGCTTGAGAGAAGCATGACCAGAAAAATGCAAGGCAGGGGAGCTGATATTCTGGTACCATCTACCCAACTGAGAATGCCCAACCATGGAGTCTTTTTAGAAAGTACTACAATTTTAGGAGTAGACTACAGGTTTTATGATCCTACACCGAATCTCCAGTCTCAACAACAAGACTAATGAGATAGTGGTGACGATGCGACTTCTTAACGACGATTCTGATCTACTCATTCTTCTTTGTTTAGTTTATCATTGAGTCATTATATGTGAGGTCTTACTTTGTGATATGATGATATATTTGATGTGGAGTGAATTTATGACACAATTTTCATGGTGTGGTTTGTTTTATACACTGGTTTGATACGTTCAATTCTTTAACTATGATGTTTGGGAATTTCTAAATTTATCATGTTTTCTTTACTTATGAAACTCATTTTTAGGAATATTCGATCATTATTATGTTATTTATTTATATGATTCATTTATGCTTCACAATGTATTTTTGTTTTATTGGAAACCCGACTTAATTTTTAAATCTTGAGGAAAGGGTTTGAAATGAATTTTGGGTTATTTAGGTGAAGTGAAGTATGAAGATGCAAAGTATGGAAGAAACGAAAGGTAGAATCGGTTTATTCATATGATCAAAGTTAATTGAATTTTTCAAGTTTTCGAAGATACACATAATATTTTCTCATTTCATTTTCCTTTATTTAGTTATGAATATATGGATTGAGTATTAAAATTTAAATAAAAGTGATATATTTTTATTACCCGTGAAAATAGAGATTTTATGATGGACAGGAATTATTATACCTTATTTGACTTTACCTTGATTGTGTATGTATAACGATCCAAAATCTCTAATCGTGTTTAATTCCTTAAATAAGATAATCGACCCGTACTGTAGGACCAACACCGTGATATGTCCATTGATCGAGGCAATGGCCGAGGTATATTTTATATTTGTTGTGATGTATGCCTAGTGTATTATATATGTGTAGACTATTAGGGCAATTTATACAAGTATATAGGTATCAAGACAAGTGGAGACGAACCTCGAGTTACATGTCGACGTGGGACCGAGGTGGCGGCTTATGGGGTAAGCTTAATTAATTTGAAGTAAATATGGTTTTATAAGTAACTTTAATGTGGTCATATTTGATTTAACATTAATGTGCCTAAGTTAGTAAAATAAATCAATAGCCACATGATGTGCGTCAAGATACATGTTAACTAATCTAGAAGTCAAGGAAGTCACTTTGTTGAGTCATTTAAGCATGACTTGGGAGATGATTGAATGAAAGTGGTCTACTAGTTGAGCCTTGAGACACGTGTGTACACATGACCAATGGCCAAAGTTTAAACATATCCACTTAGTCAAATAAACATATAAGTCAACAATTTTGTCATTCATTCTAATCAAATCGGTTAGGCAAGGAAAGAAGAGAGAAAAGAGAAATTGCTGGAGTAATCTTGGTGGAGGAGACGAGCTGCAAATAATTGAAGGTTTAGTGAAGAAGAAGAAGTTCTTGAAGCTAGGTAACTTCTCCACTCCATTAACAAAGCTTAGATTAGTGAATTCATGGAATTTGATGTTGTCGTTGTTGTTTATTGTTGGGGTTGATGTTAGGGACCTCTCCTAGTGTGTATGAGGGGTACCAAAGCATTAACAAGGCTTATATATAACAAACACCAAGAATTCAAAATGCAGAATTCTGGGTTCTACTGCACATAGCGAGCTAATCTTGATTAGCGTGCTAGATAGTTGAATAAGCGCACTAATGTTGAAAGTAGCGCACTAATGTCAAAAAGTAGTGCACTAATATTGATTAACGCACTAAATATTTGAGGTAGTGCACTAATGTGGCGGCCTTCACCGCCCCAGGGTGACGTGTCTCCGTATACTCCTGACAAACTGGCCCAACTACATGTGTACGTCACCTGCCCGTCCTTTATCTGTCTCAAAATGTATCCACTTGTGTGTGTACAGTGTATAAATAACATATTCAGTGGTAGACGTATATAAATGCAAGAATTATTAAGAAATAGTTTAACAAAACCTATTGTGGAAAAAAACCCAAAAAAATATTGTGTTAACAACTGTACCATATAAAACTAAGCATGTACAAGATCATGTCACTCCCTAATTCCCAAAATAATCAAAATATCAAAATAAGCACACGTACAAGTAATCCTCAGAGGTAGCTAGTAAAAGGTAGTCGCCTAAGATCCCCTTGCCTTTACTTGTACTCGGATCTACACTCAATCATCACGGAAGAAAATGGATGACGAGTCCAGTTAGTAAAGTCCCAAGGAACTCCTTTGAGCATTCATATAAATAAGTGGAAGTCAATAAATACTGTTAAATAAACATGCGAAATGTAAACAGACAACTGTAAGTAGGGCATCGCATGCATAGATAACAATAAAACGCAAATATGTGTGCCTGTTCCAGTCAGACTAAACCGTACTTCAAGATTTCCTTCCAAGTTCCCACTAGTGGGCGCACCCAACTAGCTATCACCTGATCCCTCTCGGTGGACGGCGTAGACCTACAACGCACCGACACATGTAGCAGTTCAATAGCTCGGGTCGTTATCCACCGAGAACTCCTGATACACATGTTATGGTCTAGGATGCATAGACACACAACGGAAAATTCGGTAAGAGTAACTCAACAAACCGTCCAAAAGACGACAAGATATGAATGTAATAAAAACCACAAGGAATAATGGAAATGAATGGAAATACAAAGCAAAATAAATACTCGAGAGTTTTTCCATCGGGTTTTACAAACCTCACAACGCGTTCCACTACCGCGTAATCAATCCCCGGGTCCAAGTCCACTGAGTCCTTAGTCGGCAATTGATCGTCGTGACAACCTATGTCCATTTATTGATAACTTAAGTTCGCATGACAATTTACCACAAATTCTTAAAAATTTTAGGTCAAATTGCCCATTTCGCGCTTTTCTAGGCAAAACCCTACAAAAAGTCGCGTCTGACATTCCCACATATGTTCTTTTCAGAGAAATTTATCAATTTCTATTTATTTTATAGAAATAATTTTTTTTTCAGAATCATTCTAATTTTTTCGGAATTTTCCAAAATCTTCTTTTCATTTTTCTTCTCTTTTTCTCCTTTTTTTTCTTAATTTTTTGTTTGGGTTGGGTCGACCCAACTGGGTCGAACCAGACCCGGCCCTGGACCAGAACAGGTCCAGGCTTGGCCCATGGGCCTAGCTTGGCCCGTTCAGGGCCCGACCCAGCAAGGGGGTGCACACGCATGCAGGCACGCGCGCGTGCGCACCATCTTCCCCAAACAAAATTTTTTTAAAAAAAAAAAGAAAAAAAGAGAATAAAAAATGAAAAGAAAATTTTGGAAAAATTCTGGAAAAATTGGGAAAACTCCGAAAAGAAAAAATAAATAAATAAAAATATTTCGATAAAATAAATAGAAATTGATAAAGTTCTATGAAAAGAACATAGGTGGGAATGTCAGACACGACTTTTTGAGGAGTTTTGCCTCGAAAAGCGCAAAATGGGCAATTTGGCCTAAAAATCTTAGAAATTTGTGGTAAATTGTTATGGTAACTTAAGTTATTAATAAATGGACATAGGTTGACACGGTGATCAATTGCCGACCAAGGACTAAGTGGACTTGGATCCGGGGATTGATTACGGGGTAGTGGAGCGCGTTGTGAGGTTTGTAAAACCCAATGGATAAACTCTCGAGTATTTATTTTGCTTTACATTTCCATTCATTTCCAGTATTCCTTGTGATTTTTATTACATTCATATCTTATCATCTTTTTGACGTTTGGTTGAGTTACTCCCACCGGATTTTCCGTTGTGTGTCTATGCATTCTAGACCATAGCATGTGTATCAGGAGTTCTCGGTGGATAACGACCTGAGCTATTGAATCGCTATACATGTGCTCTGCGTCGTAGGTCTACACCGGCCACCGAGAGGGATCAGGTGATAGCTAGTTGGGTGCGCCTACTAGTGGGATCCTAGAAGGAAATCCCGAAGTATAGTTGAGTTTGACTGGAACAGGCACACACATTTGCGCTTTATTGTTATCTATGCATGCGATGTCCTACTTACAGTTGTCTATTTACATTATGCATGTTTATTTAACAATATTTATTGACTTCCACTTATTTATATGAATGTTTGGTGGAGTTCCTTGGGACTTTACTGACTGGACTCGTCATCCATTTTCTTCCATCCCGATTGAGTGCAGATCCGAGTACAAGTAAAGGCAAGGGATCTTAGGCGACTACCTCTGACTACCTACATCTGAGGATTACTTGTACGTGTGCTTATTTTGATATTTTGATTCTTTTAGGAATTGGGGAGTGACATGACCTTGTACATGCTTAGTTTTATATGGTACAGTTGTTAACACAATACTTTTCAGGGTTTTTTTTCCACACTAGGTTTTGTCGAATTGTTTCTTAATAATTCTTGCATTTACATACGTCTTCCGCTGAATATCTTATTTATACACTGTACACACACAAGTGGATACATTTCGAGACAGATAAAGGACGGGCAGGTGCCGTACATGTGTAGTTGGGCCAGCTGGCAATGAGTACACCGAGACACGTCACTCTTGGGCGGTGAGGGCCGCCACAGTTGCTATCAGAGCAAAAGAGGAAGTGCTAAGACAATAAAACTTAATCAATGAACTTAGATGTGGAAACTCGAAGTAATTGCCTTATAACTTTAGTTGGGAAGTGATGTGAGGCGGGTAGAGTTAGAATTTATGTAAGTGTTATATTTGCATTTTAATATATATATACTTCTATACCTCGAGACTGATTCAGAGCTCATTCTCGATGCAGATCATGGACGGAGAGTCTGGTACGCCAATTGAGACTGGATAGACTAGCGATGCAGTTAGGGATGTCCCAATTAGGGCAAGTGTGGAGGATAGACTCTTGGCCTAGGAGACATAGATGGTCGTGGTATTCAGCTATTACGCGAGCAGACCGCAGATCGGTGGCACTTACTTGCCTAGAGAGAGCGAGTGTGATCGTACCAATGGAGGCACTGTTGTTCATGGGGTACCTCCGACACCAGTTCAGTGAGTAGCAGCAGAGGCACCCACAGAGATAGCTACCGAAGTTGTTCATTTGGAGACGTTGACTCTTAAGCCTCCATACACGACAACGGACCAGGTTACTGCCACCCCCGCTGCTGATACTCCTTCGACATCAATATTCGTCCTAGTACCAGATGCGAAGTTATTGAAGGAGTTTTTGAAGTTCCAGCCTAGATTCTTTTACGGCAGCGGTGATCCCGAGGCTGCATGGAGATGGATAGTGTCCCATCAGCATTTCCATAAGCTAATGAGGAACGATGAGACAGTACAGGCACGAATTTTAGGAGCTTGTTTGAGAGGACATGACAGTTTGGTGGACGACATATACTGATACTCATCTGAAACTGACGACATGGAGTGAGTTTAGGGAGCTATTCTATGATCAATACATACCGATGGAGGTTAGGTTGAGACTGAGGGAGGAGTTCTTGGCCCTGCAACCGGGAAATCGGACTTTCATGCAATATATGGAAATGTTCTGACATTTGTTGTAGTTCTCTCTAGATGTCGCTGGGTCAGAGCGCTTACAAATTTATTATTTCACTCGAGGGGTTGATGACAGGATTGCGTTAGCGGTTGTCTCGTCCGAAGCCACGACACTACAGGAGATCTTTGACAGGGCATTGGCTCAAGAGACATACCCACTGCATGGGCTGGCCGACGTGTGACTGGTAGGGAGGTACAGGCAGGGCAGAGTTCTCAGTCTAGTCAGAGGTAGAAGAGACCGATGGATCGTCCGGAAAGAGGCCAGAGAGATGATAGATGTGATAAGGGGCCACTAGGACGAGTTTCATAGCAGTTAGTTTCGATATGAGGAGCCACAACCAGTTCATGCTATCACCTCAGCACCAGTGGATCGACAGAGGGCACATCCATAGGAGTATCGTCAGGGAGATTAGAGGGGATATGACAAGGGTCAAGTAGACCGTGGTCAGGGTCGAAATATGGAGACAGATAGACGGGTAGACTGGAGAGCCGTAGATGTCACCGTTGTGCACAGATGGGAAATTTGAGGGATGACTGTCGGACACCACCACCGTTACGGTGAAGGTCAGACCAGACCAGAGATAGAGTGCATGCGTTAGCACAACCAGATAGCGGGGCGACTAGGCAGCTTATTGAAGGTACATTACTTATATTTAGTTGCCACATGCATGCTATGTTCGATTCTGGTAGTACTTTATCGTTTCTTGCTGGATGTATTGTCGGATTGTTAGGGTTAGTTACACAGACACTAGAGCCACATCTTGTCCTTAGTACGGCTGCTGGGGATAAGGTATACCCTAACCGAATATTTTGAGACATGATGATAGAGGTAGATGGACATCAGCTACCGGTGGATCTTCAAGTATTGGAGTACTTAGAGTTCGACACACTGCTCGGGATGGATTGGTTAGCATCATATCATGCACGGATAGATTGTTACGGCAAAAGGATAAAGTTTCATATTCTTGGAATACCGAAGTTTGTATTAGTTGGATCAACAATTGACTTACCCATCACGAGAGGTCGACTAGCTACAGCATAAGAGATGGAGACGTTTACGGCGATAGTTGAGCCGGAGGTTCGAGTGGAGGTCCTGATTGAAGACGTTTCGATGGTTTGGGATTTTGTTGATGTATTTCTAGATGATTTACCTGGATTTCCACCACCACGAGTTGTTAAGTTCATAATAGAGTTGATACCAAGGACGCAGTCGATTGCCAGTCGACCTTACTGGATTGCACCAGAGGAGTAGGAGGAGGTGAGACGATAGTTGGATGAGCTGTTGGAGAAGGGTTTCATTCACCCTAGTATGTCATCTTGGAGAGCTCCAGTACTATTTGTGAAGAAGAATGATGGTACGATGAGGATGTGCATCGACTATAGGAAGTTGAATAAGGTAACTATGAGGAACCGTTACCCACTTCCTATGATTGATGATCTGTTTGATCAGCTGAAAGGTGCCAGATTCTTCTCGAAGATTGACCTTCGGTCTGGTTATCACCAGTTGAGGATTCGAGACGTGGATATCCAGAAAACTGCCTTCTGCACGGGATACGGGTTATTTGAGTTCACAATCATGCCATTTGGGATGATGAACGCTCCAACGATTTTCATGGATTTGATGCACAGGGTTTTGAGGTCGTATTTGGACAGATTCGTCATCGTATTCAGCGAGGATATCTTGATCTATTGCAGGACTCATGAGAATCATGAGGGACATCTCAGGGCAGTTTTGACAACATTGAGGGAGCACCGACTGTACGCCAAGTTTAGCAAGCGTGACTTTTGGGTAAGTGCGATGAGATTCTTAGGCCATGTCATCAGTGAGCAGGGTATCTAAGTGGATTCAGAAAAGATTAGGGCGATCATTGATTGGAAGACGTTTGAGTCTATGGTTGATATACGAAGTTTCCTTGGAGTGGCCGGATACTACTGACGATTTATGCAGGATTTTTTCTCGATCGCAGCGCCGATGACGAGACTGACTAAGAAAGACGTCAGATTTGAGTGGTAAAAGGAGTATGAGCAGGCTTTTTGCGAATCGAAGAGGAGGTTGACATCTGCACCAATATTGACATTGCTGGAGCTGGGCAAGACCTTGACAGTATATGCAGATGCGTTAGGTATTGGTATTGGATGTGTGTTGATGCAGGATGGTAGACCAGTTGCCTATCTTTATGGACGGTTGACACCTCACGCGGGGAATTATCTAGTGCACGACTTGGAGGTTGTAGCGGTCGTCTTTGCACTGAAGGCTTGGATGCACTATCTCTATGAAGTGCGATTTGCATTGTATATAGATCACCAGAGTTTACGTTACATCTTCACTTAAAGGGATCTGAATATGTGCCAGCAGAGATGGCTGGAGTTGCTGAAGGACTACGACTTCGCTATTGAGTATCACCCTAGCAAAGCGAACATCGTAGCAGATGCATTGAGCAGGAGTGGACTCGACAGTCAGATTGTTATGCATCAGATGATACATGAGCATGGTTTATTACAGGAAGCATCGGTTATGTGCATGGCCGAGTTGTCGACTATGGCGAAACAACACATTTGTTGTCATACCGACCGTATCGATTGAACATATTGCCTAGTGTTAGAGGGTTGATGGGCTCTAGTGGTCTATCATGAAATCTGAAATGCACTGATTGGGCAGTAACCATTGATCGGTGTTTAAGATACCGAGGGAGATTATGGATACCTGCGGATCGGAAGATACGGTACGAGATTTTGGAGGAGGCACTGTGTGGGAGGCCGTGTAGATCACCTGCATGTTGGGCAGAGCCTGAAGATATAGTAACAGTAAGACCTGAGATAGTTGTTGATCACATAGAGAAAATCAAAAAAATTCGTCAGAAACTGGTGTATTTGAAGGTATCACGATGGTTTGAGCTATGACGAGGGAGATATGGTGTATTTGAAGGTTTCTCCTTGGAAAGGTCAATAGTGATTTGGCATTAAGGGGAAACTAGCGCCGAGATACATTGGGCCATACCGGATTGCACAAAGAGTAGGCACTATTGCATATCGATTAGAGTTACCTGCCGAGTTAGCTGGGGTTCATTTGATCTTTCGCATTTCCATGTTGAGACTAGCTGGGTCAGGGCCTAGACCGACGATTGAGTAGGGACAGGTGGAGATACAGCCTGACTTGACTTATGAGGAGAGACCGATGGAGATTGTTGACCGTCAAGTGTTGATTCTCCAGAACAGGGAAATCGCGAAGGTCCTAGTTCATTGGCAGCATCATAAGACGAAGGGACTCACCTGGGAGCTCGAGTCGACGATGAGGACGCTATACGCTTAACTATTCTCTGGTATGGGACTTTAGTTACAGTTAAATTTTGGGACGTGGACGCCAACTCGGACCTAGGTGGACGCCGCGGTAGGCTAGGACACACGGGGACTTAGGTATGGAAGTTTATGGCGTGTTGGTTGCTTATTTGCGGTGTAATTTATTCAAATACATCGCATGCGTGTATGCTGGAAAATAATACGTGTGAGGGTGTGTGAACTGTATTTGCCTCGATATGCATGTTGACGCGGGTACCGGGTAGTTAATGGGACCAAGTATTAGGACGAGGAAACTAACACACAATGTGATTGTGTGAATTGCATTCGCCTCGATATACGTGTCAACGCGGGTTTCGGGTAGTGGACGAGACTGAATATTAGGCTGAGGAAACAAAAACACACAAATTAAATAAAAATTTGTCAAGTAAATAATATGGAATAGATTTGGGTGGCTAACGACGCGCCTGTATGCGTATATCACAGTTCGGACACGAAACCGGGTTCAACGCTCGAAAACACATACGAGTGTCTTAGTTGTGTCATAGTTAGGTTTCACTTGTACAAACACAACAACACACTTATCCCAAATCAAACACCTTTGGCCAAACTCAAACACCACGTGTCCACCACCCCACCAACACCTACACCACACACACATACACACATATTATTTTGCAACATACACACATGCGATGTATTTGAATAAATTACACCGCAAATAAGCAACCAACACACCATAAACTTCCATACCTAAGTCCCCATGTGTCCTAGCCTACAACGGCGTCCACGTAGATCCGTGCTGGCGTCCATGTCTGTAAATTTAATAGACATTAATGAAATGGGTTGTTACACTAATGTTGAAATTAACGTGCTATTGTTAAAAGCTAACGCACTAATTGCCTAGACAGTACAAAAATAAGAAATTTCCGAAAATGGTTTGAACACTATTAATGGGATTAAAACTCTAAGTAGTGGTCCAAACTCACTTTAAAACCTATCAAACAACTCCAGGGAACTAAGGGGAGATCTCGGGAGTTTGCAAACGTATTTCAAAGTGTTGGGAGACCAAATAGGCTAGGACAAGCTTTGTGAACTGTAAGTAAAGTTGTGAGAATTTTATATTTCATTTCATTTCATTGACTCTTATCATTTTATGGTCTATTTGTAGATCTTGCTACTTGTAATCTCACATCATGTTGTTCTTGTGTCTATTCATGATTGAATATTGAGACATGATGCCTTATGAAGTGTTTCATCGATTCAAGTTTCTAATCTTGATGATATTTCTAATCTTGATGATATTCTTGATAGATAGTTGATCAAAAACATGTTATTGGGATAAGTTGGATTGGATTAGACTTGTATTCTATTTCCTTGGGCTTTGTAGCCTAACTAGTTTTAAAATCCTAGAGAATTGGAACTATTGATCTTTTAAACCTAAAGTAGGGATTATCTAGTGACCATTGGACAAGTAACGTGCAATTTAAGGGGATATGGGTCTACTGGTGTTTTGGCACTCACCACTACACTTGCACGACAAACGAGGTATGAGACTCGGGGTGGTCGGCAAGAATGAGATAGATGATTTATATGTGTGGAGCGCGGCTCCGCTATTTGTATGGAATATGTTAAGCGCAACTCCATATAGTAGTGGGAAAGGTTAGGTGATAGTTCTCACCGCTGACCAGTTGTTAATCATCTCGACTTAGCTTGTGTCAGTCTATACATTTTTAACTATGGTATTTACTTGCATTACTTGATTCAGTAACTCTTTCGCTACATTTTGCTTTTAAATATCTTTCTTATATTTTGGAAATGTGGCATAGAATTCTCTAGTTATTACTTAAATATTTAATATACCCATCGTCTAGTTTGTGACAGTAGGTTTAGGTCCGTCGAGCAGAAGCAGTCTAGGGATAGAGAAGATTGACGACTTTTTTTTAGCATTTCGACAATTCTCTTATCTCATTTTTTATGACTCGACTTTTGTTGTGTTATTACTGTTTATATCTTTACTATATATTTTAGGTTGTACATTGGGTTGAGCGTGTAGATTCCTATTTCGAGACTTATATATACATGCATTGATGTTGTGTTTTCCTGGTTTTCCACACTTAAGATTTTTTTTGAATAATAAGAGCTTCCGCATAACCTTTAAACTACGTGATAATATTAAAATTATAAAACTTTTTAATTACCTCTGAAATCTAATAATATATGGACAAGTGTGTTGAAGAATATAGAGATGAAAGGCTAACTAATACGTAATTAAGTCTTACGTGGTTAGGATAAAGGCTTGATTACGGGATTAGGCCGGGTGGTGCCCTGTTTAAAAGAATGTCAAAGTAGGCACTAGAGGAGTTTAATGGGAATTGATTACTTTATGTCAATCATTATAATGGGTAGAATATAAAAAAAATAATGCAAGATAAACAAGATAGATTTTTAAGAATCATGTTACACAAAAATTATTAATCGAGTATTTTATTTATATATATATATATAATGAAAAGAGCTTATACCACAATTGAAAGGAAAAATATGAAAATGGCAAATAAACTTTACTTACTGGGAAATAATATTTCCTTGCTTATAGTAAAAGTGCGAAGACCTAACAAGAATTTTTAAATGAAAAATAAGAAAGGCCCAAAGACGCTAAAGGAAATGGAGCTGGGAATTTAGTAGTGGAAAAAATGAAATGATGAATTCCTATAAAAACAATAGCATATTCCAAAGGAAATAGAGTAGGGAACCATAGGAATATAAAGACAAAGAAGAAAATGAATATATAGTTAATAAAGAAAGAAAGAGGGATATAAAGAATTTAAGGAAGTTTATAAAAAAACTCTTCAAATAAATGATTTAGGTTGAGTGCTTATATAAGAATGATTTAGTGGTTTTTGTATCTTGAGATTCTATATTAGTCATCGCAAGGTTGATGCTTATCTGTGGAGATTGAGAAAACTTATTCAATGGTTTGACCTTTCTCTCGGTTCGCAACATTTGACCTTGTTTGTAGTCGAGTCTTTATGCTTAAACCTACTCGAAAATGCTCATCCTCATCCCACGTTTCTAGCACTGACTTCCCAAGTCGTGCTTCCAAATACTCTGTATAAATATATACCATAATATGATTATGGTACCTCTGCAATGTTTCATGACCTATGAAATCTCAGCTAGATTTGTAATTGTTGCAAAATTAAACTCTAAGTAATCTAAAACCCAGACATATAAGGGTGACTAATGACCACCTAACTCAATTGTGTAATCTCTATATATCTTGTTAGGGTATATCTTATATGCGATAGCCATGTTGATAATAACATGTTGATAATAAAGTGAGTGCAAACGCTCTTTGGTGTCAAACTCAACTCTCTAACCATTCATTTTGAAATAATCGATAAGGTAGAATCGGAATCAACCAAAACATACATGAGGCATTCGCAAATAGATGACATACTATTGAAGAGCTATCATGATGCATAACGGTTTGTCTAAGCCACCACGTACACCTACTCCCTAGTTTGAAACTGGTGTCACTGAATCTCTGGTACACTTACACATGTATTTCCCCTACTGCCCGCATCGAAAACACGTGATGTGTTGTTTCTCCCTTTCCCCGAAGCTCTAACCTTATCCACTAGCCCACTGGCCCTAAACCTATTGAGTCTCTACCAGTTTGTCTTTACCCTGGGTCTATCACTCTACAGCTATGCATCTGAGACGACCAAAAGCTGCTTGGTAGTTATGGGTACAACTACATGGGAGACAACCGATTGACCATCGTCATGTCTGCCCCTTTAACTATCCTGATCTATCTAGTGTCCCTTAGCTGTTGAAGTCAAATCAGCATCACATGTCATTAAATACTTCTCGTGCACTAACTCCCTTTCATATATGTCATGTAAACTTCGAGCTCCCCTAGACACCATGACAGTGGCTATCTCTGGCCTAAGTATTTTTGGCAAAGTAATGGATGTAAAGTCTCTCAGTCTTGGCAACATTTAGGGCAAACTATAGTAGGTATTGAAACCTCTCCATGAACTATATGATGGACCGGGTGCCTTGCCTTAACATGAGAAACTCCTCTCTCTGCCCGAGTTCTAGATTGATGTATTAATCGTAAAAGACTACGACATTCTACCCATATAGTTGGCTCACCGTAGGCGGTTGTGTGTGCAATCTACCATACCGCAACCTCTCTTACATATAACCTGAGATCCTAGCCCTAATACTTTCGTGGATGCTCAAAATTCCTTGGAGTTTCACGTGTGAGAGAATTGACTATTGCTTCTAGGTCTATGCCTTCATAGTAATAACCTTGTTGGAACCTCACTAATTCCTTAATCTGCCTTGCCTCAACTTATAAGGAAGTCTTGAAGGTGATCTCTAGAGCTGGTGTCAATGTCGGTGTCACTGTTGTGTCATTGCTAGTATGGTGATCTTTATTGGTGTAGTAATCCTATAACAATCTCTATAACTAAAGCATTATGGGCACTAGTAACCGATATAGCCCTCTCAATCCTAACTGTAGGGAGACAATCGATTTCAAAGTGCTTGGTGTGCGAGAAGCAATAAGACTTGTAATCGCTATAAACTATGCATGAATCAACTCTGTCAATTGCACGAGCTGTAGGTCATAGGTCGTGAATCTGTCTAATACACCTTAATTAGTCACGATGGCACAAGTTGGTTTACTCGTCTGACCCCCATCAATAGCTGGAAAATTCGATTGTCCCTCTATAACGTATCTGCAATGGCGAAGGTGTACCTAGATTAACCGCGTATAAGCGTATATATTATTACAATCAAAATATATAACGTATAAGCCATATTACTGCTTGCCTCAAACGAAAATTCTAAGTCACGATCATCGGGTTCCTGCATCTAATGTTTGTATTAGACCCTAACTTATTGCATTTGGGTCAGTCTTTTTGTTGGCGGTATATTGTCAAAACATGAGTTATGTTAGCTTGGCCGATGCCGCAATCAAGATGATAAACCAGACTAAGCAAGATGTTTGAGAGTAGATACGACTCAGAGAAAGACTACAATGCAAATTCCAGTGTTGATTACAGTATTAAAGTCAGAGTCGAAGTCGAAATCAAATATGAAGACAAAATTAGAATTGAATATGAATTGGATACTAAAATAGAGTAGCTGCCATTATTAGTCTATAATAATGAAAAAGCTTGATACTACAATCAGAGAACTTCAAGATGGATTATAAATACAAAATCCGAGAGAAAATTGCATAAAGAACTGAAGAACTTTATGGAAATGACAAGTCAAGATTCTTGAAGGAATATAAGACTTAGTTGTTGTATATTAGATGATTCAGACAAAAAATACAATTGGAGACTGAGGAAGTTTTACGAGTTTTATTAAATTTAAGATTGAATTCATAAATAGACTGAATTTGTAAATACTCAAGATCGCCATTGTGTGGATCATCATTCATTACTTGATTTTTATGAGAATGAGAGATCATTATAGCGGTTTTGCACATGATCAATTTTGATTAATTGATTGTTTAGGCTCAGCTTACATAGAGGAAGTCATTTAAGTTTTATTGGGATATCAATTCTGTGTTTATTTTTTATGTGTATTTATTAGTTCATCATTGTGATTCGTTAATCTACTCAGTTCCTCTCTGGTTTCCAAAACTTTAACAGTGATATTAAAGCTTTGTCATTTTGTTATTTCTATGAGTATTATAGAATGAGATTCTAAAAAGTTTTATCGCCATAGGATCAATTGATGAGTTGTTAAGACAATGAACTAGTGAAGGACATGAAGGTGGATTAATAACTCAACCGCCATAGCTGGAAAAGAACAACTATGGCTACTGGAATGCTCGCATGGTTTACTTTGTCTCTATCATTGATGAAATTGCTAAAGAATTGCACGATAGAGAGTACACTACTCTAATGCATCCAGATATGGATGGAAAATATGTTCCAAAACTTGCATCTCTATGGACAAACACCGAGAAGAAATAGAAAGTTGCTAATCATTAGGCAATCAATCATATCTTCGGTGCTGTTGATGATGAACACTTCAAATTGATTACAAATTGTATTGTTGCAAAGCAAACTAAGAATGTTTTAAAGACAATCTTAGAAGGTATGAATTCTGTCAAAATTTCCAAGTTACAGCAATTGAGTTCTATACTTGATCATCTTGAGATGAAATATGATGAAAATATTACCTATTTCAATGGTCGTCTACGAGAAATTGCGAATCAAGCCTTTTAACTTAGAGAAAAGTATACTGACGAGTAGTTAGTATGACGTACATTTTTCGCTGTCCCTTTATGATTTGACTCCAAGATTACTGCAATTAAAGAGTTTCGTGATGTCACTAAAATGTCTTTTGACGAACTGATGGGTTCTCTACAAACGTATGAAATGATTATGTTTAAAAAACCTAGTTCTTCAAATAATGCTTATCGTGTTGAGAGATATGTTTTTGATGATTCTATGGGAGATGAGTTTGATAGCAACAAGCCTTCTACTGATGATAAGAGGACGAATGCTAAGAATAAACTCAAGGTAAGTGTTATGAGTGTGGAGAAGTTGGATATATTTAGATTGGAGGTCTTACATTCAAGAAGAAGAAGTCTTTAAATGCTTTTTGGCGTGATGATTACATTGATGACAATGATAAAGAGTTAAACGATTCTGCTACGGCACTGACAACTTTATTGACAGAGTTAGATGTTGTTGTTGCTTCTCCATCTATTATTAGTGTTTTTGAACTTGATTCCATAAAATCTGACTTGGAAAAGAGTAAAGAAAAGACTTGGGAAATATGTGTTGTTGTCAATATGAGGATTTTGCAAAGGATTTTCATTCTTCTTATGATATATTGTTCGCTAAATGGACATCTCCTTATGATAAAAAAATTTTTATTTGAAGATGAAGTTCTTCTTTGTCAAATTGGAGTTTAAGACTCTTGAAATAGAGCACAGGACTCGTCATGCACTATTGAAAAAGCGAGATATTGAAATCTCTATAATGAAGAAAACTTTTTTTGATTCTTCGGTGACAAGTCAATAATTAGACATATTTTATTATACAATTTAGATTGATTTTAGATATAAATGATGATATTATAATATTTATTCTCTTGTTTTTGTAATTTCAATATTTAATTAGGAAAACGAAAAATGGAAGAAAAAGAGAAAGAAGAGCAAAACAGTAAATTAGGGAAGAAGTCCAGTGATTAGCTAGTAATACAGGATCACACTTGGAATCGACAGCAGAAAAGTGTTAGCGAATCATCAATGAATTGGGAATTATACTAGAAATAGCCGGCTGAATCGGTGTAGCACAGAGAACTAATTCCAGTGATTAACTCAATGATTTGTGTACAACTTAGGAATCGCTGACAAATCGCTGAAGTCAATTACGAGTTTTTTAGATTGATATGAAAAATTTGAGTTTATCTAGGATATGTATAACTTAGGAGACTATAAATAGGACTCGAGGGCTTCAAGATAAAGCTCTGTCAAACTTATTTTACATATTCAATAAGTCTTTTATTATTTTTATTCTATTTTTGAAGCTACATTGGAGCTTTGATTTATTCAAGAGGTATTTATTTATTTATTTTATTATGTCATTCAATTATATTATTATGTTATTTATTTCCAACATGAGTAAGTAGTTTATCAATATAAACAAATCCTAGACGTGTATATACTTTAGATTGTTATATAGTTATAATTAAGGAATCATGAACTCGATGCTTTAGATCTATTCATACACGCCAATCACAGATTTAATAAGTTGTTTTTGCGTATTACAACTAATGAAGATTGGCATTGCATGCACAATTGCAAATATGTATTGTGGTATTTTTTCTGAATCCATGTTTATAATTATTGACTACAATTATACAAGTAGTAACTATGATTAATCTATAGAGCTTTTTCTCGAGTAGAAGTTTTAGGTGATTGTGTTCTAAGTTATTCGTTGACTAGCATATTCTAGTTTTTATTTGGTTTAGATTGGGCATGATTTTCATTGAGTGTTAATGCTATCGTATTTCAATGATATTGCGTTTTATCCAATAGATAGATTTACGATTATAAGAATATGACTTTTCTATTGAATTTAAGAAAATCGGTAGGCTAAAGGCTATCTACCTATTTTGAATTAGGATTTAATGATTCCAAGATTCCATGTGTTATGATTATAACTATGTTATGAAATGATGTTATGTTCTAGTGTTTTAATGCAATCCAAGTACATGACATTGTTTAGTAAGGGTTTATTTAGATGTTAGTTTAGATATTTATATTATATTGATTTGAATATTGTTTAAGTTAGTTTGCATTACATTGTTTGAATTATATAAGTTAATTTGGTCGATTAAGTTAGTAGTTATATTTTTTGGTGATTTGGTATTTTAATTTCCGTTTAATTAGATTAGCTAAATTAGGAAAAATAAGAAAATATACTTTCCTTTAAAGTTTGCAAAATCCTTTAGGAGACGACATCACATTTACCACTACTACAAATAATAGGAAAATATAAGAAACTATTGTGCATGCTCGACACGTGTCATTAGACTATTACCGAGGGATTTTTAAATTAAGAAAAATGAGAAAAGATGTTTTCAATTAAAGTTCCATTATGGTTCTTAGAAATTGAACAAAATGCCGCAAATTGGTCTATCTCTATACTGAGAGATTTATAAATGCCCATACCATCTTTGTCAAAGGCACTATAATTAATGAGGATCAATCAAGCAAGACTCAAGTTGATATAACAAAGGAAAATAAGATTCTGCCACAGAACGTTATTGCAAGCGCAAAAAAAAAGATGACTGCTGTTACCGACAACAAACCACCTTTTACATGTCATTATTTTAGGATTGTTGTTCATATTCGACCAAGATGCTATCGGATGTTCAAAGATTTGAGTACCTTTCAAAAGAAGAATACATCTAAGAAGGTTTGGAGAGTCAAGTCTCATAAATCAATGATAGCTAATCCACATATCTTAGCAACTACTACTAAGTTAAAGTATTTGCATAATGGTTAAATATATGACTAGTAAAGCTTTCCCAATAATTATGAATCGTTTAAGGAAGGTCTTGTTACATTTGATGACCGAAAAGAAAGGCAAAATTGTTAGCAAAGTAACTCTTAATGTTGTGAGATTGCTTAATCTTAATGGAGTTCTACATGTTAATGGGTTGAAATCTTATCTGATCAACATAAGACAACTGTGTGATCAGGAATTGTTTATCAACTTCACTAAATATCATTATCAGATAATCAATGAAGAAAGACAATGTATCATGCATGGGACCGGACATCAGACAATTGCTATATGCTACATGCTACTTACACATTTTGTATCGTCTCACAAGCTGCAAGTTTGTGTAACTATGTTTCTCTATCTTATACAGAACTTTAGCACAAAAAGCTAGGTCATATTAAACTTGGAGATGATTAAAACTACCGACCTTTATCCCAAATCAAAGTTGTGATAGAACATCGATATGAACAACAAAGAATACAAGATAGCAAAATTGAAACAATTAAATTCTTAATATGTGTTTCTCAAGGGATTTATGCACCTCAAATCGCATTTCGAAACCTCAAAAACACCCCGGTCTAACCCTGCTATGCTCCCAACTCCTCACTATAGCCCCTAAGTCCCTTGAGATCCATTTCTAGAGTTTTAGAGTGACTTAAGGTGTTCAAACTAAGTTTAAAGTTCTTTTTCCTTAAATGACCCCTTCAAGACTAAATAAAGTTTTAAATTTTAATTTCGGATCATACATTGCAGCGCAAATTAGATCATTATAACATCTAAATCATCGAAGACACTTGCAGAAAAGTTTTTGCTCTATAGTTTTCCTTTCTAAAAAGGTTTGGTTTATAAAATTCCAATTTAAAACGAAAGGAAAATCGAACTTCTACAAAACTATAGCTCAAATTTGAATCAAATATGACTAGCAATATTGTAAAAATCATTTCTCCTAATTTATAGTTCCAAGAATTGTAATTTTTGTTCATAAGGTAGTTATCATACCAACAACGACATACTAAAAGATGAGCTTATTCTGATTAGAATTGAGAGAGTTATGCCTTGTCAAAGTTCATTTTAAAAATCATGTATTAGCACTTCAACTACCTAATTATAGAGTATTTTTGAGCTAGAAAGGGTTAGAATTTCAAAATATATCATGAGAAAAAAGTTATAGATCCCTGAGTAAGCTTTCCAAGGGCGTATGATCCGCCCCATTTGCAATTCATATGAGAGTTTTGCTCAATTATAGAGTTATGGTAAAAAACTTAACATTCATGCATCAAGAAACTTCAAGAACGTAATGCATTTGAAAATTCAGTTTCAAATCCTTAAATTGGTAAATGTAATAAACTTTCCATTCATAAAGAGACTTAAAAAAATCTATGAGCAAACTTAGAAATTCTTTTTTGAATCAAAACTCAAATTTTGAAGCTCATTTTAATGGAGAAGATATGGAGAAAATGATCACCTTAATTTTGATCTTCCTATCTTAATTACTCTAGTAGATGTCATCTGTTCCTCCTAATTCTTGTTGAATTTTCTTGCACTCCAACCCAAGAACAAACTTTGTTATTGTTGCATGAAGAGATTTCCCACTAACTTAACTATATATAGGTTACGTAAGAATCAATTGTGTTCATTTATCTCGAGGTCGATCTAATGGTCCTTGTTAACTCCTACTTCACTAACTTCCATATTCTTGACACCAATTCCCCACTCAAATCTCTTACCATTTTAATGCGAGTTTCGAGGCAAATCTATGCCATCAATGTTTTCCATCTAATTATAGGCATTTGTAATCAATTGATTCAATATACATATATAGGCTATTGAGAGTCTTAAATAGGTGTACTAACACTTCCCTTAGTACCTAATTGCCTGACACCCAATGCCCCGCGTCTCGGCATGCATCTCGAGATACGTCGATCCTTGATGTACCCGATTAATATGACTTAGCCTAAAGTTTGATTTTCTATTTTATTGCATATTTACCTTTGTTCTAGTCAATTTATTTAAGTTAAATTATAAGGCTTAGCGTACCTATACTAAACCTACCCGTGATACACGCATCCACATGCTTTACGAGGCATTTACTTGTCACATAATCTTACACAATATTTCAAAGTAACTGACACATGCGATGTAATATGAGAATTATTCAAGTTAAACACCGCAATATATTCAACTAATAGACAAAAATAACAATTTATGCCCAGTCAGTCGTGTCTTAGCCTATCCACGACACCCAAATGGATCTGAGCTGGCATCCTAGTCTAAAAATAAACTCATTAATGGCATCAATAAATATTGGGTTGTTGCAATTCTTCCTAACTAGGAAGGTAAATGATATCTCATATTGCAGGACTATTCAAGAATTCAATGACCTAAGTGAAATTGGTGCTACATTCTTCTTCTTCCTGAATCTCAGATGAAAATTATCTCATTTGTTTTGCAACTCGATAGTAGCGGAACTATCGACGACACTACTGCTAGTCTCTTTTAGGGAAAATATGATGCGGTGGAATAATTGACGACACTACTACTTATCGTTTCATAAATAGGAAAAAGATATAATAGAACCACAGACGACGCTAATCTCTCTTCCATTCCTCCGTTCTTCTCATCATGTAGAGGCTTAATGTGGGCAGAACTAATGACGACAACATACGTTCTTGATCATAATCCACGCTATCGATGTGATAGTAGTATTATAAGTTGTAACTCTCCTACTATGTATTCAAAAATGCACTATAAAGTACTAACCAAGTAACTTGTTAAGGCATAAGATAACATACCCTCAACGCTTTGTTTGGTCGTCTCTTTGTTTGACTGAGCAATCACATGGGCTCTCTCTCCAGCCTGAGCTGACTCTGGTGTTAGTAAAGCTCTTTAGTAATTGACGTTGATGTGACCTCTCTGTCCACACCTGAAGCATATGCATCTATTCGGCCTCCGTGCCTGTTTATCCCTTGATTTCTTACCCTGACTTTGGTATCTCTGACCCACGTTACTGCCTCCCTAATCTTTATCCAATATATACCTTTATCTTGGTTGCTCTATCAGTGCGATGCAATGGAATGTACTATAGGCCTGTCATCATATCCGTACTGATTAGACGGATAGTCATCATTCCGATTGAAATCATTTCTAAAGCTTCTATCATATTGTCAATCTTTAGTATAGTCCCTATAAGACTAATCGCTCTGCCTCTTCATCTCTGGTCTAACCTCGAGCTCTGCGCTAGCTGCCTCTCCGACCCAATATATATGAGTCTGCAATTTTTCTATAGAAGAAAAGTCTCGTGTGTAAATGATTGGTCATACGTCTCATATAGATTGCAAGCCCTAGTCAACATAATGGCACTGGCAATGATCCTCTCTCGTCCTCTAACGAAGTAGTAGATATGGAGTCTCTTTGTCCCTACAATGTCCTTGGCAAACTGCAATAAATATCGGTACTCTCCATATATTGATCAGTTACCCTGTCTCAGGGCCAGAAACTCCTATCTCAGCCTCAACTCTACCTCTACCTATATGTACTCATCATAAAATAGCTGACGAAACACTACTAAATTTGTCGGATCTGGATGAATGCCACAATAGGCCATCCACCAAACTACTACATTTTCTTAAAAATAAGACCCTAAAACTCGTGCATGTACGCTATCCTTGACTCTCAATAGCTTATGTAGCTGCTAGTGTGAAAGTAACCACCTCCGTAGAACCTTTGGGTTATCGCTTTTGTGGAAGAATCCAAGCTGAAATTTGATAAAGTCTATGATCAACTTGCCTTTAGACGACAAATCGAACTCAAAAGTGGTAGCGTGCTGCTTTTTAACCATCAGTGTAGGAATGGGATATTAGGGCATGTGCCCTGGGTCAATCTACAAACATTGTTTATCTTATAATTTTAGTTAATAAAATAGCGGTTTCATTTGCTATTTTATTCTAAGTGATTGCATGTTTACCTTATAGTAATATCCATGGGTATTTGTTGAAATATCCTAAATGTCCCCTGTCAGTCATTATACTAGGAACTATAATGAATTAAGACTAGTGTAAATCTTGATTGATGGTCATGTGATGATCATGCGTATAAGGATACGAATCAAGATCATATGGAATAAGATACTGGACTGAATCGCTATGAGAGCACCATATGGATTGAGTCAAAGGTTTTACTCATGATAAGTATATCATTTAGTTCTTCGACATGAGATTACCATTGACTTCAGTATTAGGAGCATGATAATTCGACACAATCAAACGCTGTCTTTAACCGGACAATTATAAAGATTGTGATCGGTTACCGTGTGAATAATATATGAAGGTGTGTAATAAAGATAGAATTTGTCAATCTCATACAGAGAGAGATATCAGGGGATTCCTCGATAAAACAGACTGATAATAGCCAAGCCCATGTGAATTGATATGATAAATGTCACTTAGACGTTTTTTAGCCTACCTAAAGATCGAGGCTAGTACGATTAAATATTAAGGGTGACTTTCTATGTCTTATGTTAAATCAAATTATATCGCACGAAAAAAGGATATGGTATATGTTATTAATTAGGTTGTATTAATGTTGATATTCATGCTACTTGGGTAGTCATAATGTCTTGCTAGAGACGGCTTATGACTTGTGTACCAAAATGGTTTTTGGTTCACTGCCAACGTCGCATGAACCTATTGGTTGTACACAAAGAATGGCTTTGCACAATTTCAACTGGTCTAGATTAATAAACTTCATATGATAAAACTCTTGGTATAAAAGCCCTTACGATTTGTTATATGATAACTTAATAATCGGGGCATTTGTGTAATTTGCTTAAACTGCGTAAATACAATAGTTGTATTACGAATAAGATTTTAAATAAAGGCTTATATACACATATAAATAAAGGGGGGATCCATAAAAAATGAAATAAGATTTCGTTTTACAATTTTTCGAGTTCTCTAGATTTAGGGATAGAAAATAAAATCCTTTTTCAATCTCTCTTGGGTCTAGCACTCCTAATTGTGGTCATCGTTTGTATGTAGATTTTTTATAGAGGATGCGTACTTCAACGTCTTAAAAATAGAACAATCAAAAGGAAATCACTAAATAAGGTATGATTTACTTTCAAAGATTTAGTTTAATGGAACTTATTTTCGATCCTGAATTTGTTTTGAATTTTTCGCTGTATATGAACCCTAAAAACCCAATAGTAGTATCAAAGCATTAGGCTCTGTTCTATTAAACATTTGCATGTTTTCAATCATGTATATATGATATATGTTTGATACATCGCATGATATGATTCAATAATAGTATTCATGTTTAGAATATTTCGATTAACATATATTTTATATTGAGTGATGTGAATTTTGTATATTCATGGTAAACTTTACGTTTAGGTTAAAATGATTCTGATCTTGAACACATATTTCATTTTGTTCAATAATTATGTATGTCTCTGTGATAGAGATCATGATTAGGTTAATATGATTCTAATGTTGAATGCATGATTAATATCTCGAAATTGATTTTGACTATGTATCTCATTGTAGTAATCCGTTAGTATATTTCTATAAGATAGGAGATAGACTTGTAATTGGATTAGAATTACAAATCCTATAAGATAAGTGAGATATAAAATAAGTCCTAATTGGACTAAGATTCTAAGTATCTTAAATTCTAATTAGATTAGGATAAGATATTAAGTTAATGGTGGGTCCAAAATAATTAATAACATTTTTAATTAATATTTTTGGAATTAAAATAGGGCAGTTTTGGTTAATTGGATTGACTAAAATTATGAAAAATCTTAAGCAATTTTCAATTTTCATAATTGAAATTTGTTGTCTAAAAAAATGGGGGCGTTCCCCCCTGTACCACTACGCGCTACCCGGCCAGAGGGACCGCTATTAATTGTTCGTAGCGTCCAAAAACTCACGCATTGAAATATATGATATTTATCTTATTTAATTATGATCACTAAAATAAAAAACCCTTTTTCAAATTTTAAGTCAAGTGTCATCCATTGTCAAACACTTGTCAAGGCTTCGATCACATCAATATGGGTGTGCCTTTGTAGAGTGTATTATGTTATCTTGGTGAGGCAAGTTGAGTAACGGTTACTCTATTGTTTGAAATGGTTAGATTCAATAAAGCTATCAAAACGGTTTTGCGCTTTAGGTACTAGATGAGATAAAACAAGCTAAGACATAAGATGTCATAATCTCATAATATAACTAAAAATTACATATGATGTAATTGGTAATTGGTACCTACCTAAATAACCTAAATTGAAGTGTCATACCTTAGCTATCTTGGAATTAGGTGAAACATGGATTTTAGTCCCTTAAATTAATATAGTATTTTTAAGGAGGGTTGTTAATTTAGTGGGAGTTTATTCCTCTATACTAAAATGAACTTTTGCATAATCTTTATTGTAGATCTATGGCCTTTTCAAATCACACTAATCCCTTGTCACTGCGATCCATCCTTGAGAACGATAAGTTGTCTGGGACAACCTTTTCGACTGGTTCAGAAACTTGAGAATTGTTCTTAAGCATGAACGCAAGTTGTATGTCCAGGATGATCTTATTTCTTAGGAACCACTAGCCAATGCTTTAAGAGCCGTGAAGGATGCACATACTAAGCTTGTCAATGACTCAACTGATATTGCATGCATTATGTAGGCAACCATGGTTTTTGAACTTTAGAAGGACATGAAACACATGAAAGCTTACGACATGGCTACGATGCTGAAAGAAATGTTCCAACAGTAGGCTAGGAAAGATAGGTTCGAGACAGTTAAGAACCTTCATTCTTGCAAAATGGCTGAGAGTGCGTCAGTTAATCCTCTTGTTTTGAAAATGAAGGGCTATATTGACCATCTTAAAAGACTCGGATTTTCAATAAGCCAAGAGTAGGCTACGGATTTGATCCTGAATTCATTGCATGTTAATTATTCATAATTTGTAATGAAATATAACATGAATAACATGGAGAAGTCTATCTCAGAGTTGCATTAAATGCTTAAAACTACTGAATAGAATGTCAAGAAACCCATTGCTAGTGTGTCGATGGTTCATAAAGGAAAGACTTTAAAGAAAAATGGCAAAGGCAAAGTTAAATTTCCCAAGGCTATTGTGACTATCACAAAGCCTATGGAACAAGTGAAACCCCATGCTGCTTCTATTTCATAATCCCATAAGGAAAAGGAAAAAGAAAAAAATTGTCATTTCTGCCATGCACTTGGACATTGGTTCAGATATATCAAGCTCTATCCTAAAGATCTAAAGAAAAAGAAGAGTAGTGCGACTACTGCTTCAGCTATTTATGTTATTGAAGTCAACTTGTCTACTAGTGATTCCTGGGTATTAGATACTGGATGTGGATCTCACATTTGTATTAATGTGTAGGGTCTCACCAAAAGCAAAAAACTAAAGAAATGAAAAGTCATCCTACGAGTTGGAAATGGAGCAAAGGTTACTACATTGGCTTTAGGATGCTATGACTTAATTTTACCTAGTGGACTTATTTTAATTTTAATTAATTGTTATTATATCCCTGCCTTGAGTAAAAATATCATTTCTATTTCATGTTTGGATTTGGATGGTTTTAATTTCATTATTGCGAATAATAAATGACCCATTTCTCGTAAAGACATTTTCGATACGAATGCTAATTTGTGTGATGGTCTTTATATTCTAAACATGATAACGTCCACAGATACTCCCATTCTTAACGTAAATAAAAGGAGATTCATGTCAAATAATTTGAATCAAACCTACCTTTGGCATTGTCGCCTTGGCCACATTAATGAGAAACACATTTCTTAACTCCATAAAGATGGACTTTTAGATTCATTTGATTTTGAATCATATGAAACATGTGTATCTTATTCACTAAGCAAGATGACAAAGAGTCCCTTTATAGGATACGGTGAAAGGGCAAGTGATTTATTAGGTCTACTGATGTATGCGGTCCTAAAAACACAATGGCTAGAGGTGCTTATCTGTACTTCATTACATTCATTGATGATTTCAGTAGATATGGTTACGTATATCTCATGAAACATAAAAGTGAATCTTTTGAGATGTTTCGAACATATCTGAACGAAGTGCAAAATCAACTTCGCAAAACTATTAAAGCACTTCAATCAGATTGAGGTGGTGAATATTTGAGCCATGAGTTTGATGATTATCTTAGAAATTGTGAGATTGTCTCACAGTTAACTCCCCCAACAACTTCATAATGGAATGGTGTTTTTGAGAGGAGAAATAAGACTTTATTGGATATGGTTCGATCTATGATGAGTCATACAGATCTTTCTATTTCATTTTAGGGTTATGACTTACAAACTGTTGCGTTTACACTAAGTCATGTTCCTTCTAAAGCGGTTGATAAGACACCATATGAGATGTGGTTTGGGAAAAGACCAAGTTTGTCTTTCCTTAAGATTTTGGGCTACGAGGTTTTCTTACAACGACAAATCTTAGAAAAACTATCAGCCAAACTATTAAGTATGTATTCTTAGGTTATCCTAAAGAAACTAAAGGATACTACTTTTATAATCCCGCCGAGAACAAAATGTTTGTTGCTCGGAATGATGTCTTTATGGAAAAAACATTTATTTCAAAAGATAATAGTGGGAATAAAGTAAGTCTTGAAGAAATTCAAGAACCACAAATAAACACTCAACCACCAGTGGGAAATCAATAAGTCTTGAACTAATTGATTCTTTACAGGTATCACGAGGCCCTCGCAGGTCTGATAGGGTAAGACATCAGCTTGAGAGATTTGGACTTCTTATTACTGATAGTAGTGAGGTATTACTTATGGATCAAAATGAACCTACTACTTATAAGGAGGTTGTTTCTAGTCCTAATGCAAATAAAGGCTTAGTGCCATGAATTATGAGTTGCAATTCGTATATGATAACCAAGTTTGGAACTTGGTAGATTTACCTAATGGTGGTAAGAAAACTAACATGGATGGCAATGTACATACTTATAAAGCACGACTAGTCGTAAAAGGTTTCAAACAGACTCAAGGTGTTGATTATGATGAAACTTTTTCTCCTGTAGCCATGCTTAAATCCATTAGAACTCTGATTGCCATAGCCACATATTATGACTATGAGATATGGGCAATGGATGTCAAAACATTTTTCTAAATGGAAAGTTACTTGAGGACTTGTGTATGATACAGCCTAAAGGGTTTGCTCATCCTAAAAATTCTAGGAAGGTGTGCGAGCTTCAAAGATCTATTTATGGATTAAAGCAAGCTTTCGAACTTGGAATCTTCATTTTGATAAAGCAATTAATGAATTTTGTTTCATTAAAAATGAAGATGAGCCTTATGTACATAAGAAGGTCAATTGGAGCATTGTTGTTTTCCTGGTGCTGCATGTTGATGATATATTACTCATTGAAAATGACATCCTAACTTTGCAGAGTGTTAAGTCTTGGTTAGGAAAGTGTTTGTCGATGAAGGACTTTGAGATGCAACCTACATCTTGGGGTTAAGATCTACGGGGATAGAGCTAAAAGGCTGATCAGTCTAAGTCAGAATGCTTATATTGATAAGGTACTGAATAGGTTCAATATGCAAGACTCTAAAAAAGGGTCATTGCCAATGTCTCATGGTATAAATCTCCACAATACTCAATGTCTAAAGACTAATGATGAGCGAGAGCGTATGAATACGATTCCATAAATATCAGATATTAGATCTATCATGTATGCAATGTTATGCACTTGACCGGATGTATCATATGCTTTGAGTGCAACTAGCAGATATCATTCCAATCCCAGTGAGAGTCACTGAATAGCGGTAAAGAACATTCTTAAGTACTTGAGACAATTCGGATAAAAAAGATCATCTCAGAACTTGGTGTGGTTCCGAGTATGGCTAACCCCATTCGCTTGTATTATGACAACAACGGGAAAATAGTATAGGCCAAGGAACTAAGATCACACCACCGATCCAAACATATACTTAGACGCTTTCATCTCATTCTAGAAATAATTGAGAGGGGAGATGTGAAGCTTTGCAGAATTCCTACAAAAGACAATGTTGCAGATCTTTTGACGAATACTCTTCCACAAGTGAAACATGATGGTCATGTTAGGTCATTAGGTATTAGATACATGAATGATTGACCCTAGTGCAAGTGGGAGATGTTAGAGCTTGTGCCCTAGGTTAATCTACAAACATTATTTTTCTTATAATCTTAGTTAATAAAATAGAGGTTTTATTTGTTGTTTTATTATAAGTGATTGCATGCTTACCTTATAGTAAGAACCATAGGTATTCGTTGAAATATCATAAGTGTCCCTAATCAGTCATTACACTAGGAACTATAATGAATTAAGACTAGTGTGAATCTTGATTGATGGTCATATGATGATCATGCGTATAAGGATACGAATCAAGATCATGAGTACTTATTATGGAATAAGATACTGGATCGAACCGCTATGAGAACACCCCATGGATTAAGTCGTAGGTGTTACTCATGATAGGTATATCATTTAGTCCTTCGACTTGAGATTACCATAGACTTCAATATTAGAAGCATGATAATTTGACACAATCAAATGTTGTTTTTAATTGGACAATTATAAAGATTGTGATCAGTTACCGTGTAAATAATATGTGAAACTGTGTAATCAAGATATAATTTGTCACTCTCATATAAAGAGATATCAGTAGATCCCTCAATAAGATAGACTGAAATGGCTAAGTCCATGTGAATTGATTTGATCAATGTCACTTGGATGTTTTTCAGCCTACCTAAAGATCGAGACCAGTACAATTGAACATTAAGGGTGACTTTCCATGTCTTATATTTAATCAAATGATATCGCATGACAAAAGGATATGATAAATGTTATTAATTAGGTTGTATCAATGTTGATATTCATGCTACTTGGGTAGTCATAATGTCTTGCTAGAGACCGCTTATGACTTGTGTACAAAAATGGTTTTTGGTTCACTGCTAATGTCGCACGAACCTATTGGGTCGCACGTAAAGAATGGCTTTGCATAATCTCAATTGGTCCAGATTGATGAATTTTATATGATAAGATTCATGGCATAAAAGCCCTTACGATTTATTATAATAACTTATTAATTTGTATGTGTAATTTGCTTAAACCGCATAAATACAATAGTTGTATTACGAATTGGATTTTAAGTGAAGGTTTATCTACACATATAAATAAAGGGTGGATCCCTAAAAAAATGGAATAAGATTTCATTTTACAATTTTTTGAGTTCTCTTGATTTAGGGATAGAAAAAAAAATTGTTTTTCAATCTCTCTTGGGGCTAGCACTCCAAATTGTGGTCATCGTTCCTATGTGGATTTCTGATAGAGGACGCGCACTTCAACGTCTTAAAAATTGAACAATAAAAAGAAATCACAGAATAAGATATGATTTACTTTCATAGATTTTGTTTAATAGAACTTATTTTCGATTTTGTCGGGGGGTTTTCAAATTTTGTTTTGAATTTTTTGCTATGATGAGCCCCAAAAACCCAACATGGGAGTCGACGCGTCAACTGGTGCAACAACTGGTATAGCTGCCTCAAGAACTACCGTAGTGGTAGTAGCCTGAAGAAGCCTTTGAGGAATAGTTAGAGCGACGACTTTTGGTGTAGTATTAGCTGACATTACATGTACTTTAGGAGCTAATGCTGCTATGGCGGTTGTCGCAGCCTAAGCCCTAAGTAGCTGTAGAATGTTGGCCAACTAAGCATCATGAGCTGCAAGTCGGTCCTCAACACTTGGAGTAGTAACAGTGGTAGTGGTCTTAGTCAGGTTGCTAATCTGACCATTATTTGATGGAGTAATATGATGTTAGTCCATCGTAATTTGCATCGAAAAACATGCATCAGATCAACATCGGTATATACACGCGTATAGCGTAAAACATACAATAAAAACATAACACGTATATAACCCTAAGCCTACCCACCTCACAATCGCTACCCAACTAGAGTTTTAAGGAAAGTACACCGGGTTTCCACATATAAGGATTTGTTCATTAAATATTATGCTCTTTCATTAACTCCCGAGCACTACAAAAAAATGGTTAATTAGAAATGAAATTAGCAACGAAATTTAGTTCTGTTGCTACGGCTAAATGGTTAGAGACGGAATTGAGACAGAATCATTCAGAGACGGAATAAAGAGAGATTAGAGACGGAAATAGAGACGTAATAGAGACGGAATTAAATTACGTCTCTAAATAATGGCACCGACATTCTTACCAAAAGTTTAATTTTTTGTAACCGTTCGTTACGTCTCAAGATTCGTGCATGCTTCGATGCGAAGAATTGAAAAATGGGTCGGATGTAGGGACCCCCCTCTCTCTCAACCCATTCTCACCTCCAACTCCCTCTCTCCCTCCTCAAATCTATCTCTCAAAACCCGCCTCTCCCAGCTATCTGCGTGATATACATTGTGAACGCGAGAAGGAAGCTGAAGAACCCGCCTCTCCCGTCGGGGTACTACGGGAACGCTTTCGTGTTCCCGATGGTGGTGGGGGCGCCGGGGGAGGTGAGGGCGAGGGGGCTGGAGTACGCGGCGGAGAAGGTGAGGAGGGCGAAGGGGGAGGTGATGGAGGAGTACGTGAGGTCGAAGGCGGATATGATGGTAGAGCGGAGGAGGCCTCACTTCACGGTGGCGAGGACGTACGGTGTCGAACGTGACCAAGGCGGGGTTCAGGGAGGTTGATTTCGGGTTGGGGAAGGCGGTGTACGGTGGTCCGGCAAAGGGAGGGTTGGGCCCTGTGCCGTCGCTGCCTGTGCAGCCCACGCCGCTCTTCGTCGTTGTTCGACACTGCCAAGTGAGGTAATCTCTCCATTGTTATACCCTTTTCGATCAGTTTCGCAAATAATAGAACCAAAATAAGAACATATATGTGCTTGATTTTCATCTTGTTTCTTCTCTAGGCTGATGTTCTTGAATACTTCGATCAGACTGTTAACTCTTCCAATGGTTAATTCTTTATACCAGCTATTTTAAGGGTATGAAGTTAAGTAATTCAATAAAGATGTGGTCTCGTCTTCTCCTTTTTTGCCATTATATATCCACTTAAACCAACAATTACTTATGTGCTTCATTTTCTCTTTCAGGTTCCACATTTGCTACATGTTGTCAAGAGAAGAAGAATCAAACTGAACCTTAGCCGAAAAAGTATTTTTTTTCGAGATATGTTCACTTGCCAGTAAGTGAGCCTATCAAAGAATTTTAAATGTTGGGATTATTATTATTACTATTTAAATATAATTAACCTTAATTGCCTGAATATAACATATTTTCATAGAGTAGTTATCGGAGGTGTCTTAGTGAAAAATATTTTTGGTTCTCTTTTTGAATATGTTGACCATGCTTAATATATACGTTTGTAGGAATGGCACATAGACAACATATGATGATGAATGTAGCACGAAGAGCTTTCTGTTGGTTGGTACATGATGGAAAGAATTTCGAAAGTAGGCTTATTGCACATATACATACATATTAATTGGACATGCATTCAATTGTTAATACTTCGAAAACAGTTGATACTCTTAGTGACAATAAAACTGAAACTTCCTATTATAACTATAAGTTGAGGCGTTGATCTATGAGATATTGAATTTCTTTCTAAATAATATACTATGATTTCTGTAACTGTATTTATTGGTGGACTTTTTCCTTGATTAAAACAATTGAGAGGAATATTTAATATAGTAACAAACCTGCTAAAATATTTCCCAACATAACACATTTAGTGCCATGTCATCGCCATATCACCGCCATGTCACCGCCATATCATGTTTTAAAAAAAACGAAAAAATGAAGAAGTCGTGACCACGGGTCACGACTTCCACTCCAAAAAACCCCAAAACCAAGTTATTTCGAACAAACCCCAAAACCACCACTGTGCATCTCCTTCTCGCTGTGGATCTCGGTTGCTCCACTCCCTTCTACCTGTGCATCGCTCAGTTGCTCCACTCTTTGTGTGTTATCCGCTCTCTTTGCATCTCCGTCTCACCGAGCTTGTGCCTCGAAAATTTTCGCCGAGCTCTCTGGCCTCTGCCTCACCGAGATCTGTGTGTGTATTGGAGGGACGCCTCCGCCCCTGCCGCTGCAGTCCGCCGCTAGAAGGCCTCCACCGTCCGCTGCAAGTAGCCTTTCGTCCGACGCAGGCACGTCTTCCCCCAGCCGCTGCCTGCACTCAGCGCCTCTTTGTGTACTCGCGCCGATCACTACTCACATTGCCTGCACTCAGTTATGTAAGTTCATTCACATCACCATATTTTTCTTGGTTTTTCGTAGTTAGTTTTTCACCTATTCGAAGGTTTAGATCTTTTCATAAAGGAAAATGCTCGCTCGAGGTCACTTCAAATTTTCCACCTTAGGTGAAGTTACATTGTACTAGATCATTAGCTCTAGGTTCGTTGTAAGAAAAATGAAAAACCTTGTACTAGATCTTTAGCTCAAGGCCAAAAAGAAAAAAATGAAAAACCCTGTACTACGTAACAAACGGGAAACAAAATTTAAATTGCCATGATTTTATTTTAGTTGACCTAATGATTTGTGCGTTATATCTTAAATAGCAAAATGGAAGTTAGGACTATAATTGCTTCAATGACATGCTAGACTTAAAGAAGCAATGACATTAAGTTTTGCGACTTAGTTTATTTAGACATAAAGTTGTCTCCTTTTGTAGCTCAATGACAAAGCATAGAAACGACGTTTGTTATCACATATATTTGCATACACTAACATCTTGTTTGTCACAAATCTTATATAACTCAAGGAGCATAGAGAACTAAGTGATCAGTTGTGGCCCCTTTTGGATTCTCAATACGATTCATTATTTTATTGAGTCCCAGCTGTTCTTACAATGAGCTAGCTCTTAAGAGGCATTTGAATGTTTTAGTTGGAGAATACATATCTAAAGAAAGTAGTTGTGACTTTACTTTCTGTGCCAAGGCCCTCCTAGAAAAGTATGAATTTGATATTGCTGTGCAAGTGCTCCAACTTTTTATTTGAATTATGTTTATGCTAATGGAAATAAGAGTCACAATAATTTCCCACTTGACTCTTGACTATGTATGAGTCCCTCACCGATCACTACTCAATTTCCCGCCTGTACATATTTTTTTTTTAGTATCAATTTTTTTTTTATAATTATTGCTTATGTATGATAGTTGATCTTCTGCCCTTTTCATATGATGGCACCCTATCTAGATATGTTTTCACTCTCATTAACTCAATGTACATACCATGACCATAAAATCCATAGATGTTTTGTATTTTTTTCCCATGAACTGTTGCCCTAAATGTTCTGTGACTACACGTATATTAATGCATTCTTTAGTTCACTGTTATGACCATCTAGTTTAGTTTAGAGTCGCCTAAAACCTTGTTGAGTGAGTTTGGTTATGGATTAGTTAAAAATATCAACTTCCAATGACTTATGTGTAAGTTGGCAAAAATTACTTAAACTTTAAACGCACATGTAATATAAATGCATGTAGTCCTAATATAATGTCTTTGCTTACTTCACTTCATACATGTAATGTCCTAATATAAATTCTCTACATCAAATATGGATTGTTCCCATTAGACAACGTCGGAATTGATTACTTTGGGGATGGATCCTTCTTTAACTTTACTCGTAACTGTTTTTAGTATGAACCACTACACTTTTTAAAATGTTGATATTGTTGCATTCACTTCTATTGATCATGCTTTGTATTCTACATATATAGATTCAATAATGGCTGATCGAAGAGTAAGTTTGTTGTGCTATATGAATGGGGACATGGTCGATGGACCATCTGGAATTTCATATACTAAACCGCCTGTTCGACATCTTAGAGCGAACATGGGTTTAGGGTACGAGGAATTTATGAGTTTTGTCTATAATTCATTGGAGATAGACAATGAAAAGATGATATTGACCATCACATATCGATATCCAGCGTACATTGGTAGTGGTACTGCCAACTACGTCCCTGTGCGAATAGATGATGAAGCGAGTCTCAAAGATGTTTGGGAGATTGTGGCAGAATTACCACCGCCAAAATGCATGGAGCTTTATATCGATTTGAGAACGAGAGATTCGTATAATAGTACAAACTGTAATATGGTGTTAGATTCTGTGGCTGGACCTAGCACTCAACCAAATATGTAACAGAGTCATTGTGCATCGCCCTTGATGACTGCAAATCCCGAGATGGACGAGGATCCTCGTTCTTGTGATGAGTTGAACACTAGTGAAGACGGAGACTATTGCGGTAGTGACGAAGGTACTAGTGAAGAGAGTAGCGATGATGATACAGATGATGAAGGGGTTGATGCTCATCATGTTGATGATGGCATGATTCGATACACATTAAATCGAGTCATTGCCGATGATGGCTCATTATCTTGTCCTCCAATTTGGAGCGAGGTTGGGAACGATGATTTTTTCGACGAAGAGGCTGCTAGAATTGATGGTGCGCCCGTGGGTGTACGTGAATTTGTCGTACCTTCTCCTGCATTTATGGAATTGAGTAGTGAGGCATTGCAACCCCTCAATGAGAATGCTATGATCCCTTTAAGGTCTTTATGGAATGAGGGAGCAGAATTTCAAAAGGGGATGCGGTTCATGTGTAAAGTAGATATCCAGCATGCCGTGAAATTGTATAGCATCAAAGAACACAGGCGATTCGTGGTGACTCATTCTACACCTAATGTATGGATTGTTCGTTGTAAGAAATATGTAGATGGATGCACTTGGAGGTTGCGTTGTTCGAGAAGAAAATCGCATGGAATGTTTGAGATTAGTAAATATGCAGGACCACATACATGCATCTACGCCGATTTTTCCAAAGATCATGCGCATTTGGACTCCACCGTTATATGTCGTGAAGTTGAAAATGTGGTGCGAAGAGATCCGTCCATCTCAGTTCCAGTGCTTCATCAGATGATCAAGGACAAATACAGTTATGACGTTCGTTACAAGAAAGTGTGGTTGGGGAAGAAGAAAGCAATTGCTAAAGTCTATGGAGACTGGGAAGAATCGTATAAAATGTTACCGCGGTGGATGGCTGCTCTTCAAGAAACCAATCCAGGGACACGTGTGGAATGGCGGCATGGGGAGCCTAATGCCAACAATGAGGTTATATTCAAATGGGTTTTTTGGGCATTTGAACCTTCTATTGCAGGCTTCAGACATTGCAGACCAATAATACAGATTGATGGCACATTCTTGTATGGAAAATACAAGCACAAACTCCTAATAGCCACTGTTGTTGATAGTAATAGTCATGTATTTCCTTTAGCATTTGCCATCGTTGATGAGGAAAGTCAACACAGCTGGGGATGGTTTATGGCTTGCTTGCGACATCATGTGACTGATAGGGATGGTATTTGTGTAATTTCTGATCGACACCCCGGTATATTGTTGGCAATGAACAATCCGCAAAATGGATGGACTCGTGAAAGAGCTCACCACTGATTTTGTCTCCGTCACACATGCAGTAATTTTAACATGAGGTTCGGGAGCAAAGAATTGAAGGATATGGTGTACTTAGCTGGTGCACAACATCAACCACGAAAATTTAAGGCAGTCATGACAGAACTTCAAGAAATGAATGCGGAATGTATTGCGTGGTTTAATGACCTTGATCGAGCACAATGGACGAACGCATACGACAAAGGATATCGATACGGATGGATGACTACAAATCTAGCTGGTATGGTTTATCGTCTCCATAATTTGGTACCATTGTTTATTTAATATATTCAAGCATTGTTACGTTTAGATGCTGATACATATATGCATATTTTGTCACTACTGTAGAATGCTTTAATGGGGTCCTTAAAGGCGAGCGATTCTATCCCATCACCGCGTTAGTGCAAGTGACATTCTATCGTGTCTTGGAGTTCTTCAACAAAAGGCGAGACGAAATAGGTGCAGCCTTAGGAAGGGGCGAAGTGTACACAAGTTACGCGTTGAAGAAGTTGTCAAATTGGGCAAAGTCTTCTGGCGGGCATAATGTGACATTAGTGAATCGCGATAATGGAACATTTGAAGTCGTCACTGCGCCACGTGGCCATCATTTGCGAAAAGGGTCTAACAAGCAAATAGTTAAATTGGAGGCTCGTAGATGCACTTGTATGAAATGGCAGTGTTTTGGCATTCCATGTTTTCATGTTCAAGCAGTCTGCGCCAGTGTTGCCATGGATGCTCATCAATACATTGAGGAATACTACAGATTGGTTGTGTATAGTCAATGTTATGCTGCGAATTTCCATCCCATTCCCCACGAAGATTATTGGCTAAGCGCCAGACTTCCATTCTCGTTACTGGCTGATCCATCTCGAAGGCGAGTAAAAAAAGGTCGCCCTCAACAACGACGTCTGCGCACAGAGATGGATTGGAGAAGCAACCAGAAATAGCCGCGTCATATGCAGCGTGAGAATGAATGGAGAGAAACCCCAACCACGCTGCGATGTAGTTTGTGTAAGCAGGATGGACACAATAGACGCACTTGTTCTCGTCGTCAGCAACAACAACCACCGAGTGCTTCATAGTGACAGGCTCATTCAAGCATACTGACATTTAGTTAATCTATCTATGCCTCCTGTCTGTTGAGGGTCATGATTGTAACTGAAATTTGATATATTTTCATGAGTAGTGTTAATTTAGTTGATGAATTATCTCCATAATTTTGTTAAACCTTTCCTACTTATTCATGTTTACTTTATTGGTAGTTTGCTACTTCTCATGTGGTCTCATTGGTAATGATTTGGGTTTGAAGCGCGATATGGATCCTGGGCCTATAGATGACTCGGTTTTGAGTTCGCAAGCTCTCCATAGATCTACCCGAGTATGGAACGGACCGGTAGGACTTCTTGCCGATTTGCACTACACCGTTATATCGGCGTGCATATATTCTAAATAATGTAACTTATAACTCGTATTTTCATAGGAGCCTGGTATATTGACTATCAGACGGAATTCGGCTGCACTACATCGGTTGGTCCAACTGGATGAACGAATCGTCGAGCATCTCCACGCAGCTGGCTTTTACGCGACGGCGCGAGTAGGTTTCATCTCAATTGATTGCCATCTAATCACTGCCCTTGTAGAGAGGTGGAGACCAGAAACTCACACGTTCCATTTTCCTGTTGGCGAGATGACTATTACCCTTCAAGATGTACAAATTATCTTAGGGTTGCCCGTCGATGGATTCCCTATCACTGGTCGTGTTGAGCAAGATTACAATGCCTTATGCTTGACACAACTGGGGTTTCCATTCCCTGAAAATAACAGGACCGGTGGCCGGATTCAAATTCGCCAACTGTCAAGATGGTTTCCAAACCTTCCACAGGATGTTGATGATGTGGAAGTGCAACGCTACGCAAGAGCGTACATCCTACAACTTCTTGGCGGAACTTTATTTGCTGACAAGTCTAACAACCTCGTGCACATCACGTATTTGCAATTTTTGGAAGACTTTGAGGCGGCGGGACAATACCGGTTGGGGTAGTGCAACTCTGGCTCACCTATATAGACAGTTATGTCTTGCAGCCGACATTGATGGAGCAGAGATAGCAGGACCGGTCATTTTATTGCAATTGTGGGCATGGGATAGGTTGCCTTTTCTCGCACCAATTATGGGAAACCACATTAGAGATGACATGATAGACAATGAAGAATTATTTCCACCTCCTCCATTTGGTCATAGGTAATTATTATTTTTTAACATTACAATTTCAATTTGAGTATATGTACAACCCATTTTTCATGCATGCTCTGTTTTGTTTGGTTCATTTGGAAAGGTGGAGACATGCGTTGGAGACCACAGGAACATCGATGCACGTGCTGACGAAATACAGAGAAATGATTGACATGCAAGGACCGGATGAAGTAATAAATATACTTAATCATTCTCTCCAACAAGTGCTTATGTCGACATCTTGTTGATGACACCGTTTTATTCAATTAATGTTATTTTTTATGCTACAAAGTTGTTTGGGAACCGTATCCGAAACATTGATAAGTGACTCCCCAAAGATATTGTAGCGGTGGTCGAGCAATTTGGCGAACGAGGGCACCTTTGCTTTTTTCTCTGCGTTGTCGAAACCGTACAATCTCGATAGAGTAATGCGACAATTCGGTATGAAACAAAGGATACCTAATTTACATAGCACAAGTATGGAACTACATAAGATTGACTTGAGAGGGAAAAAGGATAAGGATTGGAGTGCTGAACATAGTGCTTATGTTTGCTTGTGGAACGAACGTGCTTCCACCATAGCAACTGATGAAATATTAGACGAGCCTTTGGACTTTTACGACCCGTATATGCAATGGTATCGTCGCATTACACGTCGATTCATGTCTCGTCGTGGAGCTATTGCTGAGGCATTGGTAAGTGCAATTTAATTTTTTCCATTCATGAATTTTCATATAGTTGTTTTCATGTTACTTTCACATACAAGTTCTTACATATTTTATATGTAGGCACATGGAATGACATCGATCCATCAGTTGACATTGGGTGATGACGTGTCGATTGCACGCATTAGAGATGTAGCTGCATCGACTTTGATCGCAGCGATTTGAGCGATTATCGCATGCATAATGTGCCCACATCATTTGAAGCCTCTCATCATACTTCTCACGATGATACGCGTTCGAGGCATGGCACTCCAGTGTATACGTCATCAGTACCTCTCAATGAGCGTGACACTCCACATACTCCATCCGTTCCTCCCTACATGGCATTCGAGCCTACGGAAGTCGTTCCATCTTCGCGCCATTTCAATACAACTCCAATAATGATGAATTTCTCTGAGAGTACAAGTACGCATGAAGGTGGAATGCGTGATATCGATGATATTCAGAGAGAAGATGCTCAAAATCCTAGTGATATGGGCCAGTCGAATGTCCCATTAGCGTTAAATCGTAATGTTCGAGTTGTAAAGAGAACACGTTGTGGGACTGGAAGTCATTATTTGGGGTCGGAGTAGGACTTGTGTGTAACAATAACAAGACTTCTTTTTTTATTGCTTTGTACTCAATCACCTTGCAATTTTATGTATGGATGTATGTATGTACTAATGCTTACAAACGTCATTTACATCTAGCAGTCAAACATGACACTTGAAAAACTAAGGCATTTTGTCTATGCCAAACATAAGTACTCATGCTTATAAGTTCTTGAAATTATTATGGTAAAAATAATCTTTGTTGAGGTTATGTGTATCCTCTATGGTTCAGTGTAGTTTGTACTTCTATTTTTATTTTTTCATGTTTTTTTACATAATATGCAATGCTTGTTTTAGTACATCGACTTTTACTTTTTAGCATTTGATCGCCTTTTTAGCATTGATCTTCTTGAAATCCATTTGATGAATGGTTTCTTTTTCCTTTGTTGCATTGTTTGACAAACTTTTTTTTTTTCGGTTTAAACACTTCAAACTGATTTTTCCAATTTACATTGCATTAATTGTTTACTTATTAACTTGGCCTTTCATTTTGATAATGTTAAGTGATTTTACGTAGCCATTTTCATTCATAAAAGATTATGTCCAAGTGTATTTAAACTAATTGTTGTAATTGTTGCTCTTTTAACACTTCAGGCAAGTCGTGAGTGGAAATCACGACTTGCACAAAACGCGATTTCCACTCACGTTTTCCACCCAAGTCACTTGCTCGCGCCGCGTCCTATGTGGCACCCTACGTGGCACTAAGTGTGTTATATTGGGAATTATTTCAGAAGATATGTTTTTTTTTAATTTTTTCTCTAAATTTTATTAATCAGGCAAAAAGTCCATTTATTGGTGAATGTACACACATATGTCAATATGTTTATGGTGTGATGCTTGTTTGTAAATTCTAAAACATGAAGTCTTCGATAGGAATGATTTAAGGAGCTAAACTTTGTACTTGCCCTTACTTAATGAGTTCCAGTGTCTTATCTATTATCCAATGTCTCTTAATTATGTTGGTTGTATTATCTATTGGTTATGTTTTAGTATGATTCAGTTTGATGTTTCATGACTAGTTAGATACCCATATTTTGTTGTTTAGGTGGCCGTGTAGAATGGGCTTTGGCCAAGGGTTGCCTATGGTAGAAAAACTAGGAGCTAACTTGTTTTTAATTGATAAGAATGAAGGGGTTCTAATGATGAGATCCTAGTTTTAAATTTGTTTCAAGTGTTCGTTACCAGAATTTTAAAAAAATTGTGCCATTGCTTGTTGATATAGTTAGACAAATATTTGTTCCTTGATGAAACAGAGACTTGTATGAGTTTCAATTGAGTTAGAATTAATAATGATTTTTCTAAACCGTGGTGAATGATATTGTTGTTGAAACAAGTCAAATTGAGACTCATTAAGAGTTTCTAATTAAGTTTTTAGGCAAAACTAGGTGCTAACTTGTCTTTGAATTAGCTAGGATACTTGATATGCATTTGTTTCCTTAGATGCTTATGTGGTGGGTACTTATTATTCCTCGTTTCTATTATCTTTATCATAAAATAACAACCATTCGAGTTGCTATCTCGTAACTTAATTATTTTGGACTGTTTGCACTGCAATGCCTCTCTAAGGGTCACGCGGGCATTCCTCAAATCTTTATTTCTTTTTCCTTGTGCATTTATGATTTTTTTTGTAAGTAATTACTTATACATTTGATCTTTCTATGCAGGAAGACGTATATCAAAAGTTGAGTTATTGAAATCACAAAAATGAGCAGTAAAACTTAAGGTACCCCTACTTAAGAAAACAAATTTAATGCTACTATTATATTGTTACCATTATGTGTGTTTGTGTGTTTTTCTTTTCTTTTCAATATTGGTAGTGAATTAGTGTATAAGACAACAAATACCATCAATTCATGGTAACAATAGTGGAAAAGAAGACTTAAATAATGTGAATAGATGTAATCTAAGCTATAACTGATTTGAATGTTTTTAAGGGCTCGTAGATGTGCGTATGAGAGAATTGTTTCAACTTGTGTAAATTGTGAAGTCTGTGGTAGCCACCATTGTTTGATCTTACAAGCATGTCATTTTAGTTGGTTATTGTTGATCCATGCAGGCTAACCTCCAAAGGAGACGTCAAAAGCTGACCCAGACTACACCGGACCAGCCGGTGGATGATGAGGCGGTGGACTACAACGTGGCGGGTGAGTGTCCCAAAGGACGTGTCTACGGTCTCGAGTCATTAGGGAGAAAGAAGAGAAATACGCAGATGCTGATGCTAGCACATCCCAGGTGCTAGCACAACGAGGCGTGAGAGGGATGGACAACTTTATGATATTTAGGTATTTTTTTTGTTGTTGTAGAATAATGAGAATTGTGGTTTTTTTTGTGGATACTTTGGTATCTTAGACATTTACTATACTTGACTACGTCTCGTGAATATAAAAATCTTGTTAATATCGAATTGTATGTTTTTTCTCATTTGAGTCTTTGTTGTTGATATATACTGTTGATTAGTGTATGTATGTGAAATTTTAATTTTTTGGGGATGTTAGCACCCCCAAGGAGTTGTTGGAGGGGGTGCAGGCGATGGAGCGGGTCTTGTTGTTATTTTTAGTTTAAGATGTTTCGGAGAACCAATTTGATTCTTGTGAATATTTTGAAAAAACATTGGGCATAGAAATGGAATAAAGACGGATTAGCAACGAAATTTATAAATTTCGTTGCTAATCCGTCTCTAATTTGTGAAGAAATAGAATGAAAAAACTAGGTAAATAGAGTTTAGAAACGGAATAGAGACGGATTAGCAACGAAATTCATAAATTTCTCTGCTAATCCGTTGCTAATTAGAGACAGATTAGCCACGAAATTTATGAATTCCGTTGCTAATCCGTCTATAATTCGCAACGGATTAGCAACGGAATTTATAAGTTCTGTTGCTAATCCATCTCTAATTAGCAACGGAATTTATGAATTCCGTTGCTAATCCATCTCTAATTTGCAACGGATTAGCAATGAAATTTATAAGTTCCGTTGCTAATCCGTCTCTAATTAGCAACGGATTAGCAACAGAATTCATAAATTCCGGTGCTAATCCATTTCTAATTAGAGACAGATTAGTAATGGAATGCAAGTAAAACCATTCACTTTGGAAGAATGAGCATTTATGTTATGTCTCTGTTCCGTTTCTAAATTCTGTCTCTAATCCGTCTCTAATCAGCAACGGAAACACATTTTTGTTGCTGACTAAATTGGCGACAACAATTTTAGAGACGGAATAGATTCCGTTTCTGTTTCGTTGCAAAATTGAATTAGAGACAGAATTTATGTTAATCAGCAACGAAAATTTCCATTTCTGATTAGCTGTTTTTTTTGAAGTGGAGGTTCCTTGACCATTCTCTGATATCAACTGTGGCGTTGGTATCAGGTTAAAGAAGAAATTACATTACATCCTATAGATTCCATCGAACTCTTTTCTAATACCAACTATAGCTACCTCGCACCCCAAAGCTGCCAGATGAGATAAGTTGTTACGCGAGTTGTGCTGCCCTGTTGATGTCAACGCTACGTCAGTTCTCCTTGATATCCATGCTAACTAGCTAATTAGTGATTATTAATCAATTATTCAATTTTTAGTTAGCTTTCGATTGTTGTTTACGTAGTTGCATATGGGTAACTAGTAATTTACAGCGGAAGTCTTAACATAACATAATCATAGATTTTTAATAACTTTCAAGTCATATAGAGCATAAGTCCTATTGTGAAAAACTCAGAATCAAGTACACTATATATCAGGCGACAACATACTATGAAAAGTAAATTTATACGTGTATCGTGTCTATCAAGTCTCCCATAACCCCAAAAGTGAAGTAAAATATCAAAATGAACGCATACTAGTAAGTCCTAGAGTATAGGCCATCATAGATAGTCGCTTATGACCTCCTTGCGCTCACTGGTACTAGGATCGACACTAGTCATCATAACAAAATAGATGACGACATCTGATGAATAAGATCCCAAAAGAAAACCATAGTGAATTCAATAATAGAGAGGCTAAGAATAATTTTAAATAAACATGTGGAAATAAACAAGCAACTATAAGATAATCGCATGCATAACTAACACCAATATAAATCAAATAATTATGTCACGTGTCGCAAACTATACCTTAATTTGTCAATCTAGATGACCTCAGCGGCTCGTGCCATATTGGCTCACATTCAGATTATTAGCAAATGATCAATCCAAATCACAACCTTCCAAACACATGCACCGATGAGGTCAGCAAGTCAAGTTGCCATTTACCGAGGGCACAAGTGACACATGCTATGGTCTAGCATACTAGAGCTCGTACAACACAACAATCGAATAAACCCTAGAGATGAATAAAACTACCGACTGCTATACCAAATCAAAGCAGTGATAGAATATGGATAATGAATAACAAAGAATAAATGATATCACAATTGAAACAATTAAATACTCAAATTGTGTTTCAATTTGGTATCATATGTTGCAACGCAAATTAGACCATTATAAATTCCAAATTACTGAAGACACTTAACCAGAAAGTTATCGCTCTATGTCTTAGCTTTTTGAAAAGGTTTAGTTTGCAAAATCCCAATTTAAAATGAAATAGATATCAAACTTCTACAAAAAATAACTCAAATGAGAATCAAATCTGACTAGCAATCACGTAAAAGTCATTTCTCCTAATTTGTAGTTGTAAAAATTGTAATATTCGATCATAAGGAAGCCACACATACAAAAAAAAACGTAATAAAATATGAGCTCATTCCGATAAAAATTGAGAGAGTTATGTCTTGTCAAAGTTCATTTTAAAAATCTCGTATTAGCACTTCTACTACAAAATTTTAGAGTATTTTTGAGCTAGAGGGAGTTAGAATTTCAAAATATCTCTAGATAAAAGTTGTAGATCTATGAGTAAGCTTTCTAATGGATCATGATCTACCCTATTCGGAATTTGTATGAGAGAGTTATGCTCAATTTACAAAGGTTTGGTAAAAAACTTAACATGCGTGCATCACAAATTTTCAAGAACATAAAATCCATTTTGAAAAATCAGTTTGAAATCCTTAAATTGGTGAAAATAATGAACTCTTCATTCGGAAAAATCAGTGATCACACGTAGAAAATCATGATTACCTTAGTTTTGACCTTCTTAGTTTAATTCCTTAAGTATATGGCCACCATTCCTCCTAGTTCTTGTTGAATATTCCAGCACCCCAACCCAAAAAAACTTTGTTACTATTGCATGAAGTGATTTTCCACTAACTTAGCTATATATAGGTTATGTTAGAATCAATTGTGTTAAGGTATCTTGAGGTCAATGGTCCTTGTGAGTTCTTACTCCATTAACTTCCATATTCTTAACTATAATTCCCAACTCAAATTTTTTAGGATTCCATTCTAGTGCGTATCTCGAGGTAAACCTATGATATCAATTTCTTTACATCTAATTGTAAGCATTTGTAATCAATTGATTCAATTAATTTAACTTAGACACTTTTATACATATGTAGGCTATTTAGAGTCTTAAATTGGTGTACTACCACTTTCCTTAGTACCCAATTACACAACACCCAGTGGCCCACATCTCAGCATGCATCCTGAGACACGCCAATTTTGATCTATCTGATTACTGTGATTTTGGCCTAAAGTTTGATTATCTATTTTATGCCAAATTCACCTTTGTTCTAGTCATTTTATTTAAGTTAGCATTATAAGACTTAGTGTACCCGTACTATGCCTATCTGGTACCCGCATTGACACACTTTACGAGGCATTTACCCATCACATAATCTTACACAATATTTCAAGGTAACTCACGCATGCGATGTAACTTGAGAATTATTCATGTTAAAAACCACAATATATTTAACCAACATACAAAAAATAACCATTTATGCTCTTGTGGTAGCTTTATTCAAATTTTCAATTTAGGGACTTAGGGAACCGTAGCTCGGTATCAAGGAGCTAGGCGGGTCGAATTCGGGAGTTCGAGGGAAGTAGAGAGTGTTTTGAGGTTTGTAAAACCCAATTGAAAAACTCTGAGTATTTAATTCTATTTTGACTTCCATATTTATCATTCATGCTTATTTCCATTACTCTATTATGTTATTTGGACGTGGGTTAAGTTTATTCCCCTAGATTTTCTTATTGTGTGTACATAATGCGCTAGATTGTAGCAGTATGACTTAGTGAATGGCCACCCGAGCTTGCCTTGGTGCACATGTCGATGACTCAGCGAATTTGGTCAATGTTGTGAGGGACCACGAGAAAGAGTATTGGGGCACCCAACGAAGGGATCTTGGTGACCCGAAGTACAGTCTAGTCCATCTGGAGAGAGCACACACACTTTGTTTAGTTTATATGTTATCTATTGATGCGATGAGCCAATTATAGTTGCTTTTCTTTTACATCTGCATGTCTATTTAATAGTATTTATTGAATTTCCTTTACATTATCATACGCATGCTCAGAGAACTTGCTTAGGATTTTATTCACTAGACTCGTCATCTGTCTTTTGTGATGTCGACTGCATATCCTTGTACCAATAGGGGCAAGGGGATCCTAGGCGATTACGTCTAATTGCCTACTATCAAGGACCTACTAGTAAATATTTATTTTGATATTTTGTTCTATTTTGGGTATTGGGAGACTGGAGTGACACTATACATGAACATATATATACTATTTATGGTATTATCGCCTATATACATGGTACTTTTTCAAGTTTTCCACAGTCGGCCATGCTTATATGGATGATGTTATATTAAATGAACTTTATACTTTACTTGCTTAAATTAAGACTTCCGCTGATTTATTGTTAATTTGTAAGAAACAAACTACTAGTACGGCTAGGATTTGAATAAGCTACAGATAATTGAATCTAAGGAATTTAAAGACTTAAGAGAATAACTTGAGAAAAGGTGAAAGATCAATTAAATAAACTAATAACACACATGTGGACATGAATATCGAGGCATAAGATGGACGGGCTGGTGCCGGACATGTGTAGCTAGGCCTACTAGGTGAGGTGCGCACGACGCGACGACACACCAGGGCGGCCTCAGGGCCCGGGGCGGCCACACTTGGTATCAGAGAAGAGTTATAGGAACATGGGAAATCTCAAAATGGAAAAGCATAAAATTTAATAAAAAAAGCTTTAAATGTAGGAACCCAGTGATATTGCCTTACAACCTTAGTTGGGAAGTGATGTAAGGCGAGTAGAGTTAAGGTTTATATACATGTTATATTTTGTTATATATATATGATATACATATATATTGAGGATGATCCATCACACGCTTCTTAGTGCAGATCACAGACGGACAGTCGACTACGCCTCAGGAAACTCAAATGGTTGAGTTACTCTAATTATTATGGTAATAGGCCGCCGCATTTACTGCACTTGCTACAGCTATGGTTACAACGCCCCGAGACCCCGTGGCTATCAGAGTAATCGCAGGGACAACCATCACCCCAGTTGTTTCACAAACACTGATTGATAGAGTAATTGCGGAAACACGGGTAGGGGAGCTACACCAGTTGTCATTCCATTGGAGGCCACAACTCCTACACCTCCACCCATGACTATAAAGCAGTTAACTACTACTACTACTACTACTACTACTACTACTACTACTACTACTACTACTACTACTACTACTACTACTACTACTACTACTACTACTACTACTACTACTACTATTACTACTACTACTCCTACTACTACTACTACTGTTACATCAAGATTAGTTTAGGCCCCATAGGCGAAGCTTTTGAGAGAATTTATGAAGTTCTAACCAGGGTTCTTCTGTAGAGGTGGTGGCCTTAAGGCGGTAGGGAAATGGATAGTTTCCCATCAATGGTTTCAAAAGCCGATGAGGAACGACAAGAACGTACATGTACGTCTATCCGGAGCATGTATAAGAGGTTATGTAGTAGTCATGTGGACTATGTATCAGGACATATACCAAGAGCGGACGATATGGGCATAGTTTAGAGAGTTATTTTATGATCAGTATATACCCATGAAGGCGAGGTTGAGATTGAGAGAGGAGTTTCTGGCCCTGAGATAGGTAACCGCACACTGATGCAGTACATGGAGCATTACCGATACTTGCTACAGTTCTCTATGGATGTGGCGGAGATAGAGTGACTATAGATCTATTAGTGCACCAAAGGAGTAGATGAGAGGATTGTTATGGTAGTGGTGTTATCTAGGGCTCCACTCTACAGGAGTTATATGATAGAGCGTTGGCATACAAGAATTTTTTGATGTAGAGATAAGGTCAACATATTACTGGGATTAAGGTATAGACTGGACAGAGTTCTTAGCTGGATGAAAGGCCGAAAAGACAGAGGGATCATTCAAACAGGGGCTGAAGGGAAAATAGACGAGACAGGGACTGCAGGGATGATCACTGAGACAGTCAGTCCCAATCTAAGGATAGACATCTGGTTCATGCTTTAGCACTAGCACTGATTGAGCAGCATAGGTAGCAGCCACAGTTGTACCATCAATATAGAGGTCCGAGAGAACATGATAGGGGTCAAAGAGAGTGTGGTCAGGGTTAGAGGTCTAAAGACGGACAAGCTAATAGGTAGGAAAGACGTAGGTGTCATATGTGTAGTCGGTGGGGAATTTAAGGGCAAACTGCAAAGCACCATCGTTACTGCGACGAGAGTTGGATCAAGCTAGAGAGAGAGCCCATACAGTAGCATAACCAGATGGTGGAGTGACCAGATAGCTTGTCGAGGGTACGTTACTTATCTATGGTAGGCCTATACATACTATGTTTGATTCTTATAGTATTTTATCACTTATTAGAGGACATATTTTTGGAGAGTTAGGGTTAGTTGCACAAACACTAGAAACACACCTTGTTCTCAGTTTAGCTGCTGGGGACAATATATACGCTAACAGGATATGTAAAGACATGATGATAGAGGTTGAGGGACATCAGTTACAAGCATATCTCCAAGTGATAGAGTAACTAGAGTTTGATGCACTTCTTGGGATAGACCGGTTATCGCCTTATCATTCACGGATAAATTGTTTTGGTAAGGGAGTCGAGTTTTGCATTCTTTGGATACTATAGCTCTTATTAGTTAGATCTACGATCGACTTACCTATCACTAAGGGTCGAACAGCTACCGCGCCAGATATGGAAGCATTCGTAGTGATAATCTAGCTGGAGGTTAGGACCGAGGTCAGGATTGAGGATGTTCTGGTAGTTAGAGATTTCATCAAGGTATTTCGAGATGATCTACCAGGATTGCCATCGCTTTGAGCAATTAAGTTTATAATTAAGCTGATACCAGAGACTCAACCGATCACCAGTAGACCTTACAGGATGTCACCATCTAAACGATAGGAGGTTAGGCAGCAGTTGGATGATTTGTTGGAGAAGGGTTTCATACACCTTAATATGTCATCTTGAAGTTCAAGTATTGTTTGTGAAGAAGAACGACGTTCGATAAGGATGTGCAAAGACTATAGGAAGTTCAATTAGGTGATCGTAGCCATTATCCACTTCTTAGGATAAACGATTTGTTCGACCAGTTAGTAGGAGTCTGGTACTTCTCGAAGATTAATCTTCGATTTAATTTTCATTAGTTGAGGATTCGAGAAGAGGACATCCAGAAGCCTATTTTTAACACAAGATAATGGTTGTTCGAGTTCATAGTCATGCCATTCGAGCTGACTACACCTCAACGATATTCATGGATCTGATGCATAGGGTCCTAAGACCACATTTAGACAGATTCTTCATAGTCTTCATTGACGATATCTTAATTTGCAGAAGGACTCGTGAGGAGCACAGGGACATCTTTGGCCAGTTTTTAAAACAATACGAAGAGAGCATAGGTTGTATACTAAGTTTACTAAGTGTGTTTTTGACTGAGGACATTGAGCTTTCTAGGACATGTCATCAACAATCAGGGTATCTTTATGGATTCAGAGAAGATTTGACTGTCATCGACTGGAGGACATTTGAGTATGTTGCCGATATTTGAAGATTTTTAGGTCTAAAAGGATACTACTGGTGATTCTTATAAGTATTCTCCTCGATTGCAGCGAGAATAGCTAGATTGACTAAGAAGGATGTTAGATTTGATTGGTTAGATGAGTGTGAGCATGCTTTTTGGGGAGATTGACTTCCGCACCAGTGTTGACATTACTAGAGCTGGGTAAGAGTTTGTTAGTTTACATAGATGCGTTAGGCATTGGTCTTCGATGTGTATTGATGGATGAGGGTAGACTGGTTGCTTATATTTCCAAACGGTTGACATGCCATGAGGAGAATTATCCAATGCATGACTAGGATCCTTCAGCAGTTAACGCACGCACATTTAAGTAAGTGTCACCTCCATTTTTTTGCCGCATCAACACCCTTATTATTCACCTGTAGGCCCTACCAAATCTGCCTCGAGATGCATGCTAGCACAATTTTCGATGTAGAATAAATCCGAGCAGATAAATACTCGATCCGCAATAGTTTTTTGCCCCATATTCAACCGCACAATCCATTAAACCTAAAAATAAGAAATAAACATAATTATGCTAATATTTTTGAGACTCAACCGCAAAAATATATAAATAACCTATATATAATTATAAAATTAACGACTTATCAAATACCCCTAAACTTATGACTTTGCACGTCCCTAGCAAATGTGTAAATGACAAAATAAAAGTAAACTAGACTTATAATATAGTTATTCACTGACTTAACTAATTCTTTACACGATTCAAAGTCACAGAGTTCCTTTGATTTACATAGTCGCCAAGTAAACAAGCCAATCAAAAAATTTTGGAGTTATGATATGTCATGAACCGCAATCTAAACACAATTTAGATTACACTTTAAAGACCTAGACTTGGTCAAGATAAAGGCTATCAACTACTCACGAGTTTTCTTATTCTATACATTCAAGCACACAAGTTTACAATCTCCCTGAAAATAGCGCATCAATACTTAGAATGTGCCATAGGCGAGAAATGTAACCACACACTCCACTATTGTAGACGTATCACTAATGAAAATCAATAAGCCATTAATAGGTTGTAACATGGCTAGGATAGGGTACCAAAGAAATGATATAAAGGTAATTCAAAACATTGGAAACATAAAACTTAGACTATCAAAAGTTTTTTTGAGAACATAAAAGTGACTTATAGTACACTTATATTAAATTTTATTTTAATATGTGTAGTCCTCACATTTTTCTAACCACCCAGCTTCCTGCTCCTTTTGCTGCAGATGTGGTTTTAGGTGGGACTCTCTAATCATGACTTTCCTTTTTATTTTGGGTGTATAATTAATATTTTTTTCCTTCTCTAGTTTTTTTCTCCACATGTCTCTTTTTGAAGATTCTAAGTCTAAGACTAGTTTCAAGCTATTTAAAGGAATATATTAGGTTGTCTCTGGGTTTAACATTAGGTATGAAAGAAATAAAGATTAGGTTGGCTCAAATTGGGTTAACTAGGGAAATTACTTTAGGTAGGCTTAAGGCTAAGGGTTTTAATTAAAAAATGGCCTAAATCATTTTCCCAAAAGTGGTTTAGTCATAGGAACTCCACCTCGAGTGGGTTACATCCTTGTTCTAGCACCCTAGATATCTAATTTCTTTTCATTAGCACAGTTATGATCGTTAGCCTCCTTTAGTATCTAGTACAAGGCTTAACCCTTACATTAAATCCCTAGTATGAAATCATAAAAATGCTAGGCAACGGTCTAAAGTGAGTTTCTCTCCTAATTTTCGTTAATTTTCATGTCAAAAAGGCAACCATAGTTTACTCATCCATAACCAAATGTTGAAACAAAGTGTCGAGTGACTCTAAACAAACCATACTAACTACATGCATGAAAGTGTATCAACTCCTAACAAAATGAGAAAGAGAAGTATGAATGGAAAAGAAATGGAAGATATGAGAGAATAAAGGATATAAAATACCACCATTACCATTTTTCAACCATGTATGACTGCATATAATTGAAAATTTTAAACGGTCTCACCTACAGTCTTTAGCAAAAAAATCCATCCAACACAATCCATAATCCTTAAAACACCCCCAAACTTATTTCGAACCTTATCCTCAAGGTTCGAAACAAGATCCATGCAACAAAAAGAAAAAAATAGTGGCGAAAAAAATGTATAAATAAATAAGAAAATGACACAAAGACATACATTTTTTATTAACATAATAAAAGTCTCCAAAAACTAGTGAATGAACAAAAGCTCGCATGTCTATGATACTAAGGAAACTGTGAAAAAACCATCTTAATAAGAGCAAGAACTAATAAGCATATGAGTTAACTTAAATAATTCTCACTAAATCTTGCGAGCCCGAAGTCTTTCAACTAAGGTTGAAATCAGCAAGATCATGAAATGAAGTCTAGCCCACCACTGATGTGGCGACTTAAGTTGGATTAGTTCCCAACCAAGTCTCAAAACACCTAAAATCCTAGTAAAATGTTAATTCCCTAAAAATGCTCAAATTATGCTAAAAAAATATAATCCAAAGTCAAACCTTTCAATACTCAAGGGGTGCTCCATTGTCTTCGGTGCTCGTCAAATATTCATAACACCTTCAAAAATCTAAGAAACCCAGTTAGGGTTTTATTGAACATAAAAAAAACTAAGAACCAAACTAAAACTGAAATAAATGCAAGAAGTAAAAGAAATAAAGTTGGGATGCCTCCCAATAAGCACATTTCTTTTAAGTCTTTGGCTAAACTTGACGTGATTTATCTCGTGATACCCTCTCCTTTTAAGATATCAACAATGAATGGTGCATCTATAGCTTTGGGCAATGCAATAGGAATGCCCTCTTTCAGACTTGGGAGCTCATTCAAGACTTTTAACACAATAGATTTTGTCACATCATGATCATTCAGCACAAAGGTGTCGGTAGTGTAGAAAATATGTGAACTCTACTTTACTTCCACCCCTTATAAGATTTAAGAAATATGTATGGGAGGGTGGGTGGTTTCACCGACGATAGATGTTGGTCATCCTCACTCTCTTTCTGCTGCTCCTCCGACTTTCTAAAATGACTTCAATTTTCATCTCCTTTTTTCCTCCTCATCTCATGCAATCATAATTTCTAGCTCCCTTTGAAAGACTTTAAGTTCTTTCGTTGTTCTGCTTCAATAGTCCAATTGTATATCTTCATTCACCTCATTACTTTTCAATGTATCAACACTCACATTCTCCTCTGGACAAAATATTGTTGTGTACTACAAAAAATTTTCTCGTCGACCATATTCTGAAATGTGATATTCGCTTGTAGGTGTTCTTGACCAACTGTTATTTGTTTTATCATATCTTCCAAGGAGGTACTTTGTTGAAATTATTGGTGCTCTTCATGACACTATTAATCAACGTGTTGAAAAGGCAGTTTTTGGCTGAAGATCAAGTCATTCATCATGTCTTGTATAGATTTATATTGAAGAATTAGTGCACTTGGCATAAGCTCAAATAAGTCAGGTTGTAGCGATGCATAGCTAGAATAGCGATGCATCATCACCCTCGTTCTTCACATGTGGGCACTACCAAATTTGCCTCGGGATGCATGCTAGCATAGTTTTTTATGTAAAATGGATCTGAGCATATGAATACTCGATTTTGTGTAGTTTGTTTCCCTGGATTCAACCGCGTAATCCATTAAACCTGAAAAATAATAAATAAAAATAATTAAGCAAATATTTTGGAGACTCAACTATAAAAATATATGAATAAAATATATATATATATAATTACATAATTAACAACTTTTCAGCAGTCGTCTTCGCACTGAAGACCAGGATGCATTATCTCTACGGAGAAAGGTTCACCTTGTACATAGATCACCGAAATCTTTGTTATATCTTCACCTAGAGAGATCTGAATATGTGTCAGAGGAGATGGCTTGGGGTACTAAAAGATTACAAGTTCACTATTGAGTATCACATTAGGAAAGTGAACGTCATAACTGATGCTTCGAGCAGAAGCGGGATTGAAAGTTAGACAGCTGTGCGACATGACATACAAGCATGGTTTAGTACATGTGACATCACTTATGTGCATGATAGAAGTATTTAATATGGTTGAGTCGCTCATTTGTTGCCAAATGAGAGTTTCGACTATATCGATTGAGCGAGTTGCTAAGTCTAAGATGGTTGATTGGCTCTATTAGTGGTTCAGTGGTCTAGCTTGGGATTCGGAGTGTACTGATTAGGCAAAGTAAGTGGATTAGTGTTTCAGACACCGAGGGAAGTTGTGGATACCTATAGATCAGGAGTTACAAGATGAGAATCTCGAGGATGCACGTAGGTCTTTTTACATAGTTCATCCTGGCTAAACCAAGATGTATCATGACTTGAGGCCATTATTCTGGTAGTCGGGGATAAAGGATAATGTAGGAACATATGTCAAGAGTTGTCACATATGCCAGAAGATGAAAGCTAAGCATAAGATACCTAATGGACTATTATCGTCACTGCCCACTCAATAGTGGAAATAGGAGCACATTACTATGGATTATTTTAGTGGACTACCGAAGACATTGAGGAGACACAATGCATTTGGGTTGTGATCGACAGACTGGCCTAATCAGCTCACTTCATTCCTATTTCGATGGGATACATGTTCCCACAACTGAGCATATTATTTGAGCGGGAGATTATTAGATTGCATGGGGTGCTAGTCTCTATTGTATCGGACATATATCCTAGGTTGACTTCGAGATTCTGGGAGACTATGCAAGTGTAGTTTGACACCAGGTTGCAGTTTTGTACGACTTACCATCCTCAGATCCACGGACAGTCAAAGAGGCTAATACAGATTCTGAAGGATATGCTCAAGGCTTATATGTTGCAGTTTGGAGGTTCATGAGAGATTATCTACCTCTATGTAAGTTTGCATACAACAATAGCTACTAGGATAGTATTGGCATGCCACAATTTGAGGTGCTATATAGGAGGCTCTGTAGATCACCGAGGTGTTAGGCTGAGCAAAAAAATATAGTGATTGTTGGGCCAGAGATAGTTGTTGATCAGATAGAGAAGATTAGACTAATTCGGTAGAGAAACTTTGAGTCACACAGGACAGCCAGAAGAAATATGCGGATAAGTATCATAAGGTTCTGAGCTCCGAGGAGGGCCACATGGTATATCCAGAGGGTTTCCCTTTGGAATGGTAAATAGAGGTTTATGATTAAGGGAAACTGGCACTAAGATTTATTGGACAATTAAGAGGCGCAGCATGAGTTGGCAGTGTTGCATAACATTTATAGTTCATTTGACATCTCATATCTTTATATTAACACTAGCTAGGTTAGGGCCGAGACAAATGGTTGACTTGAAATAGATCGAGGTTCAGTTTGATGCGACTTACGAGGAGCAGCCGATAGCAATCCTTGACCGTAGGGTTCAGGTGCCCATGAGCAGATAGTTCTCTAAGGTTCTAGTTCGTTGGCAGCATCATGGGACAAAGGGATTCACCTGGCAGCTTGAATCGTCTATGCGAGAGTGATACCCTCAACTATTTCATGGTATGACGACTAGTTTTACTTAAGTTTTCGACGAAATTCTCTTTAGTTGGAAAGAATTGTAACGACCCATTTTATTAACGCTATTATTTATCTTGTAATTTCAGATTGGGACACGAGCTTAGATCCACGTGGACGCCGTGGGTAAGTTAGGAGACTCGTCGACCTAGGTACACTAGCCATTTTTCTGATTGATTACTTATTTTGCAATGCATATTTTGGATTTATTCAATAATACATTGCATGTTTGTATTAATATGGTTATATGATGTAAGATTGTGTGACGGGTATTCACTTCATGATGCGTGTCAACACAGGCATTAGCTAGAAGAACTATGGGTACACTAGAAAACTTGAATAATTCACGTTAATATGACTAGTTGATCAATTAAAATGGGTAATGTAACTAAAGGCTAAGTCTATTAGATTAGAATAATAGGCAATGGCGTGCCTTGGGATACTTGCCGAGACGCAAGGCGCCGGGTACCAGGTAGCCAAGGGTTGATGGGACCATAAATTTGCTAATACAAGAGTCCAAGTATACCAACCATAATAAAATTATGTGGCTAAGTTAGCTATTTAAATAGTTAAATTAAATCTTCCCATGGTTAGAAAGGAATTTTATAGGCCATAGATGAATATGGAGATGATCCTAGTAAGTAATACTAGGCTATCAAGTGGGTTAATGGAGTCATAAATATATGTGTTACATCATGAATAAGGACTACATGATAGACCTCGAGATCTGCATAGTACACCTGATCATAACATAACATATATAAGCAACTTTGTAGGATTTTCTCATCTCGATTGAACCCAAATGCATGCAAATTCTGGAAAATAAGAGAAGAATAAGTGATTTGGAGGTTGGAATTCAACAATTTAAAGCTCAAACTAAGAGATTTAACACAATGTAATCATTTTTTTCACCTCATATACATGAAAATGAACTCAATTTAGTAGCCGGGTGTAAATTAAAATTCGAGGAATAAATCACTAGTTTTTGATGAATTACATGTATATTTATCATTCTAAATGAGAATTATAAACTGGTTTTGAAAAACTTAGGTTTTGGTGAATTTGGGCAAATTAATGAATGCACGAATTTGATGATTTTGATCTAATTGGTGTTGTTCTGTTAATTTGAATGACGTTTTGAAGTCACCATTGAGTGGATAATGAACTTGCAGAGTTACATTAGCTAATTGGGTTGTGTTAGGGATAGAATTCTTGAATAGCACGTTATCCAGTATGGGTTCTCTATTACTTTTTCAAAACAAAGAATAGTAGCATGCTAGGCTGATTCTTTAGCACGCTAATGACAGATGAAAATTGAAATTAAGGGTTATTTTGGTGATTTCTAACTTAATGCATATCTAAACACTTGTTACCAACTTTAACTTATAAAAATTGGACTTCAAGGACTTAGGGAACAATAGCTCAGTATCGAGGAGCTAGTCGGGTAAGATTCAGAAGTTCGGGGAAGTCGAGGAGCGTTTAGAGGTTTGTAAAACCTAATTGAAAAACTTTATGTATTTGATTATTTTAAACTTCCATATTTATCAATTGTGCTTGTTTCCGTTACTCTATTCCATTATTTGGATGTAGGTTGAGTTTACTTCCCCGGATTTCTTCGTTATGTGTACATGATGCGTTAGATTGTAGCACGTGTAACGCGACACTCACTGAATGGCAACCCGATGTTGCTTTGGTGCACTTACAGATGACTCATCGAATTTGGCCCCCGCCACAAGGGACCAGATGAAAATGTATTAAGGGCACTAAACAAACGGGTCCTGGTGACCCGAAGTACAGTCTAGTCTATTTGGAGTAAGCACACAAACTTTGTTTAGCTTATGTATTATTTATTCAAGCGATGAGCCAATTACAGTTGCCTATCTTTTACATTTCTCATGTCTATTAATAGTATTTATTGAATTTCCTTTACTTTATCATTCGAATGCTCGGAGGAGTTCCTCGAGATTTTACTCAATGGACTAGTCATCTATCGTTTGTGATGTCGAGTGCAAATCTAGTACTAGTAGGGGCAAGGGGATCCTAGGCAACTACATCTGATTCCCTGCTGTCAAAGACCTATTAGTACAAGTTTATTTTGATATTTAGTTTTATTTTTGGTATTGGGAGACTGGAGTGACATTGTACATGTACATATACATACCGTTTATGGTATTATCGCTTATATACAGAGTACTTTTCTGGGTTTTCCACAGTAGGATTGCTTATAAGGATGATGTTATATTATGATAAACTTTATACTTTACTTGCTCAAATTAAGACTTTCATTGATTTATTGTTAACTTGTAAAACACAAATCACTAGCACAGCTAGGATTCGCATAAACTACAGATAATTGAATCTAAGGAATTTAAAGAGTTAAGGAAACAACTTAAGAAAATTTGAAAAATCAATTAAATAAACTAATAATACACACGTAAACACAAATATCGAGACATGAGATGGATGTATAACGGCCCAAATTAATTAAACGAGGATTAACGTTAATCTCGGGGATTAACGGGTGTAATTTGAGCGTTATGTAGACAACTAAGTTTGCTCAAAAATACTTTTGGTCACCAGATATGCAAGTTTATCCATTGATTTCAGGGTTCCACACCGTAGGTTGTTTCACCTTTATTTAAATATGAGTTATTTAAACTTGTTTTAAGTTTAATTCCGCTACAAACTATTCTGTAAAAGACATAACATAATAACTCAATGCTAAAATACAAATTTAATGAGAAAGTAACTATTGGAGGTTGACTAGGCCTGCGTTAACTTCACGAGGAACGACTCAGGGGTCCACATGGGTTTAGGCCGGACGGGGCCTAGTTTTATGGAAAACTGGGGACGTCACATTTGCCCTCCCCTGCCAGCTCCCACCATCGCCTATCGCTGTCACCACTTACCAATTGTCGCTGCCTTCTACCGTGCTAACCATCAATGCCTCTCACATGACTAATTGTATGATCACCAAGACCAACACTTGTCGGAAAAAACAAAAAACGAAAATAGATCCACTTCTCGATTCCTTTGATTCCATCCGTATCATTTGGATTCATGGATCTTTTTTTTTAAGGAAGATTGATCAATTCTAATTGTTAGTAATAATAAATCCTTTCGACTCAATGCAAACACAAATGTTCAAAAAAAAAAAAAAAAACCATGCAAATAAAAGATGCACTCACTAGAAATTATATTTTATTTAAAACTTAGTTTGGTTTAATATAATTATTGTCACTTGTGATCTTAAAATGATTAATATTTACCTGAATGATTTACTATTTTTAAGTCATTTAATGTTTTTCTTAACTATATAAATTGTGCATGTTGATGATTAGAGGTCATTATTGTCACTATTTTTAAGTCATTTAGTTTTAGCCCACGGCTTAAAAAAACCACGCTTCGCCCCTTGAGGAGCCCATTCATGTCATGAGTTGCTTTTTACAAAATGCATATATAAGCTTTTGACATATAAATTTGACAACAGTGTTCATTTAATTTTTTTGAAAATTCTACGATGAACTCGATCGACCAGTTTTTTTTTTTTGAAAAAATAAAAATAAAAATCAAATCACACTATTTAATTAGCTAAGAAAAAAATTAAAGCAAGTTTTTAAATACGTGGTGGAATAGTTATTTAAACATCAGAATGACAATCAATGCCTTTAACAATTTAATAAGTTGTTAATTATATAATTACTAGTCGATGGGCACGTGCTCTGCACGTGAGGCAAAGATATTATTTTTCTCGTACTATATATATATATTGATATGAAATGAAACATTTTTCCATACTCCTTTTTCGGGTCCGGGACCGGCAATAAATTTTGATTTCTATTGCCGGAGTTAAAAAAAGGGTTGGTGTGCAAAATATGGATAACTTGTACATGTGGCACAATAAAATTTGGAATAAGTCAAAGTAAAAGCAACTATTTTTGTTGCTTTCTTGTTAACAGTGAATATCGATATCTCAATTATTTCTCTTGAAATTAAACCACTGTAAGACAAAGTCTTATGCATTTTTTACGAAATTTTTATTTATAAAAAGTGTGATTTGAATTGAAAATACGTTTTTTTTTTTTTTGTGGGTTTTTAATATATGAAAAATGAATATATCACTAATTTTTTACTTATATGTTTGTCGCTTAAGTTGTTATTGTCTTTTTTTTATTGAGATGTATTTGGAAGTGTTCAATAGTTAAGTATCAATTGCAGATTATGTGTCAAAAGTGGTTGTTTAACCAATGTTGGTACGTTGGAGTGATTTGACACTCAAGCGGATTAAGAAGATATACCGAGTTTGAGACTCCACGAATGCAGAGGGAGAGTTTTTACCCTTAATGTGACAACCCAACTATATTGGTGTTGATTATATTTATATTCGATAAGAACGATTAAAGATCACTCTCTCAAGCTATATATTCAATAAGAACAATTAAAGAACAATTGATCTAAAAGTTTGTATAGTAAATAGCAATTGATGTAAAAGTTTATCTAGTTAGCAAAAAATAAAAATTACAAAATTTATACAAAAAATAAAAATAGAGAAAAAAATCCCCTTGTATATTCGTGAGAACTTTTAACTCCTTCACAATCATAATCTATCTTTTCTTAAAAGAACTGCAAAGCATTGGCTTCGAGAAATGAAGTTACGTTTTGGAAGCAAATCCTCCAGAATTGAATTTCAAAGGTTAATAGCATCCTAAACATCTATTATTTCATAATTATTGACATATTGATCGGCAGGACTTTTAGCACCAAATAATTCCTCGCCGAAAGCCTCACCGACTTCCCCCACCGAAATCCAAGTCCAATGTCGGCACGCTCACATTCTCCCGCCGACTCAGATCGTAACGCGTGTCGAACGGCGCCACCCCTCCGGCCTCCGGCAACCCCTCGCACCCCCCGAAACTTGTCCCTCACCGCCTCGTACACCGTCGTCTCCACTGGTCACCGCTGTCCCCAAATCCACAATCACTCCTCCTCCGCCGCTGCCCACCGCAGCCTCCGCTACCGGAATCACCTCTCCCCCGACCTCGACCCCCGCCAACTCCACATAATAAAACGTGCGTGTTCTTGTGAAGATTTGAGACTACGACTCTCGCCGCTAACTACAACACCAAAAAATCAAAACCCCAATTAAAATTCCCGGAACCCCATCTACCCAAAACCCAAACCAACACCAAAACATTAACCGAAGCGTAATCCGGGTGGCTGGCGGTCATCGCGGCGGCGGTCTCGGCAGCGAGTTCATCAAGTTGGCTGGTTGTGACCCCCTTGTAAAACCCGGCAGCACCGACGAAAAGGCCTTCGATGTTGTCGCCGCAGCCGTGGGCGATGTTATCGACTGAAGCGACGTCGTTGAAAGTTAGGGTTTCAGAGATGCAGTCGCCCACGGTGTAGGAGTCGTCGCTGACGGTGTAGGAGCCGTCGCCGACGGTGTAGGAGCCGTCGCCGTAGGAGACCTGGTAGAGGCAGTAGTTGTTGCGGCAGGCGAAGATGTCGAGGTCGCAGGACTGGGGGGTGTCGCAGGAGATGGAGGAGAAGGAAGAGGAGAGGGAAACGTGGAGGGGAAAGAGAAAGCGAAAAAACAAATGTGGAGGAGAGAAAAAAAAATCATCCAAATCCCACTTTGTTAGGAAACTGACTACCAATTTCAAAACTTTTGAAAATTCAATTTTCATCTGCACATCTAAAATCAAAACCGCCTATTAATTTGTAGTTATCAATTAATTACTATTTTATCCAAAATTTAATTATTTGTATTAAAACATTTAGGGACATTATTGAGACTTTTAGCCAAAAAGGCTTCACGATTAATCGTTTTGGGATTGCTATTATAATAGTATAGATATATAAGTTATATATATATATTATTGTTAAATCTTCCAAACACTAGCCTAATTATATTTATTTATTATTTTTAAAAGTATTGAAGTGCGTTGTTGTTGATTTCGAGGTGAGAAATTATGCGAAATAATGTAATTACATGTACTGATTAGCTGAAGGAGGATTTGCCTCTAATTACGCCCTGTACGGTGGCGAAGAGGTGACCAGCTGGCTAAGTGACGAAGAAATCAAACACACATAGCCACTGTGCAACGAGAGCTACCCGTTTCTGCCTCGAGACGCGTATAATAAAGGTGATGAAGAGGTGATGTGCAACGAGGAGACGCAGCAAAGACACATAAAGCAGACAACGTCTTCAAAGTTGTTACATTTTCCTTGGGATACGCACTAGCACTTTTTCAATGATTTCGCCCGAGCCTCTTCGAGCGTTTTCTTCTTCATAGTAGCCTTCGGATTTCCTCGGGATGCACGTGATTATGTCTCCCATTTGTTCGCACGAAATCGTACGAGTTCTTCTCTTTTTCCAACGCCTGCCACGTGGCAATCTCCCACTCGCCAGCACGTCCACAGCACGTCTTCTAGCCTAATCGTCCGCTGCCACGTCAGCGACTGTCCTGACTCTGAATTGAAGCCAATACAGCCATTGGATGTGCCTCGGCGCACGTGTCAAGAACCAAACTCTCCATTTTCCATTCTCTCTCTCCTCCTCCTCCGCATACCAATTTTAGTAGTTTTCATAATTAGGACTTAGGTATTAAGTAAGGAGGTCGACTTCTATTTTTCTCTCACACTTCGACTCTCTCTCTCATTCTCTCTCTTTCTACTATTTATTTGTTTTGTGTTCTTCAAACTATGAGACATTAATCTTATGGCCTAAATAAGACTACGAGGGAGGTTCGACTGTTCTAATCTAGGGATTTGTGATATTTATTTATTTTAATTTCATTGCCTTTCATTGATATTTTATTTCTTTTGGTATTGATTGAATAATTAGAGTTAAATTCATATTTAAATGCTTATTCTTTTACTAGTGAGTCGTAAGTATTCGTTCTTATGTGATAAGACCACACTAGTGTCAATTGACCCTACCAATTGATTCACATATTTTGGGACTGGTTAAATATCTTATGGATCTAAGCTAAATCCGACACATTAGTGATTCGATTTGTCTAGATGTAGTGCCTTCACAAATCTCATTGTGATCATCGTGTTAAACTCAATGCGCTCGAGTATAAGGTTATACGTTTGGCTAGGGAAATAGTCATTATCGTACCTTGGCTATTGAGATTAGGAAGTGCAAGGAACTGCATATGTTACCTAGCTACACTAGGATACTTTTGATTTGCATATTTTACATAAATCGAAGACCAAATCCAATCTTTTATCAAGCTGAACTTATATGTCTTGATCTATGTACTTTTCATTAATTTCTTTATTTAATTCCTTGTTATTTAGATTATCTAATTTATTCATTCTCTCAAAATCCCTATTTTTTTTTTCTTCTTGACCTTGTAAAGATACCAATATTTGTAGAATCGACCATTTACCGCTATCTGCAAAATAGTTGGTTTAGCAATTATATTTTATTGACGCATTTGGCGCACATCAATTTTTTAACTTGCAATCTTTTGTGCAATAGGGCGGGGTTTGTGAAAATTGTAGGGAGTACTATCATCCTACATATGCTTGTCCTCACAATCTGAAGTATATGAATCATCATAGTTCCAACTATGCATCGCCACAACCAGACTTCTATATGTCTAGGCGACGTCCATAGATTCCTTAACAGGAACGTAGAACTATTGCAGACATTAAGAAATATGTAATCTTCGATTGGCTTTCTCAAAGCATTACTCAATAATACTTAAAGGCGGATATGTAGCATATAAACTTTAAGTTGTAAAATACGAAAACTCAAGTTACTGCTATACTTGAGCATTTGATTGACGAGAAAGAGTTGCCTCCGCAACCAATTTCTAACTCAGAGGAGACTGTGAATGTTGCTACATTGAAAAATGTTGAGTTGGATGTGAGTTCTCAATTGTGGAAGAGTATTTGAGCGAACTAGAGGAAACACTAGGAATTTCTTTACATGAGTCGGATATTACTGTTACACATAATAAAAATGATGAAACTAAGAATGAAATTAGAGTGATTTTTGAAAGGTCGGAGGAGGCGCGAAAAAAGAACAAGGAAGACCAACCTCTAATGTTGGTGAAACCACACACCCACTCGCGCATATTTGTTGAATTTTACAAGAAGGTGGAAGTAAATGAGCATTTACAGATTTTCTACACTATCGGCACCTTTTGTTGGATGATCATTATGCAACATATTCTTTTATGTTAAAAGTCCCGAATGAGCTCCCAATTCTAAAGGAAGACGTGCATGTTGCATTGCCCAAAGCTATATGACGCGCTCTGATCACGTGTCGTACGTGCCAAATATAACGCGCAATTGAGTTACCAACCAAAATGGTGTAGTAGTGATAAATACGGGGTCGAATCCACAGGACTTGAGTTTTACTCCAAGTTAACTAATAATGGGGGTTTTCTGAAAGTTCAAGGAAATAATTAACTAAACTAGCACAAATAAAAAGCTCGCAAAAATAATATCAATGAGAAGAAATCACTTAAGTCTATGGTTCTACAACTACGAATCATGATTCAATGGCATTTAATGGTCCTCAATCATTCCAAAAGTCTCCTAGATTAGCTATGGAAAATCGACGTCCACCAAAAATTCCTAGTTCCCCTAATCTCGATAGCTAGGATGTCCGCCATTAACTACTTCCTTAATCAATGTATAACCCTAGACATCCGCCAATCGAGTTTAACACACTAACCGCAGTAATTTGGAAATGCGGGAACACTAATCCGTGATAACCGGATCGCATCCGCTCCCGATTTAACCTAGATTCAATTGTTGCACACTCGAGAACCGAAAGGGTTTAATGGCAAACGGGTGAGTGTTCGTCACTTTATTAACTGTAGGTTGTTCCCCCTAAAAGTATGCATTGTCCGCATACACACCCTAGATCTACACCATAAACCTTCAAAAGCAACAACAATAAAATAAAAGAATTTGAATTAAATTAAAAATAAATAATAGATCTCACATAGTATTTGCCATGAATTATTAATCCCACTTATTTTTCCTTCAATCTAGGCGAAGATTGGTCTAGCCGGAGATCATGTGTACAATCTTCAAGTATGAATAAGTGTGGATCGCGGCTCTAAAGTAGACTCCCTGTATGAATACCTTAGTTCCTAATATCAAAAACCACTCAAAATTGCTCTCTGGAGGTAAGAGAAACTAATTTTGGGGGTTAGCCTTGTACGTGCGCCGAGAAGCATCGTATGGCTGGTTTTGGCTTAAAAAATGCGTCATGTTCACGTGTCTGCACGCTATTGGTCCATTTGATGAAAAGCAGCTGATGTGGCGGATTGTGATTGGAGTAGACCTATGGCTAGGACGTGCCTCAGGAGTTAAGACGCTGACACGTGGCGTGATGAGGAACAAAGGAAGCTCGGTTATGGTTCGCTCATTGCATGAGACGAACATGCCAGAACGCATCTCGAGAAAACTGGAGAGCTGTTGTTCGTGGAGAAAACGCTGATGTGCTTGATTTGTTCTCATGCTGACGTAGTAGAACTTGATTGGTGAAAAACCAATGGAGTGACGTGCTTAACTGTTGGAAAGTTAATTGAGGGTTGCCACGTGGCATGCTAGGCTGTTCATCACCTATTTTACACACTGCAAAATGCGTAACTCAAGGCAAATTGTCCGGTGTCCGATCACTAAAGTAAATATTCCATTTTAAGTATTTTCACCACGAATTCAGTCGCGCACTCCGTTTCACCTGAAAATGATTAAATATATATTTTGAAAACTTTACATAATAAATATACTAAAATAGCCTACTACTACTATTACAACAACAATAACAACAACAATAACAACAACAACAACAACATAATCTCAGTCCCAAATTAACTGGGGTCGGCTACATAGATCAAACTTTTTCATTGTACTCGATTAAGTGCAATTGATGGTGAGCTTTTCAAACCATTCAAATCCCTCTTAATTAATGCTTGGTAGAGGGCGTTCCTAGTTGGCAGCGCCTTAGAGATCGATGAACCTTCAGAAAGGTATTTTGCGACCAAGGTATGATTAAGTTTTCTTGGTTTAAATGTTTTAATGGTATTAGATTCGGATCCTGTTGGGGTTTTTGTCAAAATTGTTTTGTAATCTCCGCTGCGCATAAACCCCAAAACCCAACAGAGAGGGTAGAGAGCGGCGAGAGAGAGAGCAGAGAGCAGTGACGGCGAGAGAGAGAGAGCGGTGACGGTGAGAGAGAGAGAGAGAGCGTTGAGGGAGAGAGATTTCGTTGAGAGAGAGAGAGAGCGGTGAGGGATTTCGTTGGATTTCGCTGAGACGGTGAGGGATTTTGTTGAGAGAGACGGTGAGGGAGGGATTTCGTCGAGAGAGACGGTGAGGGAGGGATTTCGTTGAGAGGGATCGGGATTTCGTTGAGACGGTGAGGGATTTGTTGAGAGGGATCGGGATTTCGTTGAGAGGGTGAGGTATTTCGTTGAGAGAGATTCGTTGAGAGAGACAGTGAGGTCGTCGAGAGAGATTGGTTGAGAGAAACGGTGAGGGATTTCGTTGAGACAGAGAGAGAGTGAGGGAATCGGTAGAGAGAGAGAGTTGTTGGTCCCCATTTTTGGGGCATGTAGATCAAAACACACGAATCTCGAGATTTGATGAACGGTTATAAAAAAGAAAGTTTTGGTGGGAATGTTGGCGCCATTATTTAGAGAAGAAATTTAATTTCGTCTCTATTTCTGTCTCTATTTCCGTGTCTGATCTCTCTCTATTCCATCTCTGAATTAGTCCGTCTCAATTCCGTCTCTAACCATTTTTTCTTAGCAACGGAACTTAATTTCGTTGCTAATTCCGTTTCTAAATATCATTTTTCTTGTAGTGGTAATACCTGGTGAAACACTTACTACCCAACATAAGTAAGTAGTACTTGATATTAAGCTAACACAACGACGTAATATGAATAAAAGAGTTAGCGACCCTAGAATAAAGTGGTGGAACCTAAAACATAGTAAACAAGTAGAGTTTAGAGAAAAACTACTAAAGGAAAATGTTTGGAATATTGACTTAGATGCTAATACAATATGGCTAGAAATGAGTAGTTGCATAAGGAGAGTGAGATCACACGTATTAGGTATATCTAAAGTCTTGGGACCACCAAAGAAGGAAACGTGGTGGTGGAACGAAGATGTCCAACAACCAATTAAGACTAAAAGAGATATGTATAGGAAAATACCTAAGTGTCAAGATGAAGATGTGTACAATCAATATAGAGAAGCTACAAAATAAGCTAAAAAAGTAGTTAGTCAAACTAAAACAAATTTCATAGAAGATCTATATACAAGGTTAGGTAATAGAGATGGCGAATATATATATATATATATATATATAAGCTAGCCAAATTAAGAGATAAAAAGAAACAAGACCTAAGTCATGTAAAATGTATTAAGGACGAAAATCAAAATGTTTTAACACACGAGGATGATATTAAGGAGAGATTGAGAAGTTACTTCGATAGTTTATTTAATGATGGCCAAGTTGATACTATAATAGATGAAAACGCACACCAAGAAAGAAATGTAAATTATACACGCAAAACTAGAATTGTAGAAGTTAAAGAGGCATTTAAAAGAATGAAAATAGGGAAAGCATGTGGCCCAGATGAAATACCCATAGAGGTTTGGAAATGCTTATGAGAAATTGGATTGACTTGGTTAACAAAACTTTTCAATAAAATTTTAAAATCAAAACGAATGTCAATGGATTGGAGAAGAAGCACGCTTGTGCAGATCTTCAAAAACAAATGAGACATTCAAAGTTGCTCAAACTACCGGGGAATTAAACTTATGAGTCACACTATGAAACTTTGGAATATGATAATTGACAATAGGCTAAGGAGAGAAACAATAATATCAGAGAATCAATTTGGTTTCATGCTTGGGAGGTCAACTATGGAGGCGATTTTTCTTGTAAAATAATTGTTATAAAAACATAGAGAAAAGAAAATATCTCTTCATATGGTTTTTCGTAGATTTAGAAAAAGCATATTATAGAGTCCTAGAGATGTTCTTTGGTGAGTTCTAGAAAGAAAAAGAGCGCATACTAGATACATAGACACTATTAAGGATATGTATGATGGAGTAGTAATGAGTATAAAGACATTTGGAGGAGCTACAAAAGAATTTTTCATTACGATAGGACTACATCAAGGATCGGCTTTAAGCTCATATCTATTTACTTTAGTTATGGATGAACTAACTAGACATATTCAAGAGGATATACTATGGTGTATGTTATTCGCAGATGATATTGTCTTAGTGGATGAAACAAAAGATGGAGAGAATAGGAAATTAGAACTTTTGAGGAATACATTAGAATCTAAAGGCTTTAAGTTGAGTAGGACAAAAGTCGAATACATGTATTATGAGTTTAGAAACACTAGACATCGAGATGACGGAGTGGTAAAATTAGGGGAAGTAGAAGTTTCTAAGGTAAACCACTTTATATACCTAGGATCAATCATACAAAATGATGGTAACATTGAGAATGATGTCACACATACAATTTAAGGTGGATGGAAGAAATGGCGGAGTGCAAAAGGGGTAATTTGTGATCGAAATGTTCCTTCTAAGTTAAAAGAAAAACTTTATAGGACCATAATTACGCCAGCTATGCTCAATGGAAGTGGATGTTGGGCGGTAAAGCAACAACAATTACATAAAATGTACGTAGCAGAAATGAGGATGCTTATGTTGATGTGTGGTAAAACTCGTAAAGATAGAATAAGAAATATAAAAATTCAAATACAACTAGGAGTAGTACTAATTGATACAAATATTAGAGAATGGCGATTGCGGTGGTTTGATCACCTGCAAAGACGGCCTACAAATACCCCAACTAGAAAACTTGACTCAATAGAAACTGTAAAAATTCGGGGAAGTAGAGGGAGACCAAAGTTAACATGGGACCACACACGAACAGCGGCCGAGATTCGAAGTGCTAGCTTCGAGAGAATATCAAATCCTATTTTTCTCTCCAAAACGATCCAGAGCATACCAAAAACCCTAAGTCGTTTCTAAAACGAAAATAGAGTTTCGGCCGATTAATCTTTTGTGTGTGTGTGTTCTAACTTAAAGCGTCTATTTATACAACCCTTGTATATAGACGGTTAAGTAAATTACACATATACCCTTACTTAAAGAAGTATAAGTGTAATACACCACAAGGATGTTTCTGTCATAAATTTTATCACATAAAATTCGTTTTTCTGAATCATCTTAAAATCTCGCAAAACCATTTTTAGTGTGCGACCCAATAGGCTCATACAACGTTGGCGGTGTACCAAAACACATTTTGGTATACAAGTCATAAGCGGTTTCTAGCAAGACATTATGACTACCCAAGTTGTACGAATATCAAATCGATACAACCTAATCAATAGTGTATATAACATCCTTTTGTCACACGATATCCTTTTGATCAAACATAAGGCATGGAATTGTCATCCAACATGTTCAATCGTACTAGTCTCGATCTCTAGGTAGACTGAAAACTTCCAAGTGACATTGATCAATATCAATTCACTTAAACTAGGCCTTTTTACAGTCTAACACATCGATGGATCCACTGGATATCTCTCTTTATATGAGAGGGACAAATTCTATCTTGATTACACAACTTCATCACATTGCTCACACAGTAACCAATCACAACATTTATAATCGTCCGGTTAAAGACAACGTTTGATTGTGTCAAATCACTGTGTTCCTAATGTTGAAGTCTATGGTAATCTCAAGTCAGAGGATTGGAATATATACCTATCATGAGAAACAACAATGACTTAATCCATGTGATGTTCTCATAGCGGGTCGGTCAAGTACTTTGTTCCCTAACAAGTACTCGTGATCTTGATTTGTATCCATATACGTATAATCATCATATGATCATCAATCAAGACTCACACTAGTCTTAATTCATTATAGTTCCCAGTATAATGATCGACTAGGGATATTTAGAATATTTCTGCAAATACCCATGAATCTTATTATAATGTAAACATGCAAATTAATTATAATAAACATCAAATGAAATCCTCTATTTTATTAACTAAAAGTATTCATAAAGACAGTTAATTGATTGACCTAGGGCACATGCCCCATCATCTCCCACTTGCACTAGGGCCAATCATACATGCATCTAATGCCTAATGATCTAACATGACCATCATGTTTTGCTTGTGGAAGAGCTTTTGTCAATGGATCCGCAATGTTGTCTTCAGTAGGTACTCTGCAAATCTTTACGTCTCCCCTCTCGATAATTTCTCGATGAGATGAAAACACTCGAGTATATGTTTGGATCTCGTGGTGTGATCTAGGTTCCTTGGCCTGTGCTATTGCCCCGTTATTGTCACAATACAAACAAACAGGTTAGCAATACTTGGAACCACACCTAGTTCGAAATGAACTTTTTGATCCAAATCGCCTCCTTTCTTTGCATCGGACACCGCAATATACTCGAACACATTTGTAGAATCCGCCATGTCTTTTGCTTCGAACTTTTCCAAACATCGCACCCCATTCAAAGTAAACACATATCCGACTACGATCTAAAATCATCTATATCAGTTTGAAAACTTGCATCGTGTAACCATTTACAACTAGATCATTTTCAAAACCTCCATAGACCAAGAACACTTCCTTAGTCCTTCTTAAGTACTTAAGGATGTTCTTTATCGCTATCCGGTGACTCTTACCCGGATTTGACCGATATCTCGCTTGTAGTGCTCAAAGCATATGATACATCGTGTCGAGTGCATAACATGGCATACATGATAGATCCAATAGCCGATGCATATGGAATCTTATTCATACGGTCTCGCTCATCATTTGTCTTAGGACATTGAGTCTTGCAGAGACTTATCCCATGAGACATTGGCAACAATCCTCTTTTAGAGTCTTGCAAACCGAACCTATTCAAGACCTTGTCTATGTAAGCACTCTGACTTAGACCGATTAGCCTCTTAGATCTATCCCTATAGATCTTTAGCCCTAGGATATAGGCTGCATCTCCTAAGTCATTCATTGAGAAACACTTCCCTAACCAAGACTTGACATTCTGCAATGTTGGGATGTCATTTCCAATGAGTAATATATCATCAACATACAGTACCAGAAAAACAACTACACTCCCACTGACCTTCTTGTATACACTAGGCTCATCTTCGTTCTTAATAAAACCAAAGTCCTTGATTGTTTCATCAAAATGAAGATTCCAACTCCGAGAAGCTTGCTTTAATCCATAAATGGATTTTTGAAGCTTGAATACCTTCCTAGAATTCTCAGGATGTACAAAACCTTTAGGTTGTGTCATATACACGTCCTCGAGTAGCTTTCCATTAAGAAATGCTATTTTTACATCCATTTGCCATATTTCATAGTCATATATTAATATAGTATAGTGAAGCGAAATGACATTTTAGTTGGCAAAGGATTTTTTTTTTGTTATTGGATGAGACATGCATCATTTTTCCCTTAAATAATTAGAATTACTTAAATTTACTGGATGAGACATGCATCATTTTCAGTGACCCTATTGTGAATGGTTATTAAATTAGTGATGGATTATAATACAAATGGTCATTCACTTACTTAACCTTTCTGCAGGAACTTACTCCAAATCAACTTCAAGAAGGTGAGTTTTGTTTTCCTTCCTTTCTTTCTTCTTTTAAGACTTTGCATTCATTAGTTTACTTGAACTATTTGCAAAATTTTCAATTGCTTTAGTTTTCACATGGTTTGGGTCGTTTGCTAACTGGTGACATGATATATGTCCCTTACTATAGTTTCTTGATGTTCTATGCAAGTTTGTGAATTTAAGTGAGCCTTAGAAGAGTTATGTGTCACTTGCTCTTTTAACTTTGATTTCTACCCTTTCCTTGTGACAGATGGGTGGCAACATCGTTGGATTTTCACAAGAACTACGATGCTAGCCTTTTTGAGACAACCATAAGGTTGCATTCTAATGTTTAATTTATTTTACTTTCCAATTTGTCTTTATCTTCTTGGAATAATATCCTGAGATTGTGTTTGAAATGTAGAAAACGTTTTAAAGACAAAGAGGATGAGAGGCAATTCATTGCTTTCGCTTTAGCTCATGCTTACTTTGGTTAGAAAATCATGAGTTTTAATGCTAATATTTAATATTGAAAACCACTTGGCTAGGACTCTCCAGTTGTTGATATCAATGAAATTATCATAACTAATTAACTAGAAACCCTATATTGGAAAGTTTGGCATTGGCAATTGTCAGTTGAATCAACATTTGGGTTTGGTTTTGATGCAGATGAGCGTTAGGGAAGTGGCTGAGCTATACGGAAGCGAGAAATCCTTCATAGTCGAAGTGCAACGTGCTTTGTCTGGATTACATTCTACTGCTCTAATTGCTATGTAGAGGTAAGGTTTTGTGCTATATTTTATTTTTAATTTACATTCTTTGATCTCTTCATGCCACATTTTTTCATGTATTTCCTACTATAGATCTCCACCAAAAAGTCAACTATAGTCTGTAGTCCTAATCCCTAAATTAAATTCGTAATGTGATTTGCCTTTGGTATGATATTTACAACTGCTTTGGTACCAGTTGAATTATTATTATATATTAAATTTACCTATGATATTATTGAAGTTATGCAAGAGCCTCCTCTGTTTCTTCTCTTATCCATTGTTATGCCCTCTCTTGACTGGTATGATCACCACTATCAAGCTTAATTAAGCTAGAGTTTACTTTTTATTCTGTCACGGTTGCTTGGTTTAAAGATTGTTGTTGGTTAAATTTGTATCGTTCCATTTTCTTGTCTCAAATTTTGATCACTTAAGTAGGATTTGTGGTCCCTATATATAAGATATTTGGTAGAGGTCAAAGTTAATATTGGATTTCGTTGGTGCTTTGGTTTCAAGATTCCAATATGTTAAGAGTTGCAATTTACTTGCGAAGATCTCGTCTTTTGGTTTGGCTGTATTATTTTTTGGGCTATAAAATGTTTTCATTTTTTCGATTATTGTAGAAGATTTAAAGTGGATGCTCTCTGATTCTTGTGAATTGCAGTTTTCCCTGGGTGTTAGGCCACTCGTGCTCTCTTTTCATAGGGTCGTTTGGTTCATTCAATCGTGAATCTTCAAATGGTTTTAATGGCTTGTTTTATGGCTGCATTGTTTCATGAATTTTGCTGAGACTGGTGTTGATTTTAAATTTTATATTGATGTCGTCACTACTATTTGATGAGTAATTAGGATCACAGATTGGAAGTCAAAAGAGTTGATTGGGCATCTTGTTGGTGTCGGTCACTGCTCTGATATTTGGGGAGGAGTTGCAGTTACACTGGCATTTCTCCTCGTTAATCATTTTTCATGTTTTGATGATACAGGTTGAACAACTTCATAGGATTTTCAAGTCGTTCGGATCTCCATCTCGGAGGATTATCGGAAAAACTCAAGTCGCCAACAAGCTTCGTGCCTCCACAACCATATAAACCAAGTCTTATAGAGGCTTTCAGGGATTTTCCTGCCACTTCTTTGGGCCTCTTGACCCACTCTTCTTGCCCTTGATCCTTCCTATCGAGGCACCGCAGATTCTGCCCTCCAAAGTGAAGTATACTTTTCATTGGTTCATGAAAATAAATATTGCTTTTAGTTCTAGGAAGTTGTTTGTATCATTTCTGCACATTGGCAACACATTCAAACACAAAATAATGCTTAGTTAAAGCTTCTCGATCATGGCCAAATGGTTTTCATTGCTCTTTATCTTGATAAGACTCTGAGAAGCCAATCCTTTCTAAACTGCCAGTTTTTAAAGCACGGTTTTTGTCAATTACGTACCGAAGTATTGATTAGTTTTAACAGAGTTTCAGTATAAAACTATATCACTTTTCTGAAGTGATTTTATAACTGCAAGATAAAATGAGATTCTTGGTCCTTGTTTCCTTTTTTTTTGTCAAATCTGGTTTGCTTGTTTATAAGCACGACATGGTAACATGCTTTTTCTGTACTGAATCTAAATACTCAATATGTTTCAGTTCTTTACCACCATCCCATTGGCTTGCAGCCTCTCGGAACTACCAAAAGTTTATCTGGAGGAAGACGATCCGGTTCATCGTTATGCAAAAATTAAAAAGTAAGGCCAAGAACTTTACTTCATTGTTATGCCAAATGCTTTTATAGGAGAAAATTATTATAAATTGGTGTCCTGCAGGATATTTTTTTTTAAATATCCTTCAACTTGTAGCCTTTTGATTACATAGAATTAATTTGTTTTAATTTCCACAAAGCGGATGTTTGATTATTCTTTATAATGTGCACGAGTAATAAGGAATAAAAAGGTAGCGATGTCGTTGTAGATTGAACTAAACAATTGTGTAATTGTTTTATATAATCAGACTCAAAAGTGTTTCATACTCAAATCATGATGTCACAAAATTTATTGTATTAGGATTAATCCGATGTCCTGATCGAAGATAGTAAAATCAAGGTAGTTATTTTTATTTGTATATTTGGTTGCTTTATAACTTCTTTTTTGTATCAATATCGAGACAATATAAATATACATAATTTGAATATTTTGCTGCCTTCTCACCTTAATGCTACTATTATATTGTTAACAAAATATTATTGATCCATGCAGGCTAAGCACCAAAGGAGACGTCAGGAGCTAACCCAGACTACACCGGACCAGCCGCTGGATGATGAGGCGTTGTACTACAAGGTGGCGGGTGACTATCCCAAAGGATGTGTCTACAGTCTCAGGTCGTTATGGAGAGAGAAGGGAAGATACGTAGATCATGATGCTAGCACATCCCAGGTGCTAGCACAACGAGGAATGATCAACTTTATGATACTTAGGTATTTTTATGGTTGTTGTACAACAATGAGAATTGTAGTTTTTTTGTGGATACTTAGGTATATTAAACATTTATTATACTTGACTACGTTTCATGAATATATAAATCTTTTTTAATATCGAATTTTATGTTTTTTCTCATTTGAATATTTGTTGTTGATATATATTGTTGATTTTTGTATGTATGTCAAATTTTTCTTTTTTGGGGGATGTTAGCACCCCAAGGAGTTGTTGGAGGGGGTGCAGGCGATGGAGCAGGTCCTATGGTTGTATTTTCAGGTTTAGACATTATGGAGAACTAATTGGATTAAGCGTAGGTTGAAAAACTAAACAAAGCGGAATTGAGACGGATTAGCAACGGAATTCAAATATTCCGTTGCTATTCCGTCTCTAATTTTCGAGGCATAGCTACATAAATCAGCAATGGATCAGAGACGGAATTATTGTATTCCGTCTCTGATCCGTTGCTAATCAGAGATGGAACATAGACGGAATACAATAATTCCGTCTCTGATCCGTTTATAATCAGAGACGGAATACAATAACTCCGTCTCTGATTCGTTGCTAATCAGAGACGGATCAGAGACGGAATACATGAATTCCATCTCTGTTCCGTCTCTGATTAGCAACTGATCAGAGACGGAATGCAATTACAATTGTACCATTTAGAAAAATTTCCATTTCTATTACGTCTCTGTTCCATTTCTAAATTGCATCTCTAATCCATCTCTAATCAGAAAAGGAATCACATTTTCGTTGCTGATTGAATCAACTTCGACGATTTCAGAGACGGAATAAATTTCGTCTTTGTTCCGTTGCAGATTTGAATTAGAGACGGAATTTATGCAAATTAGAGACGAAAATTTTCGTTTCTGATCTGCTGTTTTTTTGTAGTGTACTTTGCAGTCTCTACATATTTTTCTATCTATTTTTCTTGTTAAAAGAAAATCTATTTGACTCTTTTTATGACTACTACTAAAAGTAATTATATACAAATCCCTCTTCCTAAAACTAGTATTTGCTAAGACAAGATCGTATGCTGAAGAAAATTCTAAGATTGATTCTCCTTCTTCATTTCTATTACCGTAACCAAAACCTCCATGAACTCTCTCAAACCCATCGTTACTTGCTCCGACATGCCCGTTTAAATCTTATCCAATTAAAACCTTTTCATCTAATGGTAAACTTTGCATAAATCCATCCATATCTTCCCAAAACTTACATTTAATGCTCTCGCTTAATCCTACTTGTGGTGCATAGGCGCTAAATATATTAATTTTCTCGTCTACAATAATTAATTTAACTAGAATCAATCTATCCCCCATTCTTTTAACCTCTACGACCTTATCCTTATAATTATTATCCACAACAACTCCTACTCCATTGCATTTTCTATATATACCAGTGTATCACAATTTAAACCCTGAGCTTACTATTTCCCTACTCTTTTCTCCTACCCATTTTGTCTCTTGGAGGCAAGCAATATTGAGTCTCCTTCTATAAAATAGCATACTAAAAGTATATAAAAATCAACTTATCACGCACCGAACACGTCAATAAAATAAAATCTCTAAACCAACTATTTTATAGAATAGTGGCAAAAGGTCGATCCCACAAAAATTGGTGGTCTTTCTAAGGTTAAGAACAACGAAAAGGAAAAATCAGGGGTTTTATATAAATAATTTAACTAACTAATCTAATTAATCTAAATAAATAAAATAACTAAAATAACTTTAAAACAATTAATGAACACCTAAGTAACTGTTGAGTTTTGGGGTTCATACGCAATGCAAATTACAAAAACAATTTTGACAAAAACTCCAACAGGATCCTAATCTAATTTCATTAAAAACGTTTAAACCATGAAAACTTAATCATACCTCAGTCGCAATATACCTTTTTGAAGATTGATCGGTCTCTAAGGCGCTGCCAACGACGAACGCCCTCTACCAGTAGTCCACACACGAACGACAACCGAGATTTGAAGTGCTAGCTTTGAGAGAATACCAAACCTTTTTCTTTCTCTCCAAAATGATCCAGAGCATAACAGAAAACCCTAAGTCGTTTCTAAAACGAAAATAAAGTTTCGACCCTTAATCTTTCGTACGTGTGTTCTAACTTAAAGCGTCTATTTATACAACCCTTGTATATAGACGGTTAAGTAAATTACACATATACCCCTACTTAAAGAAGTATAAGTGTAATACACCACAAGGACGTTTCTATCATGAACTTTATCATATAAAATTCATTTTTCTGAACCATCTTAAAATCTCGCAAAACCATTCTTAGTGTGAGGCTCATACAACGTTGGCAGTGTACCAAAACATATTTTGGTATACAAGTCATAAGCGGCCTCTAGCAAGACATTATGACTACCCAAGTTGTACGAATATCAAATCGATACAACTTAATCAATAGTGTATACAACATCCTTTTGTCACACGTTATCCTTTTGATCAAACATAAGGCATGGAATAATCATCAAACGTGTTCAATCGTACTAGTCTCGATCTCTAGGTAGACTGAAAACATCCAAGTGACATTGATCAATATCAATTCACTTAGACTAGGCCTTTTAACAGTCTAACACATCGAGGGATCCATTGGATATATCTCTTTATATGAGATGGACAGATTTTATCTCGATTACACAACTTCATCACATTGCTCACATAATAACCAATCACAACCTTTATAATCATCCGGTTAAAGACAACGTTTGATTATGTCAAATCACTGTGTTCCTAATGTTGAAGTCTCTGGTAATCTCAAGTGAGAGGACTGAAAAATATACCTATCATGAGAAACAACTATGACTTAATCCATGTGTTGTTCACTTAGCGGGTCATTCCAGTACTTTGTTCCCTAACAAGTACTCGTGATCTTGATTCGTATCCCTATATGTATATTCATCGTATGATCATCAATCAAGGCTCACACTAGTCTTAATTCATTATAGTTCCCAGTATAATGATCGACTGGGTACATTTAGGACATTTCTGCAAATACCTATGGATCTTATTATAATGTAAACATGTAAATTAATTATAATAAACAGCAAATGAAATCCTCTATTTTATTAACTAAAAGTATTCATAAAGACAGTTAATGGATTGACCTAGGGCACATGCCCAATATCTCCCACTTGCACTAAGGCCAATCATACATGTATCTAATGCCTAATGATCTAACATGACCATCATGTTTTGCTTGTAGAAGAGCTTTTGTCAATGGATCCGCAACGTTGTCTTCAGTAGGTACTCTGCAAATCTTCACATCTGCCCTCTCAATAATTTCTCTGATGAGATGAAAATGCCTGAGTGTATGTTTGGATCTGTGGTGTGATCTAGGTTCCTTGGCCTGTGCTATTGCCCCGTTATTGTCACAATACAAATAAAAATGGTTAGCAATACTTGGAACCACACCTAGTTCAAAAATGAAGTTTTTGATCTAAACTGCCTCTTTTGCTGTATCAGACACTGCAATATACTCAGCTTTCGTTATAGAATCTGCCACAGTCTCTTGCTTCGAACTTTTCCACCTTACTGTACCCCCATTCAAAATAAACACATATCCACACCGCGATCTAAAATCATCTTTATCAGTTTGAAAACTCGCATCTGTGTAACCATTTACAACTAGATCATTTTCAGAACCTCCATAGACTAAGAACACTTCCTTAGTCCTTCTTAAGTATTTAAGAATGTTCTTTATTGCTATCCAGTGACTCTCACCAGGATCTGACTGATATCTCCTTGTAGTGCTCAAAGCATATGATACATCAGGTCGAGTGCATAACATGTCATACATGATAGATCCAAAAGCTGATGCATATGGAATCTTATTCATACGGTCTTGCTCGTCATTTGTCTTAGGACATTGAATCTTGCTGAGACTTATCCCATGAGACATTGGCAACAATCCTCTTTTAGAGTCTTGCAAACTGAACCTATTCAGCACCTTGTCTATGTAAGCACTCTGACTTAGACCGATTAGCCTCTAAGATCTATCCCTATAGATCCTTATCCCCAAGATATAGGCTGCATCTCCTAAGTCTTTCATTGAGAAACACTTCCCTAACCAAGACTTGACATTCTGCAATGTTTAGATGTCATTTTCAATCAGGAATATATCATCAACATAAAGTACCAGGAAAACAACCACACTCCTACTGACCTTCTTGTATACACAAGGCTCATCTTCGTTCTTAATAAAATCAAAATCCTTGATTGCTTCATCAAAATGAAGATTCCAACTCCGAGAAGCTTGCTTTAATCCATAAATGGATCTTTGAAGCTTGCATATCTTCCTAGAATTTTAGGATGTACAAAACCTTCAGGTTGTGTCATATACACGTCCTCAAAAAGCTTTCCATTAAGAAATGTTGTTTTTACATCCATTTGTCATATCTCATAGTCATAATATGCAGCAATGGCAATTGAAATTCTTATTGATTTAAACATGGCTACTAGCGAAAAAGTTTCATCATAATCAACACCTTGAGTCTGCTTGAAACCTTTTGCTACAAGTCTTGTTTTAAAAGTATGCACTTTGCCATTCATGTCAGTTTTCTTCTTGAGAATCCATTTACATACAATGGTCTTACCACCTTCAGGTAAATCAACCAAGTTTCAAACTTGGTTATCATAAATGGATTGCATATCAGAGTTCATGGCATTTAGCCATTTATCTGAGTCTGGTCCAGACATAGCCTCTTGATAAGTGGTGGGCTCATTTTGATCCATAAGCAACATATTACGACTATCAGTAATGAGAAATCCGAATCTCTTCGGCTCATGTCTTACCTTACCAGATTTATGTGGGCCTTGTATTACTTGTGGAGGTTCAACTAGTTCAGAACGTTGTTGAACTTCCAGTAGTGGTTCAGGGTCTATGATTCTTGAACTTCTTCAAGATTTATTTATCTCCCACTAGTGTTTTTTGAAATTAATTGTTTTTCCATAAAGGCACCATACCGAGCAACAAACACTTTGTTCTCGGTGGGATTATAAAAGCAATATCCTTTTGTTTCCTTAGGATACCCAATAAATAAACACTTATCAGATTTATGTGCTAGTTTTTCTGAGGCTCGTCGCTTTACGTAAGCCTCACAACCCCAAATCTTAAGGAAAGACAAACTAGGTCTCTTCCCGTACTATATCTCGTATGGTGTTTTATCAAACGCTTTAAAAGGAACTCGATTTAGAGTGAAAGCTGCTGTTTGTAATGCATAACCCCAAAAGGATAATGGAAGATCTGCATGACTCATCATAGATCGAACTATATCTAATAATGTTCGATTTCTCCTTTTAGAAACTCCATTCCATTGTGGAGTTGCTAATGGAGTTAATTGGGAGAAAATTCCACAATTTCTAAGATGATCATCAAACTCTTGGCTAAAATATTCACCACCTCGATCTGACCGAAGTGTTTTGATAGTTTTACTAAGTTGATTCTACACTTCATTTTGAAACGTTTGAAACATCTCAAATGAATCAACTTTATGTTTCATAAGATATACATAACCATATCTGCTTAAATCATCAGTAAATGTAATGAAGTACTGATAACCTCCTCTAGCCATTATGTTTATAGGATCGCATACATCAGTATGTATTAGACCCAATAAATCACTTACCCTTTCACTGTGTCCAGTAAATTGACTTTTAGTCATCTTGCCTTGTAAACAAGATACGCACGTTTCATATGTTTCTAAATCAAATGAATCTAGAAGTCCATCTTTATGGAGCTTCATTATGCGTTTCTTATTTATGTGCCCGAGACGACATTGCCAAATATATGTTTGATTCAAATCATTTGACTTAAATCTCTTTGTATTTATGTTAAAGACTGGAATATCAGTGGACCTTTTCATGCTTAGAATATAAAGACCATCACACAAATCAACATTTGCATAAAATATGCCTTTACGAGAAATGGAACATCTTTTATTTGCAATAATAAAATCAAAACCATCTATATCTAAACATGAAATAGAAATGATGTTTCTGCTCAAGGCAGACACAATATAACAATTATTTAAAGTTAAAATAAGTCCACTAGGTAAGACTAAGTCATATGATCCAAGCCAGGAACTCTTGCTCTATTCCCTACGCGGAGGATGACTTCTCTTTTCTTTAACTTTCTACTTCTGGTGAGTCCCTGCACATTTATACAAATGTGAGATCCACATTCGGTATCTAATACCTAGGACTCACTAGTAGATAAATTAATTTCAATAACATAAATACCTGTAGTGGTAGTCGCGCTGCCATTTTTCTTCTTTAGATCTTCCAAATAGAGTTTGCAATTTCTGAACCAATGTTCAGGTGCATGACAGAAATGACAATTTCTTTCCTTTTCTTTTGGGTGTTTTGAAGCAGGAACATGCTAGGGCTTAACTTGTTCCACAGACTTTGCGACAGGTCCAGCAGCAGCAGCCTTGAAAACTTTAGCCTTGCCCTTGCCTTTCTTCTTCATTCCCTTTCCCTTTTGGACCATCAACGCATTACTAGAGGGTTTCTTAATATTTTGTTCAGTAGTTTTGAGCATCAAATGCAACTTTGAAATTGATTTCTCCATATTATTCATGTTGTAGTTCATCACAATTTGGGAGTAACTCTCTGGTAATGAATTCAAGATCAAATCCGTAGCCAACTCTTGGCTTTTGGAAATTCGAGTCTATCAAGCTGGTCAACATAGCCCTTTATCTTCAGAACATGAGGACTGACTGACGCATCCTCAGTCATCTTGCAAGAATGTAGGTTTTCGACTGTCTCGAACCTTTCTTGCCTAGCTCGCTGTTGGAACATTTCCATCAGCGTTATAGCCATGTCGTAGGCTTCCATTAGTTCCATGTCCTTTCGAAGTTCAGAACCACAGTTGCCGACATAATACATGAAACATCAGTAGAATCGTTGACATGCTTATTATGCGCATCCTTCACTGCTTTCGTAGCGTTGGCTGGTGGGTCCTTAGGGATTGGAGCATCAAGGACATACAACTTGCGTTCATGCTTAAGAACAATTCTCAAGTTTCTGAACCAGTAAAGAAAGTTAGTCCCAGATAGCTTATCCTTCTCAAGGATGGATCGCAGTGACAGGGGATTATTGTTACTTGAAGAGGCCATTGATCTACAATAAAGATTACGCGAAGTTTATTTTAGTATAGACGAATAGACTCTCACTAAATAAAAAACCCTCCTAAAACATACTGTTTATTTAGGGGACTAAAATCCATATTTCACCTAATTTTATGACAACTATGACATGAAACACAAAACTAGGTTATTTAGGTAGGTAACAATTACCAATTACATCTTATGTAATTTTAGATACTTTTATGAGAGACGTGACATCTTATGTCTTAACATGTTTTTTGTCTCATCATGTGCCTAAAGCTCAAAACTATTTTGATAGCTATATTAAGTCGGACCATTTTAAACATTTATGTAACTCTTACCCAACTTTTCTCACCAAGATAACACAATACACCCAACTATGGCTAAAACTATATTAGTGTGATCGAGGCCTTGACAAGTGTTTAAAATGGATGGCACGAGACTTAAAACTTAATAAAGGGATTTTATTCAATTTTAGTGATTTTTATGTAAACAATGAAATATCATATATTTTATTGATTTGTACAATCACTAAACAATTTGGAAATTTTTTATATTGTTCACTAATAAAAGAATTTTCGTGCGCTAGAATTAGTTAGACGACAGTCCCGATGGCCACTAACCGGTCAGCGGACGGGGTACAGTGGGCAGCGCCCCCTTTTTTTTTTTTTTTAGGAAACGAATTTCAATTCCGAAAACTAAAATTCGCCATAGAAAATAATATTTTTGGCTGATTTCTTTATCCCAAATTTGCCCCTTAATTTACCAAAAATTAAGTCAATTAAAATATTTTTAATTAACTCGAGCCCACATCTAACTAATCATCTTATCCTAATCCAATTAGGACTTAAGATATTTGAATCCTATTATATCACCAATAACAGAATTTTCGATATTTATCTCCTATCCAATAGGGATAACGAAATCGATTTTGCTAATATCTCCTAATCTAATTTGTTATCTATCTCTTATCAAATATAAATTTCATAACATAATTGATATAACGAGATAAATAAATAATATCGAAAAATAATTATTTGCAATTTCGATCCTCATCCAAATAATCACAAGCATGTAATTGAATCATGAACTACTATCCCAATCGAACTTAATCATATTAGTTTCGACTTAATATTCAGACTTATACGATTTAAGAAATTTAAATCAATGTAACCTAAATATGCATACTGAATTACACAGATTTCATCCATGCATCAATACACGAAAAATAAATATTATACCTAATGGTGTCATGGATCACAGAACACGAAACTCAATTCATTAAAATTATTCTAATTAACCTAACATGGTTATTAGTATGTACGAAACTGATTAAAATTAAATAACAAATATGTGTATCATATACACAAAACATGATGATAAGTCTCATAGAAAACTTTTGTATATCACATATACATCAACTATTAACATGCTTTCAATCATATAACGAGTATATATCAGAAGAAAACATGCAATGAATTTAATGGAATCAAACTCGAAGGCTCTGATACCACTGTTGGGTTTTGGGGTTCATACGCAGAGGAAATTACTAAAACAATTTTGACAAAAACCCCAATGGGATCTGAATCAAATTCCATTAAAAACGTTTAAACCATGAAAACTTAATCATACTTCAGTCGCAATATACCTTTCTGAAGATTGATCGATCTCTAAGGCGCTGCCAACGACGAATGCCTTTTACCAGCAGTCCACACACGAACGACGGCCGAGATTCAAAGTGCTAGCTTCGAGAGAATACCAAACCTTTTTGTTTCTCTCCGAAACGATCCAAAGCGTACCAGAAAACCCTAAGTCGTTTCTAAAACAAAAAAAAAAAGTTTTAGCCCTTAATCTTTCGTACGTGTGTTCTAACTTAAAGCGTCTATTTATACAACCCTTGTATATAGACGGTTAAGTAAATTACACATATACCCATACTTAAAGAAGTATAAGTGTAATATACCACAAGGACATTTCTGTCATAAATTTTATCATATAAAATTTATTTTTCTGAACCATCTTAAAATCTCGCAAAACCATTCTTAATGTGCGACCCAATAGGCTCATACAACGTTGGCAAGTGTACCAAAACACATTTTGGTATACAAGTCATAAGCGCCTTTAGCAAGACATTATGACTACCCAAGTTGTACGAATATCAAATCGATACAACCTAATCAATAGTGTATACAACATCCTTTTGTCACACGATATCCTTTTGATCAAACATAAGGCATGGAATTGTCATCCGACATGTTCAATCGTACTAGTCTCGATCTCTAGGTAGACTAAAAACTTCCAAGTGATATTGATCAATATCAATTCACTTAGACTAGGCCTTTTAACAGTCTAACACATCGAGGGATCCATTGTATATCTCTCTTTATATGAGATGGACAAATTTTATCTCGATTATACAACTTCATCACATTGCTCACACAATAACCAATCACAACCTTTATAATCGTCCGGTTAAAGACAACGTTTGATTGTGTCAAATCACTGTGTTCCTAATGTTGAAGTCTCTGGTAATATCAAGTCAAATGACTGAAAAATACACCTATTATGAGAAACAACTATGACTTAATCCACGCGGTGTTCTCATAGCGGGTCATTCCAGTACTTTGTTCCCTAACAAGTACTCGTGATCTTGATTCGTATCCCTATGTGTATAATCATCATATGATCATCAATCAAGACTCACACTAGTCTTAATTCATTATAGTTCTCAGTATAATGATCGACTAGGGACATTTAGGATATTTCTGCAAATACCCATGAATCTTATTATAATGTAAATATGTAAATTAATTATAATAAACAACAAATGAAATCCTCTATTTTATTAACTAAAAATGTTCATAAAGACGGTTAATAGATTGACCTAGGGTATATGCCCAACAGTAACACCTAAGTCTACAGTTCCACAAATCAGGATCAATATATAATGACAATCATGGTCTTCACTTTTTCCCAAAAAGTTATTAATTTAAATTCTGGTAAATTAGCTATAAAAAATCGACATAAGCCAAAAATTCTTCATTCCCCTAATCTCGATGCCAGGACATCCCCTACTAACTACTTCCCTAATTAATTATAACCCTAGACATCCACCAATCAGGCTTAACACACTAACCGCAGTAATATGGATATGTGGGAACACTAAGCCTAAATAATCAGATCACATCCACTTTCAATTTAACCTACATTCAATTGTTGCACACTCAAGAACTGAAAGGGTTTTACAACAAACGGATGAGTGTTTGTCACTTTATTGGTCCAAAAGTACAATTACACGGATATTATCGGTCCAAATAACTATACGTTGTCCCCCTAAAAGCATGCACTAGCCATATACATACCCTAGATTTAAACCATATTCATTAAAATCAAAAATAGTGAAATAGGATAATTAAATCAAATTAAAAAATAAAATAAAAGATCTCACATAATATGTCATGAATCCATAATCATGATTTGTTTCCCCGCAGACCTAACCAATCGTCGAGAGAAGTCGATGCTAAAAATATAATATTCGATGTTCTCCAATAATACTTAAAGTTCATAATATTTAAAACTACTTAAAATTAATCCCAAGAGGTGAGAGAAACTAATTTTAGGGGTTGGTAGATTTATTCGTGTGTCGAGGATCATATAGGGTCTATTTTGGGGTGAAAATGAGTTTCGTTCATGTGGCAGCACGCGATTTGTGCATTTAGGTTGAAAACCGCCACGTGGCAGCGCGTTATTGGTGGAGAACGGCATGGTGATATCCCAGGTGAATGAGAGCGCTCCATGTGGCAGGCACTAGAGGCGGAGAAGAATCGCACGAACCCGTGCAAAAATCTGGGAGACCACATAACACGGATGCCGAGGAGATCAAAGAGCTGCTGAACAAGGAGAGAATTGGTTGGGATGTTGTGTAATTGGTGATGGTGACGTGGCAACGTCTGATTAGTGGAGAAAATGGAGACCGGTGACGTTGCACGTTTGGATTGGCGGAAGAAGCTGCTGTGACGTGGTGGACATAGGAAATGAGTTGGGCCTATGGACGGCTGACATGTGGCATGTTGAGGCGAGCTGGACCAATAGTATGCGGCCATGTGTTAATTGGTCTGTTGATCCTCTATTCTACCCACCGCGTAGCACGTAACTCGAGGCAAATAGTCTGGCGTCCAATCAATGCATGTAAATACTCCATTTTGAGTATTTTTCGCCACGAATTCAACCGCACACTCTGTTTCACTTGAAAATGACTAATATATATAGTTAAATATATTTTTAGAGACTTTTCACGTTAAATATATTAAAATAAACTACTAAAAACCTATAAATACCGACTTATCACTATAGATGTACATTTGTTGTTGATATCTCGAAAGGATATGTCATCACATGATAAATCACGTCAAGTCTAGCCAAAGACTTAAAAAGAAAGACGCTTGTTGGGAGGCACCCCAACTTTATTTCCCGCATTTATTTTAATATAGTTTAGGTTTAGTTTTTTTATTTAATAATGCACTAACATGGTTTCTTGGATTTTTGCAGGTGTATGAATGTTTGATGAGCACTTGAGGCATTGGAGTACTCACTGAGTTTTGCTAGGTTTGGCTATGGATTTCATTTTTTGACATAATTTGAACATTTTTAGGTAATTAACATATTACTAGAGTTTTAGGTGTTTTGAGACTTAGTTGGGACATAATCCAACTTAAGTCGCCATATTAGTGGCAAGTCTTTAAGTAGACTCAAAACCCTAGACTTCATTCCACCATCTTATTAATTTTGTCCTTAGTTGAAAGACTTCGAGCTCGCAAGATTTGATGGGAATTATTAAGTTAACTCCCATGATTATTAGTTATTGCTCTTTTTATAATGATTTTATTTCTTAGTTTTCTTAGTCACCTAGACATGAGGGATTTTGCGCATTCATTAGTTTTTGGAGACTTTTATTATGCATGTATTTGTATCATCTTCTTATTTATTTATTCATGTTCTTTTTCACCACTATTCTTTTTATTTTTGTCGCATGGATTCCTTGACTCGTTTTGAACCTTGAGGACAATGTTCAAAATAAGTTTGAGGGTACTTTAGGATTTGTGGATTGACTTGGATAGATTTCTTTGCGAAAGACCGTAGGTGATATCATTTAGATTTTTCAATTATATGCGGTTGACGGATGGTAATGGTGGTGTTTAGTGTTATTTTATTCTTTCATTTCTTTTTCCTCCATACTTCTTTTTCTCATTTTATTAGGAGTTAATACACTTTCATGCATGTATTTGGTATAATTTTCATTTTATATTGTTTCGAGTCACCTGAGATTCCGTTTCATGACTTTTGTTGTGGATGAGTACACTATGGTTGTCTTTTTGACTTGAAACTTATGAAAAATTAAGAGAAACACTCACTCGAACCCGTAGACTAAACTTTTTATGATTTCATGATTAGAGACTTAATATGATTGCTAAGTCTTGTGCTATCAAAAGGGGGTAGACGGTCAAAATTGTGCAAGTGATAATATTTTAACTTACTTTAGAGAATTTGCTTAATCTTAGTGAAAATGAGAACCGCTAATATGAGTTTTCTTAAAACAAAATACAGAGTGTCCTATAGGTTCCACATGAAATGGAGCAGGGAATCTTAAGATGGGAAAAAAGCGATAAAAACGATTTTCATAGGAAATTGAGGGTCATATTACTTGAAAAAATATATGGAGAAAAAAATAGATAATATATATAAAATGAATAAAGGCAAAAGTCTATGAAAACTCCTCAAATAAAAAGATTTAGCTCAAGTGTTTATAACTAGATTAAGTGAAATTGTAAACTTACATGCTTGAATCTATAGACCACAAAAACTCATGAGTAGTTGATGACTTTTGTCTTGACCGAGTCTACGTCTTTTAAGTGTGATCTTAATTGTGTTTGGGTTGCGGTTCTTAACATATCATAACTCTAAAATTTCTTGAGTGACTCGTTAACTCGACAATTTTGTAAACCAAAGTAACTCCATGAATTTTGAACCGGATATAAGATTAATTTAGTTAGTGCATAACTATATTAGGGTGTCTCGGGCCTTCACAATAAAAAAATTAATTGTTGGGCCTCACTCATTGATGAGTTGTTTACAGTCTTTTATATTCATGCGTGTCTTGATTCATTTCGTTCTATTTGCATGAATTTGATGCTTTGGATATTGTGAACTGTTGTTTTGGATATTGTGAAATGTTGTGTATATGTCCTACTGGATTTACTTACCTGGGCTCGTCATTTTTATTTTGACTGAGTGCAGAGCCGCAGACAAGTAGCAGAGGAAATGCTTCATGGCTAGGTGAAATTACTGGGTTCCACAATTAGGTTGCCTAACTCCCTGATCTTTTTGTTGAGTTATTTAATTTATTAGTTGCTTCCGCTAAAATTGTAAAACTCAATATTAATAACTCAACTGTAAAATGTGAATTTACGTATAATGATGGATTGGAAGGCTGACTAAGCTCTCGTTGACCTTGCGAGACTGGCTCGGGGGTCCACGTGGGCTTAGGCCGGACGGGGCCCAATGTGTGGAAAATTGGGGCCGTCACAGTTGGTATCAGAGCCGATGTTTTAAGGAACTCGACTCTTGAAATTAAGACACAAAACAAGCGGAAGTTAGGAATGGTTAAAAACTTAGAGTGGAACCCTATGATCCTGACTTGAGTTTTCGTTGGGAAGTGATGAGAGTTGGAAAATGAAAAATGGTAGAACATCTGGCGGATATGAAAAATGGAAAATGAGAAATGGCAAATGGAAAATGGAAAATGTTTATAACATTTTTTCCTTATATGTGTTTCGAGGTGGGCTTGTACCTCTGGTGTATATATAAAATATATGGTATGTTATATACTATATACGATGTCGATAATGATTCGAGGAATCGTGACTATGGTAATGATAATTGGTAAATGGAATCGGTGAGTGATTGATGTTTCATTGACATACTTGATTTCATTTTTGTAAATCAAAAGTTTTGTTTTTTTTCAGTTGTTTACATTATTGTGGACAAATGGGTGCCTCGAGATTCGTGTTGCACGTATCTCGATGACACATTTGATTTCTTCTTGAGGAAAACACCCTACACGTATTTCTAGAGGATCCGCTAGAAATAATTAAGGAAATTGGAATGTGATACGGGAATCAAATCCGTGGTAAAGGTGAGAGGATTTCATGTAAATTTGGTATAGTACTGCAGGGACGCATAAACTATATTTAAATGGTTTGAAGTTAAATTTGAGCCGAGTTGGGGATCAATTACGAGCGACCAAATGATTTTTTTCCTAGTCAGAATTTTTGATGGAATTCTTTTGTTATATGTTCAATTTGGTCCGTAATAATCAGCATGAGTTTTGATGGGGTAAATTGATGGTACAAATCCAAAGAAGGAAAAGGTTTAGGAGTTATATTTCCATCCGATATGAGGTCGTATGACATTGCCTTCATGCACGGATCAGATGTGACAATGTTGGTGATTGTGGCGTATTTGGGAATAGTGGAACTGCATGGATAAGTACTTGTGCCTTGGAAACGCGGGAGTTGTTTAAATTCAATTCAGCTTCGCTGATAGTTCAATTAATAAATTGAGGATTTCCTATAAGTAGTGAGACTTGAAATGGAAGTTTGAATCTCTAAATGGTGTTGAATTGATGATAAAGGAAATGGATGTTGTTGGATAATATAAAACGAAAGGAACATTCGAATGTAAGGAACATTCGAGAACGTAAAGTTAAAAACAAAGAAACGAAGAGCAGACTCTAAATGAGCAAAGTGTTGAGATGACTTGAGAGCTAACGATTACATTATGTACGGACTCTTTTAGCTTCGACGAAAGCTTTGGAGTAGTACTGTTGGATCAGAAGCCCAAGTAACTCCACTTTAGTGACACTATACATTTATAGTCTCAGGGTTGGTGAAGTCGACCACCACCTTTAGGGAATTATAAATGAATTAAGTGTTACGAGCTGAGGTAAAGTCCGCGAATCGTTTTAAAAGTTAGAGGCCACCTAAGGATAAATCCTACGAAATGGTATATCTCAAGAATTCTCGCATTCTAAAATTTGCTCAGATGCGTTAGTAAACGTACTGAAAGGAATTTTCGTGCAAGTAAACAAGTGCATTTAAAGTTACTAAGAAAAGAGTAACTCACTTGACAAATCATTAAAAAAAAAGGGGGACAAACATTTGTGAATCAAATGAACGGGTTACTTGAGATGAGGTAGAAGATGAAATGTTAAGGAAAAAAAAAGATTTAAATGGAAATAATTAGGTGGTGCCTCGAGATTTGTGTCGCACAAATCTCAAGGACACATTTACTTTGAAAGTCAAAAAGTGAACGCTGGCATCGATGTGGACGCTCTGGAGTGCAGTTGATGTTATGACGAGTGAGAGTGTGGGAGCACATGAGAGTAAACTCATAATGTATTGCATTTCCGCCATATTAGGCGTATACGGCGCCAAAGTTAGTTGGTTCAGTGTAGAGTTACGCTAGTGCGCTGCAGTAGCCAGCATCGTCAGATCCTCAGCATCAGTACCATCAGATGATTGATGGCAGAGGCAGTGGCTAGAGACAAGGTCAGAGATCCAGTCGAGTGCACAGACAAGGACAACGATCTACTCATGCACAAGGGCAAGGATATGGACATGTTTCCAGTTGGAACGGGATTTCACGTACTGTATGGGCGTGTGGACATTCAGGAACAGATTCGTGCTATTGCCACGTCAGGTCCGACAACCTGATATAAGGTACGAGTTGAGTTGAAACTCACTCGATGAGTGAGACTGATTTACATTTCTCACGAGCATACAACGGATATACGTATGTTAATGACAGTGGATCGTGAAATGAAAATGTTCATTGGTATTCCAATATATGTTGCGAGGATGTTGCCCTGACATATATTAATGAGAGGACAGAGGGTGCGTTCTTTGCTTGGAGGTCGCGGAGGAACCCAGCTCATCGCGGAGGAGCCCAGCTGGTCGCGGAGGAGCCCAACCCTACAGAGTAATTAAGATGGGGGTATGGCCTTGGGCGAGTATGGCCTTGGGTCTTCATTAAAACACCATTGTCATGTGAGAATTGTTTCAATTTCGAGGACGAAATTCTTAATTCGTTGGGAAGACTGTAACGACCCGAAAATTTGACTTGCGCCACGTGTCAAGTCAAGGTCGTATGTGGGACCCACTCGTCGAAATACGTATATCCGAATTTAATTTGAGATGAAAATGCTAACTATGCGAGGAATTCGGTGAGACGAAACGCGAACGGGGACGCGCCTCGAGTCACGTACCGACGTGTGACCGAAATAGTGGATCTATGTGGTTTAAAATGTACGTTTGATATATTTCCTGATGCGTGTAGTGCGAGTATCGAGATTTTGAAATGAGGCGAGTTGGTGCCTCGAGATGCGCGCTGTGCGGTTGTTGAGTTGCCTCGAGATTCGTGTTGCACGAATCTCGAGAACACTTTTGATTTGAAATCAAATAGGGAAATAAAAAAAAGGAGAATGTTATATATATATATATATATATAAGAAAAGAAAAATAAAAGATTGATTGAGATAAGATATGTGAGGAGGGAGAAAGAGAGAAAACCAGAGGAGATATGAGAAACGACCGGGAGGAGATCGGCGGCTCGCGAGAAGCGGCGCGGTGCAGGGGCGGACCGACGGCTGCACCGGCGAGCATACGACGGTGGCTCCCGGTAGGCGCTGCGGCCGCGTCGAATGGCGGCCGAAGGCGGATGGCGGACCAGCCGCGTGACGCTCCAACGGCAGCGGCTTGGTGTAGGAGGCGTAGGCAGCGAGCGGTGGTCAGCGGCGCAACCAACGCAGCGCGGAGGCTGGACGGCAGGCGGCGGCGAGGTTCCAGCGACGCCGGCAGCAGCGGTTGTACGACAGCGATGGCGCGCGAGCGCGACGACGCGACGACGCGACGCAACGCGGTGGGATGCGCGGCTGGCAGCAGTCGCGGCGGTGGTCGACGCGGCCGTCGAGCAGCGCCGGCCGGCGGCGGAGAAGCGGCTGCAGTGCCGGCGGGGCAGCGGCTCCGACCGCGAGGTGGCGCGGTGTCGACTAGTCGGTTGCGCGATTTCGTCGAAATCGCGACGACTCGATGGAGGTGATGTTTATTCTCCTAATTTGAGTTGTGATTTGTATGATTTTTAGTCAATTAGCCTAAAATGTCTAAATGGACACCAGGGACTAGGAGTGGGGTGTCGTGTGCGCAAATCGAGACGTGAGCGAGACACTTTGAGGTTCGCATTTCTCGAGGTAAGTAAACCAGCTAGGGACATATATAGTATTTCATGTTTATCCATTGATTGTTGTTGTTTACTGTTTTGTGATAACTTATTGTTGTTCACTACAAATCTATGGCCATATGTGTAGTTGAGCGTGCTCGCACGCACATATGGGGGGAACATAGAAGATGTATATGGATTCGCAGTCGCTGAGCTTGCTCGCCTGGTGTCCATTTACATCTACTTTGAGGGTTCTAGAGTTGCTTGCCTTGCCAGTCGCGGTCGCAGAGCTTGCTCGCCTAGCTGGGAGGTGAAAGTACTATGCCCATATGTGTAGTTCGCAGAGCGTGCTCGCACGCACATATGGGGGAAACATAGAAGATGTATATGTCTTTCAGAGTAATTGGGGAGGCATATACATCTACCTTGGGAGTGAAAGTACTATGCCCATATGTGTAGTTCGTAGAGCGTGCTCGCACGCACATATGGGGGAAACATAGAAGATGTATATGGATTCGCAGTCGCAGAGCTTGCTCGCCTGGGGTGCATATACATCTAAAATGTATATGAGATGTTCTGTGTGGTGCTCATATACATCTACCTTGGAGGTGCCGAGGGGCTTGCCTTACCAGTCGCAGTCGCAGAGCTTGCTCGCCTCGGGGGGGGGGTGTCTCGGGCCTTCACAATAAAAAAATTAATTGTTGGGCCTCACTCATTGATGAGTTGTTTACAGTCTTTTATATTCATGCGTGTCTTGATTCATTTCGTTCTATTTGCATGAATTCGATGCTTTGGATATCGTGAACTGTTGTTTTGGATATTGTGAAATGTTGTGTATATGTCCTACTGGATTTACTTACCTGGGCTCGTCATTTTTATTTTGACTGAGTGCAGAGCCGTAGACAAGTAGCAGAGGAAATGATTCATGGCTAGGTGAAATTACTGGGTTCCACAATTAGGTTGCCTAACTCCCTGAACTTTTTGTTGAGTTATTTAATTTATTAGTTGCTTCCGCTAAAATTGTAAAACTCAATATTAATAACTCGACTGTAAAATGTGAATTTACGTATAATGATGGATTGGAAGGCTGACTAAGCTCTCGTTGACCTTGCGAGACTGGCTCGGGGGTCCACGTGGGCTTAGGCCGGGCGGGGCCCAATGCGTGGTAAATTGGGGTCGTCACAAATATAACAATGTAGCTACAAACAAACATCCTCTTGTCAATAAAACTACATTCATAATATTAAGAAAAACACAAACAAAGCTTCAACTAAGAATATAAATATGCAATGCAATCTATAGCAACTCTCATTTTTATTAGACTTCAAGAGCATGACCAACATGCACCACCCTGATGTACACAATTGAGATCAGCAGAGGACCCAAAAAAAATATAACCTGTCCTCAAGTTGAGTACAAGAGCAAAAACATAATACTGCAGAAATGGAGTTGATTGTTCATCCATAAACAAAAAAATGAAACCTGTCCTCCAGTTGAGGACAAGATCAAAAACATAATACTGCAGTGCAGTCTATTGTTCACAAAAAAAAACATGAAAAAATGTACTGCAGTCGAGTACAAGATCAAAAACATAATTTGAACAATCTAGGAACTACCTGGGGTTGAAAGTGAACTTCTGCCAATGATTAAGCAGCCCTTTTGTACAAGCGGTTTCCCTACAATCACAAAAGATGGTATCGTAAAGGGGAAACTGAACTAACTACATGGCAATAAGTATTGAATAAAAAAGGAAATGAGTGTCCACCAAAGATTACAATTATGATCCTAACATGCTATGTAAGTCAATGGCATAAGGACTAGAGACCTACACAGGTTCTAGAATCTTCTACGCTTTTAGCTTCCAGATGGTTAATCTAAAAAGCTAATTTCTGAAAGAATACTAATTGGCAGAGATGCAACAAAAATTCTCCCAACTTCCCTAAATAATCACATTTTCTAAAGCATCAATCTCGGAACCAAATGTCAATAAGAATTTACAAAATAATTATCAAAGTCAAGAAAGGGAGACACAATTTGCACATTTCAGAACTCCTTTGTTTTTTTAATTATATTACATAACTTCTAAGAAAAATACCATAGTTAGTATCAGTTTTCGTCACAAGTTGCTTATAAAAAATGAAAATAAACTAAAAATGCAAAACTAGAAATCAATATTAAGAAATAATAATAAAAACTAAGGAAAAAATAAATCCTAGTTACTAATGCTGCTAAACTATCAATCAATCCATAGTTTTAATTAAAAATAAAAAACAATCAATCTAAATTTATTTGCACTCCAAACTTTTGAACAATCAATCACAAATTCCAGGAGATTAACAATAATCTATAGACATGCACTACGTCCCTGATGTACACCCTGATGTACACAATTGAGATCAGCAGAGGACCCAGAAAAAATAAGCATGCCCGACATTATACCTGATTTCCGGCTGCGAGGATCGACGCGAGCGAGCGACAGAGAGAGCGCGAGCGACGAGGGAGCGACAGGGAGAGAGCGCGAGCGAGCGACAGGGAGAGACACGAGGAAGAAAACGACGGGAAGGGGGGGGGGGGTTGGGGAAGGGAGGGAAATTAAAACCTAAAGTGTGTAATGAGTGTGGGGTGAACTAAGGGGGTGGGTGGGTGTTTGTATGTGTTGCATGCCATGTCATCACTTAAAAACTTAAGTAACATCTCATGAAATCCCACGTGGCGCCACATCAGCAGCGCCGGTGGGTTCTTGACCGGAGAGTGGTCCGAGTCATTTTGTTGAAACGTTTTGTAAAATTAAGTGATATATTTGGGACAAATGTATGTTTAGTGACCAAAGTGTTACGAACCGTAATCTTGAGTGACCATCTGTGAAATTAACTGATAAGTCGGTATTTATAGGTATTTATTAGTCTATTTTAATATGTTTATTTATTAAAAGTATTTAAAATATATATTTAATTATATTTTTTGGTCATTTTTAGGTGAAACGGACTGCGCGGTTGAATTCGTGGCGAAAAAATACTCAAAACGGAGTATTTATTTGTAGAAATCGGATGTCGGATGTGTCGAATAGCCAACGAAACGTTCGGCGAATCGAGACGACGCCATGTCGGCGCGGCACAAGATGAGGGACCAATCGGGAGATGCCACGCGTACGCCGCGTCGACCTTCGCAAGCCAAACATCACGCTTCGAATGGCCGTCGATCGCTCGTGATGCGCGGCAGTTCAAACTCCCGCTTTTTCGGTCGAGAGAGCGCGATTTCTTCCGTGCCACGTGGGAGCCACGTGGCGCGACCCATTCGTCCATTAAAGTCATCAACAATTTGTTTAGCTAATCACGCAGCGCCACGTGGAGCCTCGTCAAGCAAACACAAAATAGAAAGACGAGAATGGTGCGGCGACAACACGGCGCATGCGGTGGCGGTCCAATACGGTGCGGACACTTGGCGCGACGCAGAAAAACGACCAATCGGCTATTGACACATGGCAGAGTCGGTTTTTCTAGCTAAAAACAGCCCTACGATGCTCCTCGACGCACGAGTCACGTACTTAACCCCTAAAATTAGTATCCTATACCAATTTGGAGTATTTCTATATATTAGAAACCTTGGTATTATTAATAGAGAAATTAATTAGTTATTAGAGAGAGTTCAATTAATTTTTAGTAGTGATTTTTGAAGACAATGTCCGGCTAATTTCTTTTTCTCGCCCAAATAGAAGGGGAAGCAAGTTGGAATCATGGATTCATGGCATTCTATGTGAGATCTTTTAATTTTATTATTTAATTAATTTAATTTCTCCTAATTCATTGTTGTTGATTTAATTATTATGATTTAGATCTATGGTATGTATGAGGCATGTGCATGCTTTTAGATTGATAATCTATCGTTATTTGGAATATAAGTATCCATGTACAACAATTGGATCTAGGTTAAATTGGGAGCGGACGCGACCGGTTATCTAGGATTAGTGATCCCATAGATCTATATTAATGCGGTTAGTGTATTAAACATTATTGGCGGATGTCTAGGGTTATACATTAATTAGGAAAATTAGTGGCGGATGTCCTGATTATCAAAATTAGGGGAATTAAGAATTTCTGGCGGATGTCGATTTTCCATCACTAATCTAGGAGAAATTTAATTAATACTTTTTTGGGAGAGATTGAGGACCATTGAATGCTATTGAATCTTGATTCTGATTTGTGGAACTGGAGATTTGGGTGAACTTTTCATTATTAATTTGTGTGAACTTTTCATTATTGCTAGTTTAACTAATTACTTTATTGATTTTCTTGAAAACCCCCATATTTAGTTAACTCATAATAAACACAAGTCATGCGGATTCGACCCCGTATTTACCACTACTACACCCTTGCGGTTGGTAACTCTTTTACTTTATAGGTATTTAATAGTCTATTTTAGTATATTTAATTATTAAAAGTATTTAAAATATATATTTAATTCTATTTTTGGTCATTGTTAGGAGAAACGGAGTGCGCGGTTGAATTCGTGGCGGAAAAATACTCAAAACGGAGTATTTATTTGCAGCAATCGAATGTCGGATGTGTCGAATAGCCAACGAAACATTCCGCCAATCGACGACGCCACGTCGGCGCCAAAGACAAGTGCGGGACCAATCGGGAGATGCCACGCGTACGCCGCGTCAAGCCTGCAAGCCAATCACCACGCTTCGATGGCCGTCGATCCGCTCGTTATGCGCGGCAGTTCAAACTCCCGAACTTCGGTCAAGAGTCGCGCGATTTTCCGAGCCACGTGGACGACACGTGGCGTCATTTCACAGGTCCAGATGCGTCATCGACAGTGGTTCAGCCAATCCGGTAGCGCCACGTGGGGATGAGTCAGCACACACAAAATAGAAAGCGTGAATTGCGCGGCGACAACTCAGAGGCGGTGCAGCGGACGACCAATCATAGCGGGACACGTGGAAGCGACCCATAAAAGCAGCTAATAGGCTATTTACACGTGGATTCTGGCGGATGTCGATTTTCCATCACTAATCTAGGAGAAATTTAATTAATATTTTTTTGGGAGAGATTAAGGACCATTGAATGCTATTGAATCTTGATTCTGATTTGTGGAACTGGAGATTTGGGTGAACTTTTCATTATTAATTTGTGTGAACTTTTCATTATTGCTAGTTTAACTAATTACTTTATTGATTTTCTTGAAAACCCCCATATTTAGTTAACTCATAGTAAACACAAGTCCTGCGGATTCGACCCCGTATTTACCACTACTACACCCTTGCGGTTGGTAACTCTTTTACGGGTTATATTTGACACGCACGACACGCGTCATTAACCCCTTCTATTTTTCTCTCACACTTCGACTCTCTCTTCTACTCTCTCTCGTTCTCTCACTATCTCTATTGTTCATTTGTCTTGTGTTCTTCAAACCATAAGACACTAATCTCATAGCCTAGACAAGACTACGAGGGAGGTTCGACTGTTCTCATATATGGATTTGTGAGATTTATTTATTTTAATTTAATTGCTTTTCATTGATATTTTATTTCTTTTGGTATTGATTGAGTAATTAGAGTTAAATTCATATTTAAACTTTGATTCTTTTGTCAGTGAATAGTAAGTATCCGTCCTTATACAATAAGACCACACTAGTGGCAATTGACCCTACCAATTGATTCACCTCTTTTGGGATCGGTTAAATACTTTAGGGTTCTACGCTAAATCAGACACACTAGCAATCCGGTTGTCTAGGTTTAGTGTCTTCACAAAACTCCTTGCGGTCATCGTATTAAACCTAATGCACTTGAATATAGAGTTATACTTTTGGCTTAGGGAATAGTCATTGTCGTATCTTGGCTATCGAGATTAGGAAGTGCAAGGAACCGCGTATGTTACCGAGTCTATAGCTTCACTAGGATACTTTTGATTTGCATATTTTACATAAATCGAAGATCAAATCCAATCTCTTATCGAACCAAACTTGTATGTCTTGATCTAGGTATTTTTCATTAATTGCTTTATTTAATTCATGTTATTTAGATTATTTAATTTATTCATTCTCTCAAAACCTCAATTTTTCTCTTTTCTTTTCTTTTCGACCTTAAAAAGATACTAATCTTTGTGGGACCGATATTTTACTACTATCTACAAAATAATTGGTTTAGGAATTATATTTTATTGACGCGTTCGGCGAGCATCACAATTTCAATCTCCTTTAACAGACTTGGCAATACTTTCAATATACGTTTAGGCCGCAGGTAAGACACATCCCAATTTTCATCCTTTCCAGAATAAGCAGCTACTTGCAACTCATGGCAGGGAAAGCTTCTTCTTTTTATTCAGAACATAATTTCCAATCTCGGCGGCTAAGCTAGCAAGGGAAGCAATAGATATAGACGGTGCAACCTTTTTGTCAATCTCCTCGTTTGGTACTTCGTAGGTGACTTTTGACAAGATAACGCATGAGCCGAGACCTTTCTCTAAGATGTGCATGGTGTCCATGTAGAATGTGCAACCCATGTCAAGGTATCCTCCTTCAATCATCTCCACCTCTATCAAAACGTTTTTTTGTGGTCCATAGTTACAAACTTCTCTATATAACAACGTGGCACAATCCCTGTAATATATATATACTAGTTTCAGGATGTGCTACGCACTATTGACCCGCTCGCTTCGCTCGCGGGAATTAATTTCTAAAATCTTATTAATAAATTTCAAAATTGTAATTATAATTTAAAAATTAGAAATAAAAATACCTTTTTTAGCTTATCAATATTCTCTAATTTAATTGAGATAAGAATTGAATTTAAAAAAGAAATATTAAAAGAGAGGTTGTGTTGTCTTCTCTCATGAACCACGTGGAACTCTTTAGTCCATTAACCACATATTCCACATAAACGACCTTGCCTTAGTAGATCTCTTTCCATTATTTTCTTATTTTTGTTGTATCTCTCTTTGGGTTTTGTATATCCTGTAAAACCTTCTATGCATGCATGTAAAAGTACATTTCTTTTACAATAAAAGAAGAGGGCCGCTAAGGGCACCCCACCATTTAATGAGGGCACCCAGTTAATGTGGGCACAAACTGATTTACCTAGGGCACCCAAAATCTAGACCCAAACTACCAAAAATACCCCTTGTGGAAATCCCGCTGCACCCCACCACCCCCAGCACCACCTTCACCGAAATCTTGTGAGGGGAATCCCCGAAATCGTGTTTCACGTGTCTCCCCTTGTGTTTCTCCTTCGTTGTACGAGTTTTTTGCAGTTCGTAGGGTCGGGGTGTGAGCCGATTTCGTCTCCAAGTTAGGGCTCGGTTGAAGATCGTCGAACACACATATTTTGCGCGAAATCGATCGTTTGAATGTATGTTTTTAGTATACTTAAGTTACATTTGGTAGAGTAGTTGTAATGTGTGTGTGGCGGTTTGTAGAATGGTTAAAAAAATGAGAATTGGCGGTTCTCGGCCACACGCGGGCCGAGGCGTGCTAGCTTGTCTCGGTCAGCATGGCCGAGACGAAGCTAAATTTTTGGGAACTCGAAGTCTCGCCACAAAGGCCGAAAGAGTTCACAGTGTCTCGGTTACGCATGGCCGAGAATACTTCAGTTATCTCGGCCGAGACATGACGAGAGCTAGAATTAGTGCTAGGTAATGTGGTGTCGGTAGTGTACAACCGAGAATCTGCTAGTACTCTCGGTTGCACCATTCCGTGACCTATGTACACCTCTCGGTTCTCTATGACCGAGACATCACCATACATCTCGGTCCTGCGAGGCCGATACAATCGCGCACATCGACAGAAACTTCGGATAACCGCAAAAAAAACACAATAAATTTGCAAAATTACCTCAAGTTCGACCTCCTCTTGCACCGTAGCAGTACAATCCTCCATTATATAGTGGAAACAAGTTCGGATTTGAGGAAATTATCAAACCCTATGTTGACAAACAAATCATCATTTTCACAGTTTTTCACAACTAAACAGTTCTAAAAAACCATCATATGGTTGTCAAACATTGTTACTTCGCTGTTGGATGATGTCAATCCAGAAGAATCGATAAACGCTCGACAAACACAATGTGGCTTTGTGGTTCAAACTTGTGGTGGGGTGCCCTTTTTCTTTGTCAAAATGATTTGTGGGTTTTGAATCATTATATATACAGGGGCAAAAGGGCCAGTTTTGCTGGAATTTTTACAAATAATTTGGGTGCCTTCATGAAAAGGTGGGGTGCCCTTAGCGGCCCTCTAAAAGAATGTGAGAAGTGGCTTTGCACTCTCCTTCTAATGTAAGACAGGTCAATTTAAATGACGAGGTGCATTATGTTATGAAATAGAGACAATTAACTAATCTGTTGTATGATATACCATTTTCATTGGTTGACACATCAGGTGTGGATTCAGAAATACCAGAGCGGTCTCCATGCGATTTTCCTGGAACAATAGTGTTAGAAAATTTCTTCATTCTATGCTCATAATTGACATAGGAGTGTCAGCTTCAGAAAGAATGCTGCCATCAGATAAGGTTAAATGGTAATACTTAATGATGTAATTAAACTTAATATGCAAGTAAATATAAAATTTAAATTCAAATAATATGTATGAGTTTGAACAAACTATGTAATATAAAAATAAAACATACATAATTTGAATACGTAATAAGTAAAAATGCAATTCAAAAAGCATCATTTAGCAAAGAAAAAAAAATAAAAAGAAAAAAAGGATCCATAGGAATGAAATATCAAAGCAAAAGACGTGACAAAACTAACTTCACAATTGTGTTGTTTTTAAAGAAGTTTAGCTTTGTTTCTTTATTTGTAAGTAGTAAGAACACCATCTGATTATATTTTATTAATTACTTGGAAAAAGCTTAGTTAGTTATAATGGCAATGTGGGAAACTTTTTGCTTTTTCATGAATTTTCATTTATCAATTTTAGTTTTGACAAATTTCTTATTTTGTTCATTTGTTAATATTAGTTCTATTCTATACTGATTACCTACGTACTAAGCACAAATACGCGCACTCATAGAGGCGCATATATAGTACTTCTTTGATCCGAATAGTTTCATTTTTATGCTCTTTCATAATATTTTGAAGTGGATTCCAAGTTTCATAACATATACATCATTATGTAGAAAGTTTTTACAAATGCTTAGACCGAGCCCGTGGATCTTGTGGTAAAGTTTTGGTAGTTTAATTTCATAGTTGCATCATTTTGTTTAGAAATCTTTTTGTGTGATGTAATGAGATCCATATTTTAAAGAAAAAATTGATTTATTAGTTGATCTCTCAGTCCAAATATCCCAAGGAGCCTAAAATTCTACATTTAAGGACATCTACTATGCTATTTCTTGTGTTCTCCATTGAATCAACTATTCTCATGCACTTTTCTCTCTTTTTGATATATGATTGGTTCGTTCTTTTTGTTGTTTGTTTCGGTTGTTCTGTTTCATATTTTTGTTTATCAAACATTCAACTAACAAATACATGTAGAGTGACATGTTATCAAGTTATTGTTTCGAGAAGAAGAGGTATTGGAATGAATTTCTAAACTTAAATATGAATTTATAGAGGTCGAATATTTTAATGCTAAATTCTAGAGATTGACACTTTTTCAAGTCTTACTGTTTTTGTTTTAAGGCTTTACTGGTCGAGCATATTACATTGTTGTGGATGAAAGGATTGTCCCTGATTTCATGCAGAGGAAGAGTGGAGTCGCAACATCAATCAAGGTGATTCAGTTAGATATAGTGAATAAATTCATGGTATTTCATGTTTTTGCTATGGTGTTCAGAATATTTTTCACTCATCTTTAGCTTTTGTAATTTTAAATTATGATTATTCGGTGAATAGATGTGCAGAATGTACTTAGTTTTCTTCTTTTTTGTTTTTACTAAGATATATATATATATATATATATATATATATATATCTTAGTTGTGGAACTTCAGTTGTTTCATGATATATGCATATATTGAGAACTTGCTCTGTTGATGTGATTAGAGGATAACTAAAGAATTTTATCTCGGTTAAGATCACAAAAGAATTCTGCACCATGAATTATATATCACGAAGATTACTTCGAAAAGCTTGTTCGACTAGACATAAAAGACATAATTTAGAAAAAAACATATCGACCGCAAGTTCAATATAGATAAAAAAGACTCAAGAGTTTCATTGCTTACTTTCCATCTCCTACATGCTTTTATTGGAGGCTTTGATTTATCCTAAATGTGAACCAAATCTATTCATCTCAAACTTGTTAATCACAAATATTAATTTCAAACTTATTAATCTCAAATATTAATCTCAAACTTGTTAATCTTAAATGTAACACATATTTATAGACTCACATTAAAAAAAAAAAATTGATTCCAAATCAAATTACAAAAACTTAAACAAACTCAAAGTCTGCCTCAAACACAAACATACAACTAATTTAGATTAAAACTCTAACATAATGCTCATTATCTACAATTCATCCAAGGCCACCATTTGATCAGAAATAATAATCACACGGGGTTTATTTAATCCAATTATTCAAACATCTATATATTTCTTATATAAAGGAAGAAGATGGAGATTATTTTGACATTTCAACAAACACCTAGTATTCAAGATCTTAAAGCCCAATTAAGTTTCGACTTTTTGTGTTCAAGAACCATAAAATGAAAAAGGGGTTGATCGTATTAGCTTCCAAGGTATTGTTTCAAAAACCATGAATCAAATTCATCACAAAGCTAATTCAATAGTTGACGATTCACAAGCATCCCATGCATCACAAATTCATCACAAAAGATGGTAAAAAACAATTGAAAAACACACATGGGCACTCTCAAAATCGTCAATAGACACCAATATGAAAGTGATATACATGAATTTCATATATATAGAGAAAAAAATAGTTGGTGTTGAGGTTGAGGATAAGGGTACCTAAAGAATTGGGAGGTTGGATTTGATCCAGAGAAAGATGAGCGCGAGAAAGAGAGTGTCGCGTAGTGCCTAGAAGATGAGCGAAAGAGAGAGAGTGCCCCCAGAGAAGTAACCAATTGAATATGGTCGCGAGTCGAGATAGGAAAGCAGTGAAGAATAAGAGTTATAAGGGCATTTCAATGGCGGAGGTATTCGAGTAGGGCATCGATGCTGTCGAGAAGAGTTGTGAGATTGGGGAGATGGTGAAGAAGAAGAGTTATAAGGGAATTTCAATGGCGGAGGTATTCGAGTATGGCGTCGATGCTGTCGATAAGAGTTGTGAGATTAAGAGAACAGAGAGAGTAAGGAGTGAGACAGAGAGACGATGTGGAAAAAGAGAGACGTGAGGAGAAGAGGAAAAAGAGAGACGTGAGAGAAGAAGAATAAAGGAGAAGAGGAAAAAAAGAAACGTGAGAGAGAGAAGTAAGAGAAGAGGAATGAAGGAGTAGAAAAGCGTTCACGGAAGAATGAGATAGAGTTTGATGTGGAGATTAAAAAAAAAACCGGAAACACATGAAATGTATGGACATAAAGGTAAATTTCATTACGACTCAAAAATTTGTGATTCGTGCTTTTATATATATGATATATATATATATATATATCGATGTAAACATTAACAAAAGCAACGAGTGCTTTCTTAGATTTCTTAATACCATATATATTTTAAAAAGAAAAAAAAAGTCGAATAGCCTGCCTAATAATTTCTATTTTTAAGTCGAATAAGTTTCTATTTTTAAGTCGGGGGCTTATTTGAAATCCAAAAATTTCATACACTTGATTAGACGAATAATTAAGAATTTTTGGATTTTAATTGGAGTTTAAGTATCTGAAGTGGGATCCACGAATTGCGGACCGGACATCATTAGGTAAAATGCTATTTTTCGATGATGAATGCCAAGTGTATATATTATATGATGTTTTTTCACGAGGTGTGTTGTGGTGTATCCTCAATTTCTCATAATTGGGGTTGTAAGTGTGCGTCTGAGGGGCAAAATTGCAATAAAAATTATTAATCGCTCGAAAACTAATAAACAAGTATTAAGTATAACATAGGGATTTTGCCTCAGTTTACGTGCAAGTTGGAATCGATAGCAGTGCAAAATGAGAATGAATTCGAACTTGATGCAATAACTTACCTTCGGTTTCGTATTTGTTGGTGGTAGTCGAGGTTGACATTGAGTCCAAATTGGTGTAAGTTTGGTTAGTGGCAACATAATTAGTCCGATAGACTTTGGTATGTCGTTGACAAAGTTAAATTTTTTAGAGTCACGGCATAATGAAAATCAGTGTCATGGATATTTTATTGAGTTGAACTATTTTGTCGAGAGGTTGGCTCGATTTGGTGAAAAATCGGATCCAAAACAAACACCAGAAACCAAAACACGTCAAAATAAAGATTTTGAGAATTAATAAATAAAAAAAATTAAGTTGCTCACTAGCAACTTAGGGTTTGTATATATATATATAAAGATGAGAAAAAGTGAAATGAAACTTCGTTTCATTCCTAACCCTCTCAATTCTGTCTTTCGCTCCGCAATTTCTCGACATCCAATTTTCGTCCGATTTCTTTCCGCAGAACAATAAAGCGTCGCAAAACGGTCAGTTCGAGCCAAGTTTCTGCGACTGAGACGAGGTATTTAGATCAAAATTTGTTAAATTGTCAATTCATGTCATTTTTCCTCAATTCAGTTTGAATTCTCGCGATTTCTCGTTTTCTTTTGTGGTTTTTGATATAAATTGGTAGGGATTGTTGGGAATTGATATGTTGGATTGATTTGCATTAATTTGAAATAAATTCTATTGACGTAGATTAGGGTTTTCACTACAAAAAATACAGGCTTGTACGATCCGTCGCTATTTCGATATAGCGACGGGAAGGCTCGTCGCTAATTTCTTCGTCACTATTTTGAAATAGCGACGGGAGTCAGAAATAGCGACGAATTACCGATAGGTCCTATCGCTATTTTATGAAGGATTGACAAAAAAACTGTTTTAAAAAAATAATATTAATTTTAAAATGAAAAAAAAAACTTCAAAAAAAATAATTTCAATACAACAACAAACAATTAATATAATGTAAAAAAACAAATCAAAAAATAAAAAAAGTTTATTCATCAACAACAACAAACAATTACCGATAGGTCCTATCGCTATTTTATGTCTACGTTCTTCTATGGCAGCAACAATTCAGGAGAGGCAGAAACGCTGGCACTTAGGGAATCCCTGTTGTGGGCTCATGAGCTAGAGATTGATAACATCATCTTTGAGTCAGATGCCCTAAATACAATAAGGGGCCTTGCCAACAGTGGGTCAAATGAATCAGAAATGGGTATATTGCTGAAGGATTGTAAGGAAGTGTTAGTGCACCACCCGAGCTGGAAGACACAACATGTTTCAAGACAAGCGAATGAGGTTGCTCATAAAATAGCAAGGCTCTCGCGATGTCATGATAATCCCAAATATTGGGACGAAGCTCCTATGTAATGATTCAAAATTGTAATTCATAAATAGTGAGCGCAATGAAATCAGTAAGATAATTCGGTCAAAAAAAAAAAAAAAACAATGAATACACTGTAAAAAAAAAAGAAAAAAACAATGAATACAACAAAAAATAAAGAAAAATCAAAACCTTTAAAACAAAAAATCAAAACAACTAATCCTAAATTTACAAAAAAAAATAAAAACAGTCATATATATTCATAACATTGGTGAGAGGAAGGCGTGACCGCCGTGATCGTTGCAAGAGGCGGAAGCGAAGGTGGAGGCGTTAAGGTGAAGGGTGGAACGGTGAGGCAGATAAAGAGAGGCGAGAAAAGGGGCGTCAGCAGTGAGAGAGGGTGGTAGGAAGCGAGCTAGGAGAGCAAACGCGGGCAGCAGGGGTGAGGCGAGCAGGTACGGATGGCTGCAAAACTGGTGAGAGTCGGGAGAGAGGAGGCAGCAGTGACACTGACGAGAGTGGGGAGAGAGGGGCGGCATAGAGAGTGAGAAGAGAGGGGAGGGGCGGAGAGATTGGTTTGGGGAGAGAATTTTTTTTTTTTTTTTTTTTTTGGAGTTTTTAAGGGGAGAGATTAGAGTTTGGTGTAACAGAGAGAGTGTTGACCCCATTGCCACGTGGGCGAGAAAATTTTCTTTTAGGCGAGAATTTTCCGGCTCAACGATTAGCGACGGGCCGTCACTAACCTCGTCGCTAATCTGGATGCGTCAAACGACTGCCCCTGTCGCCAATCCTTTGCCATTTAGCAAGGGGAAATAGCCCATCGCTATTTTTCGTCGCTATTTCTGCCAATTTTTTGTAATGTTTGATGAATTGAACTAATGTAATTAGTTGATAACGATTTTGGAGATATTTTATAGTTGATATTGATTTACAATATTTTTCTTGATGATTGTTTATTGATTTTTATCCAGTTGAACTCCATGAGCTATGAAAATATTTTGATGTTGGTATCAAATGATTTTGTGGTATTTGTTGTCGATTTTTGAGGATTTAATCGCGAAAATATTGATTTGGAGAAGTTTTTCAGTTCGAAATAAATAAAGTTTTCCTAGTTGACATACCATATTGGAAAATTCATAACTTCTCTGTCAGTGATTCGATTTGAGTGTTCTTGGAGTTTATGGAAAGCAAGACATGAATACTACAAGTTCATTTTAGGTTATCATGACAAATATTGAAGTTTTGAAGGTTAAAAGTTACCCCAAGTTGACTAGTTGAAAGCCAGTTGAAACACTTATATAAATTAATATTTTTGGAAATTGTTCTAAAATGTACTTTGGCCGCAGTTTTCATTGGGTTTCGTGATTTGGTTTCATTTGAAACTTGACCCATAATAATAATTGGGTATACAAGGAAGCTATTGGAACCATTTTCAAGGTGATCCAACGCTCCGAGAACCCTAATAATTTTGCTCAAAGTTGGTTGGTTGTAAGTAAACCCTATAGTGGCATTTACTATTTATGAAATTTAACTTTGTATATGAATTTGTGTTTAGTTTACATTGCATTTCGCATCATTCTTGGTCATGCATTCATGACATCCAGATAGAGTTGCCCATGCTTCAGTCGATAGAGTGTGAGGTGCTCCACTATAGACTAGACGTACTGTAGGCGTCTAAGGCGGGTAATGTTGACTTTGGGGTAGCATAGATTGAACTCATAGGACCGTTCTAGGTTCACCATGAGAGGGCTTGTTTGTTATGAGCTTAAAACAGGAAATGAGAGATCCACGTTGTTATATAAATTTTCTTGTTATTTGGAAATGCTATTACATGTCTCCATGCATTCAGACTAACATATGCAGGAGTACAAAGCAGTGTAGGAGTTTACTCACCTGACATCTTCGAGTTGTTTTTGATGATGTCAAATTCTCATTGAAGATAATGAAGAATGGTTAAGACTCGAAGATCTTAGTGAATGCTTTTCAAATTTAAAGTTTAATTTCCATGTTGTAAATCATTTTTATATATTGTTTTAGGCTTTGTGATTATTGTAGGTCGTGAAATACTTTTAAATAGGTTATGCGAGTCTCCTAAATTAGTTTGAAGTAAGTTAAGAGATTTATGATTCAGTTTTGATTTATTTTAAGATTATAAAATTGTAACCAAGGTATCGGAGACTCTAAGTTGGTATTTAAAGTTTGAGTTTTATATATATTGCGAACTTCGGGGAGTTGTGAATTCTTTTAGACCTCTCCTCAATTTTGGTGTCTATTAGGTGAAAGTTTTTCAGCGAGCCATTTTTAGGGGAGATGCTGCCAAAAATCTTTATAAAAATATGGAGGATAATCTATATGATTTCCTAATTTACCCCTATTAAGTAAAACAAGTATTGAGTTTCATTGAGAATATAAATGTAGTTTTGGAGCTTTACTAAGGATTAAAATGGAAAGTACTTTGAGGCATATAGTTAATTGTATTAGTGAGACGGGTCCTGACAAATTTTGTATCCGAGCCTAGGTTTGGCTTAATTGAGGATAAATCTTGGTTCAATTGAGGATAAATTTTGGTTGATAACAAAAAGTGATTGAGCGCAATTAGTTGGGAAATTACTTTGAGTTGGGGATACTTTGTTATTATGATATTTTTGTTGTATATTATTATATTATCGCTAGATATACGATAGGAAGTTTTTTCTCGTTGTCTATTGAATACTTAACTCGTGAAATTTGATGAGTTAGGATAGGAACATATAATAAAAAAGAGAATAGACTTATGAAATGATAATTGAGCGTGATTGAATGTGAAATAGTCTCGGGAAGGCTAAATTCAAAAAGGAAGGTTGTAAGTAGTTTGATACCAATATAACTTAGGGAAATAGTCAGTTATAAAATCAATAGGAAATTGATTAAGCGAGAAGTTTAAATGATTCAGGAATGCAAGTACTAAACATGGACTCTTTTAAAAGTAAAAGTATCAGACTATTACAATTTTTAAACTCTTGGGAAAGTTCCAATGTGATGAGTTAGAATAGGAACAGATAATAAAAGAGAGAATAGACTTTGAAATGATAACCGAGCATGATTGGACGTGAAATAGACTTGAGAAGTCTAAATTCATAAGAGAATGTTGCAAGTAGTTCGATACCAATATAACTAAGGGAAATAGTCAGTTATAAAACTAATAGAAAATTGGTCAAGCAAGAAGTCTAAATGATTTAAGAATGCAAGTACTGAACATGAACTCCTTTAAAATTAAAAGTATTGGATTATTACAATTTTTAAACACTCAGAAAAGTTCCAAAATAGACTTTAATTAAGTCACAAATGATTGAGAATCGTTTGGAAAATGTAAAATGAATTTGAGGCTTTTAGGAAGCACAAAATATGGATTATCTTGAGTTTTAGAATGAGGTTAGTAGTGATTGAATGGGTAATTAGGATATACCCATTCTACGAAGTATTGGTTGAATTGATAACTAATTGACGAGTTGATTCCGAAAATAGTCTTAATGAAAGAAAAAGGAGACATGGATTATCGAAAATAAAAATTGATTAGAGAAACTGAATTTGAGTGAAAAATTATAATGGGATTGTGATAGGATCAATTAAATTGTCTAAGTAGATTTCTATGAAAATATAAATATTTTGAAGTAAAACATTGTCTCCTTTGCAAAAAACCAAAAAAAAACAAAAAAAAACACAATACGGAATATAAAATAAAACCATGGTTTGAAACAATCAAATAACTTATAAGTAGAAGTATTGAACGTTTTGGATTGCTTCTTACTTAAGTTGCTTAATTATAAGCGACATTGAGTTCAATGCTTATATGAATCAAATAAAGAAATGGTAAAACGAAAGGAAATATACAAGTTAGAAGTAATCTTTGTTAACACCGGATTAGGCGTTGCTATGAAACTAAGATCAACGAGATTTCTAACTTGAAAATGGAAGGTTTAATTATAAGATCAACGTGTTAGAAGTTGAGATTTGGGGAAAATGGTATGAAACTAGCTAAGATTAGCTATTAAATAAAACTTAAGTGGTTGTGTTTTTTTTTTTTAATTCAAAGTACATAATAGTCATTTCTAACCAAATCGCCTATCACTACCACTTAAGATGTAACAAAGGAATAGATAAATATATTGAGGGAATATTTGTAAGTGATTTGTATAGAAAGCCAGTAAGAACTCCTATACAACAAGAATTTTCATTTATAAGACTTAAAGGATTGAAATAACATCCTTTAAGAGTTTGATTAGATGTCAAGTTAATAAGAGTATGAAAATTCAAATTCTTCTAACTCTTCAAATGAACAATAACGGAAAGGTGAGTTTGTAAAAATGGAATTGATAAATAGTCATATACTTTGATATCTTATATAGTCTCTTGAAAAATACCAAATTTCTTTTCGAGAAAAAGAAAAGTCGAGAAGTCTGAGACAAATGCAAACAAATTAAGGCAATAACAAACATTAGAACTGTTAGGTTCGCAAAATTTCTTTGTTTCGAACGAAGATTAGTTAGGGAAGACTTCGTTTCATTGAATAATAATAATAATAAGTCGCACTAACCTTAACTACAATTTTGAAAAGAGAAGAGATGAAATAAATTGCTTTTCTAAGTCAAAGTAAAGAAGTTGTAAGTGGTTTAAGTGTTGAACATAGGTGTAATAAGGCTGTAAAGGGACAAGAACGAGATCATAATGAGAATAGCTAACATTGACAAAACCTGAATGGAATAGACTCTATGTAAAAAATAAAATGAAGCGTTGAAATAGCTTGTGTCTGCTGGAAGTGACACGAACGACTCATTTAGTCAAGGTAAGGTGATGAAGTCCAAGAATTAGCTTATAAATTCTTGGAAAAATATGATGGAAAGATATGACAGGATGACATTTTAGTAATTTCCGCAAATGGCGAAGTTTGGGCGTTTGAGTTTTGGCGTTCCGGGGGCATGGGTTTATTGGAAACCCTAAACCCTAAACTCGCAGTGACTACGACGTTTTTCGGCGAAATTCCATCGTTTCGCCCTCCGAAACGACAATTTTGCTATTTTAGGAAAGTTTTGTTTCGCTTATAACTTTCATTAGGAATTTCCGTTTTTATTGCCGTTTACGACATTTGTTTCTATTTTTCGTCTAGTTTTCAGTTTAGGGCTTCTTGGACTTTTTACTATTTTTGGCAAATTTTAGGGTCTCACTATTTAAGCGATCTATTGGGTGTAATTCGTAGTTTTGACTGAAATAAAAGAATTTTCGAACTTTGGCTTAAGTTCTGACCTAGATCGAGTTGTTCGTGGATTCGTTCAACTGGTTTAGAAGATCTCCGCTGTGTCAGTTGGTATCAAAGTCTGCTTCAGCGTGATTGGAGAAATCATGCCGCCGAAGAGGAACCAGCAGCGTATCGGGGAGGTGTATGACCGTGACAATCTGAATCGACAAATTGGCCAATTGATTGACCAACGCATGGGCGCGGTGGTAGAACGATTAACTGCCAGAATCGATCAGTTGTTGGGTTAAAATATTGATCGTGTCCGTAACCATCGAAGGGAACCTGTTGGTGATGAACCAGTAGGAGATTCTTCTACCGAAGGGGAGGATGAGTATGTTGAGGCACCGAGGAGGCGCTACAGGCCGCGTGCAGTTGAGGATGATCGTAGGCGGTGGGAGTCTGGGATGAAGACGGAGGTCCCAGAATTCCATGGCACCCTTCAACCGGAAGAATTCTTAGACTAGCTGGCGTTAGTTGAAGAAGTCCTAGAATTCAAAGATGTGCCCGAAGACAAGCGTGTGCAACTGGTTGCGATCAGATTCCGCATCAGGGCCACGTCTTGGTGGCAACATCAGAAGTTGATGCGGAATAGGAATGGAAAGGCGAATATCACATCGTGGGAGAAGATGAACTTATGGGCTGAGTTCTTGCCTTACAATTTCCAACGCCTTATGTATCAGAGGTTGCAAAATTTGAGACAATGGGCAAAGTCAGTAGATGATTAAACTATTGAGTTTTATCAGTTAGTCGCTAGAAACGAACTGCAGGAGACTAACGACTAATTAGTGGCGCGGTATATTGGTGGACTGAGGGTGCAGATCCAAGATGTCGTCAACATGTTTGACCCGACTTCCTTATCTGCATCGCACCTGCGAGCATTGTTGGTAGAGAAACAACAGCGTCGGGGTGTGAGTAATGCTTCCAGTAATGTTAGTGTTGGGACAACCAATACTAGAGGTAATATCGCTGCAATTAACTCTGCTAGTCGCACAAACAGACCTAGCACTAGTGTGATTAAATGCTTCGGTTGTGGCGAAGTTGGTCACAGGAAGTCAAAACGTAAAGGGAAAAAGGCTCTCTTTATTGAGAACGAAGAGGAAGACGAAGGGGAAGAGGCCAACATCACTGTAGAACCAGCGTTTGATATTTCTGACAATACAGAAAATGAGGTCGTGACTGGAGATGTGGGTACTGCCTTAGTTGTAAGGCGTTCTTGTATGACTCCTAGAGCCGTCGCTGATGATGAGTGGCTGCGGAATAACATCTTTCAATCCAAGTGTACCATCTTAGGCAAGGTTTGCAGGTTCATGATTGATGCAGGCAGTTGCGACAATATCATCTCAGTTGAAGCGGTTCAGAAGTTGGGCCTTGCAACTGAACAAAACTCCAGGCCCTACAAGCTAGCTTGACTGAAGAAGGGTGGTGAGGTGAAGGTGTCGAAGCGCGCCTTGGTGACTTTTTCTATTGGTGCTAACTACAAGGATTCAGTCTGGTGTGATGTAGCGGCTATGGATGCTTGCCAGTTGTTACTGGGACGTCCTTGGCAGTTTGATAGGGGAGTTGTGTATGATGGCAGAACCAATAAATACACCCTTATGTTCAAGGGAGTGAAGATCGTGCTAGTACCCGCTAAGGACCCGGAGGAAGTTAAGCCTACTAAAGAATCTAGCAGTTTGCTGTCTTTGGCAAGATTTGAAAATGAATTATAGGATTCTGAGGTTGTTTACATCTTGATGGGAAATGAGGTAGATAGAGATGTTGATGTTCCTAAAGCTGCAATTCCTATCGTGAAGGAGTTTTGTGATGTTTTCCCTGATGAGATGCCAGAAGGACTGCCACCATTGCGTGATATTCGACATCAGATTGACCTTGAACCTGGTACGTCACTACCTAATAGACCACACTACCGAATGAGTCCCAGTGAGCATGAGGAGTTGCGCAGACAGGTTGAAGAGTTATCGGCGAAGGGATTCATCCGTGAAAGTCTGAGTCTGTGTGCAGTGCCAGCCCTCCTTACACCAAAGAAAGATGGCTCCTGGCGGATGTGTATGAACAGTAGAGTAATCAATAAGATTACTATCAGGTATCGCTTTCCTATCCCTCGCTTGGATGATTTACTTGACCAATTGAGTGAAGCAGAATTTTTTACAAAACTGGATTTGAAGAGTGGGTACCACCAGATTCGCATTAGAGTTGGGGATGAGTGGAAGACTGCTTTTAAAACTAGGGAGGGGCTGTATGAGTGGTTAGTCATGTCGTTTGGGCTGTCAAACGCACCTAGCACCTTCATGAGAGTCATGAATAAGAGCTTGAGACCTTTGATAGGCAAGTGTGTTGTGGTATATTTTGATGATATATTGATATACAGTACTAACGAGGAGGAACACCTCCAACACGTGCGAGATGTTTTGACTATCTTACGCAGAGAGAAGTTCTATGCTGCGATGAAGAAGTGCTTATTTTTGACACCGAAGGTCCTTTTCTTAGGCTATGTCATTTCTGGAGAAGGGTTGCGGGTTGATGAGCCTAAAGTAGAAGCCATACGCACTTGGCCTAAACCTACCACAGTCACGGAGATTCGCAGCTTTCATGGGTTGGCTTCGTTCTACAGGCGGTTCATTCCACACTTCAGTAGTATCATGGCCCCGATTACAGACTGTATGACGGGCGTGAAGTTTGGGTGGAGCAACGAGGCAGATGAAGCATTCCAACTGATCAAGGTGCGGTTAACCACTGCACCCATTCTGGTGTTGCCAGATTTTCACCTACCATTTGAGTTACATAGTGATACATCCAAGGTAGGCATTAGAGCTGTATTGAGTCGGAATAATAGGCCTGTTGCCTATTTTAGTGAGAAGCTATCTGGGGCGAAGTTGAGGTATAGCACATATGATGTAGAGTTCTATGTAGTGGTACAAGCCGTGAAGCATTGGCGGGATTATCTTTTTCACAGAGAGTTCGTGTTGTTTATAGACCCTGAGGCATTGCGACACTTATATGGGCAGAACAAGGTCTCGGCCAGACATGCTTTCTGGGTGGCCTATTTGGAGCGCTTTACTTTTGTGGTTAAACACAAGTCTGGTGTGACCAACAGAGTTGCCGATGCCCTGAGCAGACGAAAATGTTTGTTGAGCCGCATGACCATTGAGGTACCTGGGTTTTCCTACTTCTCTGATTTGTTTACTACTGATCCGTTCTTTGCTACTATTGTGGAGAAAGTGCGGAGTGGGGAGCGTACTGATTACACACTCCAGGAGGGTTTCTTATTTCGGGGCAACCAACTTTGCATTCCTAATCGCAGCTTGAGATTGTTGATTATTAGAGAGTTGCATGGAGAGGGACATGTTGGGCATGATCGCACTTTACAACTAGTGCAGGCTTCTTACTTTTGGCCTACCATTCGTAAGGAAGTGGACATATATGTACAGCGGTGCCGGACTTTCCAGCTTTCGAAGGGTACCGCAACTAATGTCGGTCTATATATGCCTTTGCCCATTCCAAAACAGCTATGTGTTGATATTAGCATGGATTTCGTGCTTGGGTTGCCTAGAACACAGCGGGGTAATGACTCTATTTTTGCGGTGGTTGACCATTTTTTCAAGATGGTTCACTTCATCCCATGCAAGAAGACCACAGATGTTGTAAAGGTGGCTCAGCTGTTCTTTCAGGAGGTTTATAGATTGCATAGCCTTCCTACCTCGATTGTTTCAGATCGGGACACCAGATTCCTCAGCCATTTTTGGCGCAATTTGTGGGCTATGGTGAACACGCAGCTGAAATTTAGCAGTGCTTATCATCCGCAAACAGATGGGCAGACTGAAGTTGTCAACCATTCGTTAGGCAATCTTTTGAGGAGCTTGGTGGGTGAGAATGTCAGGAGTTGGGACTTCAAGTTGAGCCAGGCATAATTTGCACACAACCATGCTGTTAATCGAAGTATCGGGTTTAGTCTTTTTCAGGTTGTGTATTCAGTACTACCTCGAGGTCCTCTTGATCTGTTACCGGTGCCAAGTTAGACTAGATGGCATGGCAAGGGAGAAGACTTTGTTAGTGGGCTGCAAGAGATTCATCAATCTTTCAAAGATAACTTGCAGAAGGCTACTGACAAGTACAAACAATATGCAGATTGAAAGAAGCGTCACGTGGAGTTTGAAGTGGGTGACTTTGTGTGGGCAGTTCTCACTAAAGACCGGTTCTATGTGGGTGATTACAACAAATTGTCAGTTCGGAAGATCGGTTCTGTGGTGGTTCTTGAGAAAATTAATCCTAATGCTTACAGATTGAAGTTGCCAAGTCACATTCGCACGGCTGATGTATTTAATGTCAAGCATCTTGTTCCCTATTATGGGGATACGTCTGATGATGACAATTCGAGGGCGAATTCTGTCCACCATGGGGAGAATGATGAAGTCCAAGAATTAGTTTGTAAATTCTTGGAAAAATATGATGGAAAGATATGACAGGATGACATTTTAGTAATTTTCGCAAATGGCGAAGTTTGGGCGTTCCGGGGGCATGGGTTTATTGGAAACGGCGTGGAGATCACAACTCACATCTATGCTTTGAGTACGACGTTTTTCAGCAAAATTCCATCGTTTCACCCTCCGAAACGGCAATTTTGCTATTTTAGGAAAGTTTTGTTTTGCTTATAACTTTCATTAGGAATTTCCGTTTTTATTGCCGTTTGCGGCATTTGTTTCTATTTTTCGTCTAGTTTTCAGTTTAGGGTTTTTTGGACTTTTTACTATTTTTGACAAATTTTAGGGTTTCGCTATTTAAGCGATATATTGGGTGTAATTCGTAGTTTTTGCTGAAATAAAAGAATTTTTGAACTTTGGCTTAAGTTCTGACCTAGATCGAGTTGTTCGTGGATTCGTTCAACTGGTTTAGAAGATCTCCGCTGCGTCATAAGGCACTGGGGTAGTTGTACACGACCAAAAGTCTAAGTAACTCTGAATCATAATCATGGTTCATTTACAACGTAAAAGATCGGTGTGATGACACATGTCTTTTAATAATCGAATGAATTGACGATAATCAGAATAAAATAGTATAATGTTCCATTGGAGTCGATTAGAAAATGAAGTATAAGCAACTAAATAGTCAAGAAATTCGCACTTATGCATGAAAAGGGAAGTTTTAGGTCAACAAGTCCCAATCAAATTAGGATTTCAAACTATAAGTTTGATGAAACTTAATATATCTTCACAAGGATCTTACAAGGAAGCAAACTCGAAAAAACTCAAAATGTTGAACCAAAGTAGTATACAACTGATATCAGTGAATATGTTGTATATTAGTTCAAATGTTGTGTCAGACCACGTAATTAGTCATTAGTGAGAATTTTGATCATTAAGTTATTGCAAATTGGAGTTGATGTAAGATGTCTTTATGGACGGTGAAGATACAAATAAAAAAACACACACACAACATACAACTCATTTAGTAAGTATTATGCGTATTGGTTTGAAATACTAAATAGAGTACAATGTATATGACTAAGATATGTTTGAAGAATTCAATATTTTTCCACTGTAAACTAAGAAAAGTTGTATGTGATACAAGTTAAAAGTTATACTATGAAAGTATAATCAAGAAATATGTTGATATCTATTTAGAAACATATATATATATATATATATATATATTTAAGAGAAGAATACCGTCTATATTCAAGTAATGAGGAACGTATGATGAACAATAACTAATTGAGATTGAGATGAAAAAAATTTAAGTAATTGGAGAAACGTAGGAACCAGTGCGAGAATAATAGAAACCAGAGTAGTAGCGATCAAGACAATTTGGAAGAATATTGGCAGTTAAATGAATGAAATGAGGTTCTTAGTGAATTCATGGATAAATAATGATTTGACGAAGTTAGAAAAGTCGTTGATTTCTTAACCAGTAAAAGGAAAAGTTAAGTGAATTGGCTGACGAGTTGAAATTGGTAATTACTTTCAAATCCACAATCTAAATGATATTATGAGTAGACATTTAGAGAATGAGTGAGAGTTGCACGATGTGTCCGATTTCATTTTCTGATCAGATAGTAATTAAAGATCTCTTGTCATGGAATGATAAATATAATTAGAGATCTATAATGATGGGATGATTTGTGGAAATTCGGATTTTGTTGAGAAACGCTGGAATGGTGATGGATCAAACACATACACAACTCTACTTTGTATCTAATGTCATGCTCAAATATTACTTACATCACTATATATATTGATTGATTATAGTCAAAGAATTGATTAGCTGACAATTCTGATGAAAAATAGTGGTTGGTGATGAGAAAGTAAACTGGAATGGGTATATTAGAGTTTGGTAGATATGGAAAGAATAATCAACAATTTATAGAATTGTATTCTGTTAAGAATAAAAATGATTTTATTGAAATGCAAGATATGCTAGATCTTGCTAAATATTAATGCTTGAATGGAATTCAAGGCATGAAATGAGTAGTAAAGAAAAGTAAAGTTATTAGATATTCCACAAAGTTGATTGCTTAACTTGTCAGAAATTCACAAAATGCCCAGATTGATAAAGAAGTTGTTATGACTTTTCATTAAACCAAGAAGATGGAAATGAAAAGTTGAAATGTTTATGATCTCTACCATTGAGTTGTTTAGTACAATAAAAGTTATTGAGTCTACTTAATAGTTTCACCTTAAAATGATTTTTACAAGTTTAGATTAAAAGATTTATATATGAAGAATCATATTCTCATATATCTTTTAGTTCAGTAATTTATAAGTTTAAATTTCGAGGACTAAATTTTAATTAGTTGAGAAGAGTTATGAAATTTGAGAATTTCATACACTTGATTAGGTGACTAACGAATAATTATTGGATTTTAATTGGAGTTTAAGTATCCGAGGTGGGATCTACGTATTATAGACCGGAGATCATTAGGTAAACATTATTTTTCGATGATGAATGCCTAGTGTATGTATTATATGGTATTTTATTATGAAGTCGGGGTGTGTTGAGGTGTATCCTCAATTTGTTATAATCGGGGTTGTAAGTGTGTATCTGAAGGGCACAAGTGCAATAAAACTTATTGGTCGCTCGAAAACTAGTAAACAAGTGTTAAGTATAATGTAGGGATTTTGCCTCAGTTTATGTGCGAATTGGGATCGGTGGCAGTGTAAAATGAGAATGAAGTTGATGCAAGACCTTACCTCGAATCTCATATCAATTCATGGTGGTCGAGGTTGAGATTAATTCCAAATTGGTGTAAGTTTGGTTAAGTGGCAACAAAATTAGTCTGGTAGACTTTAGTTAATCGTGGACAAAGTTAAAATTTTTAGAGTTTTGACCTGAGGAAAACTAGTGCTATGAAAATTTATAGAGTTGGACTATTTTGTCGAGAGGTTGGCTAGATTTGGTGAAAAATTGGATCCAAAATGAGAACTCAAAGCTAAAGGTCAAAATAGAGATTTCGAGAATTAATAAATAAAAAAGAAATTAAGTTGCTGACAAGCAGTTTAGGGTTTCTTTATATATATAGATAAAAATGAGAAAAAAACGAGGTTTCATTTCATTTCAAGTAAACAAAACGTTTTTCACATATGTTCCCTAACTCTCTCAATTTGGTCTTTTGCTCTGCGATTTCTTGACGTCCGATTTTTTTCCTGTTCAGTAAAATAGTAGAGCTTCGCGAAACAGTTAGTTCGAGCTAAGTTTCCGTGACAGAGACAAAGTATTCGACTTGAAATTCGGCAAATTGTCAATTCATGGCATTTTTCCTCAAATCAATTTGAATTCCAGCGATTTCTTGATTTCTTTTGTAGCGTTTTGATAGAAATTGGTACAGATTATTGTGAATTGGTATATTGGATTGATTTGCGCTAATTTGAAATAAATCCCATTGACATAGGTTATGGTTTTGATGAATTGAACTAATGCGATTCACTTGATAATTATTTTGGAGATGTTTTTATAGCCGATATTGATTTACATTGCGTTTGTGAATGAGTTAATTATTGGTTTTTATCCAGTTTAGACTATGGAAATAATTTAATGTTAGTATCGAGTAGTTTTGTAGAGTTTTGAGGATTTAATTGCAAAAATATTGATTTGGAGAAGATTTCGGTTCAAGTTGATAGGCCATATTGGAAAATTCATAACTTCTCCATCGACAATTCGATTTAAGTGTTCTTAGAGTCTATGGAAAGTAGGACATGAGTACTACAAGTTTCTTTTAAGTCTTTATGAGAAATATTGAAGTTTTCAAGGTTAAAAAGTTAACCTAAATTGGCTAGTTGAAAGCCAGTTGAAATAGTTATATAAATTAATATTTTTGGAAATTGTTCTAAAATTTACTTTGGCAGCAGTTTTTATTGGGTTTTGTGAATTGGTTTCACTTAAAGCTTGACCCATAATAATAATTGGGTATGCAGAAAACTTATTGGAACCATTTTCATGGTGATCCAACGCTCCGAGAACCCTGAGAATTTGGCTCAAAGTTTATTGGTTATAAGTAAACCCTACATTGGTTTTTACTATTTATGGAATTTATCTTTATACATGCACTTGTGATTAGTCTACATTGCATTTCGCATCATTCTTGGTCATGCATTTATGACATCCGAATAGAGTTGCCCCTGTTTCGATTGTAAGAGTATGAAATGCTCCACTACAGACTAACATTACTAAAATAAACTGATTTAGAAATAGACTGATCTGTTGCTAATTTCCTACTTTATTGTCGTTGAACCAGTAGCAAAAATAAGGATGCTTAGGTGAATGTGTGGTAAAACTCGTAAAGATAGAATAAGAAATATATAAATTCAAAGACAAGTAAAAGTAGCACCAATTGATACAAAGATTAGGGAAGGACGGTTGCGGTGATTTGGTCACTTGCAAAGACGGAGCACAAATGCCCCCACTAGAAAACTTGACTCAATAAAAACTGTAGAAATTCGATGAGATAGGAGTAGACCAAAGTTAACAAGTGATGCATTAAATAGGAAAGATTTGAATGGTTTGAAAAGCTTATCATCAATTGCACTTAATCGAATACGATGGAAAAGTTTGATCTATATAGCCAACCCCAATTAATTTGGGACTGAGGCTATGTTGTTGTTGTTGTTGTTGTTTTATTGTCGTTGAACCAAATTGCGACAGATTTTTGATAGACCAAGTCTGTCTCTGAACTCTTTATCTCAATCGCAAAATAGGGATAGACAGCTAATCTGTCATAAATCTGCGATAAACCATCTGTTGCGATTTTGTTACAAAACTTTCTACAACAAAATGACGACAAACAATTGTCTGCCACAAATCTGTAATAGATAGCTGATCTGCTATAAATCTGCGACAGACAACTGATCTGTCACGAATTTGAACAGACTGTTTGTCACAAATCTATTGCAAAAATATTGCAACAAATTTGCAATAAATTAGCAATAAAAAATGGGGGACGCTAAGGGCACCCCACCATTTAATGAGGGCACCCAACTTATTTGTAAAAATTCCAGCAAAAATGGAAAAGACCATTTTGCCCCTGTATATATATAATGGTTCAAACCCCACAAACCATTTCGACAAGGAGTTAGGGCACCCCACCAGCAAGCGTCAACCACAAAGCCACAGCCACATTGCGTTTGGCGAAGAGCTGATCGATTCTTGCTCGTCCGACAGCGAGGTAACAATGTTTGACAACCATTTTCGGGTTTTTCTGAACTCTTTAGTTGCGTATAACAGTGAAAATGATGATTTGTTTGTCAACGTAGGGTTTGGTAATTTCTTCAAATCCGAAGTTGTTTCAACTGTATAATGGAGGATCGTAATGTTTCGGTGCCAGAGGAGGTCGTCCTTGAGGTAATGTTGCAAATTTTTTGTGTTTTTTTTTGCGGTTATCCGAAGTATCTGTCTGGGTGCGCGATTGTTCGGCCTCGCAGGACCGAGATGTATGTTATCGTCTCGGTCTCAGATGACCGAGAGGTTTCTCGTAGGTGACGGTCTGGAACAACCGAGGGTACTGGTAACTCTCGGTCGCATGTAAACGAGACTATGAAGAAAGTTTCAGAACTGTACAACCGAGAACCTATTTTTTGGGTTTTTTTTGTGATTGTGCTGTACATTTTGGTTGATTATAATGTTACTTGTTTGTATTGCGTAATGTAATGTCGTTATCTTGTAATTTTCCAGACTACAAGGACACTTTTACACCTTCTAAGCCATTCCCCTCTCGCGAAGCGGCAATTTCATGGCTTCAACTGATTGGTGGCGAGAACAAGTTTGTGTTAGTAGCGAAGCGCTCGGATGCCGGGGGCATTAAGCGAAGGGGAAGGGTGAAAATTGCCTGTGACAGGTCTGGGACATATAGGGGACTGGCTCAGAGAGTTGGGAAGGGTAAAGCGACAAAAATTTTAAAGAAATCAAGGAATGATGAAAAAGCGAGGACTCACACTTGTACGAAGAAATGTGGATGCCCTTTCCAAATTAACGTCAAGGAGAATGCTGACTCCTTATGGTATGTCACCGTGATTTGTGGGACGCACAATCACGACACCGCAGAAAGATTGGATAAGGGGGAGGAGGAAGTTGAGGATGGGGGGGGGGAGGACTGAAAGTGAGCAGCTCAGGGAGATTAGTCCACCTTCGTCTTTTGTGGAGTGCGAGCAGGAAGTTGAGGATGCGGGTGTGAGGACACCGGGGTCTCCAACCGGAGGCACCCCAGTGTCGGAGGCACCCCAATCTCCAATTGGATTTGAGTCCTCCCACTCCACAAAAGCTTCTACGCAGAAGAAATGCAAGGTTCCACAAATGCGTCGTGCCAGTCGACGCACGCAAAGTGGTTCTAACATGGCTTATAGTCATTGCTTAGAACCGGATTGGTTGCCACATGTTGATGCCATTATCGATGTGGTTTCCGATGGGAATTGTGGATATAGGTGTATAGCCTCTGGGCTTGGACTTGCCGACGTAGACGGGTGGAGGATTGTGCGTAGACGGATGTACGATGAGATTATCGGGTATGAATACCTATGGCGGGAAGTGCTTGGCTCGAGTTTCGAGCCTGTCAAGAATGCGGTGCATTGCCCAGAGAAGCAAGAGGGGCATCTTTCAAAGAATGGTTGACACTTCCAGACATGGGATTGTTAGTATCCACCGCATTCAATGTCATTCTCGTCAACCTCTCGCATGGGAGTGCCTCCACATTCCTACCTCTACGTAGTACTCCAACGTCGTCATTGCACAACAGACTTATCATTGCAATGGCGAATGAAAGGAATATCCATTGGGTTAGGGTAAGTTCTATGATTTTTTTGTGAATTGGTTTGTTTCCCCCTTAATCGGGTTTGTGACAATATCTTATATGTTCTACTGTTCACTTTGACAGGTGCAGTTGCGTGTGAATGCACCGCTGCCATCCTTATATCCATCGTGGGATCGGTACGTTGAGGACTGCGCCAAAGGTTGGCGAGATGGATTCATTTTTCTAGACATCGCGCCCATTGCAACTGCTGATCATGAAGCCACCATACCTGTTGTAGATTTAGATACACCGTAAGTTAAAGCTTGTACCTAGACGGCTAAACATTTAGAAATTTTGCCAATTCGTCCGAATGTTCTATGTATATGCAAATGTTGTGTTGTGTTTTAATTGTTGTTTACTTATGGATGGACCCTTTTTAGAGTCAGTTTGAATGTTACGGAGATTTATAATTAATTAAGGTTCGGTGCAAATTGTCGTGCTGGATTTTCAATCTTGTATTGTTAGTTTGACTACTACGGAGACTTTTTTGAAACCGTAATGTTCAAATTCATCCATTTCTGATGTCTCGGTCAAGCAGGTTCGTGAAACAAACCATATTTTCGGTCACCCATGACCGACAAGTATTCTAATATATCGATCTTATATAATCGAGTCCCATTTAAATTTCTCGGTTGTACACCACCGAGATGAATTGACAATTTCAATTCGCCTGACTCTCGTCCAATGACGACCGAGCCTACGGAGACCCTCTCGGAAGTGGACAACCGATACGTGGTTAACTCTTCCGGTCTACGTGGCCGAGACTGCGAGTTCCCAAAAATATTAGCTTATGTCTCGGCCAAGGCCGAGACGGTTGACACAGTCTCTGGCCTGTGTGGCCGAGAACCACGATTTCTCAATTTTTTTACATTTTAACAAACCGCCACACACACATTACATCTACTCTACCACACATTACATCTACTCTACCAAATGTAACTTAGTTCGTCGATCTTCAACCGAGCCCTAATTTGGAGACGAAATCGGCTCACACAACGGACCCTACAAAATGCAGAAACCTAGAACAACGAAGGAGAAACACACGGCGAGGGACGGAGAACACGATTTCGGGGATTCCTCTCACTGCTCGGTTCAAAACAAATGAATTCTTCCACCAGGAATTCGGTGAACGAGGGTGGTGGTGGTGGTGGTGGTGGTGGTGGTGGGGTGCCCAGGGGTTTGCACGAGGGTGGGTGAGAGGGCTTTTTGCACGAGGGGCATTTTTGGTATTTTGGGTTTAATTTTTGGGTGCCCCAGGTAAATCGATTTGTGCCCACATTAACTGGGTGCCCTCATTAAATGGTGGGGTGCCCTTAGCGGGCCTCTAAAAAATCTATCGCTACTATTTTAATAATTTTTTTTTAAAGAAAACGTAAAAGCGATATAAAGTAAAAAAAAAAAAAAGAACAGTAGACATTAAAAAAATGAACAAAAAAAAATAAAGAAAATTAAACAGTAAAAAAAAGTAACAAATGATTTTTTATAGAAAAGATACTCATATGTATACATATCAAAATTTCAAAAGAATATGATAGAGGATCTTTCCATCCAACTGCCCCATACATTTGTAAATGTAAAAACGAATGGGCCAACATTTTCAGAATCTCTACCATAAACCCAGCCCTCCAAAAACTGATGTCTACCATGTATATCAACTACTCTCATAGCATTTACTTAAATATCTATAGTTATGTTCCTTCATTACCCTTGTTGCCTTCACCCAATGAATCCAGTTTCAGTTGCTCTTGATGATTGAAATGAATTGGGCGCACTACCTTCTTCAAGTTCAATAGCATCAATGTCATCCTAAAATAATATATTGAATACAAATAATCTATCAATGAAGTACTTCTTTTCCAACAAATCAAATTCATGAGACAAAGAAAAAACACTAGTGAGCCAACACAGAAAGAATGAAGAACCCTTGCACTGATCACCAACCATATAGAGCACAAAACAAGGGAAAAAAAGGAATAAGCACTAATGAGCTTTCATTTTTGAAAGCTCGTCTAAGCACAAATGGATCGTATGGAGTTGATGGAATCACTGACGACATTATCAAGGATTGTACCAGCATCGAAAACCTCCTTGTTTGCTCTAATAAAGTGACTAAAAGGAAAGAATTCTAAGCGTTCACAATCATCATTAAGCCCTTTCTTCTCTGATGAAATCCAAATTGACCCTGAAAAGAAATAGAGAGCACACTAGTTGACAAAACAACTTGCATACAATTTACATTATTTGGAAAAAAAATAAAAAATCAAACAACATAAAACCAAATTTACTGATACCGTCAAGGTAATCCCAATAACATCACTAGCAACTAGAAAGCTATTGTCTTGAGTGTCCAACAATACAAATGTCACATCCAACATGTCCACAAATCCAGGAGTAATGCCCTAGTAGATTTTTTTCCTAAAGTACACATATTATACTATTTAATGAGGGAAATAGGGGTGAAAATTTTTTATTTCCGGGGAGTAGGCAATAACGCCTATTTGGAAGGCGTCATCTACGTGGCAAAATTTTTGTTCTGATTTTACCACGTGGATAGCGTCTTCTCAAAAGGCGTTATCCACGTGGGAAAAGAAAAGAGGTTTACCGATCCACGTGGCTCCACCACTACAAAAAAACAGCAAATCAGAAACTGAAATTTCCGTCTCTGATTTGCAAAAATTCCGTCTCTAATTCCAGTCAGAAACGGAACAGAGACGAAATCAATTCCATCTCTGAAATCGTCGTCGCTGATTCGATCAGAAACGAAAAATTGATTCCGTTTCTGATTAGAGACGGAATAGAGACGGAATAATTCCGTTTCTGATTAGAGACGGATTTAGACACGGAAATTAAAAACGGAACAGAGACGGAACAGAAACGGAATTATTTTCGAAATGATACATTTGCAGTTACGTTCCGTCTCTGATTCCGTTGCTAATCAGAAACGGAATTAGAGACGGAATCAGAGACGGAATGCAAATAATCCATTTCTGATTCCGTTGCTAATCAGCAACGAAATCAGAGACGGATAAGTCCGTTGCTGAATCCGTCTCTGAATCCGTTTCTGATTAGCGGGAATCAAAGACGGAATTCATATTTTCGTCTTTGATTCCGTTTGTGATTCATACCAATATTTCTGGAAAATTAGAGACGGAATAGCAACGGAATATTTGAATTCCGTTGCTAATCCGTTTCTAATTTTCTTTTTCGTTTAATTTTCAAACATAAACATAATCCAATTGGTTCTCCAACCTATAACTTGAAATTACAACCATATGACCTACTCCATCGCCTGCACCCCTCCAACAACTCCTTGGGGGTGCTAACATCCCACAAAAAAGCCAAATTTGACATTCATACATCGACAATATATATCAACAAATATTCAAAAGAGAAAAAAAATGTAAAACTCAAAATTTGAAAAAAAATTATATATCTACGGAAAATTGTCTTGTATTACAAAAGCTCCAAATTTGTAAGTATACACAAAAACCACCAATCCTATTGTTCAACAACCAAAAAAAAAAAGAAAACTTACAATCCTATAAATATGCACAAAAAGAATTAAGCTTAATAACCAAGAACAAAGTCCATATAATGTTCAACACCTCCAATCACCAAAACTCCAACATGAGTGGTCAGAATAAGAAGAGCAATAAGGACTCCATATAATAACTATAACGCAGCTTTGAAGCACTTCTGATTCTCCGTCTGAGGACAACAACCAGAGATAATGCATATTCCCAGGGGAGCAATTGGGCAGACCACTGATCAATAGAGTAAGAAACTGCAAATGCACAGACACAAGGTAGATTCAGCAAAAAATCAATGTGCTTACACTTTTGAATCAATGTGCTTATGTAAAATCAGATCTTGAGAAAAAATTATGGAATGATACATATTCCGGTTTCAAAGCAACTTAAAATTCAATCTGATTGATGAAGTATATATCCTAGCATACAATTGAGTTTTCAACTACACTTTAGATTGTCTAATTTAACATCAATGTATTCTTCAACTAAGCTTGACTCTAGTTTATTTATTTGACATCAATATATCTTCAATTTTCCACATTTCGTTGTATTTCATTAGCCGAAAAGAACACATTATCGTAGATCATTACTACTAATTATTGGGCCTCATCTCCACAATAAAACATTCAAATGATAGGATTAGCAATAACCATCTATCATGAAACATTTGTGTAAAAAGATTGCTCAGCACTGAAGAAAAATGAATAACGAGCTTCAAACAGACGTTGGCAAATGAATCTTCTAAACAAGCTACATATATATTATACGCTCGCTTAACATTCATAATTTGCATCCAACAAGACATGATCACTTATCAGAGCTTCAGAGATATATATAAGAGAACAGAGAAAGAGGGTAGTGTACAAATATAATCGGTAAGGAACTTCATCCAAACCAACAGAACCAACAGAAAAAATCACAAAATTCTCACCAATAAACTAATGTATCGCTTCACCTCATGCATGAATAATTAAATAAAAAATGCATAATAACTACATTTTATCTTTTTGAGATTCAACACAATTCTTGAATCCGATCTGACACCAACTATAATCAAGCGATGAAGAAGTTAAAAAAATGCTACATATTTAAGAAGCTAAATCACATATATTAACTAATAACTGTGATTCAAGAAGAAAAGTGGGGAAAAAACACATACAAAAAGAGAAGAAGAACAAGAAAGTTTACACCAACTATAGAGCGTTGTAGAACAAAATCTAGTTAACATAATTAATTTTCAAAACATCAAACAGGTGTCAAGTCATGCCTACTTACAAATAATTGACTTAGAAAGGTAAAAAAAAAAAAACATTTCCAAGGCATAAGCACAATGCCTCTCTTTGCAATTCTCCACCAGATAGATTCACAACTTCTTGGTCCATTAATTGCTCAATTTGAAGTGGTTTCATGACGTCTGACATAAACTGGGGATGCATGTAAGAATCACGAATTTTTTGGTGAAGAAGGTGTCGACGAGTTGATGGAAACTTTGAACCGATCTTCGCGTCTTGTATGAAACATTGAATTCAGGAACTTCAACATTAGTACCCTCCACTACATCAGGCTTCACTAAACCAGCCTGCAATAGAAAACAAATTAGCATGCAATGGCTAAAAGGAGTAATGTCTAATAGTCATTTGTTACCATAGATCAAGTGAGATAATATTTTTGATTAGAAGCGATATTATATTTTAACAATATAAAAAAAGGAATAAGAGACACATCATGCGACTAACTAAAAATAGGCTAAACGGAAGAATAACGTGGATACAGTAATGATAAGGGCCTACCAGCATGCGTATGAAAGTTGTCTTCCCAGTTCCATTCTCACCAAGCATGACAGTGATCTGAGAATCAGTGAATTCACCCTCAATTAATCTGATGCTTAAAGCCTCCTTGAGTTTTACTCATGGTGGGATACCTATATCGAGCATATGTATGAATATCTTCTGCACTTTCTTGTGGAGTCTCTGCAACCTAGAGAAAGAAACATAAACATGGTCAGATTCACAATGCTAATAAATTAGACATGACCTCTTCTCAAGGCCATAACAACAATGGGTGGTCTCCATCCAAGATTAGGCATAATTTTGAAGGAAAGTGATTGAGTAGCATACTTTTGATACATCATTTTGAAAAGATCTAGCAAATGTATGTGTCAAAAGTATGTCACTCAAATCTTATTCCATTCAGGCACCCTACTTTAGAGAAAACTTAGTCTAAAGAAGTACAGGGGACTTACAGTGATGGATCAAGGTCCAATGAACATGCTCATTCCACCTTTCGAGTGCTACTGGCAGAACATAGAGACTGAAAACTGTGACCACTTCTCACTGGTAATCAGTCGCAAAAAAATATATTCTTGAAGTAAAGGGGACTAACTGTCCAGAAACCGGAAACATTCCCCAATCTCCCAAAACCCATAAATGCAAAAGAACATAAGACTAACAAATAATGCAAAGTAAAGAGCCATGAACTTGAGTACTCCCAATAATTCTTTCGACTGTTTATCGAATAACATGCACACAATGGCCAGAACCTCTGCTGCTCATGATTTGCTTTATGCGGGGAACATTTGAAGTTTTTTTATACTAGTAAAAGTAGATGGACAAGGACATGCATGTGATCTGAGTACCGCATTTATACATACGCAGCATCTTGAATTATTGGCAATGAATCTACTAATGGCAAACTGAATTATTGAGAGGTGTGCTTGTGAGCCCGAATAGCACAACACATCAAACCATCAGGGGAAGGCTCACTTGCTAGTGGGAATATATCTGAAAGGCAGCAAAATCATGCAAGCATATGTATGTTCATGGAACACCCATGCATGGCGCCTACTAATCTTCTCATGAGTAAGAATATTTCATCTTAAATATATATATATATATATATATATATATATATATTACCCATGCATGCCAAAGAAATATTTCTAGCAAAGACGGAAATTACAAACCTGGTATTGCTTGGGATGTAGATATCCACAAGACGAATGGCGCTTTGCACCAGCCTTCTCTTCAAATCAGTAAGGTTGCTAATGGGGTGCACAGCCTACATATTACTCAACAAAATCAGAAAGAAATAACAAGATGTAGAATACAAATAGACTAGATTCACAATGTGCTACAATTTTCTCCTACAAAACCAAAAAGTTAGTCTAAAATTCACACATTAAAACCCTCACCCACCACGAGGGAACTCGAGACCAAGATACTAGTGCTTTATCAATTTGCGAACTTCATTCCTTCTAACATCATATTCTCTAGCAAGTATAACCAACAGGTTTCGCCGATCTTCATAAGACAGCTTAAAATATCCCTAAATTTCAAACACATTGCAAAATCTAAAGCACATGATGATATTTGCAGCTCAAAATTCTATGATCAACAACCTCAGAGAAGTTTTTTGATTGAATTACATCAATTTTTTTGGTGATCAATCAATCATACCCAGATAATACACAAAAAGGGTTTTTGATTGAATTGAACTGAATTCATAAAAAACCCAAAAAACATAGAAGACCCAGAATTGAATGGCACCAATTTAGGTGACACTAACAAAATCAAGAGTATGTCATCCAAGTACTTTTGATTGGAAAATAAATGGCAGATGAGCCTTGTTAACACATTCAAATTGATGGAGAACAATTATTTGCAGTAGAACAAATAGACAGGCTGGCAAGGGCCTCTGCATGAAGTAGAAAAAAGTCAGTGTGCTGTTCAGATTATTGGATGCATACCTTTGAGATGAACGAGCCCACCATGAATTGCAGGTAAATGTTTTCTTCCTTTATCCTCTGTATATCTTAGTTGCCTTGGAATCCCAGTTCATACATAATCTATCAAGGATTTTACTTTTTTAACCTTTTCCTCCCCAAGAAAAATTCTTATGTAAAGAAAAATATACTATATCTACAGAATGTTTGCAGAATATTTGGGAGAAGAAAACATGCTGGCTGTTGTGTGCAAATCTTATGCCGTTGCAGGTTCTCTCGAGTGCTATGATGAAGAAAGTGGTAGAATTGACAGGGAGCAACATCTTCATGCCATAGCAAATGAATTTGGGAAATCGATAAAGGGTCGTTTTTCGGTCATCCGTGTTGAGAAAATGTAGGCTCTTGTTCTTTTAGGGACATGCGATAATAGTTAGTTAGTTAGTTAGTTAGTTAGTTAGTTAGTTAGTTAGTTAGTTAGTTAGTTAGTTAGTTCTAGTTGGCTTACAAATTAGTTTACAACACGTTATCAGCACAAAGTTACTCTACAAGAGGAGATCTTGAATGTCAAAAAGCTTTTCAACGATATAAAGCTAAGAAGGTATATTTTTTATTAATTTAAATAAGTTCAATTTATTTTCATGTTGTCATAGTCAATTTCTTTTTTGTTACATGCATATTTAATTATGTAAATGTACTTTATTCATACATTATGCATCGTAACGTCACCGACTACAAAAGTATGCTCTATAGCTGCGTTGTACGATCTCTTACATCAGAAATCATAAGTCAATGCGTGACATATAGTTTTTCTCTTAAAACTACAAACGATTAGTTAATGTTCTATTCTTGATTTTACAATACAAATAATGCTATAAGTTTGAGTTGATAGTGGGTAAGTCTTGTCCCCGATAAAGGCTAAACATTGAAAAGGAGAAGGGTTATCCTGTTCGAGGAGGCATGGTATTAAGTAGACTATATCTCGCCACCCAACCTGGAAGTTGTCCCACCAACTCATACGAATAATACATTTTGTTTATTAATGAATCAAGTTGTGAACATATATTTAATCATACGTTATATTTTTACATAAAAGGGGAAATTATTTTATATTAAATTTATTTTCAAAATATTATTCAACCATAGTTGAACTTGTTGCCTTATTATATTAATGACAAGAATTACTCGTCATGACAATTAGATACTATAATTTGTGAATAAACATCTATGCAAAACTATGTTGTGTTATAAAAAAAATTTAAATCATTTTCCAATATCTCTTTAGATATTTGAAAAGTGAATATTTCACTTTATATAATTTTTCACCCTATGGAGTTATAAATATATAAATACCAAAAAAGGTACTGCTCCAAAAGCTCAAAATGAGCGGTTGAGTCTCAAGCTACAAAATTTAATTAGTCAAATATTAATTATAATTTCACAATTTTAATTACCTATATGTTGAGGCTACGTGGAAATATGACTGATGAGACAATAAAAATAAGGTCACGTGGCCCACCTCCATTTATTGGTGCAACAAATATCGACTGCGCACGTCAATCCAATAAATATTAAATAAATATTAAGGATTGATTTCTTGTCTCATGGTAGCTGAGTAAAATAATGAAATATTATAAATATAATATTGCTCCCGTCCAATTAGTTTAGCTTCAAATTAAGAAGCATATGTTGCATATAATGATCATGATCGCAATAATAAATTTATGAACTCAAATACTTGTGTGGGAACTGCTAAGTTGTCAAATGCTAGTTCTTAGTTGACATTTCATAACACTTTATGAGTTTTACATCTAAAAAAGAACTTATTGAGCATATCTCAACTAACTAGAGACAACAATGTTATGATAGAATTAACTAACAAACATTGTTTGGTGAAGAATTCAATAACTAAGAAGGTTCTTCTTCAAGGCATAATATGAGATGGTCTATATTAGTTTAGTCCAGTTCAATCACATTTTGCAGCTTAAGCTTGCTTAGCTTCCCCTACATCTCCTTCTACTTTCTGGCATCTTAGATTGGGTCATCCTGTAGCCCATACACTTCAACTAATCATGAGATCAAATCTTCAGCTTTACTGTCCTGCTGTTGAATTTTGTTCTACTTGTCCTTTAGGCAAATATCATGTCATTCCCTTTCAAGTTTCAAATAATATGTGCTCAAATGTACTTGATTTGACTTACACGGACTTATGGGGTCCTGCACCAATTACTTCAGTTGATGGATTCAATTACTACATTTTTTTCTTGATAATTGTACAAGATTCACATGGATTTACCCTTTGAAAAATAAATCAGATGCATTAAAAACCTTTTAATTGTTTAAGTTGAAAGTTGAGAACATGCTTTCCACAAGGATTAAAATAGTCTAATATGATTGGGTTAGAGAATACAGGGTTTTTAAACCCTTTTTAGATGCTCACGGGATTACATTCCAACATCTATGTCCTTATACACATGAATAGAATGGCAGAATTGAAAGAAAGCATCGCCATATTGTTGAAACTAGTTTGACACTATTAGCACAGTTAAATTTACTTTATATGTTTTGGTGGAATGTGCTTCTGAAGCTGCTACCTTCATTATTAATCATCTCCCTTCTAAAGTCCTTCAGGGTATTTCTCCATATCATATTATATTTCATACTATCCCTGATTATCATATTTTGAAGGTTTTTGGCTTTGCCTGTTTTCCCTACATCAGACCATATAATACTCATAGTTATTAGTATTGATATGAAAATTGGTGTTTTTGGGATATAGTTCAGATCATAAAGGATATAAATGTCTAAATTCGTCTAGGAAGGTTTACACGTCACGTCACATTTTATTCAATGAGGAGTTTCCCTATCAATAGATGTTCAATACCTCTTCATCAACTTACGTTTCATCACAAGTTACTAAGTTCGATGATTTCATTAGTCCCTAGGGTTCTAAATTCAATAAAAACTTCAACTCCTGTTCTCAGGAATGCTTATACAGTTCCTGATTCACCTACTATCGATACAGAACTGGAAGTGACTCATGTTATTGATCATGATGCTCATGTTTCCATTTCTGCCCCACCTACTCCTAATCCTCCTCCTACTACTCCTCATACTGTCATACCAGTGAATGGTCATACCATGATCACAAGAGCAAAAGTTGGAATTGTGAAGAAAAAGGCTTTTATTACTGAACAACCTATTGATCCACAGGCTATTCCTAAGAATTTTAAATAGGTGTTATTTATTCTTTATTGGAAACAAGCCATGGAACAAGAGTATAAAGCTTTAGTGAACAATAACACTTGGACTTTGACATATCATTCTCCCAATTAAAATGTAGTAGAGACTAAATGGATTTTCAAAATCAAACGAAACTCTAATGGTTTTATCAACAGATATAAGGCAAGGTTGGTAACTAAAGGTTTCAAACAAGTTCCGAGCATTGATTTTCAAAAACCTATAGTCAAGTAGTGAAAGCTTCTATAATCAAAGTTATTTTTTCCACTGCGGTAACGTATAATTGGCAAATTTGACAAATTGATATCAATAATGTTTTTCTCAATGGTTTTCTTCAGGAGGAAGTGTATACTAATCAACTTGAAGGTTTTGTGGATAGCAATTCTTCTTCTTCTTCTTCAGTTTGTAAACTTCAAAAAGCCTTGTATGGTTTATGTCAAGCACCTCGAGCTTGGTTTGATTAGCTAAAACATTAATTACTGCAATAGGGGTTTCACAATTCTATCTCCAATAACTCGTAATTCATTCTGAGCAGTCAGGGTATAATGTTTTATGTGCTAGTTTAAGTTGATGATGTCATTGTTACTAGTGCAAATTATGTCTTAATTCAACAATTCATTGATAGACTTCATCAGACATTTGCACTAGAGGATATTGGTGAACATAATATGTTCTTAGGATTCGAAGTTCACATGGACCCTACTATTTTATATTTAACATAATCAAGTTACATCAACTCTTTGATTCAGGAAGCTGGAATGACGACTGCCAAATCTGTGGATACGCCTACAGTGATAGGGAAGCTATCTACTATAGATAATGATACTCTCTTAAGTGATCCCACTTTATATCGAAGTATCTTTGGTGGTTTATTGTATGTTGTTAATACAAGGCCTGACATTGTATTCATTATCGATAGCCTAAGTCAGTTTCAACAACATCCTTATACATCTCATTGGCAAGCACTGAAGAGGGTGTTGAGATATTTGAAAGGTTCAATTCACTGTGGCCGATTTTTCAAATACGGTTCTCCCTTACGGTTGAATGCTTATTCTGATGCTGATTAGGCTTCCTCAATTGAAGATCGAAAGTCTATTGCAGGGTATGCAGTTTATTTTGGCTGTAATCTTGTCACGACCCAAATAATTAATACACATTTAATTCGTTAATCAGGACAAAATGACCCGTGACGTGGGACCCGTAGAGCGATACGTGTCACTATCGAAGCATGGTGGCCAAGGTAAATGTTATATTTGTTGTGTTGTATGCTTAGTGTACTGTATATGTGTAGACTACTAAGTCATTTACGGGTATGCAGATACCGAGACGAGAGGCGACGCGCCTAGTGTTGCATGCCAACATGGGCTCGACATAGCAGCTCGTGGGGTACACTTAATATATTTGAGTTAAATTTAAAAATGAGTGGCTAGAGTTAACCTTATATATATATATATATAAAGATAATGTGGGGTTTTTATCCACACCTCAAACACAAACAAAAATGAAAAGAAAAAAACAGTGAAGGGAAAAAACAAAGAAAAATCGAAACAGAGAGAAAAAAGAAACCCGGAAGAAGAAGGAGAAAGAGACCGAGAGAGAGAGATCGAGCTTGAAGAAGGCAAGGTGAGTTGATTGTTGTTATTGTTGTTGAATTCGGTAGTTTGTTGTTGGTTGGTTGGTCGTCATTGTTGTGGTTCGCGGTGACGAACTCGGACGAACCGCCATAGCAGTACGTCCGAGCTCAAGGAAGGCAGGGGAGTAGTCTTCCCTGCATAGGAAACCCAACGCCTCATCGAAGATCGAAGGAAAAAATAAAAAAATGAAACATAATTGATGCTCGCGAGGGCGAGGAGGAAGATGATGGGTGAACCGGGCCGGTTCGACCCGGTTTAGGCCCACCCAACTTAAAAAAAACGAAAATAAAAGAAATAGAGTGGTTGGTGGAATCGAGCCAGTTCAGCTCGGGCGAGCCGAACCCGGTTCGGCCCGGTTCAACCCAAACCCATAAAAAAAGAAAAAAAAAAGAGAAAAAAGAGAAAAATTGGAAAAAATAGTAAAAAATCTCGAAAAATTATATTTCAACAAAATAAATAGAAATTGATAAATTTCTAGCTAGCCCTGGAGTTTTGAAGCTCCCTCTTTTTCCAAGAATTCATGAGCCGCTCGGAAAAAACCTTCCATTTCCCTCAAATGACCCGACCTCCCCTGGCTCTTCCATTGTCTGGGCTCCCTTTCCTCCCTATGCTATGCTCCCCCAGCGCAAGCCTACCACACTTCGCGCTTGCGGTATTTTCGCCAGACGGTCTATGCCAGTTGTGCCATCCTCCCCGCTGGCTGTATGGGCGGGTTGTCCCTCGCTACAACGTTCTGTTAGGCTATGGATTACATGAATAAATGCAGTTGAATGGGACAAAACTTCCTAAAAACTCATTGAGCCTCTTTTCGAGCTTCTAATGCATTGGGGTGTGCTCTTGTGCATACCTCGAGAAAGGGGTGGTGTAATGCACACCACATGTTTGTTAAAATGTCGTAACTTAAAGAGAGTTGCTTCGTTTTTCCAAAAACAACCCATGCCCTTTTTTCTTGCGGGAAACCAAGACTCAGAAAAGTCATACGCAGGCTGCTTCAAAAGTCCCGGGCTAGCTAGCGCACTACGGCTGATGACTACACTCAGTCTCATTACGTGTAGTCGGGGCCTTTCACGTAATGAGCCTACATATTTCATTGAGACATTCGATTATTCTGATTGGATTTTGAACATCATCCCGTGCCCAGTTTCGAAAATGCTTGACTAATAGGTCGCCTTTGGTGCCCCTATAATCAAAGAAGTCATGGAGCAAGAACAAGGTTCTTTATAGGTGTAGTGTAGTCAGCCTATGTTTGCCGGGGAAAGAGCCTGAAAAAATGCACTTATCAAAAGCCATCCGAGTTGCCATGAGCAATCATCGAACTAATAAGAGATTACTACTTGCTTTGGCCTGAAAAATAAAATATTTGAAATTTCATACGCGACTTTTACGGGGTTTTTACCTCGAAAAGGGTGAAATTGACAAATTGGTCTCGAATTCGATTTCGACTGATTTCAACTAATTGAGAAATTTGAAATAAGTAATATTGACTCTAAATTGATAAATTCTCAAATGTTAGGACCGTAAAGGAGCTATTATGGGGTTAGGGTGCGTACATCGACACGACGAAAAGCCGGATAGCTTAGGAATCGTTATGCATGTAAGTAAACTGATTGAGACATTTATTTACATTTCATTCCATTTATTTACTTGTTCTCAGTTATTCGAACTGAATTGCCTTTGAAATCCATATGCTAGGACTTGTTTGTTTCTCATTTTATGATGTTGCTCATAGCATACTCTATTGTGTATATCATTGATTCCAATTCCTATACTTTATCACGTTGTTTGTTCTGTTTGGAAGTCAGTGATATAGCATGCTATTAGGTTAGTTTGTTTATTTTGACTATAATCCTTTGTATATTAGTATGTAGTTACATTTCTTGGATTCCATTACCTAGTCATTCTTGAAAGTGAAAGTAGTTCTTGTGGTTAGGGTCATTTGATGATAGAAATTTAGCTATATCACTAGATTTTTCGGGATGTTAGGGAATTTCTCTACTACCTTGCATGACACACGGCGTGAGGTGCCTCGAACGGGGTAACCGAACTTTGGGGTTTGTTAGCACAATAATAACTTGGGTGAACATGACGAGTTTCAAAACTCGGGCATGCTAGCAAGTATACATTGACGACTAATTCACTTGGAATAGAAAAGGTGTAATCATAAGTACGACCTTTTGACATTATGATATAAAGCTGAATTTGTAATGAAATGCTATAGAGCAGAGCTCAAATTGTAATGGAAAGACTGATGTGATGAAGATCACGTCCGACCGACCCTAATCCATTACTACTTAGCCTTGAGTCAGTTTCATATTTAGTTAACTCAAGTATCTCTTTACATGATGTTTCTTTCAACATAGTTGCTATTTAAATTATATCATTTGATACTTGTTGCCTGTTTGGTAATGTGGATAATGTCTCTTAGTATTACTTAAATAATTTCACGTACTCACCGTCTAGTTTGTGACGGTGGGTGCAGATCAGCCGAATAGCATACAAGGCAAAGAGAAGATTGGTGACTAACTCTGAGCCAGTGAAGGACCGCTATGACATATTTTCATACATTTTGCATTCTTTTGTATAATAATTTATATATACATGATATTTTTACATTTGGGTTGAGTGATAGGATCATCTGACTAGACACATGTTGTATATATCACCACGTTTGTTTATATATGCATGTGATCTCTATTTCCTGATTTTTCCATAATAGGTTAGGCCTTATGTCCATCAGAAACTTAAGAAGACTTCCGCTGAATAATTTGGTAAATAAAAAATTTAAAAGAACTCCGATTTATAGACAACCATAGGTTAGTAATTGAACTATCTAATTAAGTGTAGGTGGTATCATAATTGGTAGGTGTTTAAGTGTTTAAATAAGGCTGACTAATTCCTTGTTAGGTCCTAGTGGGAAGATTAAGGGTTAATTAAGGGATTAGGCCGAACGGTTCCCTTATTCGGAGAAGGGGTCGTCACAGGTGGTATCAGAGCCAGATTTAAAAAGTTATATGGCTTAAGGCAATATGATACCAACACAGTTGGTATCAGAGCCTAAGGTTTATAAAGCTTGGCTTATTTTCATGGCTTCAGGCTATATAATACCAACACAGTTGGTATCAGAGCCATGATTTTGAGAAAACATGACTTACCGAAGCTTGATCAGGCTAAAATTGTAGAATATGGAGTTTCTACAATATGATACCACAACTAAAATAAGTGTGAGTTTTAGTTATTTAAGGTCAAGTTTTTGGCTCATGTTGTTAGAGCAGCAGGTATTACTGTAGAACCAGCAAAGATTAGGCGATTTTGGATTGGCCAGTGCCGACGTCAGTGACTGAGATTCAGAGTTTTCTAGGTTTAGCAGGCTATTACCGAAGGTTCATGAAGGATTTTTTGAAGATCGCTTCACCAATGACTATGTTGACCCAAAAAGACGTTAAGTTTTAGTGGTCTGAGGAATGCGATGAGACATTTGCTCAACTGAAGAAACTGTTGACTATCGCACCAGTGTTGATATTGCCCGAGGTTGGAAATGAGTTCATGGTGTACACATATGCTTCTCATATGGGTTTAGGTTGTGCGTTGATGCAAGAGAAGGGTATAACGGCCTATGCATCAAGACAGATGAAGGTACATGAGAAGAACTACCCAACTCATGACTTAGAGTTAGCTGCGGTAGTGTTTGATCTGAAGATATGGAGACATTATCTGTATGGAGAGAATTTCACACTCGATACTGACCATAAGAGTTTGAAATATCTCTTCACACAGAAAGAGCTGAATATGAGACATCGCAGATGGTTAGAGTTTTTGAAAGACTATGACTTTTCTTTGGAATATCATCCAGGAAAAGCCAATGTCGTTGTTGATGTGCTGAGTAGGATTCCTACTGGAGATGCCAAGACGTTTAGTCGTCATATGATGCACAAGTATAGCTTACTCGAGGCGGTGGTGATGATGAGTCGATCATATATTTCTAACGACACGGAGGTACTGATTTGTGCACAAGTGAGACTTCAGATAGTGTCGACTCAAAGAGTATCAAAGGATTAAAAAATTGACATTCTATATCTGAGATTCAGTGAGTTAGCCAAGAGTCCCGACTGTATTGACTGGACTGAGACAACAGACTAGTTTCTCAAATTTCGAGTCAAATTGTGGATACCGGCAGTGGTAAAGATGAGAGCTGAGATTCTTCAGGATTCATATCGTTCCCGGTTCACTGTTCATCCAGGAAGGAATAAGATGTACCATAATATGAAAAAACATTTTTGGTGGCCTGAGATGAAAGCATACATATCAGAATTTTTCAGGAACTGTGGGATCTGCCAGCGGGTGAAAGCAGAACATCATATACCTGAAGGATTATTATAGTCGCTTACCATTCCATTATGGAAGTGGGAAGATATAGCCGTAGATTTCGTTCGAGGACTGCCGATGATTGTTCATCGACATGATTCTATCTGGGTGATTGTGGACAAATTGATGAAATCTGCCAATTTCATACCAGTGGCAGCTAATTACACACTTGACCAGCTCGGTGTATTGTTCAAGAGAGAGATTATCAGGCTGCGTGGAGTACCTTTGACTATTACGTCAGACAGAGATGCTCTGTATATGTCCACGATGTGGCGGAGTATGCAAGTGCAATATGGAATGCGTTTACAGTTTAGCACAACCTTTCACCCTCAGACTGATGAGCATACTGAGAGGTTGATTCAAACTATCGAAGATATGCTCAGGGCATGTGTACTTGAGTTTGGCAGATCGTGGGAAGAATATTTACAATTGTGTGAATTTGCATATAAGAACAATGATCAGGCAAGCGTTGAAATGGTGCCATTTGAGGGGTTATATGGCAGACCGTGTCGTTCACCATCTTGTTGGGCTGAGCCAGAAGACTGGGATTTGTTAGGGCCTGAAATTGTTGTCGATTACACAAAAAATGTAAGACAGATTCGCCGGAAGCTTAAGGGAGCTCAGGAAAGGCAATAGAAGTATGCAGACATGTATCGCGACGATCTCACGTACGATGATGGAGCTTTAATATATCTAAAGGCTTCTCATTGTAAGGGTCATTATCGATTTGGTTTGAAAGGCGAATTAGCACTGAGATTGATCAGGCCTTTCAAGTTCAAGAAACAGTTGGAAAGGTTGCATATGAGTTAGAGTTACCTCCATAGATGCCGAAAATTCATTTATTGTTTCATATTTCAATGCTTCGACTAACTAAGTCAAAGGTAGGCGAAAGACCGACAGTGGATTTGAGTCAGATTGATTTGAGTGAAGATATCTCATATGAAGAGCAACCAGTTCAGATCCTTGATCGAAGGGTACGACAATTGAGAAGCAAGTCTATCCCGAAGGTATTAGTCAAGTGGCAGTTTCATGGAGATGCAGAACTCACTTGGGAACGGGAAGACTATATGCGAGACAGATTTTCATACTTCTTCAAGTCAGATATATTTAAAATTCGTTTAGTTTAAGTTCGAGGATGAAATTCCTATTAGTTCGGAAGTATTGTCACGACCCAAATAATTAATACGCATTTAATTTATTAATTAAGACAAAATGACCCGTGACGTGGGACCCGTAGAGCGATATGTTTCACTACCGAGGCACGGTGGTTGAGGTAAATGTTATATTTATTGTGTTTTATGCTTATTGTACTGTATATGTGTAGACTACTAAGTCATTTGCGGGTATGCAGATATCGAGATGAGCGGGGACTCGCCTCGTGTTGTGTGCTGATGTGGGCATGAGGTGGCCGCTCGTGGGGTACACTTAATGTATTTGAGTTAAATTTAAAAATAAGTGGCTAGAGTTAACCTTATATATATATAAAAAGATTATCCACACTTCAAACACGAAAAAACGAAAAGAAAAAAAATAGTGTAGAGAAGAAACAAAAAAAACAATCAAAACAGATAGAAGAAAGAAACCGGGAAGAAGAAGGAAAAAGAGACCGAAAGAGAGACTGAGCTCGAAGAAGGCAGGGTGAGTTGATTGTTGTTGTTATTGTTGAATTCGGTAGTTTGTTGTTGGTTGGTTGGTCGTCGTTGTTATTGTTCGAGGTGACAGTAGTCTCCCCCGCATAGGGAACCCAATGCCTCAGCGAAGATCGAAATAAAAAAAAATGAAACATAGTTGATGCTCTATTTTGTGAGGGCGAGGAGGAAGATGATGGGTGAACCGGGTCGGTTCGGCTCAGGTGAGCCGAGCCCAGTTCAGCTTGGTTCAGGCCCATCATACTTAAAAAAAATGAAAATAAGAAGAGAGAGAGAGAGAGAGAGAGGTTGGGCGAGCGAACACGGTTTGGCCCGATTCAACCCAAACCCATAAAAAAAGAAAAAAAGAATAGAAAAAAAAAGAGAAAAATTGGGAGAAATTTCAGAAAAAATTAGAAAATTCCAAAAATATTATATTTTGACAAAATAAATAGAAATTGATAAATTTCTATGAAAAATAAAATATTCGAGATTTTAGACGAGACTTTTAAGGGGTTTTGACATCGAAAAGCGCGAAATTGAGAAATTGGTCTCGAATTCGATTTCGATCAATTGAGAAATTTGAAATAACTAATATTGAATCTAAATTTATAGGTTTTCAAATGTAAGGACCGTCAAGGAGCTATTGCGGGGTTTTGGTGCGTACATCGACACGATAAAAAGTCGAATAGCTTAGGAATAGTTGTGTATGTAGGTAAACTTATTGAGACATTTATTTACATTTCATTCCATTTATTTATTTATTCTCAGTTATTCGAACTGAATTGCCTTAGACATCCATATGCTATGACTTGTTCATTTCTCATTTTATGATGTTGCTCATGGCATACTCTGTTGTGTATATCATTGATTTCAATTCCTATACTTTGTCATGTTGATTGTTGTGTTTGGAAGTCAGTGATATAGCATGTTATTGGGTTAGTTTGTTTATTTTGACTCTAATCTTTTGTACATTAGTATGCAGTTACATTTCTTGGATTCCATTACCGAATCATTCTTGAAAGTGAAAGTGGTTCTTGTGGTTAGGGTCATTTGATGATAGAAATTCAGCTTTCATATGGGGATTACTAGACTTTTTGGGAGTTAGGAAATTTCTCCACTACCTTGCATGACACATGGGGTGACGTGCCTCAAATGGGGTGACCGGACATCGGGGTTCGTTGGTCGAAGAATAACTTGGGTGAACATGACGAGTTTTAAAACTCGGACATTTTAGCAAGTATACATTCCGGTGACGACTAATTCACTTGGAATAAAAAAGGCGTAATTGTAAGTACGACCTTTTGACATTATGATATAGAGCTCAATTTGTAATGAAATGCTATAGAGCAGAGCTCAAATTGTAATGGAAAGGCTAATGTGATGAAGATCACGACCGACCGCCCTAATTCATTACTACTTAGCCTTGAGTCAGTTTTATATTTGGTTAACTCAAACATCTATTTGCATTATGTTTCTTTCGGCATAGTTGTTATTTAAATTATGTCATTTGATACTTGTTGCCTATTTGGGAATGTTGATCAATGTCTCTCAGTATTACTTAAATAATTTCATGTACTCACCGTCTAGTTTGTGACGATGGGTGCAGAAAAGTCTAGTAGCAGACCAGGCAAAGAGAAGATCGGCGATTACCTTTGAGCCAGTGAAGGCCTACTACGACATATTTTTGTACGTTTTGCATTCTTTTGTATTACAATTTATATATACATGATATTTTTACTTTTGGGTTGAGTGATAGGATCATCTGATTAGACACATGTTGTATATATCACCACGTTTTTTTTATATATGCATGTGATCTCTATTTCCTGGTTTTTCCACTATAAGTTAGGCCTTATGTCCATCAGTAATTTAAGAAGACTTCCGCTGAATAATTTGGTAAATAGAAACTTTAAAAGAACTCTGATTTATAGACAACCATAGGTTAATAATTAGAAGTATCTAATTAATTATAGGTGGTATCATAATTGGTAGGTATTTAAATAAGGCTGACTAATTCCTTGTTAGGTCCTACAGGGGAGATTATGGCTTAAATAAGGGATTAGGCCGAGCGATTCCCTTATTTGGAGAAGGAGTCGTCACAAATCATTTTTCGTGGCGGTCCAAGAAACGAATGTGGTGCTGAAATCAAGCATTGAATATGAATATAGAGCTTTTGTTCAAGTTGTGACGACCCCTTTTCCAAATAAGGGCACTGCCCGGCCTAATCACTTAATTAAGCCCAAACTCCCCTATAGGACCTAAAAAGGAACTAGTCAGCCTTAGTTAAACATCTATACACCTACGATTTATGATACCACCTACAGTTAACTAGATAGTTCTAATTATTAACCTAAGGTTGTCTAGTCAGATGTTCTTATCACTTAACCCAAAAATAAAAATATCATATATATAAAAAATGTAATACAAAGAATGCAAAACGTACAAAAATATGTCGTAGCAGTCCTTCATTGGCTCAGAGGTAGTCACCAATCTTCTCTTTGCATGGTATGCTACTCGGCTTGTCTGCACCAACCGTCACAAACTAGACGGTAAGTACATGAAATTATTTAAGTAATACTGAGAGACATTGATCCACATTCCCAAACAGGCAACAAGTATCAAATGACATAATTTAAATAGCAACTAACCTGAAAGAAACATCATGCAAAAATATACTTGAGTTAAACAAATATGAAACTGATTCAAGGCTAAGTAGTAATGGATTAGGTTCGGTCGGCTGTGATCTTCATCACGTCAGCCTCTCCACTACAATTTGAGCTCTGCTCTCTATAGCATTTCATTACAACAGCCTCTCCACTACAATTTGAGCTCTGCTCTCTATAGCATTTCATTACAACAAATTGAGCTCTATATCACAATTTCAAAAGGTCATACTTACAATTACACTTTTTCTATTCCAAGTGAATTAGTCGTCACCGAAATGTATACTTGCTAGCATACCCGAGTTTTAAGATTCTTCATTCTCACCCAATTTATTCTTGCGCCAACAAACCCCGAGGTCCGGTTACCCCGTTTGAGACACGTTACCCCGTGTGTCATGCGAGGTAGTGGAGAAATTCCTTAACATCTCGGCAAGTCTAGTGACCCCGTATGAAAGCTCAATTTCTATCATCAAATGACCCCTAACCACAATAACCACTTTCACTTTCAAGAATGACTCGGTAATAGAATCCAAGAAATGTAACTGTATACTAATGCATAAATGATTAGAGTCAAAATAGACAAACTATCCTAATAGCATGCTATATCACTAACTTTCACACACAACAATCAACACGACAAAGTATAGGAATTAGAATAAATGATATACACAACAGTGTACGCTATGAACAACATTATAAAATGAGAACTGAACAAGTCATAGCATATGGATTTCAAAGGCAATTCAGTTCGAATAACTGAGAATAAATAAATAAATGGAATGAAATGTAAATAAATGTCTCAATCAGTTTACTTACATACACAACGCTTCCTAAGTTATCCGGCTTTTCGTCGCGTCGATGTACTCACCCAAAACCCCGTAATAGCTCCTTTACAGTCCTAACATTTGACAATTATCAATTTATAGTCAAGATTAATTATTTGAATTTCCTAAATAGGTCGAAATCGGTCGAAATCGAATTCGAGACCAATTTCACGCTTTTCGAGGTAAAAACCCCGTACAAGTCGCGTCCAAAATTTTGAAATTTTTTTTTTCATAGAAATTTATCAATTTTTATTTATTTTATCAAAATATCATTTTTCAGAATTCTTCTTAATTTTTATGGAATTTTCCTAAATCTTTTATATTTTATGGAATTTCTTTTATTAAAAAGTAGTTCACTTTAATCAAATAATTAAATATATATTATTTTATTTTTTCTTGGGTGGATTCGGGTTAACCCGACCCGATCCAGCCGGACCCGGTATGACCCGACTCGGTCCAAGCGGATCCGGGTCGGTTTGACCCGCTCCACTCGGGTCAGGGTCGGCCCGACTCAACGTATATGGGTAGCCCGACCCGGGCTACCCATCTTCTTCCTCAGAAGAACACGAAGTGCTCTGGTTCTGCTTTTTTTTGTTGTTGGTTCGTTGGGGTTAGGTTCGGCCCCAACCCCAGTCCACCCTTGGGAGGAAGATGACCCGCAATCATCTCATTCCTCAGAGAAGTCGAGCCCTGGTGGCTCACCATTACACTATAAAAAAACAGCAGATCAGAAACGGAAATTTCCGTCTCTGATTTGGATAAATTACGTCTCTAATTGAAATCTGCAATGGAAATATGTTTTCGTTTCTGATTAGAGACGGATTAGAGACGGAGTTTAGAAATAGAACAGAGATGGAACATAAATGAAAATTTTTCTAAATGGTACAATCGTAATTGCATTCCGTCTCTGTTCCGTCTCTGATTAACAACGGATCAGAGACGGAATACAATAATTCCGTCTTTGACCCGTCTCTGAATAGCAACGGATCAGAGACATAATATAATAATTCCGTCTCTGATCCGTCTCTGATTAGAAACGGATCAGAGACGGAATTATTGTATTCCGTCTCTGTTCCGTCTCTGATTAGCAACAAATCAGAGACGGAATACAATAATTCCGTCTCTGATCCGTTGCTGATTTATGTAGCTTTGCCTCGAAAATTAGAGATGGAATAGCAACAGAATATTTGAATTCCGTTGCTAATCCTTTTCAATTCTGCTTTGTTTAGGTCTCAATCTGTCTCAACATATATATATATATATAGGTCTCAATCCAAGCACATTTAACCTGCCAATATATAATACAAATCATAGCTAAAAAACGTATTGATATTGCACAGTTTATATAAACTTAACATATCCTTAAAATTATCTTTTCTCAATGTACTGTACATGAAACAACAAAAACAATCTAAAAAGTTTCTATTTCGTATCTTTCTACAAAAGTAAAAGCAAAAATTGTTCTAAATGAAAATAAAAATAAAAATGAAGAAGTGTTCCGAGATTATATAAAGTTGATTGTGCTTCGAAAAATACTTGACTTCGTACAAAACACCTGAAAAAAAATCAAAAAGAAAAAAAATCACCAAATTATACAAACAATAATAGGAATATCAACAATATTATGGGAGAACTACGTATCATCGCAAGCACAAGTGTATGAGCCAAACGCAACATAAATAAAGTAATAAAGAAAAAGAAATTCATCATTATCCAGAAGGAACATGGTGTTAATTAGCAAATTGTCTCTCGCTCCAAACAATGACATGAAATTTAGTTCTAGATTAACACAAACAAGAGTCAATTGTAATGAAGAATGGTTGATGATGGTAGTAATGCAACAACAAACATTCAAGAGAATCAATAGCTAGAAGAAAGTTAAGATAATTGAATAAAAGATAATATCAAACTCCAGGACTAAACCACAAGGACTAGGGTCTTCCTTGCAGCATGAACCAAATGTTTGTGAAAGTAAAAAAAAAGTTAAGCTCCTCCCAATAAACAGTGAAGCATTCTAAAGAGTAAATCTAAATCTTTTGTCATTTTCATTACTATATACTTACCAAATATACGCAAACATATGAATATAAAAACAACAAACCAACTCGAAATCAATAGATTTACATATATTTAAGGAAGTGCAAATCAACAATAACGCATTTATTAAGCACAGAGTAACAGTTCTTTCACATTTTTTTCCCAGAAGTACCAACTGAAAATTTAAAGATATTCCTTAAGACAAGTTAAAGCTGTTCAAGACCCAAGAGACTAATTACTTATGATCCAAGCTACGAGATTCTGTTATCTAACAAATAATATAGTTATGCATACTTCACAACATGAACTATATAATCAAACCGAAAATGTATTAGCCTCTGCTGATGTAATTGCATCTCCAACTAAACCGAGCTGCTGAACAACTGAACCAGCAAGATTTCTGAACCCATGAGATCCATTGACCCCAACAGCTCCTTCACTGCAGTTAAGCTAAAAATCCATCAAATAAAGTCACAACTCGTAAATCAACACCAGAAACTGTGATATCACAGCAGATCAATATGTTACAACTCTAAAACCAGTGTGATCCGAATAACCAAATACAAAAATCCCAAAGCAGAAATCAAGCACGAATCTCAAACCATGTCATAGCATCACCAACAACCAAACTAAAACTAGGGGGTGTACGCTAAGAAAGAAGAAGTAAATGGAATTTTCAAAATTCTGAACAACAATCCAATGAAACAAAAAGAAGTATCATTCTAAATATGCACAAAAAGAAGTGCCAATCTAAAAGTCATGCGACCAACTGCTAAAGTTATCTACAAAAGCAAAATTATAATCTCAAAAGTTACACAAACAACAAGAAAAATACCTATGTATCACCAAGGTGCTCATCTCTCGTAAGCCACTCTTGCGTCTCTCGCTCACAATGGATGTTCCTCAACTGAATAAATAATATAAATACAGTTATAGACCTAGAAAAGAAAATTGATCTTAATGTTCGTGCACATTCAAAAGCAAGTTTATAACCAAGTTCTGACAAAGGAAAACTCAACGTTGAGACATAGAACTCAATGGGCTGTACTCTGGACCTTTATGATTAGTCAATAATAACTTCTGATAAAGTCCCCCAAGACGCATGATCAGTTTCTATACTGATCGATGATTCGACATCGTGAACCAAATAACAATGCGGCGCTATCGATTTAGTTCATTAATATACACAGACCTATAAGGGTGTAAAGGCAATCAGGATAAACAATAGTAAAAGAACTGCCTGAGATGGTGGTGTTTTATGCTCTTAATTCTGACAAGCATTTATTACCTTTCTTATGCACTGACTCATGATGTGTGGAGGTTTTTCTGTCCTCAGTGTAGAATTCATTATACATATAATACGCATAACCATTATAAATAATAGTTACAATACCAAAGTCGGAAGGGTCGTCCAAATGATATAAATGCATAACTAAGGTAAGGTAAGGTAATGTAAGACAGCACTGTCTCGAAGAGAGTATCTATACAAGTATTACACAAGGGCACAAAAGGTAGCACGATAGTAAAAATGAAATAGGAAGGAGGAGAAAAATCAAATGCAACAATTTCATGTGGAGAGAGAAAATGAAGGTTCTAGTTGCACTTATCCATTATATTGATCACATCTCCAAAAGGCCCTTCAAAGGTTGGTTTCTTTCATTTTCTTTTTCCATGTTAACTCTAGTTGAAACTTGAGAGTGTGTCTATAAGGTTCAAATATAAAATATTCCCAGCAAAAAAGGACCAGAGAAGAAAAGGAAAAAAAAATCAACACCTTCAAGTTCCATTTGCTTTTCCCAAGCCGATCATTAGGAGATGCTGAAAAGGCACTGCCATCAATATCACATGCATATTCAACAGAATATGTCTTTCCATAAGCTATTTCATGCCAAAACTCCTTTTCCAAATAGGTGGCAGGAAGACATCCAACACTACAATATCTGCGAGCAAAAATCTTGTTCGCCATTTTCTCGAAATCACGGAAAGTGTAATTTCTGAAAAACCACATTGATCCTCAAAGACTGAAATAAAATTAAGCAAATACTATCAGTCTAAAAAAAGAAAATTACCTTCCACTCATGAAAAAAGTGATTTTGTCGTCCGAATCCCACTCAGAGAGCCGAAGAGGTTGTACTCTAGTGGTGAACTTGAAACCAGCTTTCTCCTTCATCAATACAACGCCAGCAGGAACAGAAGCACTCAATGGAGAAACAATCTTACATATGCCTGTCATGTTTTTACAATTTATTTTCATTCAAGATGCTGAACATTGTAAGAATAATGCAAGTATAACAGGAACCAGGGAAGCTACTATAAGCTCACTGCTGACCCGAAAAAAAATAAAATAGAAAACATCACAAAATCTAGAATTATTTTTGCACAAAAGTTACAATAACTGAGATAACCTAGTTTATGACCATAATTGGAAGATATTTGCACCTCATATGGTACTAAATTAACTATGAATTCTATCAATGAGATTTCAGCTTAAAAAGTTTGTAGAGCTTATAAACCAATAATATAGGTTCTAAAATCACATTTGCATACCTAGAACAACAGAGTAATAATCAATTGGGTACTTTTATTTCATGCACATGTAATCAATATCCATATGCAAAAAAAATCAGAGAGTAGGATTAGGAAAATGGACTATATCAAACAAGCTTTGTCGACGGGTGCTTCCATAGGGAGATTTTCCATCTTCTGTAAAAAAGGGAACCAATAGATGGGGAACAAAAATAAACGAAACATGGAATTCTCGTCAATTAGTAAATGTTATGATAAAGTTAATTACTCATATTAAAGAAACACAACTCAACCGAACCTTATAAATGTTCATTATTATATGTAAGAATTAAAAAGAGTAACACAAGTCATCAACAGAAGAAAACAATATTTGCTGACATAAACGCCTGATTTCCCTTGACTTATGTAGTGTGAAAAAAAATGCTGCCTATTTACCTCCTAGTGATGCAGCAACTGCAACAGAACCAGCCACAGATCCGGGTTAGCAAACTTAACATGACACTAGAATAAGCCCAGTAGCTAGTGGAGTAGACAGTTTCATACTCTGCAAAGATAAAGTGAATTTGTACTTTGTGAACTATGTAAGAGATGGAAAACAAGATAAAACATAAGGAAATTGAAGCGTTAGCATGCCAACTAATTCCTAAGAAAATTCATCCATCCCATTATTAGTTCAACCCAGAGAAGCACACGATGAGTAGCACAAAAAATAATAGTGGATGTTCTCAATCAAAAAAAAAAGAATAACATATTACAAGAAGCATATAACACATACCATTGAAGCGTTAGCATGCCAACTAATTCCTAAGAAAATTCATCCATCCCATTATCAGTTTCTAACCATGTAACCTGCATGAGTAGCAAAAGCAACTAGATTATCAAAATATACAAGTAATTGATGTCCAAAAAATTTAATCGTATATGGCTCATAGTTGCATCAACCCATTTGTAAAGCTAGAAGTTGTCATAGTGATCGTATTACCGCAGCTGGTTTGTATATGCCGATGATGGTGCCTAGTATGACCTGTTCAAAGAGTGGGAAAAATAAACAGTTAAAGGATGTGGGATATACTATCTTTATGAAATAGCTAATCAAAACACAAAATAATAATAAACAAAAATGTATAAGAGGTGGAATAAAAAAGAACAGAACCGGCCATTGCATACAAGGAACTTGTAACTACAAAGGACATACAACAACAAAGCCTGAATCTCGAATTAGTTAGGGTCGGCTACATGGATCAAACTATTCCCTTGCATTCGATTTAGTGCAATTAATGGTGTGTTTTGTAAGTCCTTTAAACCCCTCATAATCAATGCCTTTATGGATAATAGGATTAGGAGCCGTCCTTAACCCGGACTTGGGAACGGCTACATAGGTGGAGTTAGCTTATAAGGATATCATAGCACATTCATGCCTCCCATTTCAAATAATACATTATTTTGCAAACTCACATAAGCCGTAAAAAAAGAACTTATATCTAACATTCACTGTCCAATTTCAAAAATTTCCCACGCGAACATAGAAATAGAACTAGAAACTTATGAAAAAGAAGCAATAAATACCGCGGCGGCAAAGTGTGAAAGAGCATTGACGACGCTGGGGATGAGTGAGATTCAAAGCAGTGATCTTTCCGCCATTTCGCCAAACATTTGATGTGCATAATCTGCCTCCAGCGCCCAAATTGGCTTGAAACCTCAAATCCGGCTGATTTTCGTCCAAAGAACCATATTTGGAAACCAATCTGGACAGTTGATGAGAAATCCCACATGAACATGCAAATGGAAGACCTCAATTTGATGTCAGACAGTTGATGAGATGAGAAGGCTTAAGCAAGTTGTTTGGTAGCTTAAACTAAAGTTGGCATCTGTAGCCTAAGGTGACAATGCAAAGGCATCTTACGGTAGAGAGAGAGAGAGCGGTGAGAGAGGGAGAACTAGAAAGCATCGGTGAGAGAGGGATAACTGGGAAGCTTCGGTGAGCGGTGAGTGAGGTGAGAGAGAGAGAGAGAGAACGAACAGAGATCGGCCTATGCACGCGAGAGAGCAGAGGGCGGTGATAGGAGCGGTGAGCAACACATCGAACAGAGGGCAGAGAGCGGTGGATCGGTCGATGAGCGGAGAGAGAGCAGAGAGCGGGGATCGGAGAGAGAGCGGATAGGGAGCAGAGATTGGTGAGCGGTGAACGGGGTGAGCGGTGACCGGGCGAAGAGAGGGTGAGAGCAGAGACCGGTTAGAGAGAGAAGGCAGAGAGCGTTTAGGGTTGAGCGAGAGAGAGAGAGAGAGAGAGAGAGAGAGAGAGGTTTCGGTGAGAGTTGTCTTGGTCCCCATTTTTGAATCATCGAGATCGAAGCACGCACGAATCTCGACCCGTAACGGACAGTTGTCAAAAATTAAAGTTTTGGTGGAAACGTTGCACCATTTTTTAGAGACGGAATTTAATTCCATCTCTATTTCCGTCTCTAATCCGTCTCAATTTCGTCTCTGAATTAGTCCGTCTCAATTCCGTCTCTAACTACTTTTTTCAGTTTCTAAATATCATTTTCCTTGTAGTGTGACTGACCAGACCACTACAATAACCGAATTCACCAACAATAAGCAACGCACCTTGCGTTGCACTTCGAGCTCGGTCTCTCTCTCTCTCTCTCTCTCACTCTCTCCCTTCTCCTTCTTCCTTCTTCTTTCCCAATTTCGTTTCTCTTCTTTTCGTCTATGTCGTTTTTTTATTTTTTTCTATTTGTTCTGCCTTTTCCAACCGAATTCACCAACAACAAGCACTGCCTTATATGTTTGATCCAATTTTCTCGAGTGTCGCAAAATGCGTATCTCGAGACAAATCCAATGCATATTATTTCTTTTACCAACTATATGGCCTTATATATATGTTAAGTGATGTGGTCACTTATGGACCACTGACTTATACGTTTTTCATTCATTTTTTAATGCAATATAATTTAACTAGTTACGCTTACCCCATGAGCTGCTACCTCAGGCCCACGTCGGCACGCGATTCGAGGCGCATCCCCGCTCGTCTCGATATCTGCGTACCCGTAGAATTGACTTAGTAGTCTACACATATACAATACACTAGACAAACATCACACAAATATAACATTTACCTCAGCCACTGTGCCGTGGTAGTGACACGTATATCTCGCTGCGGGTCTCACGTTACGAATCATTTTGTCCTGATTAACAAATTAAATGCGTATTAATTATTGGGTCGTGACACAAGTCGCATCTGAGATAAGTTGGTTAAGATCTCTTCTATTTGAGATTTAATTTCTAGTTCCACACAGTCCTATAGTTTGGCGTGATAACAAAGTGCCGTTGCCCTTGCCAGGAATCCATTTTTTCATGCTAGAACAAAATATATTGAGATCGATGTGCATTTTATCAGGGATCAAGTCATGAATCGAGTATTATCCATAAATTATGTTCCTTCATATGATCAGATTGCTGATTGTTTTACTAAAGCATTGTCCCTTCTCAATTATATTATCTTCGTGACAAATTAGGGATTGTTTCTTTTCCCCTACGTTTGAGGGGGATGTAAGCCTCAATCATTAAATGAGGTTATGTGATACAGAGGAGGTCATTTGTATCAGTTAAGATAAGAGTGATGCGGTGTGATAAGGAGTGTTTTACTTAACTACACACACTTAAATGTAACATGAGGAACACGTGATGGTTGTTATTTAGTTAGAGTTCAATGAATATTGAAAGTACAAGTGTATGGTGTAGTTGTATTCTTACAATATATAAATACAATAATCTTCTCTATTGAGGTAGAAAAGAAGTTTCTGGTCATATGAGATTTATATGAATGTTCAGATACTTCTATAAGTCTTAACAGTAGATGAAATTGGACGTAACATGGAATTTTTAGCATATAAACCCACCTTTTTTGTTACATTTGGTTTCGCAAATTTTATTTGTGACAACTAAGACTGATCTTTGGGCCTCAGAGCAGATGAGTTTCTAACCAAACTGTAATCTTTTCGGCAGTTACATTATTCTTCATACCAACTGTCGAAGCTCCTTCTCTCTTTGGAATCATCTGGTGCTTGGGAATACAAAGTTCTAGTCCTAATAATGCATTCGATTGAACCTGCATTGGGTCTTCTCTTTTTGGTGGTTAGATTATTAGCACCAACAACATCACATGCTTCAACATCATATTCAACCTGCATTAGGTGTTTTTATATCAATGAAGTCATCACCAACGTAATAGAGTAGATTTATCCAATCCATTAACATCTAGAGAAAATTAACTTATTAGCATATAGGAACATTTATAATGATTATTAGTTAATTTGAAGGTTTGTGTGGCATCACTCATATCACTAAAACTAATTAATAATGCATACACGAATTTTCTCATGATTATTTGTGTAAAGGACATTGCACATTTGTCTAAAAAAATAACATAAGAAAAAGTTGACTTTGCATATTAGGTTTTGTTAACCACCTTTTTTTCCATCATAACTTTTACCCTTAACAGTAGTATATAGTATATATTTTATTGAATATTAGTATATAGCATATGTTTTACATCAAATCTTTTTCCATCATATTAGAGAATTCACATACTTGTTCACGTCATAATACATACATATGTTGAATGTATAGCATGTCATTTCACCACTGCTTTTTTTTTTCTTTAAACCTTTACAAAATTGACATATTTATGTCAATAAATAAAAAATAGATAGTATATTAAGTATTAGACAATATTTGATGTATTATATATAAATAGATGGTTTTCAATAATTACATTGTCTTCATCATTTGATGTGTTAATATTTTTGAAGATCTCTTAATAAACAATATATTTGATGAGATTCATTATCAACATTTAATATCAATATTCCATCTCTTTCGGTCACTCGAGATACCGCTATGTACAATTAACCATGTGTAAAGAGTTGCTTCGGTAAGAATAATCCCACACATTTTAGTGATTGACCTTAACTTTTGTTGATCGTTAAAGCAAAACATGGTACTAATGGAAGTTGGCGTCTCTTTAACTTGAACGACCATTTGGACTCATTATGTGACATTATGATCCTTGGAATTGTCACGGTATGTCCAATATTAGCTCCGAAAATAATATTCGCTATTACTGACCATCTTGCGAGATGCTATATTACTAACCTTGTTCCATTACATAAACCCTCAGCTTGATTAAGATTTCTAAGTAGCATGACTAGCACGCCTACTTTTAATTGGACATCATGATTGGGAACTCCTAAAAATTGTAATTTATTCAGGAATTCGGTTGTGTAAAGTAAATCTTCATCATTTGTTGCAATAGAGGATCTACAAATAGTATCAAAGCTTAAATATGTAATATTATCCCCTAGTATTAAATCCATGACAAATTGATTCAATTGATGTACTCTTTCATTTTTTTGGAGTCAAAATAGCACGTTCTTTCAAATAAGAAGAATCATGAAACCGTTCAATAAATGATGGGTAAACAGCTTTTACAATACATCGTCTCCGTCATGGTGTAACAACGCATTCGTTGGGATTCTTAATAACTCATTATCCGGATCGTCATAAAATGTTCCATCTTCAATTTAAAGCAACCACCTATCAAACGAAGCAAGATCTTCAGATTGTGGTTTTATAGACTCAATGGAAAGCCGCATAATTTTATTGAGTTCGAAGACAATAAAATGTTCGCATAGGTAAGAAGAATTAAGCGAAGCTTCTATAATATCAGCTTTTCAACCTTTAGGCACAACCGGAAATATTTGCCTAAAACCACCTCTGAGAAAATAGTAAGGCCTCGAAAAGGTTTGTCATAACTATTCTCATAACTCATTCGAAAAATGTCTCTCAAACTCCTATCTGAAGTTTCGAAACAATATTTATTGGCCATAAGAGCTTCATCCCATATTATTAATAATGATTTGCAAAGAAGTTCTACTAAATGGGCACCATGTCGAATTTCACAAGATGATTCGGTCAAAACTTTCAGTAAAATATGAAATCGTGAATGAGCTGTTCTACCATTCGACAACAAAAGAGCTACTATTCCCGATGATGCAATTGGTAACACTATTTTTCCTTCTGACCTTAGCTTAGTAATTATTATTTTCCACAAAGGTCTTTCTTGTTCCACTATATGGCCGCTAATAAAAAATAGTTTGTCACTAATAACCGAGTCAATAATAGCTTCAAATGCTACCTTCTGACATTGATTCAAATATGTCTATAATTTTTCATGTAACACTATCATCTCATCAATGTCATAATCTAAATCCTCAGCCACCAACCGATTTGCTACATCCTTTAATAATGAAAGATTTGGAACAGGCATGCCATCAATATCTTTTAATGTCTTACCGAATTTCTGAAGAATATTCTCAATTTCAACCAATGTGTAATGTTTAATTTGCTCAGAAGATAGTTGCAAATATGGAATTTGAAGTATTCTCCTTTGTAATCAAGCTATATCCTCTGATAATATGGAACTATTACTTTTCTAAAATTCAGATACATCGGCCACCGAAGATCTCAAAGAAATCATAAGCAAATAAGATTATATTTACTTATTTAACTCATGATTTGATAATATCAAAATATAATATAAAAGTTGAATTTGGTGTATGCAACTGATAATACTTTAGATATTTGCATTGTAAAAGGAAAAAAGTTTTCCTAATATTTTGAATAATTATCAAGGATAATCATTGCAATATTGTGAGTTAATTGAATAATTATTAAGGATAAAATAATATATAACTACCTAAAAATTAAATTATTAAGTATTGCATTTAAAAAAATATAAGTTATATTTTTTCTAGTTATGCATACATTGTAAAGCTATCAACATGAAGTATCAAGTTTAAACTTTAAATATATTATTAATAACACTACATACTCGCATTCATACTACAGGAGAGTTTTCAAAATATTGCTTCAAAAAAGCTGAATATTATCTTTGCAACTATGCTTCTCGATTGAATAACTCTAGTGTAAAATATGAACAATCTCAAGATTGAGTGATTAAGTATTATATTTGAAAATGCAAGGTATGGGGAGGTCTTGAGTTCGACTCCCAGTAAAGGAAAAAAAAACTACATTTAAAAGAAGTATACTTATATCTTTTGTAACTAAATTTTTACCAAAAAATTGTGAACATAGAATGTCAAAGTTAAATTATAAATATGTTATGATAATATTTTATATTCATATTCCAATGGAATGTCAAGTTTTTAAAGATTCTCAATTGAATAATTGGTAAGTGTAAAATATCAAATACCTCAAATATCGAAGAATTAAGTATTAAATTTAAAAGAAGTAAGTTATACAAATAATTACAACTCTATATAAAACAAATGATTCGCATCATAATAAAAAAAAAAAAAAAAATACGAAACTTTTGTTTAATATTAAAAAGGCATATGCGGATCATGAAACTAAAAAAAAAGTGTTTTATGATTGTAAATTACCTAACAGTGCAACAATATTGTTACGAATAGTTGTCTAAGTTGATATCCAGTTGCCCATGATGCTGCTTCTATGAGACAATCATTCCATTCCTTATCATCATCCAATAACCCTAATGTATAGCATGCAGATTTACAAGATAGGTATAAAATCTCATTTATGGTTCTAATTTGCTCGAATGAAGCACTCCCCTTTACAATATTAAGTAGCATCCTTAAATAATAACGTTCACTGCTTCATAGATGGGCAAAATAGATCCTTCCAATTATCTTATCATTTTTTCTAGTTTAAAGTTTATTTTTTGAATTCCACACTCAATGCAAAGGAAATTTAGAATAAGTTAATTATCTTGCGACAGAATGCGCTTTATTAGTTTCAAACCAAGCATTGAACTTTGTTCTATCTATGCCAGGTCTTCTCCTAACAACATCCAATGAATTATCTTCTTCAAAAACAACAGACTGTTCACCAGGAAGATGTAACGACAATCACTCAATAGCTGGTTCTATATGGTGTATATCAAATTGAAATATTCTCTAAAATGCTTCTGTAGCCGAGATATATCTACAATCTAAATAAGCCTTAATCTCATCAATCTTATTTTTATTGTCAACATATTCAATTGAAGCGGTCATACGATCAAGCCCTTTATGCACATACTTGAACAAATATTTTATGGAACTCGAATAGTTACAGGATTCCATATTAATATGAGCATCATAATTTACGATCAAGTCCCTGTTATACGGAACCACATGATAATAATTCAATAACGATCCATTTTTCTTGACTGTGAATTCAGTTTTTCTCCTTCAATACACTGAGAATCCCTCCGCATCCAAAGTTGTTTGCTCAACATTTTTTTTGGAAAATGTTTCATACATTTACCATTAGACATGCATGAAAACTTCATGTTTGATGTGCTGCATCGACCATGAATCATGAATTTTTTAATGACATTATAACTTTTTGGATCAGCATTAGGATTTGGGACATCGGCACTTATGATTGTATCAATATATTTTGGGGACTATTTTTCTCCTTTGGATGAATGAATAACAAGATATGTGCATTTGGAAGACCATGTTTTTGAAATTCAATACTATAGAGGACTGCAATTTAGACAACTATATATTTGTTTGCATATCTCTAGTTGTAAGGATAAAAATCATACAAGAAATTATAGTCAATTTGGGAAGAATAATATATATCATTTAGAAATGATGTGATAAAATTGAATTAGGTTTTCTATGACGTAAAAAAGGTAAAATGATTCGTTGACCCACTTTGGGCACCTACCAAGTCGAATGTCGTGCATTTCTCCTAAACATACATACAACATACATCTCGGTGTGTATTGCATGCAACCAGTTAGATAGGTGCCCAAAGGGGCCCAACCTATAACTTCCCTTGAGAAAGAATCATGAGGCTACCTGCAATTGAGTCACCAAATACTTTTTGTGCTTAAGGTCGTGCATGGGCTCATGCAATTTGATCTCGAATATTCCGCATATAATTTTGACTCTATTTTCAACATTTTTCTGTTGAATCATCTGCAACATATAGTTTATCTCTGGCCCGCGTGTGTTGCATGTAAACGTGATTAGAATATAAGGGTAGCTAACCCATTTATATATTGCCATTGCATCTTGATAATTTTTTGGCTCTATACCTTAGGCTACCGGTATATGATGAAGGTAATACAATAAATTTTCCCATGTGGATGGGATAAGAACCTCAACTTCTTTTGATTGCTTCTAATCCAACGAAGTCTTTTTTTTATAGCCATATAACAATCAACAATAAATAGCTGAAGAAGTATGCCTGAATACAATATAGTTTGTGACTCATTTAGTCTTAACTAGAGCCTAAAACAATAGAGTTATCGTATAGACAACATTTAACGTGTGCGAGACGTGTTAGAGACACCCCTTAAAGAGATGCCTATCATATAAACATCCTCACCATAAGGAAACAACAATGGGTATGTTAGTGGCCTGCTACTATAATATCTCGACTAACATTTTCAAGATTAGAATCACCAATGATTAGGCCTGCTACTTCTTTTGCCGTCGGGACATTATATTGTCGCCCATCATAATTTATGCTACTTCTAATTTGTAAACGCAAGTGGTAATTTGGTTGAGCTTGAAATCGATCTCTCACCATTCTGAAAGATTTGGCCAAAATATTGTTCACGTCCAACATCTTTGATAAAAATGTCATAATGTCTGGGCTAGTATCACTTTTTGTTGTTTGTTGAAAAGAAACCATCCAATATCACTTTATGCTATTTGTTGAAAATAATCATCCTATTATCATGTGGTTCCGTATAACAGCCTTTATTGATGGCAGTATAAACTTTACCACCCATTGATGTGAAAGCAAACATTGAGTTGTATGCCCTTATGTTCTTCCAAAATATACCAATATTTGCTGCCAGATTTGGCTTGTAAGAGATTCTTCAATAATTCAAGAGGATCTTTCATTAATGGAATCGCTACTCGACCTTCCACACAACAAAGTCAAGATTTTGATTGTGAGGCTTTTCTATCTTTATTGGTCTGTTCTTCGTACCACAAAATAGCTTCACAATGTTGATAAGTGTACGTAGGAGGACTGATATTCCAAGGAACATTTTGATCAATTGTATCTATAAATTAAATTGTATATTACACAATATTTTTGACATTATAACAATTAAATTATCGTATTCATGGCTTAAGTTTTTTTTAATACAATATAAAATTAACACACTGTATACATACATGATATAATATAACTATATATAATATTAAATCATTTTTTGAAAAAAAATTATTTATCAATTTTTACGTACTATATTATTTTAATTAGATTTTCATGTGATAGGGTTGCCAATAAAGTTTATAAGTATTTTTCTTAGAAGTCATGTAATGCCACCAACATTAGAATGAGACCCCAAAGGACACCCCTACGATGTGGCATGTAGGTCCCATGTAAAAATGTGTGTTTGCAAAATAGTTCTTACTGCATAACACCAATGATGTGTATCTCGAAGCGTGTACGACGGCTCACATGAATTTCGGCTAGCATGCCCTATCACATTTTTACGTGAGGCCCACATGCCACGCTATAGGGATGTCACTCGGGGGTGTCATTCTAGCATTTTTTAGAAACAATGTATAAAGTATATAGAAAACAATTTTTTTATTTTTACGAAAACAAAAAGAAATTCATAAAAAAATTTGAAAACAATTTTTTTATGTATACATGCATCATTTATGGTTAATTTGAAACTTTATTTGAAAAAAATCAGTTTTTGATGCACATTTTTTTTATTATAAGAAAACACCATAAATTATCTTGAAAGTTGATAGGCTGCTTAATTACTATTGATGTTTTTTCTTTACATAGGTGTATAAAGTTCCATTTGCTTAGCTTTCGTTCATTGATTAAAATATTGTGTAAGAAAAACAAATACGAATATATAACATATAAAAACAACTCAATGAACAAATCAATATATGAGTACACCATAGTTACATTAATGGTTTCTTTAATAGATAAGGGCTTTTTAATTTTATTTGAAAGATATGAAAATCACGTAAGGGCTTTTTTATTTTTTATTTTTTATTTTTTGTAATGTGAAAAAATTGTAAGTTATTTTCTCATGTAAACAACCTTCAAATAAAGATTCAAATCTATTGTATTTTTTAAAAATAATCACACATCTTTAGATAGCCTTAGATTATCTTGAACATTGAAGAGCTGCTTATCAGATGGATGAATTTTTTTCCTTGGCGCATTAATTTCCCATTCAATAGCTTCCTTCCATGATCTCCTTACGTCAATGTAAAGATATCTTTTTTCAATCAATATAAAACAACCTTAACGACCTTCTTATATATGTTAATAAGAACTCATATTATTAATTTTACGTAAGTGAGCTAAACTGTGTTGCACATCCGTGCTATATGGTGTCTTCTTCGTATGTTCATTTCTATTGATTATAATAGAGTTCAACGGTTGTGAGGTACATGATTTTGTTGTTGTTTCTGGATAGGCAATACAATTGTAAGTAGTGACATCATGATATATTTATATTGTGCATGATAAATGTAAAACACGCTAGAGTAAGTGTTATACCTAAGACTATACAACAATGTTGACTTGTGGATGCTTGATTGTGTATCAGTATGTCAATATTTCCATTCTTATAACCGTTGAGAGGCGTATCTTGCAAAAATGATGAATCACTCGTTGGAATTATAAGATATGGATCACCACCTCCAAGATTTATCGTGGTATTACCACAATTCTGTCTCTTGGCATGAAGTTTGATCTTTCTTATCATTTTCGTATTCTTGCAAATGCGTTTTCTAGGATCGTTCATTTCATCCATCTAGATTAAATTTCATATAAGATTAGACTATAGTGGAGTGTTAGCAATCAAAGGAGTAACACAACAAAAAAAAATAGTGATCCTACAAACAATATATGTCATTGAACTTCATGAGTATCCCTCAAACAATATATGTTACCGAACTTCATGAGTAGTTATCATTAACAATCGTTTAATCATTTCTAAGTTTTGATCAATTGCTTGTTAGAATATTTTAAATCTGCAACTAAGTGCATGCTTTCATTCAACAGCCCCAAATTATACAATGGATAAATATAGGAATTGATATAAATACCCTTCAAATTATACAAAGGCTTAAATCTAATCATAAGGATGGAGAATCAATGATCTTAGTTATTAGCTTCTCAAGATCTCACATGTTGTCAAAAAATAAAGCATCAATTTCAAATTAGTTAAACTCGCTATATGAATTAAACTCTTTTAGATCTATTTGACCTATTTCATAGAGCTATAAATGTTTTTCACTCGTTATCACCTTAACAAACTCTATTCCTTTATTCGAACTTCAGACCAGGTAAGAAGAGCAATAGAAAAGCACCAACATAGTTATAATGAGTTGCTGACACGTCAATATAATTACGTTTCAAAAACTAAGATTTTCAAATGAGGAAATCAAACCCTTTTTTTCCTTTCGTTCCAGATCAATGTCCAAACCATGACTTGAACATAATATAATACACTCGACATTATGCTGATTGGATCGTTGTACATTTTGACAGGCCCCACAGATAACCCTCACAATAATTTATATGAATCTGGTTATAAATAAAGAAAGATGAGTGAGCGCACCGTAAAGAAAATGGTACAAAGCCCATCCAAGCCAGAACTTTTTCTAACTTGATTGGACACAAGGGAAGGTCCTCCAACCATAACTTGCTTGTTAGAACATTTTAAATCTACAACTAAGTGCATGCTTTCATTCAACAGCCCCAAATTATACAATGGATAAATATAGGAATTGATATAAATACCCTTCAAATTATACAAAGGCTTAAATCTAATCATAAGGATGGAGAATCAATGCTCTTAGTTATTAGCTTCTCGAGATCTCACATGTTGTCAAAAAATAAAGCATCAATTTCAAATTAGATAAACTCGCTATATGAATTAAACTCTTTCAGATCTATTTGACCTATTTCATAGAGCTATAAATGTTTTTCACTCGTTATCACCCTAACAAACTCTATTCCTTTATTCGAACTTCAGACCAGATAAGAAGAGCAATAGAAAAGTACCAACATAGTTATAATGAGTTGCTGACACGTCAATATAATTACGTTTCAAAAACTAAGATTTTCAAATGCGGAAATCAAACCCTTTTTTTCCTTTCATTCCAGATCAATGTCCAAACCATGACTTGAACATTATATAATACACCCGACATTATGCTGATTGGATCGTTGTACATTTTGACAAGCCCCACAGATAACCCTCACAGTAATTTATATGAATCTGGTTATAAATAAAGAAAGATGAGTGAGCGCACCGTAAAGAAAATGGTCCAAAGCCCATCCAAGCCAGAACTTTTTCTAACTTGATTGGACACAAGGGAAGGTCCTCCAACCATAACTTGCTTGTTAGAACATTTTAAATCTACAACTAAGTGCATGCTTTCAATCAACAGCCCTAAATTATACAATGGATAAATATAGGAATTGATATAAATACCCTTCAAATTATACAAAGGCTTAAATCTAATCATAAGGATGGAGAATCAATGATCTTAGTTATTAGCTTCTCGAGATCTCACGTGTTGTCAAAAAATAAAGCATCAATTTCAAATTAGTTAAACTCGCTATATGAATTAAACTCTTTCAGATCTATTTGACCTATTTCATAGAGCTATAAATGTTTTTCACTCGTTATCACCCTAACAAACTCTATTCCTTTATTCGAACTTCGGACCAGATAAGAAGAGCAATAGAAAAGTACCAACATAGTTATAATGAGTTGCTGACACGTCAATGTAATTACGTTTCAAAAACTAAGATTTTCAAATGAGGAAATCAGACCCTTTTTTGTCCTTTCGTTCCAGATCAATGTCCAAACCATGACTTGAACATAATATAATATAGCCAGCATTATGCTGATTGGATCGTTGTACATTTTGACAAGCTCCACAGACAACCCTCACAGTAATTTATATGAATCTGGTTATACATAAAGAAAGATGAGTGAGCGTACCGTAAAGAAAATGGTCCAAAGCCCATCCAAGCCAGAACTTTTTCTAACTTGATTGGACACAAGGGAAGGTCATCCACCCATAATGAAGCAAAGCACGCAGATGGAACACAAAAGAGAATCGAATCCGCCAAGCACACATACACACAACAAGACAAGCAAATCTCATTATTATCTTATCTACAATAGCTAGTCCATAGCTACTACATATATATCTTTATAAAGAAAAAAACACTATCATTGTCACCAATCTATTTTCTCTTCAGCTTGTTGTAACCAATTTTGACTCCAATAACTTTGTCAGATATTGGTTCCGGGGCTTGGTATCTGCATCTGCAATAGAGAAGAGCATCAATTGTTTAATTTAGAATAAAAAATTGCATACCTAAATTACGAGTCACAGAAAAAAGGGAAGTTGCAAGTGTGGATTTAAGAAGATGGAGAGGCAACAGTAGCATAGGCCCTACGTCTTAGTTCGTTTGATGACTTGGTCGAAAAATGCAAGCAACAGTAAGGATTTGAGTTTTTTTCTCTTTGATAGAGAAGCGTTGAAATTTCAAATTGAATAAGGAAACTTATGAGAAGAAGGAAAGTTGCGCAGCATAGAGAGAAAGGAGTGTGGACATTTTTTGGTTTATTTTTTAATTAGTTAACGACTTAAAAGGGATTCGTCAACAATCAAAATATAGAAACGTTTCTATATTTTAAGGAAGTTTATATTTTTAAAATTTACTTTTTTTTTTAATGAGGGAAGTCTTTATTTCTATTTCAAAGAAAAAATATAAAAAAAATATCGAAACATTTTCATTTCTACTTCGAACAAAAAAAAAAAAAAAACATTTTAACTTTCTATGTTTTAAAATTTACCTTTTTGTTTAATGAAGGAAGACTTTATTTATACATCAAAAAAATAATATAGAAATTATAGAAACATTTCATATATGGAAGTTTACCTTTTTGTTTGATGAGGGAAGACTTTATTTTCACTTCAAAGAAAAAAGTTATAGAAAATATAGAAACGTTTCATATATGGAAGTTTATATTTTTTTTTATTAAATTTACCTTTTTGTTTAATGAATGTAGACTTTGGTTTGTGATACGTGGCACGTTGAGAGTGCTGAAAACTGCCATGTGGTATTTTTTTTAGCACATTATTACCATTTATTATCTTTAGGGATTTTAAGATTTATTTAAAGCTTGGATCTTCTTAAAGATTTTGGGATATGTTTTTTCCTTTAAATTTAATTAGTGATTTTAGTTATCTTTTGTTTTTTTTCCCTCTATTTTAAGAATATAAAGAGCTTGAATGAAAGTAATGGAACTAAGAGATTATTTTTTTTTTTTAGCAAACCAGTGTTCTTCTTTGTTAATTATTTGAAAAAGTTACATCGTTGCATCCATGCCCCACTATACGGTACACGAAGCGCGAAAGTGCAAGGTTACAAATGTATAATAAGAACAACCCACATCTGCTAGATATTTTAATACAACAAATTTTATCATGACCCATTTAATTATAATTTGGAAAACCATCTCATTGAAGCTTTGCCTTTCTTGAAAGCTACACGACTACTTGTAACTTGACCTAGCCAAAGACATAGTCTTCAGTCAGGTGGAGAGGAAGTATTAGTTTTTTTTTTTTTTTTTCAAACTGCAATTAAACGTCATTAATTAGTCAAAGGATTAAATTAGCAACCCCGAAAATGAGAATGGAATTTATTCAAGAACCATCTTCCTATAATGTGATTTCATCTTTGTCCAATCCTTGTTGATTTGAAGTCATCATAGTATATGTTATTGCCATTTTGACTCTACTTGTCAGTGCCCCTCTATACACTGTAACAATAAAAAGTCCCAGTTATATTACTAAATAAAAGCATGTAACGGTAAACTCTTACAATTGGTTGGACGCTGAGCAAGAGCGTATGTTCGGTGGAATGGGGACCTTAGCTTCTTCAAGATAGTTACTGGAGAGATATCTGCAATTTACACACATTAACTTGACTACTCTTAGCATGTTTAACAAATTTGTAATCTATAATAGAATTGATCATATAAAAGCATGTGCCATTAGAGAAATAACAAACTATATTACTAAATAAAAGCATGTAAAGGTAAAGTCTTACTGGAGAGATATCAAGAATTTACACACATTAACTTGACTACTCTTTGTAGCAAGTTTAACAAATCTATAATCTATGATAGAATTATATTGATAATATAAAAACAAAGTAAAATCCCATCATAAAGTCTAAATATATCAAAGCACAAACCATCACATAAAGTCAAAATATAATAAATCAAATACCATCATAAATAAAAGTCACGTCCATACTACCTAAATGTATCAAACCATAACATGTTTGTAAAAGGTGTAAACTGCAAGTCTCCAAAATTCCATATTGATAAGAACTATATCATTAATATCCGCCTCTGGATATAATCACTTCAACTTCTTTCGCTTACTGTTTTCTGAAAGCATATCTTCCTCTTTATCGTACCTCTTCATGTTCTTTTTGTCGTGACATGCCTCGTTTTCAGTGCCGTATGTATCACAACAAAAAAACTCGAATAACCTCTTATTTCACCTTGTCTTCGTGGAAACCCCTATAATGAACAACATCAACCCATAACTCTCTAATAGAACTAAGTAAGCCAATTTTCTAAAAAAAAAGTAATTTACATTAATTTACCTAACTTATCTTTCGATCTTTGTATCGAAGCTCCAATTTGTCATCTGGAGTAAAAATCGTTTTTGTTAATGAGATTAGTATATCGTGGAATTAGTAGTTTCTATTTGTGATTGCACTTTCCTTTTGTATTCTAAGCCTTGTACGTGTATATATAGATTACCTTGTACACAAGATGAATACACAATAAACATATTTTATTCATAAACTATCATAGTATCAGAGCTTGGTTTCTAGTGCCAGGTTGGTCGACCTTCGAGTTGACAAACGCTCCGTGGTGTTCTCTTCCGTTTGTGCTCGTTTATTTTAGTTTCTCTGTTTCTGTCGTTTCCACTCTCTTGGTTATTTTTCTTTAATCGCCTCTGCCTAACACTAGTACACATATATTGGTATGTTCACCATCATTCGTTTACAATTTATGATGCCGGTGCCATCATTGCATCTAGCCACATTCCGTTGTCTACCTGCCGTCGTTTACATTGATTTCGTTGTCTGCCTGCCGTTGACTATGTCGACTCCGTTGTTTGCCTGTTGTCGACTATGTCGACTCTGCTATCTGTCCGTCATCGACTCTATTAACTCTGATATCCGTTGTTCTACAGTTCCGTTGTTCTAACTCTACCACATCAGAATCATTTTCCTGACGTCTTCGGTGGTCGTTGATCTGTTCCGCAACGAACCTTAGATTTGTTGTCTTGGATGGTTGTTGATCTGCTCCCCAACAAACCTTAGATTTGTCAGGTTTATTGATTCGATTGACAACCTCAAGTTGAACCAACTTGAGTTTGAGGGAGGGTGTTAAGGAAATTATAATAGTTGCTATATTTAGTAGTTTAGGTATTTAGGAAGTTTCTATATTTTGATATCTGGGTAGTTTTGGTAACTTTCCTTATTTTATGATTTGTTCGGCTCTATAAATAAGAGCACTCTATTGTACTCAATTCTTCTGCCACAAGGTGTCAGAACTAGCTTCTCAATAGGAGGAGGGCTCATGTAAAGAAGAAATGACAGAAAAATAATGATAATCATTGAGGTAAGGGGGAGTTTCAGATACCCGTTCAACTGGCGAGGTGGGACAGGTGCTGGAACATGAGTATCAAAGGGGGCAGATTCTTCGATGACGGGTGCGGGAACGGTATCACAATCATTGAACTCATCTGACGTACACACAAGAATAAGGCTCGTCTGGCTGCTAAAGGTTACACACAGGAATATAACATTGACTATGAAGAAACATTTGCCCCTGTAGCCCGCCTGACCTATGTTCGAAGTTTACTTGCTATAGCAGTTGTTCGACATTGGCCTTTGTTTCAAATGGATGTTAAAAATGCATTTCTGAACCGTGATCTTGCAGAAGAAGTTTATATGTGTCCACCTCCTGGCTATTCTCATCCTCCAAAACTAGTTTGCCTTTTCTGTCACACATTATATGGGCTTAAACAGGCTCCCCATGCCTGGTTTGCCAAGTTCAGTTCTATTATTACACAGTTTGGCTTTCAGTTGAGTCCTCATGATTTTGCCCTGTTTACCCGATGAAATGACAGATGCATGGTTCTTCTCCTACTTTATGTTAATGACATGATCATCACCGGGGACGACTCAACCGAGATTTCTGACTTACAACAATATCTCAAAAGTCACTTTGAGATGAAAGACTTGGGTAATTTGAGCTACTTTCTTGGTCTTGAAGTCAATTCTACTTCTGATGGATATTATATTTCACAAGAAAAATATGCCTCTAATTTGATCTCTCGTTCTGCCATCACTGATCATGATATTACATCCACCCCATTAGACACGAATGTCAAGCTGACTCCGTTAGATGGTACACTTCTTTAAGATCTTACCTTATATCGTCAGCTTGTGGGGAGTTTGGTTTATCTTACTGTTAGTCGTCTGGACATTGCTTACGCAGTTCATGTTGTCAATCAGTTCATGTCAGCCCCCCGTACTGCTCACTTCACTATTGTTCTCCGCATCCTTAGATACGTGAAATATACTATATTTCATGGCCTCCACTTCTCTGACAACTCTCCATTGGTATTATCGGGTTACTCCGATATAGATTGAGCGAGTGATTCTACCGACCGACGTTCTACTACTGGTTACTGTTTCTTCTTGGGCAACTCGTTAATATCCTGGCGAAGCAAGAAACAAACAGTAACATCTCGCTCTAATACGGAATCTGAGTATCGAGCTCTCGCTGATGCTACCTCTGAATTACTTTAGCTTCGATGGTTACTTGAGGATATGGGGGTTACACATGATTCTGCTACCATCCTGCATTGTGACAATCAAAGTGCGATCCAAATTGCACACAATGATGTTTTTCATGAGAGAACAAAACATATTAAGAATGATTGTCACTTCATCTGTCAGCATCTGGTTCGGGGCACTCTTCAGCTTTTTTCTGTTTCATCCTCCAATCAAACGGCTGATATCTTTACTAAAGCTCATCTTCCAGGTCACTTTCATGCCTTGGTAGACAAACTCAAGTTGATTTCTACGAATCCATCTTGAGTTTGAGGGAGGGTGTTAAGGAAACTGGTATGTTAAGGAAACTACCAGTTATGGAAACTCAATATTATATTCAGCAGTTAAGGAAATTAGTATCTCGTGTAATTAGTAGTTTTCATTTGTTATTGCACTTTCCTTTTGTATTCTATGCCTTGTACGTGTATATATAGATTACCTTGTACACAAGATGGATACACAATAAACATATGTGTCCACCTCATAAATCATAAGTTTTGACACAATAATTTTCGAAGCCTTCATACCAATTTTGTTCGTTAAGTATCAAATTGGAGACAACTTTTCCCAAACTATTTTTTGATTTAGGGAGGGATGTTGTCAGTTGTCGCTCCATAGTTGACCAACTTGTTCACCGTGGTGTCTAAGAGTTTTTTCGTTACGTCATTAAAGAGTAGAAAAGTAGTATTTTGAGACTCATCTGACACCGATAAATGTATCTTGTACCTATAATTTTAAAACAATATCTTACATTTATGGATAAAGCAAAATATAAAACAAACATGTTGCAAAATTAATTTTATTATAAAAACATTATGCAATACTACAATTTTTTTAAAATTTCATATATATGGCGAATTACTTAACATATCTCATCCTTTAATTAAAATAAAAATGCATACCACAGCAAAGGGCATTTACATTCCTTTCTACAATCTTTCTCACACATGAAAATTGATTCTTGCCGCACCAGCTTCTTTTTGCAAACGTTACAAGAAATGTAACACCAACCAAATCAATCTTCAATAGCGGGTACGGTTGCGTATATCGTGACATTTTCAAGATTATCATCTACTTCTAAAAGTTTCTGTATTGATAATCGATTTACAAACATTTGCTCCTCTATTGACAATTGTTTTGTTGGTATTTTTGGCAACATTTGGATTTCAGTGATGCTAGTCAAAACCTGCATTTTGTTGTAAATTAAGTTGGAACTTGCTAAAAACTAGAGAAGAAAAATAGAAGACTAAGAACTTCTATTACTACAAAGGAGAAGAGAAGAAATGAGATAGTTGGAATGAGAAGTTTTCATTCAACTTGGTGTGTGAATTACAATGGGGTTGGCACCCTTTATATAGGTCATTTGGTGATGATGATAATTGTACTTATACAATGTGTACAAGTTATACATACACCACAAGTCATACAACACATCACAAGCAACATAGACAATACATGGAAGAGTTGGTGTGCATTGGAGAAGATTACAAGTTACATGACAATACATGGATAAGTGATTATACATTGGAGTTGAATACAAGTTATGTAGAGTGTACAAGTTACATTCAATGTAGAAATCATGCTTGATGTTACAATTCAATGTGAGAGTCATGCTTGACAATGTGATCATTCATAAGCTTGGTTAAAAGGTCATCCAATTTACAATACTCCCCCTTGGATGACACTTGTTGATAGAATATGCCTCGTTAAAACCTGTACTAGAAAAATCCGGTGGGAAAAATCTAGTATAGGAAAAAGAGTACAATGTTCTTGTCAATCTTGATTTGTAGTATAATATTATTGATTGCCTCATTAAAAACCTTGCTAGGAAAACCCAGTGGGACAAAACCAAAGCTAAGGAAAAGAGTGCAACACATTGATACACTTTGAGAGAATATATATGCCTCATTAAAACCTTTACTAGAAAAACCCTGTGGGAAAAAATCTAGTATAGGAAAAAGAGTACATTGCTCTCATAATTTTTTTATATGGAGTATAATAATATTAGGATTGCATCTTTAAAAACTTTGCTAGGCAAATCCAGTGGGATCAAACCAATAGCGAAAGGAAATGGTCCAATACACTAATCAACCTTGATAAAGAGTTTTAATATTGTTAGAATTGCCTCATTAAAAATCTTTGCAAAGAAAACCCAATGGGATAAAACCATAGCAAAGGGAAAAAGAGTGCAATACACTAACCAATAACTCATTTTGATTCTCCCCCTCATGTTCATATGGGCGAGACATTTTATGCATTTTGTTGCACATGGACATCATTTTTTATAAGAACCATTTAATGCTGAAGCATACGATTGTCGCTCTTTTGTATATAGTACTTGCATCAAGTAATTGATTTATAACTTTGTTACTACTGAATGATCCTTTGAACTTCGAGTTCATATTAATTTAAACATGGATCGTAATGCAACAAATTTAATGCGATTCGATGCGTTTCAAGCAATTTCACGCCATTCTTTTTGAATTGGCTTATATCTCCCCCTAATGGTCGGAAAACTGCCTCATTAAAGTGACAATTAGCAAAACTTTCTATAAATAATTTCCCTATTAGGGATTCAAGGCATCTTATAATATGATTAATGGAGAGTAAATCAATATAAGTCTCCTATTGATTTGCCTTGAGATAATCACCAGCTGAAAAAAATCCAGTTCGATAAAGGATGTCCGTGCGAATTTATGATATTTTCGCATTATTGATGATTATGGATAATCAAATAGATCTTTCGACATTATGAATGTCATTTGATTTATGACGACATTCGTTTTAATGTGTCTTATATATTCCATAAGTTAAAGCTGGGAATATTATACTCAGATTAAATCATATGAATAAATTTTCTATTATTCTGAGTACACTTCTTCTGAACAAGACATTAACAATAAAATTGTTATATTAGATATTGCGTAAACATTAGCCTCCGCTAAGTTCGAATTCGAAAAATATTCACTTTTATATTATGATGTATATGCATGTAGCACGATACATAAGACGTAAACTCATCGCCCATATTTAGGTCACGATTTAAACACATCTCGATGTGCTTGTTTTATCGAGCCATTTTCAATGATAAAATTCATAATATTTTGCCTTTGATTTTGAAGGCATGGTAAATGTCACAAAAATATTCGGGTATATATATGACAATATTTAGGCAAAATAGCCTTTCATATATGACCAAAAAAATGTCACAATTATGAGCTCTCATTGTCAATAATTATTTACCCTTTGTAGTGGTGCACCACATTTGTTCCAATTTTTGGTGAAATTGTCAATACGACATTTACCTGATATTTTCAGCTTTTCCACGTCCATAAATTTATTATTGCGATCATGATCATTATATGCAACATATGCTTCTTAATTTGAAGCTGAACTAATTGGACGGGAGCGATATTATATTTATGATATCTCATTATTTCACTCAGCTACCATGAGACAAGAAATCAATCCTTAATATTTATTGGATTGACGTGCACACTCGATATCTGTTGCACCAATAAATCGAGGCGCGTCACGTGACCATATTTTTATTGTCTCATCAGTCATATTTCTACATAGCCTCAACATAGAGGTAATTAAAATTGTGAAATTATAATTAATATTTGACTAATTAAATTTTGTAGCATGAGACACGGCCGCTCATTTTGAGCTTTTGGAACATTACCCTTTTGGTATGTATATATATAACTCCATAAGGTGAAGAGATATATAAAGTGAAATATTCACTTTTCAAATCTCTAAAGAGAAATTGGCGAATGATTATGTGTAACACACAGTTTTGCATATATGCTTTATTCACAATTGTAGTATCTAATTGTCATGACAAGTAATCCTTGTCGGTAATATAATAAGACAACAAGTTCAACTATGGTTGAATAATATTTTAAAAATAAATTTAACATAAAATAGTTTTTCCATTTTTATGTAAAAACATAACATATGATTAAATATATGTTCACAACTTGATTTATTAATAAACGAAATATACTATTCGTACGAGTTGGTGGGACAACCTCCAGGTTGGGTGGCGAGACATAGTCTACTTAATACCATACCTCCTCGAACGGGATAACCCGTCTCCCTTTCAATGTTTAGCTTTACCGGGGACGAGGCTTACCCACTATCAACTCAAACTTATAACATTATTTGTATTATAAAATCAAGAATAGAACAATAACTAATCGTTTGTAGTTTTAAGAGAAAAATTATATGTCACACATTGAATTTTGATTTCTGATGTAGAAGATCGTACAAGACGCAACTACAGAGCATACTTTCGCAATCGGTGACGTTATAATGCATAATATATGAATAAAGTATGCGTATATAAGTGATGCATGTAAAAAAAGGAAGCAACCATGATAATATAGAAATAAATCGAGAACTTATTTAAATAACAAAATTTATACCTTCCTAGCTTCGTCTCCTTAACAAGCATTCTTGAACTTCAAGATCTCCTTAATGTTAGAGCAAGCTCGTGCTGATAACGTGTTGTAAATTAAGTTGGAACTTGGTAAGAACTAGAGAAGAAAAATAGAAGACTAAGAACTTCTACTACTACAAACTACTACTACAAAGGAGAAGAGAAGAAATGAAATAGTTGGAATGAGAAGTTTTCATTCAACTTGGTGTGTGAATTACAATGGGGTTGACACCCTTTATATAGGTCATTTGGTGATGATGATAATTGTACTTATACAATGTGTACAAGTTATACATACACCACAAGTCATACAACACATCACAAGCAACATAGACAATACATGGAAGAGTTGGTGTACATTGGAGAAGATTACAAGTTACATGACAATACATGGATAAGTGATTATATATTGGAGTTGAATACAAGTTATGTAGAGTGTACAAGTTACATTCGATGTAGAAATCATGCTTGATGTTACAATTCAATGTGAGAGTCATGCTTGACAATGTGATCATTCATAAGCTTGGTTAAAAGGTCATCCAATTTACAATACATTTAATAATTATAATAGATTACAAATCTATATAACCTTAAAATCTGAGACGTAGCGCAGAGAGGGTGAGGAAAAAGGGTTGTGCGGTTAGAGACCTATAGATGCAGGCGAAGTGAGAGTTTAACAGATGTAGATCTAAATATCAGTTTTTTTTTTTTTGGTAAAAAACAGTAGAAAAAAATTTCTATTTGACGAACCAGCCGAAACAACAAACCCCTTCAATGGCAGTTTTCCATTTTTTTTTTTTTTTTTTTGGTAAACAACGAACACCTTCAATGGCAATTTTCCCTTTTTTTGGTAAACAACGAACCCCTTCAACAAACCAGCCAATTACTTAAGTTTCATATATATGGACAAACTTATGTAAAGCCAATCACACTGACATGTGGCACTGGAATTCAATATTCATGTCAAGATCGAGAATATATCGGTGCGGCAACATCACTTAAAGGTAGAGCTTCTGGAATGCAATATGCATTTGCATGCATTGCGGTAATTAAAGAATTACTTATATCCCACGTCATTAACACACATAGGCTGCTATGAACCTTTATGCACTAATTTGTCACTTAAGATAATTAATTTTCTCACTTTAATATACATGTATGCAGAGATCCAAGACGGGGCGGCCGCTACTACGAGAGTTACAGTGAGTCCCTTAATGCTGGTGGAAAAGTAAGAATTATATCTAGATTAATATATAATATTTTTTTCTACACTTAATTTTTAAAAAAACTCGATAAGAAAAATAATACCTCTTAATCATGTCTTTCAGGACAGGGATGTCAAGATTAATATACATCTTAGAAGCACTTGTTGTGGAGAGTCAAGTTTGACCTTTGAAGATTTTTACAAAGGGTTTATGTGACAATCACAATGACAGGTGAAGTGTCACTGCCACAAATAGAGACATCAAAAGTATGCCCTGTATTGCTTCATAGAGTAATCTTCATCCTATTAAATCTGCAAAATTTATATGAAGGGTTCGGTTAAAAACAAATTATGAAAAACAACACATATTTACAACCCATACATAAACCATGCTTACCTATTTTGATCTTGATTTGGATGTCTCTTTTTTGCTTACTGCCATTGGATCCTACTGTCTCCATGTCTCTTATGTTTGTTAAACAACCCATTATGTCTACAAACATATAGAATGTAAATGATTAGTACTAACAATTACAAAATATTGATAACTAATTAATAATTGGAAAAAAACATATCGGGAAATTAATTTTAACCTGTCGGAAATTTATAATTGTTGACCCTATCTTCAAGGATATCATCAAAAAACTCAAACTTGTGCTTGGGAATCCTTACAATGTCATCAAGACGTATAACATTAGTTGTATGCATGAAATATATCATGTGCTAATTAGCGACAGGATGGTACAGTTTGGTTCTCAAGCTACCTATAAAATTCCTTATCAAATAGAATCCTCCCTTTTCAAGTAGCGGCTTGTATTTGCGCACTTGATGTTTTCGAATTATGGAATGGATAAAAGTATCCTGAAATACTATATAAAAATATGAATATTATGAAATCCAAACTAAGAAAATCTCCAATATTCATCAAAGAGTATAGTAACAATAAAAAACTCGAGTAAAAAAAAAATACTTACGTCTTCATCAAAGAGTATTTAATCAAGACTAATATGATCTCCACTATTCATGTTCGTTGAATCCCAAAGCCGACAGTCTTACTCGTATTTCAATATTCTCGTTCGAAGGATTCAGTTAAAAAACTTTTGTGCAAGTCCCCATCTTGTAAGTTGTGTGATTTTAGGAAAGAAAATACTTGCTTAAGAAATAGAAAAGAATATATTTGTGTTCAAGGTGGGAATGTTTGAGCAAAAGTGGTGGGAACGTGATTTATCGTATTCAATTTTGTTGTCACTATAATTAAAAGGTTCTCAATCATTTCTTTTGATAATTTAATGGTAGATGTGACGGCCCCTCTCCTAATCTAGGGCACCGCCCGGCCTAATCCCGTAATTAAGCCCTAATCATATTCACGCAGGACTTAACTACGTATAAGTCAGCCTTTTCTAATTAAACCTTTTATTAAATGAATTTATTAGCGGAAGTCTTATTGATTATGTGAAAGCCATTTATAATATCCTAAGTGTGGAAAGCCAAGAAATGCCATCATATATATATATATATAGTCTTCAAAATTCATTGAAAGGATAAAATGGTCTAAGTCAAGTCGGGGAACTAACGCTCAACCCAATACACAACCCCAAAAAGTATCCGAAAGACATATATAAACTATACGATCAAAATATCAAAAGAAGACCTACAATCAATGCAGTGACGCGCCGAGGGCTCAGGGATAATCGCCGATCTTCTCTTTGCCAGGCCTGCTAGTAGACGACTCTACACCCACCATCATAAAAAGGACGGTGAGTACAAGAATAAAACAGTAATCCCCGATGACAAGTTTAATTTGCATTTCCAAATATTCAAATGATATTTAAAAGCATATAAATTGGAAAACTAAAAAATAAACCATATGCGAGTAAATACCAGAGTTAAACAAGTGATACTGACACTAGGCTAAGTAGTAGTGATTTAGGTCCGGTCGGCAGTGAAACGTGTCACCCCGACCCAATAATCATATAGCACAAAGGACTCTAACCCAAGTGTTACCAGGGACTCTAACCCCGGTGTGTAGACAACCTCAGGGACTCTAAACCCGAGTGTCATACAATGTCAGGTAACGTGTGCCGACATCCCCAGGGACTCTAACCCCGTGATTCGCGCACACCTCGATCAAGTACGAGACCTAAATGCAACAACTACTTTTAAAATTTTCAAGAAATACCAAGTATGGATTGTTAAGGCATAGACACATCTACACACCTAAACAAATAATGAATACAAATCCTCTTAACCATTTATAAGATATTCACTAGCCTAATAGCATGCTATTTATAATTCAATTCACATTTAAAACAACAAGAATAGACATAGCATGGAATGAAATCAATGAATTAAATCAAATAAATGGATATCATGCAAACTAGACTCATCAAATGAGCATAGACACAAAGAATCACATGATATAAGAGTACAAAGGTAAATAGTCAAAAGGACTATGCAAGGACAACAATTTATAGGAATGAAATGCCAAGTAAAATTGTCAATGGGTATACTCACCACAACAAAGTAACTTCCTAGCTTTACTGGCCTTCGCTCTCCCGTGCCCTTTTCTTAGGTTCTTGAGTTTGGTGTCTCATTAGTTCAAATAGTGAATTTAAGCTCAATTTAGTGTGTTTATTATGTATTCAAATTGGTTCAATAGACTTTAAATCAATTATCCTAAATCAGCCCCTAAAGACTAAATTAAGTTTCAATTTTAGTCCTACATCTTAATGCACTTTTAGGTATGAAATGTTCCAAATATTGAATTCCTCCATCATTAAAATTATTGTTGATCTCTATCTTATTTTTGTAGAAAAGTTTAGTTTTCAGAATTATGATTTAAACTGAAAGAGATATCATGATTTTACTAAACATAGGTCCTATTGAAATTTAATCCGACCAACAGATTTAGAAAATCTATTTCTCCCAATCTATAGTTCTTAAAAATGCGAATTTTGGTCACAAGGCATAGAATATATTCAAATACAACATACTAAAATATTAGCTTATTTGGATAGGTGGTCAGGGAGTTATACCCTTAACAAATCTAGTTTCAAAACTGTCCTTTATAATTCCAACACCTATTTGAAGAGCATGTTTGGAATGAAAACATTCAAATCAGAATACCTTCAGTTAAGCAAAAATGTTTCCCTCTATATGAACTTTCAAATGCCACTGGTGTGGTTGAATTTGGATCTTACATGTTCAGATTATGACTAAATTACCCAGGTTGATTCGTAATACAACATGCAGAATTCCAGTTTTGATGTTGCAACTTCAGAAATTCATATCTTTATGATTTCAACACCAAATTAAGAACTTCAATATAGCTGGGATATCAGCTTGAAATGAGGAATCTAAATATATAAATCAACCGCAGATATTCAATGATCTACTATATGAAATTTGCCTAAACCAGAACTTGTTCAAATTTCAACTCAAAATATGTGTACCTAGTTGATGTAGCTTGAGGATTTCTCACAAACTCCCATGGATTCCTTCAAAACCTTGATGATTCATTCCTCTCCAGCAATCCCTTCTTCTTCTTCCTCTCTCTTTTTGTCCATGTGTGTGTGTGTGTTGGAGGGGGTGTAGGTGTAGGTGTGTGGATGGCCACATGGTATGCAATTTGTACAAGTGTAATTTTGGACAAGTATGGTGTATTTTTTTTTTTTTTTTGGACAAGTGTTGCTGTTGAGTTTGGCTTATATAGACAAGTGTTGTCGATTTTGTGTCTTGACACCAAATGTGACACAGCTAAGACACTCGCCCGTGTTTTCGGGCGTTTCGACGTCCGGTTTCGCGTCCGAACTGTGACATTCGCGTACTGCCGCGTTGTTAGTCACCCAATATCTATTCCATATTATTTACTTGACAAATTTTTATTCAATTTGTGTGTTTTCGTTTCCCCGACCTAATATTCGGTCGCGTCACTACCCGGTACCTGAGTCGACACGCATAACGAGGCATGTCGCCGCTCTCGTCTCGATGTCTAAAACCATGCAAAATGACTTAGTAAGTCTACACAATACATAACACTAGGCATACATCAATACAAAATATCATATACCTCGGCCACGTGCCTCGGTCGGTGTACGTATCACAGTGTGGGTCCCACGTTAAATGTCGGTGATCATGATTAAGGAAATTAAAACAAGGTTAGAGATTTGGGCCGTGACAAATATTCCCAACAAAATGAGAGTTTCGTCCTCGAAATTAAATTTAAGTTACGGTTCTACCTGACTCGAACAGGTACGGGAATCTATCTCGCATGTAGTTCTCCCGCTCAGGTCGATCTGACTCAAGTCAACCGTCGATCGCACGTTTGCCTTCGACTCTGCTAGTCGAAGCATCAAAATGTGGAACACAGGATGGACCCCTGACATCTGTGGAGGTAATTCAAGCTCGTATGCCACTCTCCCGACCCGTTTATTAATCATAAAAGGCCCGATGTACCTCGGTGCAAGCTTGCCTTTCACCCTAAATCTCTGAATACCCTTCCGTGGGGAAACCTTAAATAGATAAAGGCTCCCTCGGAATACGCGAGATCACCACGATACTTATCTGCATATCTATTCTATCTCTCCTGTGCTCCTCTGAGTCTCTGACGGATCAGTTTGACCTTTTCCGTGTGGTCAACAACAATTTCAGGCCCCACTATCTCTCAGTCCTCTGGCTCAGCCCAACACGATGGCGAGCGACACGGTCTGCCGTAGAAAGCCTCAAACGGCGCCATCTCAATGCTAGCCTGATAACTGTTGTTATAACTGAACTCACATAACGGTAGGTACTCCGCCTAAAATCCACCAAACTCCAACACACATGCCCGCAACATGTCCTCGAGAACCTGAATCAATCTCGCAATCTGCCCGTCGGTCTGAGGGTGGAAAGTCGTACTGAACTGTAGGCACGTACCGTACTGCTCTTGCATACTCCGCCACATCCTGAACGTATACGAAACATCTCGATCTGACGTGATCGTTAATGGTACCCCGCGCAGCCTGATAATCTCTCTCTCGAACAGTACGCTCAGCTGATCGAACGTGTAATGCAATGCAACTCGCAGGAAATGAGCAGACTTCATCAGTCTGTCAGCTATAACTCAGATTGAATCATGTCTCATCGCGGTCCTCGACAATCCTCTGACAAAATCCATAAAGATGTCTTCCCGCTTCCATCGGGGAATGGGAAACGGTTGTAGAAATCCCTCGGGTCTGCGATGCTCGGACTTCACTTGCTGACAGATACCATAGTTCTTGATGAATATAGACACGTCTGCCTTCATCCCAAGCCACCAAAAATGTCTCCTCATGTCGTGGTACATCTTAGTCCTGCCTGGATGTACGGTAAATCTGGAACAGTGCAACTCCTGGAGGATCTCATCTCTCAACTCCGGTACCTCCGACATAGATCTGTCGTCTCTACCCAATTTGTACACTCTGCATTCTGCGCTAACTCGCTGACTCTCGAGTATAACCGGTCGGTCTTCTAACCCTCTGACACTCGCTGTGTAGACACGGTCTATAGTCTCATTTATGCACTAATCATCACCTAAGTATCGGTAGGAATTTTTGTCCAACATGTTGTCGTCGCTGCCTCGAGTAATCCATACTCATACATCATGTGACATCTGACCACCTCAGCATCTCTACTCGGGCTCCTACTCAGCTAATCTGCGACTACGTTCTCTTTTCCTGGGTGATACTCTAAGAAAAGTCGTAGTCCTTCAAGAACTCCAACTATCTACGATGTAGTCGATGCATAGTCTCAAACTGTCATCATTCTTCTTCACAAACAGAATCGGTGCTCCCCACGGTGACATCGAAGGTGTGATGAACCCCTTCTCCCCCAAATCTGGGTCCTTAACTCTCCGCTACTGTGTACAACGCTACCTAGAGTCTCCATCTCTCCACTAGATGTAAGCCGAATTCTCGTAGTGCTGAGTCACGTGGACGGGGTATTGTAGTAGTAGCTATGGTGACGGGGCGATTAAAACCAGTGCAGTCATCTGCGCTGACATGTAAGCGATGAAATCGACGATCTGTCACTCCTGAGCGGTCGTCCGATCAGACATCCTCTAAAAAATGTCAACATATATGGTGGGAGGCTGACTGCCGCTAGCTCCAGGGTCTCCGACCTCGCGCAAATCCCTTATCGGTATCTTCAGGCGGATAGCGAACGCGAATCAGCTACTACGTGGCATAACGCATATACACATATAGAAACTAACACGTACATATAAGAAATTTCCATCTCACCTTCACTCAATTCCCAACAAAAATTTCATAGCCAAGGATCATCTAGTTTCCACTTCTAAGGTTTGTGTTTTATTTGAGTTCGTGTTTTTCTTCTTTCTCCCTAAGGTTCGAACACCTAGGCTCTGATACCAACTGTAACGTTGGTATCACAATGTCTTAAGCCATTAAACTTTCCCCTAGGTTCGCCTGAACCTAAGCTTTGATACCAACTGTGACGTCCCCTCTCCTAATCTAGGGCACCGCCTGGCCTAATCCCTTAATTAAGCCCTAATCATATTCACGCAGGACTTAACTTCGTATTAGTCAGCCTTTTCTAATTAAGCCTTTTATTAAATGAATTTATTAGCGGAAGTCTTATTGATTTTGCGGAAGCCATTTATAATATCCTAAGTGTGGAAAGCCAAGAAATGCCATCACATATATATATATAGTCTTCAAAATTCATTGAAAGGATAAAATGGTCTGAGTCAAGTCGGGGAACTAACGCTCAACCCAATACACAACCCCAAAAAGTATTTGAAAGACATATATAAACTATACAATCAAAATATCAAAAGAAGACCTACAATCGATGCAGTGACGCGTCGCGAGCTCAAGGATAATCGGCGATCTTTTCTTTACCCGGCCTGCTAGTAGACGACTCTGCACCCACCGTCATAAAAAGGACGGTGAGTACAAGAATAAAATATTAATCCCCGATAACAAGTTTAATTTGCATTTCCAAATATTCAAATGGTATTTAAAAGCATATAAATTGGAAAACTGAAAAATAAACCATATGCGAGTAAATACCAGAGTTAAACAGGTGATACTGACACTAGGTTAAGTAGTAGTGATTTAGGTCCGGTCGGCAGTGAAACGTATCACCCCGACCCAATAATCATATAGCACAAGGGACTCTAACCCAAGTGTTACCAGGGACTCTAACCCCGATGTGTAGACCACCTAAGGGACTCTAACCCCGAGTGTCATACAATGTCAGGTAACGTGTGCCGACATCCCCAGGGACTCTAACCCCGTGATTCGCGCACACCTCGATCAAGTACGAGACCTAAATGCAACAACTACTTTTTAAATTTTCAAGAAATACCAAGTATGGATTGTTAAGGCATAGGCACATCTACACACCTAAACAAATAATGAATACAAATCCTCTTAACCATTTATAAGATATTCACTAACCAATAGCATGCTATTTATCATTCAATTCACATTTAAAACAACAAGAATAGACATAGCATGGAATGAAATCAATTAATTAAATCAAATAAATGGATATCATTCAAACTAGACTGATCAAATGAGCATAGACACAAAGAATCACATGATATAAGAGTACAAAGGTAAATAGTCAAAAGGACTATGCAAGGACAACAATTTATAGGAATGAAATGCCAAGTAAAATTGTCAATGGGTATACTCACCACAACAAAGTAACTTCCTAGCTTTACTGTCCTTCGCTCTCCCGTGCCCTTTTCTTAGGTTCCTGAGTTTGGTGTCTCATTAGTTCAAATAGTGAATTTAAGCTCAATTTAGTGTGTTTATTATGTATTCAAATTGGTTCAATAGACTTTAAATCAATCATCCTAAATCAGCCCCTAAAGACTAAATTAAGTTTCAATTTCAGTCCTACATCTTAATGCACTTTTAGGTATGAAATGGTCCAAATATTGAATTCCTCCATCATTACAATTATTGTTGATCTCTCTCTTACCTTTCTAGAAAAGTTTAGTTTTCAGAATTATGATTTAAACTGAAAGAGATATCATGATTTTACTAAACATAGGTTTGATTGAAATTTAATCCGACCAGCAGATTTAAATATCTATTTCTCCCAATCTATAGTTCCTAAAAATGTGTGTTTTGGTCACAAGGCATAAAATATATTAAAATACAACATACTAAATGATTAGCTTATTTGGATAAGTGGTCAGGGAGTTATACCCTTAACAAATCTCATTTCAAAACTGTCCTTTATAATTCCAGCACCTATTTGTAGAGCATGTTTGGAATGAAAACATTCAAATCAGAATACCTTCGGTTAAGCAAAGTTGTTCCCCTATATATGAACCTTCAAATGCCACTGATGTGGTTGAATTTTGATCTTACATGTTCAGATTATGACTAAATTACCCAGGTTGATTCGTAATACAACATGCAGAATTCTAGTTTTGATGTTGCAACTTCAGAAATTCATATCTTTATGATTTCAACACCAAATTAAGAACTTCAATATAGCTGGGTTATCAGCTTGAAATGAGGAATCTAAATATATAAATCAACTGCAGATATTCAATGATCTACTATATGAAATTTGCCTAAACCAGAACTTGTTCAAATTTCAACTCAAAATGTGTACCTAGTTGATGTAGCTTGAGGATTTCTCACAAACTCCCATGGAGTCCTTCAAAACCTTGATGATTCATTCCTCTCCAGCAATCCCTTCTTCTTCTTCCTCTCTCTTTTTGTCTATGTGTGTGTGTGTGTGTGTGTGTGTGTGTTGGAGGGGGTGTAGGTGTAGGTGGGTGGATGGCCACATGGTATGCAATTTGTACAAGTGTAATTTTGGACAAGAGTGGTGTATTTTTATTTTTATTTTTTTTGGACAAGTGTTGCTGTTGAGTTTGGCTTATATAGACAAGTGTTGTTGATTTTGTGTCTTGACATCAAATGTGACACAGCTAAGACACTCGCCCGTGTTTTCGGGCATTTCGACGCCCGGTTTCGCGTCTGAACTGTGACATCCGCGTACTGCCGCGTCGTTAGTCACCCAATATCTATTCCATATTATTTACTTGACAAATTCTTATTCAATTTGTGTGTTTTCTTTTTCCGACCTAACATTCGGTCACGTCACTACCCGGTACTCGAGTCGACACGCAAAACGAGACATGTCGCCGCTCTCGTCTCGACGTCTACAACCGTACAAAATGACTTAGTAAGTCTGCACAATACATAACACTAGGCGTACATCAATACAAAGATATCATATACCTCGGCCACGTGCATCGGTCGGTGTATGTATCACAGTGTGGGTCCCACGTCAAAGGTCGGTGATCCTGATTAAGGAAATTAAAATGGGGTTAAAGATTTGGGCCGTGACAGTAGAGATAGTTTGGATGTGATTTTAATTGAATAGTAGAAAATCAAATCGTTTCGTTTTTTTTTTTTTTTTTTTTTTTGTTACAAAACCAAATCATTTCTTTATGAATATATTGTAACCGTAATTAAATCAATGAATGTGAACCATCTTCATCAACGTCCCGTTGTATTGGAAAGTAGATATTAATTTGTAATTGCTATATATAGATTTTTATTACTATATATGTGGCATTTACTATGCATGCACCTGAACCATCTTCATATAAAAACGTCCCCACATAATTACCATATATATGGTACGTTTTATATATTATTATTACTGTTGTGAATTGAGTTGAGACTTGCTAAAAACTAGAGAAGGAAAATAGAAGACTAAGAACTTCTACTACTACAAACTACTACTACAAAGGAGAAGAGAAGAAATGAGATAGTTGGAATGAGAAGTTTTCATTCAACTTGGTGTGTTTTTACAATGAGGTTGACACCCTTTATATAGGCCATTTGGTGATGATGATAAATGTACTTTATACAATGTGTACAAGTAACACATATACCCCATGTTATACAACACATTACAATTAATTTGACAATACATGGAAGAGTTGGTGTACATTGGAAATGGTTACAAGTTACATGACAATACATAGACAAGTGGAGGTACTATTAAGTAAGAAATACAAGTTACATGACTACACAATATGTTGGTGTACATGTATGGTCATCCATATTCCACAACACTCCCCTTTGGATGAAACTTGCTTAGAGATTGTGCATCGTTAAAACTTCTACTGAGAAAAACCCTGTGGAAAAAATATAGTAAAAGAAAAAGAGTACACTATTCTCATAAATATTAAGATGGGTATAATATTGTTAAGATTGCCTCATTAAAAACCTTGCTAGGAAAACTCAATGGGATAAAATCATAGCTAAGGGAAAAAAAGTGCAATATACTAATCAATAACTCCCCCTCATGTGAACTTGGGTGAAACTTATTCAGTTTCTTTACTTGTAATGTCTTTAAGTTTACGCAATCCAATACCATATGTAAGCCTTTTAAATGTCGTAGTTGGTAAGGCTTTTGTGAATAAATCAGCAAGATTATCACTCGATCGGATTTGCTTGACATCAATTTCACCATTCTTCTGAAGCTCATGCGCATAAAAGAATTTTGGTGAGATATGTTTTGTTCTGTCCCCTTTTATGAATCCTTCACTTAATTGTGCAATACATGTTGCATTATCTTCATATAATATGGTTGGAAAATCTTTTATTGAAGGCAGTCATGATTCTTGAATATGTTCAATCATGTTTCTCAACCATATACATTCACGACTTGCTTCATGAATTGCAAGTACTTCAGAATGATTGGAAGAAGTAGCAACCATAGTTTGCTTTACCGACTTCCATGATACAACAGTATTACCGCAGGTGAATACATATTCCGTTTGAGAACTAGCCTTGTGGGGATCAGATAAAAATTCAGCATCAGCATAACCTTGGAGGTTCAATTTTACCCCTCTCGAGTAAGATAAACCCATGTCACTTGTTCCTCGAAGATATCAGAAAATATGTTTAACACCATTCCAATGTCTTCGAGTTGGTAAAGAGTTGTATCTTGCAAGTAGGTTGACAACAAAAACAATGTCAGGTCTTGTACAATTTGCAAGATACATAAGTGCACCAATTGCACTTAAATATGGTACCTCCGGACCAATTAGCTCTTCATTACTTTCATGAGGTCGAAATGGATCCTTATCCACTTCAAGTGATCTGACAACCATTGGAGAGCTCAATGGATGTGTCTTGTCCATATAAAATCTTTTTAATATTTTTTCAATATAATTTGATTGATGGACAAGTACTCCACTTGAAAAATGTTCAATTTGCAAACCAAGACAAAGTCTTGTTTTTCCAAGTTCTTTCATCTCGAATTCCTTTTTCAAGTATTCGGATGTTCTAACGATATCGTCATGGTTTCCCACTATATTTAAATCATCAACATATACAGCAATAATCACAAATCCTGTTGATGATCTTTTAATGAAGACACATGGGCAAAGCGGATTATTTACATATCCTTCTTTCAGTAAATAATCACTAAGGCGTTTGTATCACATTCGTTCGGATTGTTTCAATCCGTACAAAGACCTTTATAATTTTATAGAATGCATGTTATGAGGTTTTAATTTTATTTCTTCGGATATTACAAATCCTTCAGGGATTTTCATATATATATATATATCTCACTGTCTAGGGATCCGTACAGATATGTTGTAACGACGTCCATTAAATGCATATCAAGCCCTTCAGAAACTGCAAGGCTTATCAAGAACCGAAATGCGATTGCATCTATAACAGGAGAATATGTTTCGTCATAATCGATGTCAGGTCTTTGTGAGAAACCTTGAGCTACAAGTCTTGTTTTGTACCTTATAACTTCATTTTTTTTCTTTTCTCTTTCGTACAAATACCCATTTATATCCAACAGGTTTTACGCCATCTAGCGTTTGAACAATCGGTCCAAAAACCTCTTGTTTCCTTAACGAGTTTAACTCTGCTTGGATAGCCTCTTGCCATTTTTGTCAATCAGGTCTTTTTCTACATTTGTCCACTGATCGTGGTTTTGGATCATCATCATTTTCACATATTTCAAAGGACACATTGAAAGCAAATATATCATCAGGAACAATTTCATTTCTATCCCAAATCTTACCAGAGTTTAAATAATTTATTGAGATCTCATTATTTTCATCTTTTTCCTCTTTTTTTAGAGGTAGTTGGTCCTCGTCAGAATCAACATTTTCTGACAAATCCTTATCAAAGGATTCTTGTGCTTTCTCAAGAGTATTTTGATTTGTATTTAATTTTACTCCCATTTTCCTCTTTCGAGGAATTGTATCCTTTGAACCAACTGGTCTTCCACGCTTTAAGCGTTTCGTTGGTTCTTGTGCATTTTGTTGCACAGAGACATCAATTCTTGCAGGAGCATTTACAGCTGGAATATGTGATTTTGTCACTTGTTTTGCATCATTAAATGCATAAGGTAATTGATTTGCGATTTGTTGCAAATGAATGATCTTTTGAACTTCAAGTTTACACTGATTTGTGCGTAGATCATAATGTGATAAAGTTGATGCATTCCAAGCAATTTCACACAATTCCTTTTGAATTGGCTTCTTATCTCCCCCTAATGGTGGAAAAATTGCTTCATCAAAGTGACAATCAGCAAAACGTGCAGTAAATAAATCCCCTGTTAAGGGCTCAAGGTATCTTATAATGGACGATGAGTTAAATCCAACATAAATCCCAAGTTTTCGTTGTGGACCCATCTTAGTTCTATTGGGAGGTGGTATAGGAACATACACTGCACAACCAAAAATTCTCAAGTGTGAAATATTTGGTTGTTGACCTAAAATGAGTTGCATGTGTGAATGTTCATGGTATGCAGTAGGCCTATAATGAATGATAGATGCTGCATGTCCCCAAACTGAAGTTGATAACTTAGTTCTCATGATTAAAGGTCTGGCAATTAATTGAATGCGTTTAATCAAAGATTTTGTCAAACCATTCTGGGTATGTACGTGTGGAACAGAATGTTCAATGGTAATTCCTATAGACATGCAAGAATTTTTAAATGCTTGAGATTGAAATTCTCCGGCATTATCAAGACGGATGGTGTTGATTGGGTTGTCAGGGAATTGTGCTCTTAATTTAATGATTTGTGCTAAAAGTCTAGCAAATGCAACATTGCGGGTTGAAAGCAAACAAACATGTGACCACCTAGTTGATGCATCTATCAAAACCTAAATGGTCCACAGTGAGGATGAATAGGTCCACATATGTCTCCCTGAATGCGTTCTAAGAAAACTGGAGATTCTACAACAATTTTACTTGGTGACGGTTTAACTATCAATTTACCTTGAGAACAACTAGCACAATTATAATCACCAGCTGAAAATATTTTGTGACTCCTTAAAGGATGTCCATGCGAATTATTAATTATTCTTCGCATCATTGATGATCTTGGATGACCAAGCCGATCATGCCATAAAATGAATGTCTTTGGATCATTAATTTTCTTATTTAAGACGACATTCGTTTCGACATGCCTTATGTGAGTAAAATATAATCCAGAGGATAAAGCTGGGAATTTTTCTAACACTACTTTTTTCCCATTTGAAACCAATGTGACATAGAGAAACTCTCTATTATTCTCGTTCACGGATTTCAATGTGATATCCATTTTGTCGAATATCTTTAAAACTGAGTAAATTTCTTCTTGATTTCTCAGAGTATAAGGCATTGTCAACATAAATTGTTGTTCCCCCAGGAAACATAATATTTGCTCTTCCAGAGCCAGTAATGCCAAATATTGTTTGAACATTAGCCTAAGCTAAGTTCAAATTGGAGAAATATTCTCTATTTTAAAGGATTGTGTGCGTAGTAGCACAGTCAGCAAGACATATATCGCTCTTATTTGATTCATGATTTGAACACATGATTTGTTGATCCATCTGGACAAATAATGTTTGGCAAATTAGAAAAGAGTCATATTTCATTGATAAAATTCATAATATTTTGCCTTTGATTTTGAAGGCATGGTAAAGGTCACAAAAATATTCGGGTATATATATGACAATATTTAGGCAAAATAGCCTTTCATATATGATCAAAAAAATGTCACAATTATGAGCGCTCATAGTCAATAATTATTTACCCTTTGTAGTGGTGCACCACTTTTATTCCACTTTTTGGTGGAATTGTCAATACGACCTTTCCCTGATATTTTCGCTTTTTCCACGTCCATAAATTTATTATTATGATCATGAACATATGCTTCTTAATTTGAAGTTGAACTAATTGGACGGGAGAGATATTATATTTTTAATATCTCATTATTTTACTGAGCTACCATGAGACAGGAAATCAATCCTTAATATTTATTGGATTGATATGTGCACTCGATATTTGTTGCAGCAATAAATCGAGGCGGGCCATGTGACCTTATTTTTATTGTCTCATCAGTCATATTTCCATGTAGCCTCAACTTAGAGGTAATTAAAATTGTGGAATTATAATTAATATTTGACTGATTAAATTTTGTAGATTGAGACTCAACCGCTCTTTTTGAGCTTTTGGAGTAGTACCTTCTTTGGTATTTATATATTTATAACTCTATAGGGTGAAAAGATATATGTAATATTCACTTTTGAAATCTCTAAAGAGATATTGGCAAATTATTGTGTACAACATACAGCCTTGCATAGATGCAAGCTTTTTTCATAATTTGTAATATCTAATTATCATGACAAGAATTATAATAAGGTAACAAATCCAACTATGGTTTATTAATATTTTGAAAGTAAATATAATATAAAATAATTCTCTTTTCTTTTATGTAAAAAAAATATAACATATGATTAAGTATATGTTCACAACTTGATTCATTAGCAATCAAATGTACTATTCGTATGAGTTGGTGGGACAACCTCCAGGTTGGGTGGCGAGACTAAGTTTGCTTAATACCATGCCTCCTCGAACGGGATAACCCGTCTCCCTTTCAATGTTTAGCTTTACCAGGGACAAGGCTTACCCGCTATCAACTCAAACTTATAGCATTATTTGTATTATAAAATCAAGAATAGAACAATAACAAATCGTTTGTAGTTTTAAGAGAAAACTAGTTATGTCACATATTGACTTTTGATTTCTGATGTAGAAGATCGTACAAGACGCAACTACAAAGCATACTTTCGCAGTCGTTTACGTTATAATGTATAGTATATGAATAAAGTATGCATATAGAAGTGATGCATGTAATAAAAGGAAGCAACCATGACAATATAGGAATAATTTGAACTTATTTAAATAACAAAAGTTATACCTTCCTAGTTTTGTTTCCTTAACAAGCCTTCTTAAACTTCAAGATCTCCTTAATGTTATAGCAAGCTCGTGCTGATAACGTGTTGTGAATTGAGTTGAGACTTGCTAAGAACTAGAGAAGGAAAATAGAAGACTAAATAACCTCTACTACTACAAACTACTACTACAAAGGAGAAGAGAAGAAATGAGATAGTTAGAATGAGAAGTTTTCATTCAACTTGGTGTGTTTTTACAATGAGGTTGACACCCTTTATATAGGTCATTTGGTGATGATGATAAATGTACTTTATACAATGTGTACAAGTAACACATACACCCCATGTCATACAACACATTACAAGTAATTTGACAATACATGGAAGAGTTGGTGTACATTGGAAATGATTACAAGTTACATGACAATACATAAACAAGTGGAGGTACTATTAAGTAAGAAATACAAGTTACATGACTACACAATATGTTGGTGTACATGTATGGTCATCCATATTCTACAACAATTACTAATATCTATGGTACCATACTTATTATTTAATAAGTCAAACAACATCCTCATTACCTAATTTACAAATAGGCATTAAACGTCTCCATTACCTTCCTTACAAATAGGCATTAATTTGTAGAACCACGTGACATTTTTGAACCTTCTCCACTATTTTCTTCCTTAAACTTTTATATGGTAGGTATGTCTTACATGGTTAAGTTTGAAATGATATTACACCCCTATATGGTATTACAATATATTCATGGTACATTTTATATATCTATTAATATATGTATATAATCATGGTACGTTTTATATGGAAGGTATGTTTTATATGCATGGTACATTTGAGATGATAATTATTACTATATATTTGCAGTACATCTTATATGTATTGGACACTTTTATATGGTAGGTTTGAATTTTTTAACATTTTATATATATAGATATTTATTGGACACTCCCTATATGGTATTACAATATATTCATGGCACATTTCATAGATTTTATATATTTATGGTAGGTTTGAAATGATTTATTACTACTGTATATTTAGAGTGCGGCTATGTGTACCCTGGCTGTTTTTTAGGGCACCCCAATAATCGGGGCACCCAATCAATTTCTCAGGGCGCCCCATCAAGTTTTCCAAATTGCCTATTTGTTCAAAAATGAGCACCCCACCTGATCAAGACACCCCATTTGTCTCTCAAGGCACCCCAACTGTCTCGGTCCCATAAGTTCGAGAAATAACATGCAGTCTCGATTGCACATGTACGAACTATTCCTCCAGTACTAGTCTCGGTACCTAATGAACGTGACTAGTACCATAAAATACATATATATGGTTTCGGTTGCATTAGTCCGAGACTCATGCAAAAGTGTCGGTTAGATAGAACTAAGACCTTATGTATTGTTTTGGTCTTGTGGGATCGATCACTTCGCTTCCCCTTTATAGTTTGAAAAATGAAAAAAATACATAAAAATTAAGAAAAAAACTTTAACTTGTTCTGTCTACTTCTCACTCATTTTCTTAACAGTGATGCAAACATACCGAATCTAACAAATCCTACAATACAAATCGACATTATTGTCTCCTCCGAAATCGGTCAACTGAGTTCATTCAACTCTACGTATGTGCACGGATAAGGATCTATTGCACTTGTGAAAGAAAGATTGAAGGTGGGGTGCGCAGGAAAGAGAAGTTTTCGATTGTGAGTGAATTGCTGGGTTTGAGAGGGCATTTTTTAGATTTCCTTCCAAAATCAATTTACACAAAATTTTTGTTGGGTGCCCCGATCATTATGCAAGGTGCACATAGCCTGACTCTATATTTATGGTACATTTTATTATATATATATATAGATAATTATTAGACACCCCTACATGGTAGGTTTGAATTGAGTTGATGATGTGGCGCGTCAAGAAGAATAGAAAATGCAACATGTATACCCAAGGTCTTCCTTTATTCCCCATTGAGTTGAGTTGATGACGGGGCATATGAGTTGATGACATGGCGAGAAGGAAGATTGACAGGAAGCCATGTGGCACCCCAAGATCTTCATTTATATATATATATATATATATATATATATATATATATATTTGAGTTGAATTGAGTTGATGACGAGGCATATGAGTTGATGACGTGGTGAGAAGGAAGATTGAGAGGAAGCCATGTGGCACCCCAAGGTCTTCCTTTAATATAAAGAGCTGCAATTTAGACAACTACATATTAGTTTGCATATTTCCACTTGTAAGGATAAAAATCATGCAAGTTATAGTCAATTCGAGAAGAATAATGTATATATCATTAAGAAATGATGTCCTAAAATTGAATTAGACTTTCTAGGATGTGAGGAAGCTAAAATGAAGAACGATTGATCGAAATGTAGCGTGTGATACAACAACTAAGCAAACCATGCAAATCATGGCTACCATTAGACAAGTTAAGTCACAGACTGAAAGGATTTGTTACTCAACTTCCCATGTACCATAGTTTCACTTGGTGCACAAAACTTCTCGCTTTACCGTTCTTAATTATTGACATCTACAGTAATTGGTTTCTGCCATTTGGTATCTAAAACGGCATGCAATATCAGAAGCAATAATAATACCATGCATCACAAGATTACAATCTGTCCCGCAATGAATGAGAAGATTACTCCGGTGCAAATTTGTATGCATACATTGATGACTATAGTAATAACCATGAGACCTAAAACTATTGGTGAAATAAACGAATGTGGTTACAACTGAATACAATTTTGGTTATAACTAGGAAACAGAAAGTAATGAAAGTACTTAAACATAAAGTATGCAGTAAAATAAATCAAACCAGGACAACAAATGTGTTATCGCGGTTTGGTCCAAGACCTACATATGTGAGGCTACGCCCAAAAGTAAACTCCACTGGCATGAAGAATTGAACTACAGGAATCTTTCTCGTCACTCCTCACAGAGCTCCTCTAATCACTCCCCCATACATCACTCTATGGACCTTAAATACACTTGATCCCTCTTGTATATGAGGCCTCTTCTCACTGGAACACCTAAGTTCCTTTGGTGATTTTACAACTCAATAGTGAAGTGAATAGAATAAGTTTACAATACAAAGTAAACTGACTAACTGGTGTATAGGACTCAATTACTTTGATAAATATGTAGACCAATGTAGATTTCACAATCTTAACTAAACTAGCAAATTTTGATCAATCTTCATCTCAAAATAACCATGTTCCTCCATGATTAACACATGGTGATAATTCTTCTAAATCACAATCTCTAACCTCTTCATAATCTTCAGTTAGCCATCAGTCGTGTAACGACCCAAATTAATTAAACTAGGATTAACATTAATCTCAAGGATTAACGGGTGTAATTTGAACGTTACATGGACAACTCGGTTGGCTCAAACATGAGAATCGAGGAAATATGTTTTTTGTGGAATGGTAGTTGTGTAAATGTGGTGTTTAAATTTATTATTATATTGCACTTTATGTGTGTATGTTGACATCGAGCGAGGTTGTGTGACGTATGTTCGAATCGAAAGGCGTCTCAACGTGGGTGTCGAGTAGACGAACTACGAATACACTAGGAAACTCAACTAATTCACATTAAGATGATTAGTCGATGAATTAAAATAGGTAATGTGACCATAGGCTAAGTTAATTCAATTAAAATGATAGGCTATGGTGTACCTTGAATTTCGTGTCGAGGCGCAAGGCACTGAGTGTCTGGTAGTCGAGGGTTAGTGTAGAACCATAAGTCGATAATTTTTTGTGAATAAAACCCTTAATCATAGATATTATGTGGGCCTAAGCTAAGGTGAATAAATTTAATAAATAAAGTCATATAGTTTGAGTAAATTAAATGGAAAGCATATGATTGGTCTAAAGATACACTTGGAGACATCTAAGAGCCATATGAGTAGCAAAACGGTGTCATATGAGTTGAGTAAGTGGGCTAAGTGGCTAGAGGTGAGCCATTGGATAATAATCGGGATACGTAAATGGATGAGGATGAAGGGCTAGGAATTAACAACACTTTAATATATAAGTAAGGTTGATCAAGCATGCAAATGAAATCAAAATCAGTTTTGCTGGGAAATAAGAGAAGAATAGCTCATTCAAGCAGGGATTCAACCACTTTGGAGGCAAGTTAAGGCGGCCCCAAATTCCAGGTTGACTTGCTACCGCCACGTCGCATCCTACATCACCTAGCCTTGCTACGGCATGGCTGACTTATCCTTGACACCTCGCAACCCAATGAGTTGTTTACCCTTTTCCGGCTAACCCTAGTTATGCTAACTAATCTTTACATAAGTATTAATAGTTTAATTAGCCAATTACTCGATTTATCGAGTTATATCATAATTTTATAGCGAAAGCCTTTAAATGAGTCACTTATGCAATATTTAAAAATTCTAAGTAGTGGAAAACCCGACAAAATTTACCATGTATATATCAAGGCGAGATAAACAAAAGATTCATATACATGTAATTAGTGTTATACAGTTCCCAAAACCTAACAAAAGTAAATAAATATATCCATATTGTAGTCACACACAAGCTGGCTCTATTATCTCAGAGGTAGTCGCCTAGTACCTCCTTGCCCTTGCCCTTGCCCTTGCACTTGCCCTTGCCCTTGCCCTTGCACGTAGAAGGATCTGCATTCAGTCACCCAGCAAATACAATGACGAGTCCAGTGAGTAAAATTCCAAGAGAAGTCCACATATTCATGAAATAAAACTGATACACTATGAGACATGCGAATGTAACTCTTAGAAACAGTATGTTATATTCCCAAGAACGTAGGCCACATACGACAAACGAAAGCAATAGCGTGAAATAAATAAGCAGCACGTACTAATTAAATACGCCTGGAAATGAAGCAATTATCGGTAAACATCCGTTTTAATCATAAGAAAACCCTGACCTACAACAACTAGTAATTGATAAATCAAATAGGAACCACGTATATACTTAGAGGCTTACAATGACTAAACCCTAACTTTAGTTACCGAATGAACCCCTCCAGACGCTATTTCAAGTCAAGGGAACACCCTAAATCCCTCCCGATAGTCGTAGATATATTCTGCTGCCATCGACTCGAGCACTAAACACAAGCAACTCGTGCAAGCGATTTAGCCATAACCAATATATATGCAAACCGAATATGAGTGAAAACCCATGTGTGCCCACCAACAGTCATACATGAAACGCAATATCGATAAAACCAAAACCATGAATTTTGTGAAGTATTCTCATTGGGTTTACTCACCTCAATCCGCGTTCCAACTTCTCCGAACTCTCGTATCCGACCCGACAAGCTCCCCAACATTGAGCTATGGTCCCCTAAGTCCCTAAAGACAATTAAGTGTGTTTATTGTGTATTCAAGTTGTTTTAATAGACTTTAAATCAATCTTCCTAAATCAACCACTAACGACTAAATTAAATCTCAATTTTAGTCCTACATTTTAACGCACTTTTAGGCATGAAATGATCCATAGATCAGCTCATTTGGATAAGTAGTTAGGGAGATGTCCTAATAGCGGGTTTAGGGTACGTGATTTTAAAGTTATGAATAATTCAAGTTAAATTTTATACATGCATAGTGGTATTATGATGGTAGTATTATGATGGTAGATCATAGTGTATGATGGTAGATGATTGTGTTATGACATGAGATTGTCATTAGTCACGGCATGACATGGGATTGTCATGGTGAGTAAGGATAAGTCATGGTATGACATGGAATTGTCATGGTGAGTAAAGGGAGGTTATGGCATGGCATGTGATTGTCTTGGTATGTGATGTTTGGTTAGGACTATCATGTTAGTATACATGATAGGAGAAGATTACAGTTACAGGTGTTAGGTAACTGAGTTAGAGAAACTTGAACACGAAAATTAAACTAAGAGTAGGTTGTGGAGATGTTGGAAGATAGTGTCTGATCTTGACTACCTCGGCAACATGCGCCTATGTCTCTGGGTAACACTATTTCCTTGTTATGGGGGGTAGTGGGGTGTTCAAGGGACTGTAGAAAGGACTAGCAAGGTGTGAGGAGTCGTCACACAGGGATAGGATGGTGGCACCAAAGTTTACTTGAGATTTAACTTTCGAGGACGAAACTTCTCCGAGTTGGGAAGAATTGTAACGACTCAAATTAATTAAACTAGGATTAGCATTAATCTCGAGGATTAACGAGCGTAATTTGAGCGTTATGCGAACAACTCAATTGACTGGAACACTCGAACTGAGGAAATATGTTATTTTTGGAATGGTGGTTGCGTAAATGTGGTGTTTAAGTTTATTATTATTATATTGCATGACATGTAGGAGTAGCACCAATTGATACAAAGATTAGGGAAGGGCGGTTGCGATGGTTTGGTCACCTGCAAAGACGGCCTACAAATGCCCCAACTAGAAAACTTGACTCAATAGAAACTGTAGAAATTCGATGAGGTAGGGGTAGACCAAAGTTAACATGAGATGCATTAATTAAAAGGGATTTAAATGGTTTGCAAAACTCACCATCAATTGCGCTTAATCAAGCACAATGAAAAAGTTTGATTTATGTAGCCGACCCCAATTAATTTGGGACTAAGGCTATGTTGTTGTTGTTGTATATTGCATGGCATGTGTGTATGTTGATATCTGGCGAGGTTGTGTGACGAGTGTTCCCATCAAAAAGCGTGTCGACGAGGGTGTCGAGTAGGCGAACTACGGGTACACTAGGAAACTCCGCTAATTCACGTTAGAATGACTAGTTAGTCAATTTAAAATAGGTAATGCAACCATATTCTAAGATTGATTCAATTCAAACAATAGACTATGGCGTACCTTGAAATGCATGCCGAGACACAGGGCACTGAGTGCCTGGTAGTTGAGAGTTCGTGGGACCATAAGTTAATAATTGTTGGTCACTAAAAACACTAATCATAAGCATTATGATGGGCCTAAGCTAAGGTGAATAAATGCAATAAATCAAGGCCTATAGTAGAGTAAAGTAAACGGAAAGTATAGGATTGGTCTAGAGATACACATTGACACATCTAGGAACTAGGTGAGTAATGAAATGGTGTCACTTGGAGTTGAGTTAGTGAAGTTAGTGGGATACATGGCAAGAGGTGGACTATTAGATAGTCCTCGGGATACATAAATCCATGCAGATCAAGGGCTAGAAAGGAACATCACCTTAATATATAACATTAATGATCGAACAATATGCAAACCAAATCATTCATTCATTTTTCTGGAAAAGAAGAAAGAGTTTCTAGAGATGAGTGAATCATCAAGGTCTTGAAGGAATCCATGGGAGTTGGTGAGAAATTCTCAAGCTAGCGTGTTACATCAACTAGGTACGCATATAGTTGAATTTGAAACAAGTTTTGATTTTATGCTGATTTCAGAGGGTAGATGATTGAATATTTGCAATTGAATTATATATTTGGATTCCTCATTTCAAGCTGATAATCCAGCTATATTGAAGTTCTTCATTTGGTTTTGAAATCATAAAGATATGAATTTTTGAAGTTGCGACACCAAAACTGAAATTCTGCATGTTGTATTAGGAATCAACCTGAGTAATTTAGTCATAACTTGCTCATTTTAGATCCAAATTGATCCAAACAAGTAACATTTAAAAGCTTATTTAAAGGGGAATACCTTTTCTTAGCTAAATGTATTTTGATTCAAATGTTTTTATGTCCAAACATGCTGGAAGATGCAAATAGAGAAACTAAATAAAACAGGCAATCAATGAAGAAATACAGAGACTATTCAATCTTGCAGTTTGAGATATCCTGAGTTATAAAGATATCAAGGTCTTTGGTTGGCTCGGATAACCTGGACAACTCCTTTGAACCAAGTTATGCCAAAACACTCCTAACAATATTCGCAACGAAACAAAATAAATGCAACTTACACACATCAACTCAATTATTATTATTCTTGTTAGCATATTCTGCACGATTATAACCATTTTGGGAAAATTAAAATCATATGCACTGTTTACAAGTAAATGTGAATGAAATAACATTTTTAAAATATGTCAGTGTCATCATGCTACAGTTGAATGAAGTTTCTCCTGATGAAAATGCAGAACCTCTATTACTACTCTATCAAGAATTAAAGCCCCTAAAAAAGTGAAATCGTGTAGGTCAGAATACCTGTCCATTAAGAATCCCATGTGGAATTTGATCAGAAGAATCACCAGCAATAACTACACGGACTATTTGAGATGCAATGCTTGCTCTGTATAAATTAAGTCTCATTAGCAATAGGGTTTGAAAGTAACGAGCAGATATATAACGTGTAAAACAGAAAATAATGTCGATAACCCTCTCATATCCTAAATGCCCTGTAATATGGTCCACTTTATATTCCCCCAAAACTATCTCACTCATCTATCAATTACTTCCAACTTCGATACTCTCTCTCTATAAAATTCACTATCCAAAAACTCTCTCTCTCTAAAACTTAGTTGTGAAAACATGAAGATGGGTTTCTCGTTGCTATCCATGACCCTCCATCTATCTATCCTCACCGTAACCTGCCTCGCCCAAGCTCCCGACGCCGCCCCAACCGCTCCACCAAGCTCTGCCGCACCAGCGAAGCCTCCAACAGCGCCAATTCCCACTCCCACCACAGCTCCCTCTCCTGGTCTAGTGACTCCACCGGCCTTCGGCCCAACTCCAACCTCTCAACCCACATCTCCGTCGCCGCTCCCCGCCTCTCCTCCGGCGCCACCAACCTCCTCATCCGGCTGCCCTGCTTCGGCCGGTGGGCCTTCCAGCAGCACTGTTCCGCCGCCCAACAACTTCGCTATCGGTTCCCTAAACAGAGTCGCCTTCGCCCGAGCTGCTGTTGCTGGGGCATTCGCCGCCGCGTTGTTGAGACACGCTCAATATCGTTTACCATTCCAAGAGAAAGCGCTAGAGTTGCCTTTGATGGGGCATCTTTGGTCATTCTTAATGCAAACCTCGATGAGTCGAAGAGTCGCAAAGAGCTACAGTTGATGATGACGGCATTGTTGATGCATACATATCCGCAACAGAGAGAGGGTTTTGGAGAAGCGAAGACAAGAGAGGGGGAACGAGAGAGCGAGCGAGCGAAGAGAAAACCATCTTTAGTGCAACGCGAACCCTAGTTTTCCTTTACAAAAAGAAACGAAAAAAATATATCCAAACAAAACGGAAAGGTTGATGCTGATAGTTTGGACATACGGAAGATTAAATATCAAAATATTATATAAAATATGAAAAAATATAAAAATAATTATTATGCAATCTTTGATATCAACTCAAAATTCGCTTCTTTTAAGTCCTTCAATAATTAATAAAAAAATACTTGCACTGTGCATACCCTATTTTTAAATCTACATAAAACATTAAATATTTATAATATTATATAAAAATATATATCCGGGTTTGAATTCATGAACACTTACTTCTAAATTTAATACCATACTGTTGTGTCATCCAACTAATTATGATATTATCATGCCACACGTCGCGTTATGAGATACAATTCTGAAAAAAAAAAAAAAACCAAAAATTCTATTTGTGTAACAATTAAAAAAATAACCTAAATATATATAGCTTAATTTCTTTTTAAATAATATAATATATCATGTACATAGTATATGGTAACTAATAAATAAAGAATTTCGAAAAATAATTTAAAAATCTAAAATCTTATTTGTATATCAATTAAAAACATAACCTAAAAATAGCAAAATATTAAAAATTAAAAATTAAAAATTTAAATTTTAAAACCAAAAATCTTATTTGTATAGCATTTAAAAACATAACTTAAAAAATAACAAAAAAAAGGAAAATCATAAAATTAAAATTTAAAAACCAAAAATCCTATTTGTATAGCAATTAAAAACATAACCTAAAAATAGCAAAAAAATGAAAATTAGAAATTACAAAAAAAACTTAAAAACCAAATAATCTTAGTTGTATAACAATTTAAAACATAACTTAAGAAATTGCAAAAAAAAAATAAAAAAAAAATTATACTTTAATTAATGACATCACCATGTCACAATCAAAATCTTATTTTGTGTTTTACTAGCCTACCCGTTACTTAAGTGCGAGAAAGATCAATGGCTAGTATTTTTTTATTTTTTGTTATAAAATTTAATTATGACATCATCATGTCATGAATCATATTAGGAGAGCTTCTAAAAAATCATGTGTTATGTCGTGAGACATTCTCACAAAAACAGTTTATATATATATATATATATATGGGTCAAAAATTTTAACGACCAAATTTTGACATCAATAACCATGAAATCCAAATCCCACCGTTATTTCTCAAGGCTTTAACGATTAAAAAAGATTCCCCTCATTAAATTGTCCCTTTAATCACAGGTTTTAATATGGTCACTAATTTTTTATGGTTAAAAACTTTTTTTTTCCTATAGTGAAAATGCCTATTTTGGGCAGTTATGTTGCTGCCATTTTGGGCAGCAACATAGCACCTGTTTGGGTAGCTCGTGGTGTATGTATTAGGCTATGACTCGCGGTCCAAGTTGAACCGCGAGGAGCACTCGTGTTTGGGCTTGCATATCGAAAGAGATTTAGATTTCTATGAGACTTTTATTTAGACTTTTTACACATTGACTTCCATGAAAATTTTATAAAATAACCTAAAATTATAAATAAGGTCAAGGAAACTAGTCGAGGAGCAGTTGGAAACAAAACTCGATCGACGTGACAACGAGCTCACATTAAAGGGCAGTCGAGGAATGTCGGGATCGCACATGGAGCTGGTTTAGGGATGTTTCGAGTGAGATTGTGATGTGTGCGAGTTATGCAAAACTCTTGAGAATGCTTCATAGAATTCATAGTTTTTTCAGGTTTTATCGTTATTATATATATGGTATCTTTTGTCGGGTTTTCCACCATCTAAGACTGTTAAATATGCACAAATTACTCATTTAATGACTTTCGTTGTTAAATAACTAATTAATGTTTTAACTTTGAAGAAAGACTGTAAATGGCGCAATGAGTTAGACAGGTCAGGCCGTTATGGGTAAGCAGGTCGTAACGTGGCTGGGCTTGGTGACGTGTTCGGCAATGCGGCAGAGGCCGGCGAACCTTGGAACTTGGGGCCACCACAGTTAACGCCATTAAGCGTTTGGACAATTGGTCCAAAAAATTTTCATTTTCGTAACGAGTTTAAATTTGTTTGAACAACCTTTTCCCATTTTAGCTTATTAGGTCTTTTTCGACATTTATCTACTATTCGTAGTTCTATATCATCATTTTCAAAAATCTCAAAAGAAACATTGAAATCAAGTATATCATTTGGAACAACTTTATTTCGATCCCAAATCTTATCAGAATTCAAGTAATTCATTGAGTCTCAATATTCTCCTCATTTTCAAAAAGTAGTTGTTCCTCGTCAGATTCAACTTGTTCTAAAATATCCTTGTTAAAGGATTCTTAAGCTTTCTCATGAGTATTATGATTTTCATTTATTTTTACTCATGTTTTCCTCTTTCGAGGAATTGTATCCTTTGAACCAACAGGTCTTCTACGCTTTAACTATTTTATTGGTTTTTGTGTACTTTGTTGCACACTGATATCAATTCTTGTTAGAGCATTTGCAGCTCGAATATGAGATTTTGTCACTTGTTTTACATAAGTAGATGCATCTAGTAATTAATTTGTAATTTATTGTAGATGGATGATCCTTTGAACTTCGAGTTCACACTCATTTGCGTGTGGATCATAAAGCTTTAAACTCGGTGCATTCCAAGCAATTTCACGCCATTCATTTTGAATTGGCTTCTTATCTCCCCTAATAGTGGAAAAATTGCTTTGTCAAAGTGACAATCTGCAAAACACGTAGTAAATAAATCCCATGTTAGGGGCTCAAAGTATCCGATGATTGATGATGAGTTAAAACCAACATAAATCCTTAGTTTTCATTGTGGACTCATTTTAGTTCTATTTGGAGGTGGTGTGGGAATATATACTACACAACAAAAAACTTTAGAATGTGAGACATTTGGTTGTTGACCTAAAGTGAGTTGTATTGGGGAATGTTCATGGTATGCTATAGGCCTAAAACAAATTATAGATGTTGCATGAAGAACTGCATGTCCTTAAATTGAAATTGGTAGCTTAGCTGTCATAATTAAATGTCTAGCAATCAATTGAATATGTTTGATCAGAGATTTTGCCAAACCATTCTGGGTATACACATAAGGAACAAAATACTCGAGGGTAATTCCTACAGACATGCAATAATCTGTGAATGCTTGGGCTTCAAATTCATCAGCATTATCATAATGAATAGTCTTAATTAGGTTATTAGGAAATTTGGCTCTTAACTTTATAATTTGAGCTAGAAGTCTAGCAAATGCAACATTTCTGGTTGAAAGTAAACAAACATATGACCACCTAGTTGATGCATCTATCAAAACTATTAAATATCTAAATGGTTCACAACGAGGATGAATTGGTCCACAAATGTCTTATTGAATGCGTTCTAAGAAAAAAGGGATTGCTTAATAACTTTACTTAGTGATGGTTTAACTATTAATTTTCCTCGAGAACATCTAGCATAATTATAATCAGTAGCTAAAAATATTTTACGACTCCTCAAAGGAAGTCCAAACGAGTTATTTATAATTCTTCGCATTATGGATGATCTTGGATAACCAAGTTCATCATGTCATGAAATATTTGTCTTTTGATCATTGTCTTTATATTCATGACGACATTTGTTTCAATGTGCATGAAATATAATCTAGAAAATGAAGTCGAGAATTTTCTAGAAACTTCTTTTTCCCATTCAAAACCAACGTAACATAGAGAAATTCTCTATTATTCTCATTTATGGTTTCAATATGATATCCATTTTGTCGAATATATTTGAAACTAAATAAATCCCTTCTAGATTTTTTTTAGTATAATGCATTAACAACAAGAATTGTTGTACCACCAGGCAGCATAATATTTGCTCATCCAGAGCCATTAATCAAGTTGTGATGCCGAATATCGTTTAAACATTAGCCTCAGCTAAAGTCAAGTTAGAGAAATATTCTCTTTTTGTAAGAATCGTGTATATTGTAGACAAACAAGACACATATCACTCGTATTTGGATTTGAATACACCGCTTATTAATCCATCTAGACAAACAATTTTGACGAATCAGGGAAAAGAAAAACATATTTCATTCATAGTAGAAAACTAGTACATAGAAATAGTAAAACATAAAACAAAACTAGTACTTAGGAATTGAAATCATTACATTTGATCAATAAAAACATCAAGATCAGCATTTGAATCAAAAAGAAAATCTGGGGCATCCATATGATTAATGTCCGCCGAGTCATATCCCATTTTGAAACTCATCTCAACACCTTTGCTTTTCTCTTTTAAGGAGACTTGATAAAAATCCATAAAATGTTTAGGTGTACGGCACACAAGGGCCCAATGGTCTTTTAGTCCGCGCCTATGACACGGTTGGTCACTATTGCAAGTAGACTTTTTTTCAACACCTTTTCCCTTTTTTGAGTGGTTTCATTTCTCTATTTATTCTGGAACTAATCACCACGGGACTTAAGGTGCTACTTGCCATGATCTTTATCAAATCTTTTTCTCTTTCCGTGTCCATAATTCTTTTTACCACGGCCATTTCTATGGTCTTATGATGCAACATTTGCTTCATGAATTGAAGCAGAACTAGTTAGATGACAATTATGATTTTGCAACAAAAGCTCATTGTTTTGCTTAGCCACCATGAGACAAGAAATCAATTTAAAATACTTTTTGAATTAACGCGCTCGATATTGTTATTGCAACAATAGATTCGAGGCGTGTAAAGCACTGAATATTTTTTGAACATTGCCTCATTAGATACATTTTCTCTGCACAACCTCAAATGGGAGGTAATATTAAACATAGTAAAGTTATAGTCATTGACGGTTCTGAAATCTTGTAGCCTAAGATTCAGTCAGTTATTTTGAGCTTTTGGGAGTATCACCATTTTCTGGTGATCATAGCGCTCTTTCAAGGTTTTCCACAGGGTGACAGGATCTTTTATAGTGAGAGATTCACTTTTCAAATCTTCATGGAGATGACGACGAATGAATATTAGTGTTTTCGCACAATCTTAAATTGATGCTTTATTTTCTTTTTCAATAGTCTCTCCCAAGTCTTTAGCTTGGAAATGTATCTCGGCATCTAGTTGCGATAGTAGGTAGTTTTTTCCAGTGATATCGAGGGTAACAAATTCAAGTTTTGTAGATTTGCTATAATTTGAAAACGAGCAAGAACGTATAAATCATGTAAATACTTTTTCATTTAGATAAAACAATTATTCCATGATTATATATGTTCATAACTTGATTATTATATACAAAACATACTATTTGTATGAGTTGGTGGGACAACCTCCAGGTTAGGCGGTGAGACAAAAGTCAACTTAACAATCATACCTCATCGAATGGGATAACCCATCTCCCTTTCAATATTTTTCTTTACTGGGGACAAGGCTTATGCACTATCAGCCCAAACTTATAGTATTATTTTGCATTATAAAAAATCAAGAATAGAACACAACCAATCGCTTGTATTATACTAAGAAAACTATATACATTACATCGACTTTTGATTTCTGATGTAGAAGATCGCACAAGACGAATCTTCAAAGCATCTATCGTAGCCACATCCTAACAATAAGTGGCTGTGACGGCCTCTCCTAATTTAGGGCACCGCTCGGCTTAATCCCGTAATTAAGCCCTAATCCTATCTACGCAGGACTTAACTACGTATTAGTATGCCTTTACAACCTAAACACCTCTTTTCTCTTGTTCAAGATAAGTAATACACTAGTCCTACTAGATTATAAAATTTAGAGTTAATTAAAACTTTTTATTAAATTATTTTTTTAGCAGAAGTCTTATTGGTTATGCGGAAGCAATTAGTAGTTTACGCGTAAGCCATTTATAAAATCATAAGTGTGAAAAACCAGGAAATGACATCACATATATAAAGTCCTTAAAATGCATTGAAACAATAAAATAGTCTTAGTTAGGTCGGGGAAAACTAACGCTCAACCCAATATATAACCCAAATAGTATTTGAAAGACATATATAACATATACAATCAAAATACCAAAAGAAGACCTACAATAGATGCAATGACGCGTCGTGGGCTCAGGTATAATCGCTGATCTTCTCCTTGCCCGGCCTGCTGGTAGACGACTCTGCACCCACCGTCATAAAAAAGATAGTGAGTACAATAATAAAACAATAATCCCCAATGATATGTTTAATTTGCATTTCCAAATATTCAAATGGTGTTTAAAAGCATATAAATAGGACAACTGAAAAATAAACCATATGCGAGTAAATACCAAAGTTAAACAAGTGATACTGATACTAGGCTAAGTAGTAGTGATTTAGGTTTGGTCGACAGTGAAACTTGTCGCTCTGACTCAATAATCATATAGCACAAGGGACTCTAACCCAAGTGTTATCAGGGACTCTAACCCCGGTGTATAGACCACCTTAGGGACTCTTACCCCGACTGTCATACAATGTCAGGTAACATGTATCGAAATCCCCAGGGACTCTAACCCAGTGAGTCGCGCACACTTCGAATGAGTACGGGACCTAAATGCAAAAAGTACTTTTTAAAATTCAAGAAATACTAAGTATAGATTGTCAAGGCATAGGCACATTTACACACCTAAACAAATAAGGAATACAAGTCCTCTTAAGCATTTATAAGATATTCGCTAGCCTAATAGCATGCAATTTATCATTCAATTCACATTTAAAACAACAAGAATAGACATAGCATGTGATAGAATCAATGAATCAAATCAAATGAATGGATATCATGCAAACTAGACTCATCAAGTGAGCATAGACATAAATAACACATGATATAAGAATACAAAGGCAATATAGTTAAAAGAACTATGCAAGGATAACAATTAATAGAAATGAAATATCAAGTAAAGTTGCCATTGGGTATAATCGCAACAACAAAGTAAAGTCTTAGCTTTACTGGCATCCCGATACTCCAAATCTTGTAGTCACTCTCCTATACCCTTTTCCTAAGTTCCTAAGTTTAGTGTCTCATTAGTTAAAATATAGTGGGTTTAAGCTCAATTTAGTGTATTTATTGTGTATTCAATTTGGTTCAATAGACTTTAAATCAATCTTCCAAAATCAGCCCCTAAAGACTAAATTAAGTTTCAATTTCACTCCTAGAATTTAACACACTTTTAGGCATGAAATGATCCAAATATCAAAATTTTCTATCAATAACATTATTGTTGTTCTCTCTCTTAGCTTCTCGGAAAGGTTTAGTTTACAAAATTCCGATTTAAAATGAAAGAGATATCATGCTTTTACTAAATAAAGGTCTAATTGGAATTTAATCTGATCAACGGATTTAGAAAGTCTATTTCTCTCAATCTATAGTTCCTATAACTGTGAATTTTGGTCACAAGGTAGAAAATATATCAAATAAAACATACTAAAAGATCATCTCATTTGGATAAGTAGTTAGGGAGTTATGCCTTTAACAAGTTTAGTTTCAAAACTTTCCTTTTTAATTCCAGAACCTCCTTGTAGAGCATGTTTGGACATAAAAATATTTGAATCAAAAAGCCTTCAGTTAAGTAAGTTTATTCCCCTTTAAATAAGCTTTCAAATGCCACTAGTTTGGATCAATTTGGATATAAAATGAGTAGATGATGACTAATTTACCTAGGTTTATTCCTAATAAAACATGCAAAATTCTAGTTTTGGTGTTGCAACTTCAAGAGTTCATATCTTTATGATTTCAAAACCAAATTAAGAACTTCAATATAAATAGATTATCAGCTTGAAATGAAAACCCAAATATATAAATAAATCGCAAATACTCGATCATCTACCATATAAAATTAGCCTAAAACCAGAACTTGTTCTAATTTCAACTAAAAAGATATGTACCTAGTTGATGTAGCACCCTAGCTTGAGAAATTCTCACCAACTCCCATGGATTCCTTCAACACCTTGATGATTTAATCCTCTCCAGCAATTCCTTCTTCTTCTCCAGCAAAAATGAATGAGTGATTTGGTTTGCATGTTGTTTGATCACTAATGTTATATATTAAGGTGATGTTCCTTCCTAGCCCTTGATCTCCATGGATATATTTATCCCGAGGAATATCTAATGGTCCACCTCTTTCCATATATCCCACTAACTCAACCTCAAGTGACACCATTTCATTACTCACCTAGTTCCTAAATGTGCCAATGTGTATCTCTAGACCAATCCTATGCTTTCTATTTAATTTACTCAGCTATAGGCCTTTAATTTGATTTACATTAACAAATAGAACCATAGGCTTATAAGTAACTCCTTATTTCATATTAGTATCTAATAATACAATAAGACTTACCAAAATGCTAACTACTCGATTCTTTGGCTCGCACGTTACTCGAGGCGCGTCCTCGCTCTCGTCTCGATGCCTACAATTGTACAAACCGGCTTAGTAAGTCTACACAATACATAACACTAGGCATACATCAATACAAAAATATAATATACCACGACTAGTGCCTCGGTCGGTGCACTTATCACAATGTAGGTCCCACGTTAAGGGTCGGTGATCCTGATTGAGGAATTAAAATGGGGGTAAGAGATTTGGGCCTTGACAGTGGCATTGTTACCGCATGATGAACTTGTCCATAGACAACTTAGAGTTAGTAGCCCCACATCTTTTGGTTTCCAGCCTATTTATTATTAATGTATAACAAGTCAATAAATATACACATTTTATATGGTAATTTAGGTTGATTTTAGGCATAAACGATGATATTACACCATGTATTCTCTTGTTTTTGTGATTATAGGTTTTAAATAGAAAAATGAAGAAATGAAAGAAAAAAGAAAGAAAAGCAAAATAGTCAACTAGAAAAATGCACCAGCGATTAGCCATTGATTTGGAATAACACTAGAAATCGCCATGTAAATCAGCAGTAGAAAAAACCCGCAAATCCACAGTGAATTGAAAAATGAACTATAAATCGCTAGCTGAATCAATGGAGCACCGAGAGCTATTCTCAATTATTTGCTTAGTGATTTATGTATAAGTTAGGAATTGATGATAAATTGCTGAGGTCGGTTACGGGTTTTTAAAATTAATATGAAGAATCTGAGTTTATCTATGATACGCATACGTTGGGAGACTATAAAAAAGGTCAGAGAGCTTTGAAATAACTCCCCTGATTCTCTTCCTTTTATTTTTAACTATTGCTTTAGGTTAGTTTTACTGCCAATGCTTTGAAGATAGTTTTGCGCTTTGATTTATATTAAGGTATTTATTCAATCATTATGTCTTTTAATTATATTTATGCGTTGTTTATTTCCAACATGAGTCTAAACAAACCATAGATAATGTAGTATATTTTAGATTACTAGATAGCTATAATTAAGGAATCATGTACTTAATGCTTTAAATCTATTCATACACATCAATCACGGAATTAATAAGTTATTTTTGTGTATTACAACTAAAGGAGATTAGTATTGCACGCATAGTTATAAATATGTTATGTGATATTATGATTCTGAATTTATATTTATAGTTATTGACAACAATTATAGAAATAGTAACTAGGATTAATCTATAGTGCATTTCTCGAGTGGAAGTTCTTAGTGATTGTGTTCGAAGTTGTTTATCATATGGTTTCAGTAATAGTAGCTTAGATTAGGCATGACTTTCAATGAAATTAATGATATTGTATTTCTATGGTATTGCGTTTTATCCAATGGGTAGATTTACAATGATAAGAATGTGACTTTTCATTGAATTAAGGAAAATCGGTAGCTGGCTAATGACTATCAACCTATTATGAAATGAGGTTTAATGATTCCAAGATTTCATGTTTTTTAATTATAACTGTAGTATGAAGTGATATTACATTCTAGTGTTTGAAAATAATCCAAATATGTTATATTGTTTAGTGGGGGCTTGTTTAGATGTTTGTTTATTTATATTGAATTCCATTTAAATATTGTTTAATTTAGTTTGAATTCGGTTTATTTAGATTAATTTAGTTGATTTGGTTATTTAAGTTAGTAATCATAATTGTTAAGTTATTTAATGTTTTGGTTCTCGTTGAACTAGATTAATTAAGTTAATAAAAACAATAAAAAGTCACTTTCCTTCGAGATTTCGAAAATCATTCTGTAGAAGATGTCTCGTTTACCACTACTACAAGTTAATAGTAAAACACGAGAAATTACTATGTACGCTACACAAGTGTCAATTTTTTGGCACCGTTGCCGGGGATGTTTTAGATAATTTTTAAAGGATTATAGACATTTTATGGTCTACACACTTCGTCGTGTTAATTCAATAGGATCCTTACATCTGTTTGATCCTGAAATTGATAGAACTTTTAATCAGAGTTTAAGACAACAACAACTTAGAGGAAATTTAGTTAATAAGATGGAAGACAATAATAATGATACTAACGAAAATGTCATTAATAATAACAATGTAATAGAGTTATCAATAATAATAGAGAATTCACTTTTAGGTAAGGAAAAAAAATACCACAACATATAAGCCTATGAGTATAGCATACCCCGATGGATTTCCTGAATTTAAACTTAGATATGGATTTATTAGTGCCTTACCTAACTTCTACATTAAATACAATGAAAACCCATAAAAACTCATAAGGGAGTAGCAACATAAAGTTAATGGGATGAAATTGAAAGAAGGAACTTTAGAACGAGTAAAACTTAAGACTTTTCCTTTTGCATTGAAAGATTATAAGATTGATTGTTCTATCTCCAATAAGACTCGATAATTGTTTGGACTAAAATGTTAGAAGCTTTTCTAGATGAATATATGCCTACTAGAAAAACTAATTCCTAAATAAAGCAAATCACAGTTGCTAAAATAAAAGATGATGAAAACTTTAATGAATTTTGAGATAGATTTCAAAGACTATTTTTTCTTGTCCACAACATGGATATACTTAAATAGCTTTACTAAAATATTTTTACGAAGGACTCAATCATTTTGAAGAAAGATTACTAGACACAGTATGTGACAGATCTTTATTTGAAACAACACTACTTTAGCGAAAGAAGCAATTAGTAAAATAGCAAAACAATCTAAACAATATGGTGAAAAGTTTGAATATTCAAGAATGAAACTCTATAAAGTGGATAGTAAGAAAAATAGTGCAAACGACAATAAAATTGACGAATCATCTAAGATGGTTAAGTTGTTAGTTAACGAAAAACTTAATCAAGTTAAGGCTTGCCCATTTTGTAATGAGGTTACACATCCTACAGATGCGTGTCCTACTCTACAGGAAGAAAATACTGAAGAGGTTAATGCAAAGATGAATCAATTTTTTGGTCCCCCAAGAAATCGATGTAGTAATAATACTTATTATGCTGGAAGACCAAATCCAAAACTTAGCAATGGTTCACAAACCAAAATTATAACACTTATAGACTAAAAGCTCAGATACAACCTGTACCTAATCAATAGCTTCAACAAAACAATCATCTTATGAATCCAAGTTTAAAGCTAATACTGCATAACTTTATGAGTCAAAGTCATCAAAATCTTACGCTGATTTTGTAAAGGCCAAAATTAATTAAATTTGGATTAGTATCGGGAATTAACGGTCATAATTTAGGTGTTACGTAGATAAATCAGTTGACTCAAACACGAGAATTGAAGCAATATGTTATTTATCGATGATGGTTGTGTATATGTGATTTTTAAAATCATTATTATTGTATTGCACTACATGTGTGTATGTTGTTATCGGGTGAGTTGATGTGACGGGGAGTTACCTCAAAATGCGTGTCGAGACGCAGGGCACCTTGTAGTCGAGGGATTAGTGGGACTACTAAAGTGTCCATAGGAGGTTCCAAGAGCACGAATATTAGTTATTATAATGGGCCTAAGCTAAGTTAATTAGATCAAATATAAGGCATATAGTATGGTTAAATTGATTTGGAACTATAAGATTGATCTAGAGATACGTATTGGCACATCTAGGAACTAAGTGAGTTGCAAATTGGTGTCACTTGGAGTAAGTTAATGGAGAGTAAGTAGGAAATGTCTCAAGGTGTGGGCCATTAGATGAGCCTCGAGATACGAGTATACATAAATATCAATGGCTAGGAATCAATCTTACCATAATATATAAGATTGAATTGATTAACACATGCAAACAAACCATTTTTCATTTCAAAGTTCTAGAGATGAAGAAAGCTTGCTAGAGATAACTGATTAGCAAGGATTCATGAATAAAATAAGTGGGTTTTGGTGAGGAAAGATCGAGCTAGGGTGGTACATCAACTAGGTACAAGTTGAAATCAGTTCTGGTTTTGGGCGAATTTTAAAGGGTTGATTATTAATTCTTTACAATTGGTTTATACATTTGGATTCCTCATTCCAAGCTGATAATCCAACTATTAAGAATTTCTTAATTTAGTTTTGAAATAAAAAGATATGAGTTTTTAAGTTGTACAACCAAAACTGAAATTATGCATGTTGTATTATGACCTAGCTTATGTAATTTGGTCATAAATTTCTCATTTTTAATTGAGATGAACCCAATCTGGTGGCATTTGAAAGTTAGCTCAAAGGGGAATAACTTCGTCCTACTGGGAAGTTTGTAATTCAAATGTTTTCATGTGCAAAAGTGCTATACAAATAGGTGATTGAATGCAGTAGAAGATTTTTGAAATGAAACTTGTTAAAAGCGTAACTCCCTAACTAATTATCTGAATGAGTTAATCTTTTAGTATGTTGTTATTAGATATGTTAGCTGGCTTGTGACCAAAAATCATGATCTTTGAAATAATAGATTTGGAGAAACAAATTTTCTAAACCCGCTGTGTTTAATAGATTTATGATATCTCTTTCGTTTTGAATCGAAATTTTGCAAACCAAACTATTTAGAAAGCTAAGATAGAGACCACAAACTTTGTACCAATAGAAGATTTTGAGATTTGGAAAATTTCATGCCTAAAAATGCGTTGCAATATTAGACCGAAATTGACACTTCATTTAATCTTTAGGAGTTGATTTGGGAAGATCAATTAAAAACCTATTAAACCAATCCGAATACATAATAAACACACTTAATTAACTTTAGGGATTAAGAGAATGTATCTCTGCTACCAGAGAGCTAGGCGGGGTCAGGTTTGGGAGTCTAGGGAAGTCGGAGTGCGTATTGAGGTGCGTAAACCCATTGGAATGCCTCATAGAATTCATGGTTTTGTTTTATCAATATTAGGTTACATGTGTAACTGTTGGTGGGCACACATGAGATTTTTACTCCTCTCTCGATTTGCGTATATATTAGTTGTGGCTAAATCACTTGGACGGATTACTTGTATTTAGTACTCATGTCGACGATAGTAAAATATATCTACGATTATCGATAGGAATGTAAGGTGTTCCCTTGACGTGAAATAACATCTGGAGGGGTTCATCTATTAACTGTAGTTGGGGTTTACTCACTGTAAACCTGTAAGTATATACATGATTCATGTCCTGTTTTATCTATTATTGGCTAGTTTAGGTTTCTCCTGGTTATATGTTTGTTTATTTATTAATGCTTTATTTATGAGCTTGTCTATTTAATATGTGTTGTTTATTAAATGCTACTATTTTTATTTGTCGCATGCCGCCTACATTCATGGGAGTATGACTTACTGTTGTCACAGGTTATATTAACATGTTTTATAGTTTATCGGTTTTATTTCATGAATATTGTGTGGACTTATCTTGGGATTTTACTCATTGGACTCGTCACTGTATTTGTTGGGTGATCGAGTGCAGATCCTTCGATGAGCAAGGGCAAAGGCAAGGAAGTATTAGGCGATTACCTCTGAGATAGTGATGCCAGCTCGTGTCTAATTACATTATGTATGTATTTTTTTTGTTGGGTTTTAGGGACTGTAGAATACTGAATACATGTATATGGATATTTCACTGTACTTATCTCGCCTTGATATATATATATATATATATACATGATATCTTTTTACCGGATTTTTCACTACTTAGGATTATTAAATGTTGCATAACTTACTCATTTAAAGACTTCCATTGTAAAATTGTTGTATAACTTGATTGTAACGGCCCAAAAACTTGACTTTTGCCACGTGCCAGGTCAGGGTCGTATGTGGGATCCCCTCGTCGGGATAGGTATGTCTGAATCTCGAGTGGCGACACCGAGGTATGAGAGTTTTCTATGATGTGTGTATTATGTAATATCCAACTTGAGATTGGTATACGCAGGGAATTCGGTGAGCCAAAACACAAGCGGGGATGCGTCTCGAGTAGCGTGTCGATGTGGGACCGAGGTAGCAGCCTATAGGGTAAGAGTAATTAATTTCAATGAAATATGAGTTAATGTTGGGTTTATAAGTGGCTATAGTGCTTTTAATGTGGTCGCATTAAACTAATTAAAGCAATGGCCTAATGTTTGTACAATTAAACATGATGCATTGGATTTGCCTCGAGATACACATTTCACGAGACTCGAGAAAAGTTTTGATCAAACATAAAGGCGGTGGAGAATGAGATGAATTATTGGGTTTGCCTCGAGGACACATTGGTTTTTTCTCACAGCGAAGAGAGAGAAAGAGAAAGACGACGGATAGAGGGAGAGAAACGAGGGGAAGGGAGAGCACACAAACACGGCAGCTCGCGGTACCAGTAGACTCGTTGGTAGGTCGGACAGCTTGTACAGACGACGGCCAGCAGGCGCATGCATGAATTGGGTGGAAAGCAAGCCGGCGAAGGGTTGTGGTTCTAGGGAGCCTGCGATGCAGACGATCAGACAACCACGATGGCGAACCAGGAGGTGGTGCAGTAATGGGCAACAGAGGGCGCCGAGCGGCGGCGCTCTTGCTTGCAGAGTAAGAGCTCGCCGACAGCAGCGGCGGCGGCGAGACGGCCTGATCTCTAGCAATGATGGTTGGACGGCTGCGCGGCACCAGCGACGGTATGGCTCCAACAGTGGTATGATGAACGACGTGGAGAAACGGCGCGGTGGCGCGTTGTCGAACCGATTGATCCATGACGAGACACAACAATAGTGGACAATTAGTTGTTACTTCGACGAAGCTCGATGACGCGAAGGATTCAAATGGATATTGAAGGCCATGGTGAGGTTTACTTCACCTAATTTGGTTGTGATTTGAATGACGTAGTAACTTAGCCCTAAAAGGTATAAATGGACAATAGGGACTTAGGAAGTATAGTCGGGTGTTGAGTGCGCGTATCGAGGCATGAGCGGAACGTTCTCGAGGTAAGCAAACCAGCTGAGAAATTTAACAATATTTCTTGAGCTTTAAATTGTTGTTATTGCTATGTTCATCACTCTCTTGCAATTTTCATTGGTTGAGTGGTCCGTTGGCAAGTGAGTTATGGTTACTATTTATTTATGATATGAGCTCTTATCTGGATGTCGTTGATATCTCCCAATTGAGTGTACGTTGGGGGAACTTATTCGCGATTGTGCATATCTCGTAGTCACAAGGGTTAGGGCTGGTAGGCTTTGTCTCATCCTAAACCTGAGTCAGCTGGGCTTTTGTCGTGACTCAACGACCTTTTGGTCAGGACTCCTTACTATTCAATTTTCGTATTCCAGACACTCACTTATCAATCGAATTATGTTCTATATTTTATATTCATGCGTTCCTTCTTCTTTTCTTTTTATCTGCATGAACTAGACTGATTTATTTCTTTTGAAATGTTGTATATATGTCCTCCTGGGTCTTACTTACCTGGGCTCATCATTCTCGTGTTTGACCGAGTGTAGAGTCGCAGATAAGTGAGGGAAAAGAACCATTATTAGGTGATTTGCTGTAAGGATATTGAAGTAACTTTCCCTATCAGATTTCCGTAGGTGTTGTATTACCTATTTATTTGTTGTTTTATATACATATGCAGGGTTTTTACACTCTAGGTTAACTATTTGTTTATTTGAGGATTTCAATTAATTCGAGATTGAATTGCTTCCTCTATAACTTTGATAACTCATTTGATAACTCACTAATTGATTAACTCACTTTTAATTACGTCATAATTGGTAAAGGCTGACTAGGCTTGCATGACTTAACGAGATGGGCTTAGGGGTCCACGTAAGTCTCGGTTGGGCGGGGCCCAGTTTAGGATTGTGGAATTGGGGCCGTCATAGTTGGTATCAGAGCCTAGATTTGAGAATCTCATGGCTTAAGACATTGTGATATCAACGTCACAGTTGGTATCAAAGCCTAGACTTGAGAATCTCATGGCTTAAGCCATTGTGATACCAACGTCACAGTTGATATCAGAGCCTCAGTTGTAAATACTCGACTCGTGAAGGAAATCACAATCCATTAAGATACAAACCAGCGGAAGTTAGGAACCTTGAACTTAGAGTGGAACCCTATGCTCATAACTTAAGTCTTTGTTGGGAAGTGAGGAGAGTTGGGGAAACATAAAAATGGATCCCATATGGTATATTTGTTGTGTTGTAATATACGATATACGATATCAGTAATTATACACTGATTCGAGGATTCGTGGCTATGGAAAATGCGACGACGGATCACACAAAATCTAGGAATGATCGTGGGGATGCAGGGTCGCGGTTTGCGAGTGCTGAGGAGCTGATAGAATTGTATCGCACGACCAACAACTGCAGGAGATTTTTCGAATGGTAAGGACACAGGTTACACCGTTGCCGTCTACGTTAGCAACTCTAATTATTCAGGTTGGGCATGTTTTTTTTACAGTTCACAACCCAAGTGAAACATCTCCAGTTTAGGCAGGGCCCACAGTGGCTGAGGAGGCACATATGCATGTAACTTCCTACATCACTACCTGAGGATACGCTGAGCAAGCTGACTGATACGGGTGATAGGGCTACAACTGAGGCGAGGCAAGCTCGCGAGTTTCAGAGGCATTATTCAAAAAGTCTCATGGGGTACTAACCTTGAGGAGGCAGAGGGATAGCCACGTGAAGATACATGATGTATCGGCCATATCAGTGCAAATGCAGCCGAGTATATCATCAATTCCACTGGTCGACGAGGTCGATGTCTGATGGCGCACTACTGAGGTGTTTTACATTTTCGTGGACATACTGCGGATATGAGTATGTTAGTGACGGTGGATCATGAGAATAATATGTTCCTTTGTATTCCAATCTATGTTGCGAGGATCTTGCCATGACATATATTGATGGGAGAAGACAGATAGTGTGTTCTTTGTCTGGAGGTCTCGGAGGAGCCCAGCTCGTCAGGGAGGAACCCTCCTTGTCGCGAAGGAGCCCAGCCCTACGAAGTAAAATGGGGGTATGGCCTTGGGTGAGTGTGGCCTGGGTGGGTATGGCCTTGGGTCTTCATTCATAACGCATTATCTTCCTTTGAGAATTGCGGCAATTTCGAGGACAAAATTCTAATTCGTTGGCAAGACTATTACGGCCAAAAAACTTGACTTGCGCCACGTGCCAGGTCAGGGTCGTATGTGGGATCCACTCGTCGGGATATGAATGTCCGAATCTCAGGTGGAGACACCGAGGTATGAGACTTTTCTGTAATGTTTGTATTATGTAATATCCAATTTGAGATTGGTATACGCAGGGAATTTGGTGAGTCGAAACACGAGCGGGGACGCGCCTCGAGTCACTTGTCGATGTGGGACAGAGGTAGCGACCTATGGGATAAGTGTAATTAATTTAAATGAAATGTGTGTTAATATTGGGTTTATAAGTGGCTATAGCGCTTTTAATGTGGTCACATTAAACTAATTAAAGCAATGGCCGATAGTTTGTACAATTAAACAAGATGCATTGGATTTGCCTCGAGATATGCATTTCGCGAGACTCGAGAAAAGTCTTGGTCAAACATAAAGGCGGTGGAGAACGAGATAAATTATTGGGTTTGCCTCGATATTGGTGTTGCATGAATCTCGAGGACACATTGGTTTTTTCTCACGGCGAAGAGAAAGAGATGTAGAGAGATGGCGGATATAGGGAGAAAGTTGAGGGGAAGGGAGCTCCGGCGAGGAGTGGGCACGACAGGGCTTACAGGCACGGTGGCTCGCGGTAGCAGCAGACCCGCGGGTGGGTCGGACGGCTTGTACGGAAGACGGCCAACAAACGCGCGGACGAATCGGGTGGACAGCAAGTCGTCGAATGGCAGCGGCTCCGGGGAGCCTGTTCGCAGACAATCAGATAGTAGCGGCGGCGGACCAGGAGCTTGTGCAGCAGTGGGCAACAGAGGATGCCGAGCTGTGGCGCTCTTGTTCGCGGAGAAGAAGCTCGCCGATAATAGCTCCTGCTGCAGCTGCGGCGGCAAGACGACCTGAACTCCGGCGAGGATGGTTGGACGGCGGCGTGACTCAAGCGACGGTTTGGCTCCGGCAGCGGTGCGGTGAACGGCGTTGAGCAACGGCATGGTGGCGCGTTGTCGAACCGATCGATCCTCGACGAGACACAACAATAGTGGACAATGAGGCGTGACTTTGACGAAGGTCGATGACGCGATGGATTCAAATGGATTTTGAAGGCCATGGTGAGGTTTCCTTCACCTAATTTGGTTGTGATTTGAATGACGTAGTAACTTAGCCCTAAAAGGCATAAATTGACACTAAGGACTTATGAGGTATAGTCGGGTTTCGGGTGCGCATATCGAGGCGTGAGCAGAACGTTCTCGAAGTAAGTAAATTAGCTAGGAGATTTTACCGTATGTCTTGAGCTTTAAATTGTTGTTATTGCTCTATTCATCACTTCTCTTGCAATTTTCATTGGTTGAGTGGTCCATTGGCAAGTGAGTTATGGTTACTATTTATCTGTGATATGAGCTCTTATCAGGACGCCGTTGATATCTCCCAACTGAGTGTACGTTGGGGGCACTTATCTGGGTCTGCGGATATCTCATAGTCAAAAGGGTTAGGGCTGGTAGTTTGTGTCTCGTCCTAAACCCGAGTCAGATGGGCTTTTGTCACGACTCAACGACCTTTTGGTCGAGACTCCTTGATATTCAATTTATGTATTCCGGACACTTACTTATCGATTGAATTATGTACTATTTTTTATATTCATGCGGTCCTTTTTTTTTTTTTTTTTTTTCTGCATGAACTGGACTGATTTATTTCTTTCAAAATGTTGTATATATGTCCTGCTTGGTTTAATTACCTGGGCTCGTCATTCTCGTATTTGACTGAGTGTAGAGTCGCAGACGAGTGAAGGAAAAGAACCAGCATTAGGTGATTTGTTGTAAGGATATTGAAGCAACTTTCCATCTCGAATTGGTGTAGGTGTTGTATTACCTATTTATTTGTTGTTTTATATACGTATGCGGGGTTTCCACACTCTAGGTTATCCATTTGTCTTAGAGGATTTCGATTAGTTTGAGATTGAATTGCTTCCGCTATAACTTTGATAACTCATTTGATACTCACTAATTGATTAACTCACTTTTAATTTTGTCATAATTGGTAAATGGTAAAGGCTGACTAGGCTTGCGTGACTCAGCGAGACAGGCTCGGGGGTCCACGTAAGTATAGGTCGGGCGAGGCCCAGTTTAGGATTGTGGAACTGGGGCTGTCAACAACAACAACAAGAACAACAACAATATAGCCTCAGTCCCAAATTAACTGGGGCCGACTACATGGATCAAACTTTTCCATTGTGCTCGATTAAGTGCAATTGATGGTGAGCTTTGCAAACCATTCAAATCCTCTTAATTAATGCATCCCATGTTAAATTTGGTCTTCCCCTACCTCGTCAAATTTGTACAGTTTCTATTGAGTCAAATTTTCTAGTTGGGGCATTTGTAGGTCGTCTTTGCAGGTGCCAAACCATCGCAACCGCCCTTCCCTAATCTTTGTATCAATTGGTGCTACTCGTACTCGTCTTTGAATTTATATATTTCTTATTCTATCTTTACGAGTTTTACCACACATCCATCAAAGCATTCTCATTTCTGCTACGTTCACTTTATGTAATTTTTGTTGCTTTACCGCCCAACATTCACTTCCATAGAGCATAGTTGGCCTAATTGCGGTTCTATAAAATTTTCCTTTTAACTTAGTAGGAACATTTCGATCACAAATCTCCCCTGTTGGACTCCGCCATTTCTTCCATCCAGCTTGAATTTTATGTGTGACATCATTCTCAATGTTACCATCATTTTGTATAATTGATCTTAGGTATCTAAAGTGGTTTACCTTAGGAACTTCTATTTCCCTAATTTTACCACACCGTCATCTCGATGTCTAGTGTTTCCAAACTCACAGTGTATGTATTCGGTTTTCATCCTACTCAACTTAAAGCTTTTAGATTCTAATGTATTCCTCCAGAGTTCTAATTTCCTATTCACTCCATCTTTAGTTTTATCCACTAAGGAAATATCATCTGCAAATAGCATACACCATGGTATATCCTCTTGAATATGTCTAGTTAGTTCATCCATAACTAAAGTAAATAGATATGGGCTTAAAGCCGATCTTTGATTTTCGTCCTTAATACGTCTTACATGACTTAGGTCTTGTTTCTTTTTATATTTTAATTTGGCTAGCCTATATATATATATATTTCGCCATCTCTATTACCTAACCTTGCATATAGATCTTCCACGAAATTTGTTTTAGCTTGACTAACTAATTTTTTAGCTTGTTTTCTAGCATCTCTATATTGATTGTACACATCTTCATTTTGACATTTAGGTATTTTCCTATACATATCTCTTTTAGTCTTAATTGCTCGTTGGACATCCTCATTCCACCACCATGTTTCCTTCTTTGGAGGTCCCAAGCCCTTAGATATACCTAATATGTTTGATCCCACTCTCCTTATGCAACTACTCATTTCTAGCCACATTGTATTAGCATCTAAGTCAAGATTCCAAACATTTTCCTTTAGTAGTTTTTCTCTAAACTCTACTTGTTTACTATGTTTTAGGTTCCACCACTTTATTCTAGGGTCGCTAACTCTTTTATTCATATTACGTCGTTGTGTTAGCTTAATATCAAGTACTACTAACTTATGTTGGGTAGTAAGTGTTTCACCAGGTATTACTTTGCAGTCTCTACAAATTTTTCTATCTATTTTTCTTGTTAAAAGAAAATCTATTTGACTGTTGTTATGACCACTATTAAAAGTAATTATATGGGACTCCCTCTTCCTAAAATTAGTATTTGCTAAGACAAGATCGTATGGTGAAGTAAATTCTAAGATTGATTCTCCTTCTTAATTTCTATTACCATAACCAAAACCTCCATGAACTCTCTCAAACCCATCGTTACTTGCCCCGACATGCCCATTTAAATCTCCTCCAATAAAAACTTTTTTATTTAATGGTATACTATGCATAAATCCATCCATATCGTCCCAAAACTTGCATTTAATGTTCTCGCTTAATCCTACTTGTGGCATATGCGTTAAGTATGTTAATTTTTTTCGTTTCTAATAATTAATTTAACTAGAATCAATCTATCCCCCATTCTTTTAACCGCTACGACCTTATCCTTATAATCATTATCCACCACAATTCCTATTCCATTGCATTTTCTATCTATACCAGTGTACCACAATTTAAATCATGTGCTTCCTATTTCTCTACTCTTTTATCCTACCCATTTTGTCTCTTGGAGGCAAGCAATATTTACTCTCCTTCTAATCACGGTATCTACTAGTTCTATTGACTTCCCCGTAAGTGTTCCTATGTTCCATGTTCTTAAACGAATTTTTTCTCCCCTTTGTATTTGTTTTCCTTTTTTATTTCTATTTTGTCTAAAAGATCTAGTGTTCGTATCTATGATTTTGTTTTTGTTTTCGTATTTGTTTTGAACTAGTTTCTTTACCTACACCCTTCCTTTGTGTGGGAACCCTTGCTCATTTTTCTTCACATCTGAGCGACGATGTTAGTTAGAAAAGTGTAAGCAACCAGTTAGGTAGCGAGGCATCAAAGATAAGTGGGCCATTACATGGCAGGGCTTGGTGACGTGGGATGCGGCATAACAGTTTCCAAAGTTGCCTCTAAATTTGAGGCCGTAACAGATTTCTCAAAATAAAATTAAAACTGATACTACCAGTAATGAATTGAAAAATAACTTCAGTCAAATGAATTTGCAAAAAAATAGGTTACTTACTCAACAGAGTAGTCAAGCTAAAACACCTACTCATACCAATGTTGATCCTACTAATCAAGTACAAGTTAATGTCATGTTTGGTGATAAGAAAGACACAACTATAATTGGCAAGGCACCTAAACAAAGTAATAAAAAGAAGGTTCAAATGACTATTGAAGAAAAAGAAGAAGAAAAGATGACTAATGTCATTCCTACAGGAGAATAGATGGCGAAACAATTGAAACTTACACTTTTTCTTTCTAAGGTTGTACCCATGCTATTTAGCCAGAGTTGAAGCATATGAGAAATATTTACAAAAGTATTAATTAATTGTTAAGGATAAAAATGATAAGACTTCTAACAATTCGAATGAAGATATATGTTCATATTCTACCATTCCACAACGATTAGCCGATGGTATGGAGGAAAAAATCAATAAAGACATTCTTGAATCATTTAGGAAGATAGAAATCAATGAACCATTGATGGAATCAATTATGCAATTTTCTAATGATGAAGAAGTTTTAAAAGAATGTTCTGAATCAAAAAACGAATTTTCAGAAGAATCTAAGGAAAACTTAAGACAAAAAGTATCCACTTTAATTAAAAAGAAAATACCTGAGAAATGTTCCGACCAAAGGATGTTTGGAATCCCCATCGTTATATGAACTTTTTTTTATAGAACTTACTATATGTGATCTTGAAGCATCAATAAATGTTATGTCACTCAAGTTATATGAATCAATGAAAATAGGTTCACTGACCAATACACCCCCTTACTTTAGCTAACAATAAGGTAATTAAACCATATGGTTTACTAGAAGATGTTTTAGTCAAAGTTAATGACCTAATATTTCTTGCTAACTTATATGTCATGGAAATGAGAGACTCAATATCAGCTAAGTCCCCATCTATACTTTTAGGAAGACCATTTCTAAAAATCGCTAAAATAAAACTAGATATCTTCGAATGAACAATGTCTATGGAGTTTGAAAATAAAATTGTCACTTTTAATTTGAATGATAAAGATATTTATGGAAACTCTGATGAATTCGACAATGAACAAACTAAAGACAATAAATTTCAAGAATTGAGTCATCATTAAGATGAAATATATGTTATTAATGCAGTAATAATGGAAAATGGAAATGCGAAAACTACGAACGAGCAAGGAGAAGATACTGTTAATCAACTGACAATAACTCAAAAATAGAAGGTTAAGCAATCAAACAATGTTCGGAATAATAATATGGAGGAATTTAAACCTAAGAAAAATAAGAAGAAGAAAAAGAAGAATTTAACAATTATCAAGCTCGATGATCCATGAAATATATAAATAAACATAAAGGTCAAATGAGCTTGGTACTTTAAAGTTATATTTGACACCGGTTTTAGAGCAAATTACATGCCGATTCATTTTTTCCTTCGTACTTAATTAGAATTAGATGTATGTTTCCGATGGAGTTGCCCTACTAAACAGGTATTTAGTAAAACCAATAAGTGTGGTTATTAATGTATCAATTCAAATTGGCAAGTATATTATTCCTATGGATTTTTTGGCTATGCCACACTGTATCAACGAAGATCTTACATTAATTTTAAGATAACATTTCTTAGCTACTTCGCAAGCTGTCATGGATACTCCAAATAAGACAATTACTTTGAGCACCGCTATGTGCACCTCAATTGTTTATGAGGGCACCCTCAAATGCATGTAAATTGGTACACTTTTGGGGTGCCCTCATAAAACATTGGGGTGCACATAGCACCGCTCATTACTTTTTGAGTGCATAACCGAGCAATAACTTTTTGGAATGACATAAAACTGGATAATCCTACACTTAAGTTTATAGAACCAGCCTGGAATAGAGTGGTTTAGCTGAGCTAACGATAGTAAATGAAAGCGATTTATGGGAGACAACCCATACTCTATTTTTTTTAGTATTATGATAAGTGTTGGGTTTTGGGGTTCATACGCAGAGGAAATTACAAAACAATTTTGACAAAAACCCCAACAGGATCCGAATCTAATTCCATTAAAAACGTTTAAACCATGAAAAACTTAATCATACCTCAGTCGCAATATACCTTTCTGAAGGTTGATCGATCTCTAAGGTGCTGCCAACGACGAACGCCCTCTACTAGTAGTCCACACACGAACGGTGGCCGAGATTCGAAGTGCTAGCTTCGAGAGAATACCAAATCCTTTTGTTTCTCTCCAAAACGATCCAGAGCATACCAAAAACCCTAAGTCGTTTCTCAAACGAAAAAAGAGTTTCGGCCTTTTGATCTTTCGTCTGTGCGTTCTAACTTAAAGCGTCTATTTATACAACCCTTGTATATAGATGGTTAAGTAAATTACACATATACCCTTACTTAAGAAGTATAAGTGTAATACACCACAAGGACGTTTCCGTCATGAATTTTATCACATAAAATTCATTTTTACGAATCATCTTAAAATCTCGCAAAACCATTCTTAGTGTGCGACCCAATAGGCTCATACAACGTTGGCAAGTGTACCAAAACACATTTTGGTATACAAGTCATAAGCGATCTCTAGCAAGACATTATGACTACCCAAGTTGTACGAATATCAAATCGATACAACCTAATCAATAGTGTATATAACATCCTTTTGTCACACGATATCCTTTTGATCAAACATAAGGCATGGAATTGTCATCCAACATGTTCAATCGTACTAGTCTCGATCTCTAGGTAGATCGAAAACATCCAAGTGACATTGATCAATATCAATTCACTTAGACTAGGCCTTTTAACAGCCTAACACATCGAGGATCCACTAGATATCTCTCTTTATATGAGAGGGACAAATTCTATCTCTATTACACAACTTCATCACATTGCTCACACAAGATAACCAATCACAACCTTTATAATCGTCCGGTTAAAGACAACGTTTGATTGTGTCAAATCGTTGTGTTCCTAATGTTGAAGTCTCTGGTAATCTCAAGTCAGAGGACTGGAATATATACTTATCATGAGAAACAACTATGACTTAATCCATGTGATGCACTCATAGCTGGTCGGTCCAGTACTTTGTTCCCTAACAAGTACTCGTGATCTTGATTCGTATCCCTATACATATAATCATCATATGATCATCAATCAAGATTCACACTAGTCTTAATTCATTATAGTTCCCAGTATAATGATCGACTATGGACATTTATGATATTTCTTTAAATACCCATGGATCTTATTATAATATAAACATGCAAATTAATTATAATAAACAACAAATGAAATCCTCTATTTTATTAACTAAAAGTATTCATAAAGACATTTATGGATTGACCTAGGGCACATGCCCCAACATTAAGTTAGTTTTTTTTCTATTCTCTCAACTTTTGACTCTTATAATGGGGATATTTTAGGAATCCAATTCCGAAATAGTTTCATGTAAGGGGGTTGATCGAGCAATTTATTTCCATACTATATCGTTTAATGCATTAAGTTTATGTTAATTAGTTATTTTTGGCAATAAAATAAATTATTTAATACATATCTTAGTTACATTCTAGAATTTTGAATATTTTTACCATTATTAAATATATATGTAATAACAAAAATGGAAAATCAATTTATTAGTAAAAATAGTAAAAATAGGTTGGCGATTTCTCAACAATTCCAGTTTGCACTAGAAATCGCTTGGTAAATCGACAGCAATTTGCAGAACTTTCAGTGTAAATTTTGAGTCAGTGATTTCTCGCCGAATCACGTTTATAACTAGAAATTGCTGGACAAATTTTTGAGTTACTAAGGCTCATTTCCAGCGATTTTATCAGTGAATCCACTTAAATCTTGATTCGATGGAAACGAATTCGAGTTATTAAAAATTAAAACTCAAATCGCCACATTTAAAATATTCACTTACAAACCTTTGTACTCTTTCGATCAAGAGACTAATTTTTGACAAGATTCATCCTTCCAAAACTTAATTTTTAGTATATATAAGTGATTCCCACCTCAATCCTTACACATTCAACCTAAAAACGTGGAAAGTTCTAAGAATATAGAGAAACGATCTAAAGTTCAATACTTGAAAGAATCACTTTCAAGAAGGTAATCAACTAAAACCCTAACATCTTATAGATTAAATTTTTGGTTTTTAGTTGGTTTTGGATTTATTATTAAGATAGGAACTCAATTTCAAATTTTTTTATTTTTAATATAGTTTTGATATCAAATGCTTTCTATGGTACTATTAGTATGGGGGTGATGTGATGATTTTTTTTTATCACTATCGAGTTTTCGACTCTCTTTCATATATGGCTAGTTGATTGAATATTGTAAGCAAACTAATTTGAGATTAAGTTTCATCAACAACAAGTTTCATATAAATCTCAAAATACTTTTACTGATGATTTCTTACTCTCGATAGATAAATTTAACTTTATCAAATATTAATCCGATAAATTTGGTTTCAAATGATTTTATAGGTTAGCTCTTTTACCTACAATATATTCTAAATGGACGGATGAGGAAAGAATAAAGGTTCAAGAGAAGAAAAAGGGAAGGGAAAATTAGTAGAAAGATCAAAAACAAAATCCAAAATTTTCTAAATCCAACCCACATCGATATCATTCAACAACCTATGATTAGACCTGAAAGAGAACTTACTCCACCTTTTTCATTTAGTTACAGTATAGAGGATGATTCTGTGGATAAGAAGGAAGTAAAGGAAGTTGAACAAGAGATATCGATGGGGGAGAAAAACTATGAATTGAGAAAGAAAAATTTTGCAAATTCGAAGGCCTACGAAAAATTTAGGAATGATGTAATTAAGTATATACTTTGTGTTTAGTCGTTATATACATTGTGTTTATGATGATATAATATGTTTACATTCTATTCAATGCTTGGGTATGATATTTATTTTACTTGTTATATAATGGTGATGTTTATTCATTCAACTATTATGCACTCTGTCTTATTATAATTAACTTAATTTCTTGATATGTCATATTTATTTTTTCTATCAACTCTTATGTATTTCATGTGGTATGTTTGTTATGATTGAAAATTAGACTTCATTTTTAAACCTTGAAGATAATGTTTAGAATGTGTTTAAGGGTATTTTAGGTGAAGTATGGAATTGATGATAATGCAAGGAAGAAAAGATAGAAGAAAAGTTCAAAATTACTATTAATCTGATATTCAAGTAAGTTGACGAATGTTTTTTAAATTTCTTCTAAAATCAAGTAAGTATGAATTTCATTTTTCTTTATTTTTAGTTAGGAAAAGAATGAAAATAAAAATATATATAATAGATTTTGAATGGAAACGATATTTTTATTACCCTAGTGAATTTTATGATAGAAGGAATTCGTTTTTATACCCTTTTGATTAACTTTGCTACTTGATGTAAACACTAAATTGAATGTCGTGTGTTATTCATAATAATGGGTACAAGATCGAAACAATAGTACAAGATGAATAAGATAGATTTCTATGAATCTTATTATACAAAAGCTATTGATTAAATATTTTTATAGTATATATAAAGCTATTATGCTACAATTGAAAGAAGAAATATGTTAGAAACCGATGAATTTATAAAAGTTAGAAATAATATTTTCTTCAATTTTAGTAGATTATGAGAAGTGTTAACAAGAGTTTATAAAATAAATATATAGAGAATCCTATAGATTCTAAAGGAAATGGAGCAGAGAATCTATAGTGAAAAAATGTAAGAATATCAAAAAAAAAAAAAATGGAGCAGGGACTCAAATGCAATAGTAAAAGAAATAATTAGAATGGAGTGGAAAAAATAATAACGAGAGATAAAAAGAAATTATGGATGTCCTTAAAATCTACAAATAAAAATATTTAACTCGAGTACTTGAAACTAGAGTTGAATGAAGTATTTCTTAATCTAACATGTTCTAAATGACATATTCATTGGTATCTTAGCAAATTCCTATTTATTTAGATAACTCGATGAAACTAGAGTTGAATGAAGTATTTCTTAATCTAGCATGTTCTAAATGACATATTCATTGGTATCTTAGCAAATTCCTATTTATTTAGATTGTGGTACTATTATAAAGTATTTTCTAATATTGAAACTAATTTAGTGATTTTTGTGTTTGGAGATTCTATATTAGTTATCGTAAGCTTGATGTTCGTCATTGGAGATTAAGAAACTGATGTTGTGCACTATCCTTGGCAATGAACTTTAAGTTTCAAAGAAGTGCTACATCAAGTGGTTGAGTTATAATTAAGGGATGTTTTGGTTTGACTAAATCATTTATGACATCTGAGAATTTTATAAACTTGATTAGGCGGCTAATTAAATATTTTTGAATTTAATTTGAGATTTAAGTATCTAAGGTGGGATCCACGCCTTACGGATTGGAGATTATAAATTTAATATTATTCTTATGTGTTTGGTACCTATTTGATGTATTCTATACTATTTCAACAAGGGGTCAAGTGGAGTGTATAAGCGGTGTCCATGAGTATAGGAACGCGTTGGGAGATTTTCTCTAATTTTTGATAATTTTTAAGTATTTTTTGGAATTTAATTTAGGTATAAACTATGGAGATAATCATGAAATTAAATAAAATAATAAATAAATTGGTGGGCACCTAGTGACACGCGGGGTCGAGGGTGACATTCGTAGGATGTACAATAGTGTGCACGCCTGAGGTTGGTTGTTGGCGCGCGTGGCAAAGTTATAGCTGTGAAAATATATAGATGTGTATATATTTATATATAATATAATTTATATATAAATATGTATAAATAAATACAATAGTTTAAAATCAAATAAAGTATGTATTGGATTCGCCTCGAGATATGCATAGCATGATCATCGAGGAAGTAAATATTAAATGATTTAGTGGCTACTGATGAGATGTATACACACCTCAGTTTGCATGTAAGTCGGGATCAGAGGTAATGTGAAATGAGAAAATGCTTGTGGAAGATCTTGTTTCGAGTTTTGTGTCATTTGACAGTGGTCGAAATTGAGATTGAGTTCAAATTGGTGCAAGTTTAGTTAAGTTTGACAAGAGAATTGGTCCGAAAAACTTTAGTATGTCGTGGACAAAGTTCAAGTTTTTGGGGTTTTGATGTGAGAAAAACCAGTGTTGTGAAAGTTTTATGAAGATGAAGTGTTTTGTCGAGCGTTTAACTCGATTTGGTGAAAAACTGGATTAAAAATGAGCACCGGAAGTCAAAAATGTTAAAATAAGGATTTCGAAAATTAATAAATAAAAAAAATTAAGTTGCTGACAAGCAACTGAGGGTTTATATATAAATATGCCTATGAAAGATTAAATCAAACGAATTGATTTATCTCAATTGAAAGAAACTTGGAAGAATGATTGACGCGTGTCGTGCGTGCCAAATATAACCCGTAATCGAGTTACCAACCGCGAGGGTGTAGTAGTGGTAAATACGGGGTCGAATCCGCAGGACTTGAGTTTACTCTAAGTTAACTAAATATGGAGGTTTTCAAGAAAATCAATAAAATATTAATTAGACAAGCAATGATGAAAAGTCCACACAAATTAATATCAATAATGAAAAGTTGACCCAAATCTCCAGTTCCACAAATCAGAATCAAGATTCAATAGCATTCAATGGTCCTCAATCTCTCCCAAAAAAAATTTATTAATTAAATTTCTCCTAGATTAGTTATGGAAAATCGACAACCGCCAGAAATTCCTAATTCCCCTAATTTGATAATCAGGACATCCGCCACTAATTATTTCCCTAATTAATGTATAACCCTAGACATCCGCCAATAAGGTTTAATACACTAACTGCATTAATATAAATCTGTGGGAACACTAATCCTAGATAACCGGATCACAACCGCTACCGATTTAACCTAGATTCAATTATTGCACATTCAAACACCGAAAGGTTTTTACGGCAAACGGGTGAATGTTTGTTACTTTATTGGTCTAAAAGCACAATTATACGGATACTAATATTCCAAATAACAATAGATTATCAACCTAAAAGCATGCATTGACCATATACACATCCTAGATCTAAATCATAATAATTAAAATCAACAACAATGAATTAGGAGAAATTAAATTAAATTAAATAATAAAATAAAAGATCTCGCATAGAATGCCATGAATCCATGATTCCAACTTGCTTCCTCTTCGACTTATGCGAGAAAAAGAAATTAGCCGGACATTGTCTTCAAAAATCACTACTAAAATTAATTGATCTCTCTAAAAAATTGCTAATTAATTCTTGCAGGCCCTTAATACCACGTTAAACATATATATAAAACTGCCAATTGTGTTCGGACCCTATTTTTAGGGTTTTGGAGGTGACTCGTGCGTCGATGAGCATCGTACGGGTGTTTTTAGATAAAAAATCAGACTCTACCACGTGTAAATAGCCGATTGGCTGTTTTTCCTGCGTCGAGCCACGTGTCACGACGGGATTGGGCCGCCCGCTGCACCGCTGATTTGTCGCCGCTCACTATAATCAAGCAAATTCCCCAATATGAGTTACAACTCGCAAAAATTTGACCTTTTACTCATTTTCGTTATCTAGCACTAAGTTTAACCATCATCTAAGTCTCTAATCATGAAATCACAAAAATGCAGAGCTACAAACTTGATTGAATGTGTCTCCTAATTTTCTCTAAGTTTCAAGTCAAAAAGGCAACTGTAATTTACTCATCTACAACCAAAGGCATGAACAAAGTTTCGGGTGACTCTAAAATAAATAAAACATACTAAATATATACATGAAAGTGTATCAAATCCTAATGAAATGAGAATGGACAAGAAATGAAAGAAATGAAAGAAATGAAAGAAATGAAAGAAATGAAAGAAATGAAAGAAATGATATAAAACACCACCATTACCATCCAATACCTGCATATAACCGCATAAAAAAAAATTAAACGATCTCACCTGCGGTCTTTCGCAAAAATTCATCCAAAACAATCCACAATCCCTAAAGCACCCCCAAACTTATTCCAAACCTTGTCCTCAAGGTTTAAAACAGGTCAAAGAGGTCACACATAGAAAACAAACAAGATGGTGAAAGAATATGATGAAGAAAAGGATAAGGAAAATGGTACAAAGTCATGTAAAATACTAAAAAAAATGAAAATAAATAAACTAAATAATACTTAGCAAAGTTTGGGCTGCCTCCCAATAGCGCTTTTGGTTAAAGTCGTTAGCTCGACTTGGTCGGAGTCTGTCAATCGATATAGACTGGCGTTGCCAGTGAAACGACCTCCACATCATGGCTCGGGAAGTCTTCATAGAAGATCTTCAATCTGTGGCCGTTCACCTTAAACACATTACCAGTCTCCATACTCTGAATCTCCACTGCAGTCACAATATATGGTCCTGTCCACCTCGATCTCAGCTTACCTGCAAAAATCTTAAGACGTGACTGAAATAAAAGTACTTTCTGACCAAAACGAAAAGATTTCCTAGAGAGATCGCTATCATGGAACGCTTTCGTTTTTTCTTTATAAATCCGCGCATTTTCATACGCGTCGTTCCTGATTTCCTCCAACTCTTGGAGAGTGAGATTTCTCTCATTTCTTGCTTCATCGAGCTTCGTATTAAACTATTTCACAGCCCAGTAAGATTTATGCTCGAGCTCGACTGGCAGGTGGCAAGCTTTACCAAACACAATGCGATATGGGGACATCCCAATTGGCGTTTTAAACGCCGTTCGGTAAGCCCAAACCGCATCATCAAGACGTGTACTCCAATCTCTACGAGTTGGATTTACAGTCTTTTCTAAAATGGATTTGATCTCTCTATTATAGACCTCTGCCTGGCCACTCGTTTGGGGATGATATGCCGTAGAAGTCCGATGAGTGACATTATATCTCCTCGTAAGGCTTTCAACCATACGGTTGCAGAAGTGAGTGCCTCGATCACTGATCAGGGCACGTGGGGTACCAAATGTTGTGAAAATTCTTGATTTGAGGAATTCACATACCACTTTAGAATCATTAGTACGCGTAGCCTTAGCTTCCACCCACTTAGACGCGTAGTCCACTGGCAAGAGTATGTAAACATTACCAAATGACACTGGAAATGGTCCCATAAAGTCTATACCCCATACATCAAATATCTCGAAATATGAATCGGAGTAAGTGGCATTTGGTCTCGATGACTAAGGTTACCAGTTTTCTGACAGTTAGGACAAGTCTTGGTAAACATGTATGAATCATGGAAAATAGTGGGCCAGTAAAACCCACTCTCAAGAACTTTCCTAGCTGTCCGGCTGGGACCGAAGTGGCCACCGTAGGTGTAAGTATGACAAAAAGTCAATATGGAATGACTCTCAGTCCGAGGAACACAACGCCTGATAACCTGGTCGGAGCAGAATTTCCATAAGTACGGGTCATCCCATACATAATATTTAGCATCGCTCCTTAATTTATGCTTCTAAGCCTTCAAAAGGTGAGGAGATAACTCACCCGAAGTGATATAGTTCACCAAATCGGCGTACCAGGGGAGATTTTCCATAACGGCATAAATGTGCTCATCAGGGAAATCATCCATCAGAGGGGTAGGACTCTCAACATTTTTAATTCTGCTGAGATGATCTGCAACTAGATTTTCTGCACCACTTTTATCTTTGATTGTGATGTCAAACTCCTGTAGTTGGAGTATCCATCTAATGAGCCTAGGTTTGGCATCCTTTTTGCTCATCAGGTACTTCAAGGCAGCATGATCAAAGTAAATGATAACCTTGGTACCCAAGAGATAAGGCCGAAACTTCTCAAGTGCGAAGATAACAACAAGGAGCTCCTTCTCAGTAGTGGTGTAGTTCATCTGAGCTGCATCTAGAGTACGAGAAGCATAGTAAACGACATGTGAAGCTCTCCCAACTCTCTGTCCTAAGACTGCACCCACTGCGTAATCACTAGCATCACACATAATCTCAAATGGGAGCTCCCAATTAGGGGCCTGAATCACCGGTGTGCTAGTAAGTGAGTGTTTCAGTGCATCAAATGCACTCTTACATGCCTTATCAAACTCAAAATGTATGTCCTTTTGAAGTAGACGGCATAGAGGCTGTGCGATTTTAGAAAAGTCCTTGATTAAACGACGATAAAAACCGGCGTGTCCAAGGAAAGATCTAATCTGCCGCACATTCGTAGGGTAGGGAAGTTTCTTAATAACATCAATTTTAGCTTGGTCTACCTCTACGCCTATGGCAGAGACAATGTGTCCCAAAATAAGACCTTGGTCCACCATAAAATGACACTTTTCATAGTTCAGAACCAAGTTCTTCTCGATACACCTGCTGAGAACTTTTGTCACATTGTTGAGACAGCTATCGAATGAATCAGCGTAGACAGTAAATTCATCCATGAAGAGCTCAATGAAATGCTCAACAAAATCTGAAAAGATACTCATCATACACCTTTGAAAGGTGGCAGGGGCATTGCATAACCCAAAGGGAATGCGTCGATAGGCAAAAGTGCCAAATGGACAAGTGAAAGTCATTTTTTCTTGGTCTTCAGGTGCTACCGGTATCCGATGAAAATCGGAATAACCGTCAAGACAACAGTAATGAGAACGACCTGCTAGTCTCTCCAACATCTGATCAATGAATGGTAGGGGAAATTGATCCTTCCTGGTTGAAGCGTTTAACTTCCCGTAGTCAATGCATACCCGCCATCCATTTTGGATACGGGTTGGAACCAACTCACCATGTGAATTGGTGACTACTGTGACTCCCGTTTTCTTAGGAACCACCTGGATAGGGCTTACCCATTTTCTATCAGAGATGGGGTAAATGACACCAGCATCAAGGAGCTTCAGTATCTCCTTCTTCACTACATCCATCATGAGCGGATCGAGCCTCCTCTGGGCTTCTCTCGTAGGTTTTGACCCTTCTTCCATATATATATATGATGCATACAAGTGGAAGGGCTCAAACCTTTGATATCCGCTATGGTCCACCCAATAGCCTGTTTAAACTCCCGAAGTACTCGAAGGAGCCTCTCTTCCTCTAAATGTGTAAGTTTGGATGAGATGATCACAGGGAGTGTGTCATTCTCACCCAAAAACATGTACTTTAAGTGCTCATGTAATGGTTTCAGCTCAAGTGTGGGAGCTTTAACCAAAGAGGGAGAAAGTTCGGAGTTAGAAGTAGGTAACTCCAAATAATGGACTGCTGGGGGCAGGGGTTGGATTGAATCCAACTCGAAAACAACATCTTTGATATCAGTATCGAAGGTCAGATCACTCTCGTGGATATGAGTAGTGTCGAGATGATGCTCTAACACTACTTTAACTTCATCACCGCCACTCATGAGTAAGGTCTGCTCAACAAGTGGATCCACACTATCCATGGTGCACACCACAGAAAACACATCACTGGGGTATCGCATCGCATCGTAGATGTTAAATTTGATGACTTCACCATCAAACTCCATGGTAAGGGATCCATCATCGACATCTATCTTCGTCTTAGCCGTTTTCAAAAACGGACGTCCAAGGAAGACTGACGAAGCATTAGGGAATGACTCCTCTCTCATATCAACCACATAGAAGTCAGCAGGGAACACAAACTCGTTCACTCGGACTAGAACGTCCTCGAGAACACCGACAGGTCTGACAACGGAACGGTCTGCTAACTGAATGACAATACCAGTCTCCTCTAATGGGCCTGCATGCAATGTCTCATAAATAGACAATGGCATGACATTAATGGAAGCGCCAAGGTCGCACATAGCCCTCTGAATGCTTACGTCGCCTATAACACAAGGTACTGAGAACATCCCAGGATCCTTGCATTTAGGAGGCAACTTCTTTTGTAGGATAGCCGTGACGGTTTCTCCCATTTGGACTTTTTCGTTGCCTTTCAGTTTCCCTTTGTTAGTGCACAGTTCCCTAAGAAACTTTGCATACCTAGGGACTTGCTTCAAAGCGTCGAGGAGTGGAATATTAATTTCCACTCGCCGAAAGGTCTCGAGAATTTCTTTCTCTTCCTCATTTTTCTAATCTAAGATGAGACGTCGTGGAAAAGGAGGTTTGACCTTAAAAGTGGGCGGTGCTTCCTTTGGAGTAGTTACCATCTGTTTAGGGGCAGACGGGATGACTACTACCTCGCGTTCTTCCTCATTGGCCTGGTCATGGGCATAGATGACCCATTGTGCCTTTTGGGTCCCTCCTACTCTCTACCACTACGGAGTGTAACTGTGTTAGCACTCGCGTTAGGATTCGGGTAAGGTTGCGAAGGCAACTTTCCTTTATCTTCGAGACGTCCAATCTACTGTGCATGTTGGTCCACTTGAACTTGAAGAGTTCGAACCGTCGAATTGAGTTCAATATAGGATTTTCGGTAGTAGCCCTAAATTGCTTCATTTCATTCATAATTTGGCTTTGTTGGCTCATAAGGGCTTTAACCATATCCTCAAGTGAGGAATTAGTGGAGGGTGTAGGCAATGGTTGGCCTCTGGGGATGAATGTCTGATAATTCTGATTCTGAGGCCCATAACTGAAGTTTGGGTTATTCCTGGCCGTGGCATGATTATAGGTATTCCCGAATGGGACTCGAGGTGGCCCTTGGAACTGATTACCCATGGCATTGGCCTGCTGATCATCATCAAAAAGTGTAGGACATTCATCAGTTGCATGATTTGTGGCAGCACAAAAGCCACAAGCTTGGACTTGCACTTTACCAGAGGAGATGAGACGTTCCATTATAGAGGTTAGGTTATCAATTTTCTGGTCAGTGGAACTCGAGACATTGCCTGTAGTCAGACTTCGGTAAGCAGTAGCATCGAGATCACCATAAAGGCGTGACTGCTGTGCGATGTCCTCATACAATTGCGTCATTTGGGCTGGAGTTTTGTCACGAATGTGACCCCCACACGCATTATCAATCATGCGTCGTTCCATGGGCGACATGCCAACATAGAAGAATCGAGTTATGGCCTTCTCAGATTAGCCATGCTGCGGGCAACTAGCAAGTAATCGCCTATAGCGATCCCAATATGCGCCGAATGATTCGCCCGGTCTCATTTTGATTCTGCATATATCCTTGATGAGCTGAGCAACTCTATCCTCAGGGAAATATTCATTCAAAAATACGGTTGCCATATCATTCCAGGAATTAATGCAGCCATGCGGAAGGTAGAAAAGCCATTCCTTGGCTTTATCTTTAAGGCAAAACGGAAAAGATCTGAGCTTAACCGTTTCCTCGTCCGCATTAGAGGGTTTCGGTGACTTGCAGATAGTGTGAGACTCCTTCAGGAAAGTGATGGGGTCCTCATTCTCGCCACCATGAAAGGATGGTACGAGATGAATAAACCCAGACCTCAGCTCAAAGTTTTCGGCATTATCCGGATAGTTGATGTAGAGGGGCTGTTGCGCCAAAAGAGCTTGAAGCTCTTGATTGGCGTGTCCCGTGGTGATTTGGTGCAAAGCGGCCATGTTCAGATGATTTCGGCCTTCCTGTTGCCTAAGTTGGGTCTCTCTAGTCCCCCTATGAAAAGTTCGCTCTGGTTCGGGGTCAAAAGGTAACAATGAACCGACCGATTTGAACCGAGTGAGGTGTGGCAGCATAAAAAAAAGTAAAAAGTAAAAAAAAATTAACTAATCTAACTAACAAAGTACGTAGTAAAGTAATAGAAATAAAAAAAAAATAAAAAAAATAAAAAAGGTAAATAAACTAGCGAGAATAGTAAGAAAAAAAAACTAAAAACGTTAAAAAAAAACAAAAAACAAAAACAAAAACTAACGAAAAAAAGTAAAACGTTAAAAACGTTTAAAAAAACGAAAAACAAAAACAAAAACTAACGAAAAAAAAAACGTGACGAAAAGGAAAACTAAAAAAACAACGTGAAAAAAAAACTAATTAGTTACTAATCTATCTAAAACAAACTAATCAAGATAAATAGATTAACTAAATTAATGTAACTAACTAACACCTAAACACAGAGTAAAGACAAAGTCCCCGGCAACGGCGCCAAAATTTGACGCGTGTTGTGCGTGCGAAATATAACCCGTAATCGAGTTACCAACCGCAAGGGTGTAGTAGTGGTAAATACGGGGTCGAATCCGCAGGACTTGAGTTTACTCTAAGTTAACTAAATATGAGGGTTTTCAAGAAAATCAATAAAATAATTAATTAGACAAGCAATGATGAAAAGTCCACACAAATTAATATCAATAATGAAAAGTTTACCCAAATCTCCATTTCCACAAATCAGAATCAAGATTCAATAGCATTCAATGGTCATCAATCTCTCCCAAAAAAAATTATTAATTAAATTTCTCCTAGATTAGTTATGGAAAATCGACAACCGCCAGAAATTCCTAATTCCCCTAATTTTGATAATCAAGACATCCGCCACTAATTATTTCCCTAATTAATGTATAACCCTAGACATCCGCCAATAAGGTTTAATACACTAACCACATTAATATAAATCTGTGGGAACACTAATCCTAGATAAATGGATCACAACCGCTACCGATTTAACCTAGATTCAATTGTTGCACATTCAAACACCGAAAGGTTTTTACGGCAAACGGGTGAATGTTTGTTACTTTATTGGTCTAAAAGCACAATTACACGGATACTAATATTCCAAATAACAGTAGATTATCAACCTAAAAGCATGCATTGACCATATACACACCCTAGATCTAAATCATAATAATTAAAATCAACAACAATGAATTAAGAGAAATTAAATTAAATTAAATAATTAAATAAAAGATCTCACATAGAATGCCATGAATCCATGATTCCAACTTGCTTCCCCTTCGACTTAGGCGAGAAAAAAAAATTAGCCGGACATTGTCTTCAAAAATCACTACTAAAATTAATTGATCTCTCTAAAAAATTGCTAATTAATTCTTGTCGGCCCTTAATACCACGTTAAACATATATATAAAACTGCCAATTGTGTTCGGACCCTCATAGGATTTTTTACTTGATTAGTACATTTGGTAGTAAAAATTATCAACCCAACACACCCACCAAACTATTTCCCCATCTAACACACTTGTAGCCACGTCAGCGCCAAATCACCCGCCACATCAATTTTTTGTCCCGTCAGAGTGAAGTCGTGACCTCGGGTCACGATTTCACTTTAATGGAAATCGTGACCGGAGCCCACGATTTCCTCACTGTTGAAAAATAAGGAAATCGTGAGCTCGGGTCATGATTTCCATTAAAGCGAAATCGTGACCCGAAGTCACGACTTCCCTTGGACAAAACAGAGACCAACCGTTCCAGATCTGGTTTGGTTTCTCTCTTGCCTTCCTTCTTCCTTCAACTCCCCCAACGATCCCTTGCTTCAACTCCGCCAGCTCCACTCTTCATTCCCTCAACTCCACTAGATTGGCTTCATTGGTGCATATCTTAACTCCATCATCAACTTCAGATCCGAACCGCAACCCACCCGATTTCAATAACTCTGTAAGATCAATTTGTTTGGAGATTTTTTGTGTTTATGCTTCATGTGGTTCATGTTATGTTGTATGATATTTTTTTGTTAGTTTTGTTGTCTGGGGGAAATTTGTTGTTTTTTTTTTAGGGGCTGTTTTATTTATTTTAGGGGTTGTTTTTAATTGTTTTAGGGGTATGGTATTACTTAAGCAAAAAATCTCATATACATGTCAATAGTTTAGTAGAAAAATTTGGAAGAACATTAGGCGTGCGCTTAAGAGATGAGACATTGGTGGTGGTAACTATCTAAGGTTGCTTTAGGGGCTGTGATATTCTAAGCTAGCTAGGGAAGTTGTTTATAATATATAATAGTTATTTGCATATAATAGTTACTTTGTAGCAAAATAAGGTACTTAATTTGATCACTAGGCTATTTAGTTACCATATATATATAATAACTATACCACTACACCAATTCTATTAGGGTGCATAACCAATTCTATTAAGGTCATATTTATTTGAATTATTTCTAAAATGATTAATTTTATACGAGTGATTGGATGATTGCGAGATTTATATCGCATAGTCGTAACTTTAATTAGAAGGTCTTTATCATCACTTAGTAACAATTATATTCTACATATATAGATTGAAGAATGGTCGATCAAAGAGTATCAATGTTGTGTTATATGAATGGAGACATTGTTGATGGACCATCAGGGATTTCGTACACTAAACCGCCCATTCGACATCTCAGATCGAAGATGGTGTTAGGGTACGATGAACTCGTGCGTTATATATGTAATTAATTGCAGATAGACAATGACTTACAGAGATTAAACATGACATATCGATATCCAGCGTACATTGGAAGTGGATCGGCCAACTACGTCCCGTTGCGAATAGATGATGAGTCGAGTCTCAAAGATGTTCGGGACTTTTTGTCAGATTTACCACCACCACATTGCATGGAGCTTTATATCGATTTAGTTCCGAGGCAACAATACAATAGTTCCAATTGCAATGTAGTGTTACATTCTGGAGCTGGACCTAGCACTCAACCAATTTAAGAACATAGCCATTGTGCATCGCCTATGACGACCGCAAATCCCGAAATGGACGAGGATCCTCGTTCTTGTGATGATTTGAATACTAGCGAAGATGATGACTATTGCGGCAATGACGGGGATAGTAGTGAAGATAGTAGCGAATATGATACAGACGATGAAGGGGATGATGGTCATCATGTTGATGATGGCATGATTCGATATGCGTTAAATCGAGTCACAGCAGATGATGGCTTATTATCTTGTCCTCCAATTTCGAACGAAATTGGGAACGATGATTTCTTCGATGAAGAGGCTGCTGGAATTGATGGTGCGCCAGTGGGTGTAGGTGAATTTGTCGTTCCTTCAGCTGTATTTATGGAATTGAGTAGTGAGGCAATGCAACCCCTCAATGAGAATGCAATGATCCCTTCTAGGTCTTTATGGAATGAGGCATCAGAATTTGAGAAAGGCACGCGGTTCATGTGTAAAGTATATATCCAACACGCCGTGAAATTGTATAGCATCAAAGGACACAGGCGATTTGTGGTGACTCATTCTACACCAAATGTATGGATTGTTCGTTGTAAGAAAATATTTGGATGGTTGTACTTGGAGGTTGCGGTGTTCGAGAAGAAAATTGCATGGAATGTTTGAGATCAGTACATATGCAGGACCACATACATGTATCTATGATAAACTGTCCATGGATCATGCGCATTTGGACTCCACCGTTATATGCCGTGAGGTTGAAAATGTGGTGAGAAGAGATCCGTCCACCTCAGTTCCAGTGCTTCATCAGATTATCAAGGACGAATTCAGTTATGACGTTCATTATAAGAAAGTATGGTTGGGGAAGAAGAAAGCAATTGCTAAAGTCTTTGGAGATTGGGAAGAATCGTACAAAATGTTGCCACGGTGGATGACCGCTCTTCAAGAAAGCAATTCAGGGACACGTGTGGAATGGCGGCATGGTGAGCCTAATGCCAACAATGAAGTTGTCTTCAAATGGGTTTTTTGGGCATTTGCACCTTCTATTGCAGGCTTTAGACATTGCAGACCAATGATACAAATTGATGGCACATTCTTGTATGGAAAATACAAACAAAAACTCCTAATAGGCACTGTTGTTGACAATAATAGTCATGTATTTCCTTTAGCATTTGCCATTGTTGATGAGGAAAGTCGAGACAGCTGGGGATGGTTTATGGCTTGTTTGCGACATCATGTGACTGATAGGGATGGTGTATGTGTCATTTCTAATCGACACCCAGGTATATTGTTGGCAATGAACGATCCTCGAAATGGATGGACCCACGAAAGAGCTCAACACAGATTTTGTCTCCGCCGCATATGCAGTAATTTCAACATGAGATTTGGGAGCAAAGAATTAAAGGATATGGTGTACATAGCAGGAGCACAACATCAACCGCGAAAATTTAAGGCATCCATGAAAGAACTCCATCAAATGAATCCCAAATGTATTGCGTGGTTTACTGACCTAGATCGAGCACAATGGACAAACGCGTACGACAAAGGTTATCGATACGGCCGGATGACTACAAATCTAGCGGGTATTACGTTTGATTTATTAGGATTGTTACTATTACTTACTTAATGTGTTTGAATTATTATGTTTACAAGCTAATACAAATATGAATTTTTTCTTGTCACAAATGTAGAATGCTTTAACAGAGTCCTTAAAAGCGCGCGATTTTACCCCATCACCGCTTTAGTGCAGATTACATTTTACCGTGTCGTGGCATACTTTAATAAACGACGAGACGAAATAGGTGTAGCCCTAGGCAGGGACGAAACGTACACGACGTACGCAATGGATAAGTTGTCAAAATGGGGAAATGTGGCTGGAGGGCACGATGTGACATTAGTAAATCGTGAGAATGGTACATTTGAAGTAATCACTGCACCACGTGGCTATCATTTGAGAAAAGGGGTAACAAGCAAGTTGTGAAATTGGAGGCCCGTAGGTGCACTTGTATGAAGTGGCCAGTGTTATGGCATTCCATGTTCCCATGTTCAAGCAGTTTGCGCTGGTGTTGCCATAGATCACTGTCAGTACATTGAGTCATACTACAAATGGTATGTGTACAGTCAATGTTATGCTGCAAATTTCCAACCCAATCCGTACAAAGATTATTGGCCTACCGCAAGACTTCCACACACGTTGTTGGCCGATCCATTTCGGAAGCGAGTCAAAAAAGGTCGTCCTCAATCAAGCCGATTGCGCACTGAGATGGATTGGAGAGGCAATCAGAAAGAGCTACGACATATGCAGCGAGAGAAGGAATTTAGAAAAACCCCAACAACGCTGCGATGTAGTAAGTGTAAGCAGGATGGACACAATAGACGCACTTGCGGTCGGCGTCGGCAAGGACAACCGTCTAATGCTTCATAGTGAAAGACTCTTTCAAGTCTTATGTCTTGAACGGACCTATATTTTCCTTGTATTATAGGTCTTTGCTTATATTGTATTATTTGTTTGATGAGAGATAGATGTGCTTTTGTGGTCTTGCATGAAACATAAAATTTTCAATTTCTTAATTGTATTTTTAACATGTACTTTATTTAAGTGCTAACATGATCTGCAATGATGCAAATGAAGTCAAAATGCATTATATGCATCATAAACTGCGTTATAGTATGCTACGTATATTGTATTAATCCATCTCTTTATAGTTAGTACATGAAGTATTTCTACTTATTCATATGAATTGCACAATGGAATTAATGACAACATTGGTAATGCTTTTGGGTTTAAGCGCGATATGGATCCTGGCCCTATAAATGACTCGGTTTTGACTATGCAAGCTCTCCATAGATCTACCCGCGTTTGGAATGGCCGTGTAATACTTCTTTTCGCATGTTTCTCTTCTTTTTTAGCTGCATAGCCACGTTTTAACTAATTTCACTTAAATCTCATATCTTCATAGGAGACTGGTATATTGACTATCAGGCGGAATTCAGCTACACTTCACCGGTTGGTCCAACTAGATCCACGCATAGTTGGGCATCTTCAGGAAGCTGGATTTTACGATACCGCGCGAGTAGGCTTCATTTCAATTGATTGGCATCTCATAACTGCCCTTGTAGAGAGGCGGAGGCCGAAAACTCACACGT